>JANAVB010009197.1:605000-1205000 GCA_029216955.1 Iris pallida
TATAAATCTAATTTATACAAAATGTCTAAAATATTTTCGTATATAAATCTAATCCATTATAATTTGTTTAGAAGATTGCATTAATGGGTTGGAGCCCATATTTAAATAAAGAGTTCAAAATAATTAATTTTATTTACCAGGCTATATAAGTCCAATAATTACACAAATCTCAATAAATGTTTCGCAAAAACGATAATCCGATAATCATCAATATAAAATACTATAACATATCGCGATCGTAAAATATATTTCATATAGCTAATTCCAGAAATTCAAAATTTGTGATTTTTAAAGATTTTAGAAATTTTAGAAAAAAAGAATTTAATTTTTAAAAAATTTGGGAAAATTTTAGAATTCGGTTATCGGAGGTTACAGGTTTTGGGATACCATAGACCGATCATTAAAGTACCTTTAAGGTACCGAAAGATACGCTTAACGACACACAAATATGATTTCTTATGATTAGCCTGATATCTAGTACATAAACATACAAAGAACATGATATCTGAGCAACTAGCAGTTAAGTACAATAAATTACCAATCATACCTCGATACTTACGTATATCTGTAGGTTTTCTACTTTTGTCCAGGTTAACTTCGTTGATGTTGCCATCGAAGTTCCGATCGGTTTGGCATTGTTTATGTAAAACTACTTGAGTAACTCCTTTGTGTACTTGCTTGATTAATGAATGTTCTTTGTGTTGTTTATTTGATTTGTAAGCCGGAGAAGAAGTTGAGTTCTCCCATCATACTCATTTCAAATTATTGCTGCATATACTTAGCAAACTCGTTACATATCATCTCATTAGTGGGTCCGAATATGATATCATCAACATAAATTTGTATTAAAAACATAGAATTAGCAGAAGTTTTTATAAAAAGGGTCGTATCAACTATTTATTTTGAAAAACTAATTTCAAGTAGAAACGAACTTAGCCACTCGTGCCAAGCACGTGGGGACTTATTTGAGTCCATATAGTGCCTTTCTAAGCTTGAATACATGGTCAGGATGCTTGAAATCTTCAAAACCAGTGGGTTTTTAACAAAAATTACTTCTTTGATAAAATTATTTAGAAAAGTACTTTTAAAATCCATTTGTAATAATTTAAAATTACAAAAGCTAGCAAAAGTACAAAGCATTTGAATGGATTTTTGTTGAGCAACTGGAGCATATGTCTCATCGTAGTCAATAGCTTCCTCTTGGTTATAGTCTTGAGCTACGAGATGTGCCTTGTTACGTATGGCTGAACCATTCTTGTCTACTTTATTTCATAACACCCATTTGGTGCCAATGATCGGATTAATCATTTGGTTTAGGAACGAATTCCCAAACTTGATTACGATTAAATTGGTTGAGTTGCTCTTGCATAGCAGAGGTCCAAAATTCATCAGTAAAAACCTCTCATACATTCATAGGTTCTATCTTAGAGATGAAAGCAACATTAGTGATTGTATCTTTATTAGAAGAGAGAGTACTTACACCTTTGGTTACATCACCTATTACTAATTTCTTTGGATGATCTGAAGAGAATCTCAAGCTCTTAGGAAGATCGTCCAGATGACTTTATGTGCTTGTATCCTTGGGCTTGTCATTTGCTTTTGTATTACATCATCATCGTTACTTTCATGTGGTAGTTGCTAGTTGAGCTTATCGAATATGATGTTGATTGACTTTTCAATTGTCAATGATTGCTTATTGAAAATCCTATAGCCTTTGCTTTCGGTGGCATAACCTAGAAAAAAAATATCTTCATCCACTTTGGAGTTAAATTTTCCTAGATTATTTTTAGTATTAAGAATAAAGCACTTGCAGACAAAAACTTTAAAATAACTTATATTGGGAATTCTATCAAACCAAAACTCATAAGGTGTCTTCTTTGTTATAGGTCGAATAAGCACTCTATTTAAAACATGACATGCTGTATTTACAGCTTCAGCCCAAAAATATTTTGAAAATTTGTATTAAATTAACATGACTCTATCCATATCGCTAAGAGTTATGTTCTTCCGTTACAACACTATTTTTTAAGTAGTTTTTGGACAAGAAAGTTCATGCAAAAAACAAGTTTTCTTTGCAAAAAATTTTGAAATCACTTTTCGAATTTGCCTCCATGATCACTTGGATGCTAGTAATCATGAGCCCATTTTATTTTATATATTTTTTTACAAAAAGTGACAAACTAAGAAAATGCTTCATTTTTATTTGCAAGAAAGAAAACCCATGTGTATCTAGAAAAATTATCCACAATGACATATGTAGAAAGCTTACCGCCAAAATTAGCGACCCTGCTAGGTCCAATAAGTCTATATACAGAAGTTGAAGGGGTCTAGAGGTACTTACAACGTTTATTGACTTAATGGAGGATTTAGTAGCTTTGTTCTTTTTCACAATCAAAATATGACATATCCTTCTTGAAGGGAATATTTGGAAGTCCTATTACTAGTTTCTTTATGGATAGTCCAAAGATGGTGTCCATATTTGCATATCCTTGTTGCATGTGTCATAGCCACCTGTCATTCTTGTTGGCATATTGGCATCTTCCTGCATGGTTAGTATCTTTTAACAGATAGAAGATATAGATATTGTCTTCTCTTATACATTCAAATATGATATTGTTGGTAGTCCTTTCATATATAGAAAATTTGTCTTTTACGAAGTTAATGCCATAACCATGATCAAAAAGATGACTTATGCTGAGTAGATTATATTTTAATTCTGTAAGTAGACAAACGTCATTAATGACATGATAAGGAGGAATACCTATATTACCATTACCAATGATAAGGAGGAATACCTAAATTACCATTACCTATACTACCAAAATTTATTGTTTTAGCGACAGCCACATCCGTCACCCATCCGTCGCTAATACAGATCAGCGACGGATCACTGACGAATTTTGATCAAAACAATCCGTCGGCAATCAGCTCGTCGCTAAAAAATGTCCGTCGCTAGGTAGTCGCCACTCGACGGAATAGCGATGGCTTTTCGTCGTCAGTATTCGTTACATTAGCGACGGCTTACCGATGTTTTTTTCGTCGAATTCAAGTATCAGGTAGTGAATTATAGAGACTCTTACCGACGGACTAGTCCGTCGGAAAACTGTCGTTACTGTGTATCAGAGAGTATCGGTCCATCGTAATTTCGTCGAAAACTTGTCGGTAAACATGTATCAGAGAGTATCGGTCCATCACTATTCTGTCGTTTTTTGCCGCTACCTCGCGACGGCTTAGCGACAGAATCACGGCGGATAATCCGTCAACCCGGTTCTGGATATGTTTGACCTTCCCAGAACCATGGCGACGAATATTTCGTCGCTAATCCGTAGAGCTTAGTCGCCAAACCATCGCGAATTAGTCGCTACATTTGGTGACGGATTATCCGTTGCTAAGTGAAAGCCGACGAGAGACCGACGGCTTACCGACGGCTTGTCCGTTGCTAAGGTTCTGTGCACCTTTCATACCATCAGAACCTTGACGACGGATAATCCATCGACAGTACGTCGCTAGAAAATATATTCCGTCGGCTATCCGTCGCTAACTGGAAAATATTAGGAATCCTCCAATTAGCAACGGATTTTCCGTCGAAATATAGTCGGTAACTGAGGTTATCCGTCGCCAATCCGTCACTAGTCCATTGCTAACTGAGATTTCTTTAAAAAAATTGCAGAACTTTCCCTATTCACACAACATCCGAAGCATCAAAAAATCACAATATACAATCACATAGACCAATATATAATCCAATATAAATCATATACGAATATAATGCATCACAAATATGCATCACCCAAACCAATATAAAATACACACCAATTATCCAAAAATAAAAAACTAATATCCGTCGTTATATCCGAAATTCCCACAAATATTCAAAATTTAAAAACTATTCAAATACAATACATCAAGGAGGAGGAGGAGGAGGAGTTCGATCATCCGGTGGTGGTACTCCCTGCTGCGACTGACGATAATACTGCTCTACTATGTATGGCGGCAATCCGTCGAAGATATTATTCGAAAGTCGGCGTAGCTGCTCTGGCGACATAAGGTCAAGGAGTGTCGTCACAGTCGGAGGCGGTACCAGCGGGGCAGCAGGGTTGAAAAAAAGATGACCGACGGAAGAAGGACCGGCACTAGCAGCAGACGGACCGGCACCAGCAGCAGACAGACCGGCACCAGTAGTAGACGGACCGACAACAGTAAAAGGAGAAGAAAAGTACATGGCAATTTGCTCCCGGAAGGACGACATCGCCTTATACAGCTGTGCAAGCTGTGACCTCACATCATCGTCAGTCGGAGCCGCGGAAGGAGGCGATGTCGGTAGAAATCTCTGAGTCGCCATGCGCAACGTTCCAGGGAGCCAACTCCGTACAGGCGCCCTTCTTAAAGCCGCCGACGGTATCTATGAACAAATCATTGTGAGCGGCCATAGAAGAGGGCATCCGGACGGACGTCGTTTCACCGACATCCTCGACAGCAGATGACTGAGCCCGACTAAGGGCCTCACGATACGCAGCCTATCAAATGAATGTGTTTATACTATAAGTTTACCTAAGTTGTGATCTAAATCCTATACTTTCCTAAGTTATAGTATGAATCCTAAGTTTACCTAAGTTATAGTCAGAATACTTTTAATTCCAACGTAAATCTCATAAACGTAAGTACTTACATCAGTCTCCTTGGCCCTCTCGTCGACGAAGCTTCCGTCCTTCCGTCTCTTGTGCGTATGCTGGAACACATCGTACATGGTGACCAATTCTGGCACTTTTTCCTCCTTCACCGCCCGTTGGATCTGCATATGAAATATCTATAGAATTTAATTAACTCTGTATATTAATAATACCGATTTCGATAGTGAAATTAATTTGCGGTATCTCACCAGATCTGTAAGCGCCGTTGCGTGGGGCCTTGATCCCCCCGTATGAAGCCCCGCGGCCCGTCGGTTTGCCTTCGCTTGCTCCGATTTCTCCTTGTACCTAGGAGTATCCATATTATCCAAGACCTCCTCATAATAGTCCTGCCGGATCGAATTCGGCCTCGTCTGCTCCATTTTAAGGTCATGAATCATATCACGTATCTTCTTCGAGGAAGCGCTTCTGTAGGTCCTGCGGATCGTGTCCTCGTGATGGGGGGGCCACCAGAACGCCGTCTAACATACAAATTCAATTATCACGTAATTAAAAAAATGGTTGATTAAAGAGTAACTAATAATTAACCACAATATATATATATATATACCCTCAACTCGTCGAGCCAGACGTACTTCACGTTTGGGGGCACCGATGAAAAGTTGAGGTAGGGGCCATAGAAGTTAGCCCGGATAATTTCCCCTAGAGACCTGGCAATATTAAACGAAAAAAAACCTACAAAGAAGCAGCGACTGAATTATTAGATTTGAATAAATGAAACAAATTTAATAAATTATCATAAATTTACTTACGAGGATCCCGCGGGCTATAACTCTCGTTGGAACTCGCCTATCGGTCTCTCTGGTACCGTCGGAGGATCCGCGGGTCCGCGCATGTACTCTTCAGTAACCGGATGGAATCGACTATGGGGGTACTTCGGGGCCCACTGTGCAGTAACTGGTGGATCCGCTGGCAGAACAGATCCGCTAGCGGATGGAGACTCATGCCTCGATGAAGTTGTCGATCGATGGCGGGATGAGTCTGTGCCCGGGGTACTCTCCGGGTCGGGTTCGCTGGATGGGGTCACATCCCAGGAATATTGAATGCGACCATGACCACCAGCACCACCACAACCACGTCCTCGACCACCACCACCACCAGCATGACCACCACCAGCAGCACGACCACGGCCAGCCATTATGACCTGTAAATAGAACACATAAATATAATTAACAATACCGAAGTGTAAATTAATATAAAATTCTAAACTAAAATATATATACCACCAGCAGGACGACGAGTGTCGCCACGATGAAAAGGACTAGGAGTGCTATTTGCAAAAAAAAAATCATACAAAAAGTAGATGATCGAACGAAAAAAGCATGAATTCACGTAATTACTTTTATGAGGTCAAACTGAATTCACGTAATTGGAAGTATTTTTAATATACAATAATATTAATCTAGTCATCATCATCGTCTTCGTTCTTGTCCTCGGCCTCGTCTTCATCATCATCCTCATCCTCATCGTCGATTTCATCTATATCATCATCCCCATCAAATTCTTCTTCTTCTTCTTCTTCTTGTTCTTCTTCTTCTGCCTTAATATTTGGGACAAGATGCCTCTTTCTCCCCTGGTTGACATCTAAGTCTTGTGTATTAACCTCTTCCTTCCCTCTATTTTTCTCAACAATATCTTTAACATCTATTGTATCCGACTGTTGTCCCAATTATTGGGATATTTTGATTTGGTCCTCTTGGTAAGCTGGGTCTCCAACGTTGAATGTATTTCTAGATTTAATCTTGTATACTTTCCACCAGTCAAATCGATCTCTACGATACCTTTGGTAGCTTGTATAGTAGACTTGAACAGCCTGACTTGCTATCGCAAATGTGTCGGGCCCTCTATACCTCCTGCGATAATTTATATCGACAAAGCTAAATTATTTATCGATTCTCCAACCGATATTTTGTGTCGTATCGAAACACTCACATTTGAACATCACAATATGCATATCATATGGGGCAGTATATTGTAAATCTAAAATATTTCGAAGCACTCCATAATAGTCAAAGTTCGGCTCGTCGTCATAGATGGTGCCTCTTATGCACACACCAGAATCCTTGGTACTGAAGCCATCATTGATAAATTCGACATTTATAGCATTCTGAGTTGCCTTAAACTTGAAGCCTTTAACGACATAGCCTGGCCAAGTCTTTGCTTGCTTCTTCGGTCCTAATGCCAGATAACGAATACTCTCATTTGTGAGTGTTGTTTCAGGCAATAAAACCTGTAAACAAATATATAATTTATACATTTAGGCATAATTTATATATTTAGGCCTAATTTAAGTATTTTAGAGTTATTTATTAGTAGTTTTGAAATTAAATAAAATAGTAGTCACCCTTGCCTATTGGTTTACATACAATAGATTGATTTTCTTTGTCAAATTGACCGGAAAAGAGACCCACAATGTCGGTATCGGACTATTCCTACGAGTATTGGTATCGGAGATAGCGGTAGTATCGGTGGTTTCGGATCGGAGTATCGGATATTTGGTATCGAAAAATATTGGGTATTGGTCGGTATCAGATCGGAACATGCCAAACCGTATCGATATCGCCCGTATCAGTGATTACTTTCCTATGTTTGCGTGCCAAAAGAATTGATGAGGAAAGAAAAGTAATTTCCAATGGAAGGAAAATTATAAGGGAAAGTGATTCCATCCATCCAAGCAAGGAATCACTTTCCCATCCATCCATCCTAGTGTATAGGAGTATGTAGAGGAGTATGACTACTAGCTAGTGTGTAGAGGAGTATATGGTTACTAGATCCTAGTGTGGAGGAGTATGTAGAGGAGTATTGCTACTAGTGATAGATAGGTTTATGTGTATCGATATCGGACTATTTCTATGAGTATCGATATCGTTTTCAAATTATTTATATGAGTATCGGTTTCGGACTATCAGTATGGTATCGGTATCGGTATTGGTATCGTTATCGATATCGGACTATCGCTATCGGTATCGAACTATCGGTATCGGACTATCGCTATCGGTACCGAACTATCGGTATCGGACTATCGCTATCGGTATCGAACTATCGGTAGCGGATCCACCTCCTCGACCGTATGTACTTATTATCGATCGTAGCGGATTAGTATCGGTATATCGGTTTGGTATAGGTCGTATCGGATGGTATTGAACTTAGCGAATTGGTATCGTCCTATCCGATATGTATCGGCCGTATAGCTAGGATTCGTATTGGCCTTATCGATTCGGTATCGGCTATATCCGATAGGTATCGGTCGTATCGAATATGTATCAGCCGTATCAGATTAGCATGATGTAAGGTTTAGTAACAACTGTACTTGGATTTTTCTCTTCTCGAGCTAGAATACCATTGCAAGAGAGTCACAAGAGAGTAAAAAATCTCATAGATATTGATGTTTACGAGAGTGATTGGACAATTACAGTAACATACATGCTGCATTTTCCATCAGGAAAGGAGAGATTGAAGGCAATAACATACAAAGTTGTATTTCGGAAGAAGAACTCCTATAAACTCTTTGTTCACAAAGTAATCTATAGAGAATACAGAACAAGTATCGTGTTCATAACCTACTTCGCAAGAGTTGTATCTTACTATTCTATGTCAGATCAGCCTGAGATAATTAAGAACATTAAGATACTTCTCTTGCGAAGTAGGTTTTGAACTCAGTACTTGTTCTGTATTCTCTGCAGCTTGCTTTGTGAACAAAGAGTTTATAGGAGTTTTTCTCCCGAAATACAACTCTATATGTTATTTCTTTCAATCTCTCCTTTCTTGATGGAAAATACAGCATGTATGTTACTGTAATTGGCCAATCACTCTCGTAAACCTCAATATGTAGGAGATTTTTTGCTCTCTCGTGACTCACTTGCAATGGTATTCTAGCTCAAGTAGAAAGAAATCCAAGTACAGTTGTTACTAAACCTTCCACCATGCTAATCCGATACCGCAGATACATATTCGATACGGCCGATACCTATCAGATATGGCCGATACAGAATCGATAAGGCCAATACAAATCCTAGCTATACGGCCGATACATATCAGATATGTATCTACCAATTCGTTAAGGCCAATACCAATTTGATATGGCCTATACCAAACCCATAGACCGATACTAATCTGATACGGTCGATACTAAGTACATCCGGCCTATATACCAGCGGATCCACCAGTTATATGATTATATACTAATTCTGTTTAGTTTGTCTTACGATACAGATTTTCACATATCGGATATGTATCTACCAATTCGCTAAGGCCAATACCAATTTGATACGACCTATACCAAACCTATAGACCGATACTAATCTGATGCGGTCGATACTAAGTACATCCGGCCTATATACTAGCGGATCTACCAAATTATCCTAAATTTACTTACGAGGACCTCGTGGGCCATAGCTCTCATCGAAACTTGCCTATCGGCCTCTCTGCTGCCGTCGGAGGATCCGCGGGTCCGCATATGTACTCCCTAGTAACCGGATGGAACCGAGTCTGGGGGTACTTCGGGGCCCACTGTACAGTAACTGGTGGATCCGCTGGTGGGTCCGCTGGCAGAACGGATCCGCTAGCGGATGGAGACTCATGCCTCGATGAAGTTGTCGATCGACGGCGGGATGAGTCTGTACCCGGGGTACTTTCTGGGTCGGGTTCGCTGGATGGGGTCACATCCCGGGAAGATTGAATGCGACCACGACCACCAGCACCACCACGACCACGACCACTACCACCACCAGCATGACCACCACCAGCAGCACGACCACGGCCAGCCATAATGACCTGTAAATAGAACACATAAACATAATTAACAATATAGAAGTGTAAATAAATATAAAATTCTAAACTAAAATATATATACCACCAGCAGGGTGACGAGTGCCGCCGCGACGAAAAGGACTAGGAGTGCCATTTGCAAAAAGAAAATCATACAATAAGTAGACGATT
Source organism: Iris pallida (assembly GCA_029216955.1). Lineage (NCBI taxonomy): Eukaryota > Viridiplantae > Streptophyta > Magnoliopsida > Asparagales > Iridaceae > Iris > Iris pallida. The sequence continues at coordinate 614,627 of JANAVB010009197.1, forward strand.
AAACGAAAAAAACATGAATTCACGTAATTGCTTTTATGAGGTCAAACTGAATTCACGTAATTGGAAGTTTTTTTAATATACAACGATATTTAATCTAATCATCGTCATCGTCTTTGTTCTCGTCTTCGGCCTCGTCTTTATCATCATCCTCATCCTCATCCTTATCCTCATTGTCGATTTCATCTGTATCCTCATTCCTAATAAATTTTTCTTCTTCTTTTTCTTCTTCTTCTTCTTCTTCTTCTTCTTCTTCTGCCTCAATATTTGGGACAAGACACCTCTTTCTCCCCTGGTTGACAACTAAGTCTTGTGTATCAACCTCTTCCTTCCCTCTATTTTCCTCAATAATATCTTCAACATCCATTGTATCCGACTATTGTCCCAAGTATTGGGACTTTTCGATCGGGTCCTCTTGGTATGCTGGGTCTCCAATGTTGAATGTATTTATAGATTTAATCTTGCATACTGTCCAAAAGTCAAATCGATCTCTACGACGCCTTGGGTAGCTTGTATAGTAGATTTGAACAGCCTGACTTGCTATCGCAAATGTGTCGGACCCTCTATACCTCCTGCGATGATTTATATCGACAAATCTAAATTGTTTATCGATTCTCCAACCGATATTTGGCGTGGTATCGAACCACTCACATTTGAACATCACAATTTGCATATCATATGGGGCAATATATTGCAAATCTATAATATCCCAAAGTACTCTATAATAGTCAAAGTCCGGCTCGTCGTCATAGATGGTGCCTCTTATGCAAACACCGAAATCCTTGGTACTGAAGTCGTCATTGATAAATTCAACATTTATAGCATTCTGAGTTGTCTTAAACTTGAAGCCATTAACGACATAGCCTGGCCAAGTCTTTGCTTGCTTCTTCAGTCCCAATGCCAGATAACGAACACTCTCATTTGTGAGTGTTGTTTCAGGCAATAAAACCTGTAAACAAATATTTATAATTTAAATGTTTTAGATGCCTATATTTTAGTGGTAGTCGCACAACATATTATCATAGTTACTTACGTATATGCAAAACCAGGACGGAGATGTATAATCAACCTCTCTTTGAAGTCCCTCATCGGTAATATCGGGTGTCCTCATTTTGACTTCATCTCTAAATACACTGTTAGAGAGAATAAGAATAAGTGTAGTCACTTACTTCACCAAATTAGATATTATAACGAGTGTAAGTGTACTTACTTACTTCTCCAAATCTCTCACTTCTTGTATGTTACAGTTTAACAAGACATATCGGTGAACGGCATCATACTCATTGTCAGTCAACCACCGTTTCTTACTAGCCCCAACAGGCTTGTCCCTTACATTGAATATACCTTCATCCTCAACGTCCTCGTTATTCCTTTGAGGTCTATTTCGATTTGCCTTAACATGAGTATCGACATAAATGGAGCAGAAGTTTGACACCTCCTCGATAAAATATGCTTCGCATATCGAAGCCTCTATATGAGCATTGTTGCCAACTTTCTTCTTTAGATGGTGTTGGTATCTAGAGAGAGAAATTATCTTGAGAATTAATAATAAATTTTAAAACCCACTGAAATTCAACTTAAATTATATTAATTTTTATGTACCTTTCAAATAGGTACATCCATCGATAATGAACAGATGCACCGACACGGGCTTCGTATGCTAGATGAATCGGTAGATGCACTATGCTATCGAAGAAGCCTGGAGAAAATATTTTCTCTAACTTGTAAATTGTTAAGACAATCTTCTCCTCAAGTTCAACCATGTGTTGCACTGTCAACTTAGTTGAACCAATATCCCTGAAGAATATAGATAGTTCGGCCAACGGAACCCATACAGCAGAAGGCAACAACTCTTTCAAAGCAATGGACAGTAATATTTCCATAAAAACGTGGCAGTCGTGACTCTTCATTCCCGTTAGCTTGCGTTCATTGAGATCAACGTATCTAGACAAATTCGACACATAGCCGTCGGGAAATCGTAAAGTAGATACCCACTTGCAGATTATTAATCTATCTTCCTTGCTCAATGTGTATTGTGCTATCGGCTTAGTTAATTGTCCACCAGCTCCCCTTTGTATCAAGTTCAGATAAGGATGCTTGCATATCTCGACAATGTCTTGTCTTGCTATTGGATTGTCCTTCGTCTTTCCTTTAATATCCTTGACGGTATTGAAGACATTATCGAACACATTCTTTTCGATATGCATAACATCAAGATTATGCCTTATAAGATTATCTTTCCAATAAGACAAGTCCCAGAAGATACTCTGTTTGGTCCAGTTATGGCTTTGTCTGAACCCATCGACACGATTTTTCGATGGATCTTTCATTACAGTGGGCAAGTCCTTCACATCTTCGCAAATATCGTATCCCGATAATCAGGCAGTCGGATGAGAAAATTCTTAGTTTCCAGCTCTGAATGCGTCCTTGTTCTTTCTCCAAGGATGACTCGTGGGCAGAAATTGACGGTGACAGTCAAAGAAAGAAGTTCTTCCTCCATGCTTAAGGCGGAACGCCTTACTATTTTCCATGCATATCGGACAAGTTATGGTGCCGTGAGTACTCCATCCTGACATCATACCGTATGCGAGAAAATTATTGATTGTCCATATCAGTGAATCTCTCATATGAAAGTTCTGTTTCTTAGAAATATTATAGGTTGCGACGCCGATCTCCTACAGCTGTTTCAGCTCATCCACCAACGGCTGTAAATATATATCGATGTTCTTCGTCGAAATTTTGGGACCCGGTATAATAGCTGCCAAGAACATATAAGGAGTCTTCATACACGTCCATGGTGGCAGATTGTAAGGGGTAAGAATGACCGGCCAACAGGAGTACTGAGATCCTGACTGCCCGAAAGGGGCGAAGCCATCAGAACATAGTGCCAGACGTACATTTCTAGGCTCTGCAGCAAAATTTGGATGACGAAAATCAAAATATTTCCACACCTCTCCATCCGAAGGATGTGACAATTCTCCATCGTCCTTTGTGCATTCTTTGTTGTGCCACGTCATGTGTTCTGCTGTATTCTGAGACATATACATCCTCTGCAAGCGCTTCGTGATCGACAACTAATGCATATACTTGTAAGGACGTCGTTTTCTAGTTGACCTTCCTTTTTCTCTGACTGGCTTGTAACGATCCGTATTACAGAAGCTGCAACTTTCTATATCCTCGTTCTCCTTGTAGTACAACATGCATCCGTTGCAACAATAATCTATCTTCTCGTACCCCTGTCCTAGTTGTCGGACCATCATCTTTGACTTGTAGAAGTTTTTTGGAAGCTCTTTTGATTCCTTCAGTAACACCTTCTTGATTTGTTGTATAATTCGATCATAGCAAGCTTGTGGCAAGTTAAAATTGGACTTTATGTTCAACAACCGCATTGTCACTGATAGTATGGAATGAGTCTCACAACCAGGATATAGAGGAGTTTCTGTATCCTGAAACATATCAAAGAACTCCTTCGCCTCGGGATTAGGATCTTCCGGATCAAAATTAGGCCCTACCGCATCGTACACCATATCTCGTGCAAGGTTCTGCAGGTCTCCATAATCAACAGAGCATTCATCAACTTCGATGATAAAATCCGTTGCAGCATTATCATCAAAAGCATAAGTAGCAGCATTCGTAACCTATCTTTCCTCATATAGTTTACCTTGCGACGACCACAGGCCGTAATCACGTATGAAACCCTTACGGGTCAAATGATCTCTCACAGTCACCACTTCTTCGTAACGTCTATTGCGACAATTACAACATGGACACTTGATTTTGTTACCGTCCATGTACTGAGCTTTGCTCATGGCATACTTAAGAAACACTTCCATGCCTGCCTGAAAATCGTCACTCATACCTATTTTGCTCTCGTGTTGTCATTTGTACATCCATGTACGATCAACGAAATAATGATCCATCACAGATTGATGTAAAAATCTGTATCATAAGACAAACTAAACAAAATTAGTATATAATCATGTAACTAGTGGATCCGCTGGTATATAGGCCGGATGTACTTAGTATCGACCGTATCAGATTAGTATCGGTCTATAGGTTTGGTATAGGCCTTATCAAATTGGTATTGGCCTTATCGAATTGGTAGATACATATCCGATATGTATCGGCCGTATAGCTAGGATTCGTATTGGCCTTATCGATTCGGTATCGGCCGTATCAGATATGTATCTGCCGTATCGGATTAGCATGGTGGAAGGTTTAGTAACAACTACTTGGATTTCTCTCTTCTCGAGCTAGAATACCATTGTAAGAGAGTCACAAGAGAGTAAAAAAATCTTCTACATGTTGATGTTTACGAGAGTGATTGGCCAATTACAGTAACATACATGCTACATTTTCCATCAGAAAAGGAGAGATTGAAAGCAATAACATATATAGTTGTATTTTGGGAGAAGAACTCCTATATACTCTTTGTTCACAAAGCAAGTTATAGAGAATACAGAACAAGTATCGAGTTCATAACCTACTTCGCAAGAGAAGTTTCTTAATGTTCTCAATTATCTCAGGCTGATCTGACATAGAACAGTAAGATACTTTTCTTGCGAAGTAGGTTATGAACTCGATACTTGTTCTGTATTCTCTATAGCTTGCTTTGTGAACAAAGAGTTTATAGGAGTTCTTCTTCCGAAATACAACTCTGTATGTTATTGCCTTCAATCTTTCATTTCTTGATAGAAAATACAGCATGTATGTTACTGTAATTGGCTAATCACTCTCGTAAACATCAATATCTATGAGGTTTTTTACTCTCTCTTAACTCTCTTGCAATGGTATTCTAGCTCGAGAAGAGAAAAATCCAAGTACAGTTGTTACTAAACCTTCCACCATGCTAATCTAATACGGCCGATACATATCCGATATGGCCGATACCTATCGGATATAGCCGATACCGAATCGATAAGGCCAATACGAATCCTAGCTATACGGCCGATACATATCGGATAGGACGATACCAATTCGCTAAGGTCAATACCATCCGATACGACCTATACCAAACCGATATACCGATACTAATCCGCTACGATCGATACTAAGTACATACGGTCGAGGAGGTGGATCCGCTACCGATAGTTTGATACCGATAGCAATAGTTCGATACCGATAGTTCGATACCGATAGCGATAGTTTGATACTGATAGTTCGATACCGATAGCGATAGTCCGATATCAATAACGATACCGATACCGATACCGATACCGATACCGTACTGATAGTCCGATACCGATACTCATAGAAATAATCTGAAAACGATATCGATACTCATAGAAATAGTCCGATATCGATACACATAAACCTATCTATCACTAGCAGCCATACTCCTCTACACTAGGATCTAGTAACCATATACTCCTCTACATACTATCTAGTAGTCATACTCCTCCACATACTGCTATACACTAGGATGGATGGATGGGAAAGTGATTCCTTGCTTGGATGGAACCACTTTTCCTCCTAATTTTTCTTCCATTGGGGATCACTTTCCTTTCCTCATCAATTCCTTTGGCACCCAAAAATAGAAAAGTAATCACTGATACGGGCGATACCGATACGGTTTGGCATGTCCCAATCCGATACCGACCAATACCAAATATTTTTCGATACCAAATATTCGATACTCCGATCCAAAATCGCCGATACTACCGCTATCTCCGATACCAATACTCGTAGGAATAGTCCGATACCTCCCTAAAAGAAGAGCAGTTTCTAGGTGGGTCGCTTCGCGAATGACATTGCTTAGGACCAACGGGTCACACAACAGGTGCACGATTGACTTTGCACGCTCCATCCTTCGGCCCTTCGCCTATAGGCTTGGCAGGCAAGCTACCTCCATAAGCACCAGTAGAAGCAGAAGCATATCCAGAAGTCGATACCAACAGCAGTAGAGAAAGACCCCCCGCTAATAGAAAAAGAGGCATATCCGCCGATGATAACGAGAGCAGTACCGATAGCACCAATAGCATCCCTTCCAGTTCCAAACAAAGACAAAGAAAGCCAGGCATTAAAACACACTACTTTGCGTCGACGGACTACTTATTAAAATCTTCTAGAAAGAGTTGACGGACTCTTCTAGTCTCCCCGGTGACCGCGGGTGACAGCCCGAAGAGTCTCCCTTTTGTCTGTCTGTTCATTCGCACAATGCCTAATCAACTGAGGATTTATACATGACGCTATATCTCGCATCCGATTCTCAATTTCTCCAAAGCACGATCAAGGCTTTGCTTTGACATAGAAAGGTCTGGCTTAAAAGACAAAGCAAAAAGTATCTCTTATATTTATACAAATACAGATATCGATTCAGTGAGCTAGCCCGCTACAAATGATTGTTGCCTTGCATTTTCCAACCGAAAAGATCCGATACCGACATTTTGGGTCTCTTTTCCGGTCAATTCGACAAAGAAAATCAATCTATTGTATGTAAACCAATAGGCAAGGGTGACTACTATTTTATTTAATTTCAAAACTACTAAGAAATAACTCTAAAAATACTTAAATTATGCCTAAATATATATATATATATATATTTTTTATTTTTTTACCTAAATGTATAAATTATATATTTGTTTACAGGTTTTATTGCCTGAAACAACACTCACAAATGAGAGTGTTCGTTATCTGGCATTGGGACCGAAGAAGCAAGCAAAGACTTGGCCAGGCTATGTCGTTAATGGCTTCAAGTTTAAGGCAACTCAGAATGCTATAAATGTTGAATTTATTAATGACGGCTTCAGTACCAAGGATTTCGGTGTTTGCATAAGAGGCACCATCTATGACGACGAGCCGAGCTTTGACTATTATGGAGAGCTTCGGGATATTGTAGATTTATAATATACTACCCCATATGATATGCATATTATGATGTTCAAATGTGAGTGGTTCGATATGACACCAAATATCGGTTGGAGAATCGATAAACAATTTGGATTTGTCGATATAAATTATCGCAGGAGGTATAGAGGGTCCAACACATTTGTGATAAAAAGTCAGGCTGTTCAAGTCTACTATGCAAGCTACCTAAGGCATCGTAGAGATCGATTTGACTGGTGGGCAGTATGCAAGATTAAATCTAGAAATACATTCAACGTTGGAGACCCAGCATACCAAGAGGACCAGATCGAAAAGTCCTAATACTTGGGATAACAGTCGAATACAATGGATGTTAAAGATATTATTGAGTAAAATAAAGGAGAGGAAGAGGTTGATACACAAGACTTAGCTATCAACCAGGGGAGAAAGAGGCATCTTGTCCCAAATATTGAGGCAGAAGATGAAGAAGAAGAAGAAGAAGAAGAAGAAGAAGAAGAAGAAGAATTTGATGGGGATGAGGATACAGATGAAATCGACGATGAGGATAAGAATGAGGATGAGGATGAGGATGAAGACGAGGCCGAGGATGAAAACGAAGATGATGACGATGATTAGATTAAATATCGTTGTATATTAAAAACACTTTCAATTACGTGAATTCAGTTTGACCTCATAATGTAATTACGTGAATTCTTGCTTTTTTCGTTCGATCATCTACTTATTGTATGATTTTCTTTTTACAGATGGCACTCCTAGTCCTTTTCGTCACGGCGGCACTCGTTGCCCTGCTGGTGGTATATATATTTTAGTTTAGAATTTCATATTCATTTACACTTCTATATTGTTAATTATGTTTATGTGTTCTATTTACAGGTCATGATGGCTGGCCGTGGTCGTGCTGTTGGTGGTGGTCGTGCTGGTGGTGGAGGAGGTCGTGGTCGTGGTCGTGGTCGTGCTGGTGCTGGTGGTCGTGGTCGCATTCAATCTTCCCGGGATGTGACCCCATCCAGCGATCTCGACCGGGAGAGTACCCCGGGCACAGACTCATCCGCCGTCGATCGACAACTTCATCGAGGCATGAGTCTCCATCCGCTAGCGGATCCGTTCCGCCAGCGAACCCACCAACAGATCCACCAGTTACTACACAGTGGGCCCCGGAGTACCCCAATAGTCGGTTTCATCCGGTTACTGGAGAGTACATGCGAGGACCCGTGGATCCTCCGACGGCACCAGAAAGGCCGATAGGCGAGTTCCGACGAGAGCTATGGCCCGGGGGGTCCTCGTAAGTAAATTTAAGATAATTTATTAAATTTGTTTCATTTATTCAAGTTAATAATCCAGTCGTTGCTTCTTTGTAGGTTTTTTCCGTTTAATGTTGCCAGGTCTCTAGGGAAAATTATCCGGGCTAACTTCCATGGCCCCTACCTCAACTTTTCGTCGGTGCCTGTCACTAGAGCTGTCAAAATGGGCATAGCCCGTTGGGCCAGCCCGCTCCGCCCGCCAAAAAGGTGGGTTGGACCGAGCATTTAGGAGCCCGCCAAACAGGCGGGCCTAGGTGGACTGGCCCGCTAGTAGCCCGCCCCGCGGTGGGCTAGCCCGCGGGCCAAGTGGGTTGGCCCGCCATCTATTTTTTTTATAAAATTTTTAATTTTTTTTATTTAGCACATATATGAGATATGTATTAAAATGATAAAAATTCACATTTAATGCAAGTAATGACGTATAAAATATTAAATTTGGTCATTTATTTACATAAATGAAGGTGTTTTAAAGAAATATCTACTATTATAATGTTTCTTCTATTTTACTTGTAATTTGATGCATATGAGAGTGAGTAGAAAATATTATATATATGATTTTTTTCCTTTTAAGAAACTAAACAATAATTAAAAATTTTAAAAAAATTAAGCGGGCCGGCCCGCCTAGCCCGCGGCCCGCCGGTGGGTTGGGCTGGGTTAGAATTTTTCTAGCCCGCCAAAATGGTGGGTCGGCCCGCCCCGCCCCGCCAAATGGTGGGTTATGGTGGGTTACGGGCCGGCCCGCCCCGCCGGTCCGTCTTGACAGCTCTACCTGTCACTTCCCATTCCCGGAATACGTAAATTTTTGATTTCCTGTATATGGTATCTGGCACCTGTATCTTGATTGTATGTATCATATGTTTGTAACTGGCCATGGCATGGAACAATGTCTCTTCGTGGATTAGTGTGCCACCCCGTGTCCTTGTTTGGTTGTAGGCGTGGTTCACTATTTCGATGATAGGATTTCTGAACCGTATTGTGGTTAGAATTTTATTTATTTAATTAATTTAATTAGTTGTATCATGTAGCAATTAACTGTAGAAGCATGGAATTTCAGAACCCGAAAGTCTATGCGCCAGACTACATGTGCCAAAGCCTGGACAAAGTGCTTCACAGCAAAAAGCAACAAATATAGACATTGAAAGAGGATTTTTTATTTAACATATAAAAGTCTATTATATGTCTAAGGGAGATTGTACAAAGGATAATTTCTACAAAGAAATGATACTAAGTCTACAGCCAGCAATCACCATGCGCCTCCAGTCAGGCACAGCAACCACCATGCGCCCTCAACCAGGCACATCCCGCCAAGCGCACTCAGCAGGGCGCATCCTTTCAGCAGCTCAGTTATGTGCATCCCCAGTTATGTGCATCCCTTCAGCAGCCCAGTTATGTGCCGCTCTCCCAGCCAGGCTCACCTGATAAATGCTTCGACTAATGAAGCATTTAACCCTCTGGCTGGAACCAAGAAAGAGAAGAGCACCGCAAATCTGTGGCCAGGGGAGGCTTCGAAAGAGCCTCCAAAGGCGAAGGAAGACCGTGATCGAAACCACGGCTAAAGAAGCAGCTTTCAACACAACCAGAGTGGGCAACGCCCACTTTGAAGGAAGAAAGAGCCTAGCACCGCCATTCCGATCGATGGCTCTTCCGGAGTAACAAAAACGAGGCCCAAGCATCCCTATCTTTGGATGCAACAGGCACCTTCCGTCTGCCTCGGAAGACCTCGACTCCGTCTTTTGGATGTAACAGTCACCTTCAAGTACATCAATGAAGACACTGCGTCGCATCTTCACCCTCGGGAGCATCTCGTCAACAGAATGCATTCGAGTACACAAGTTCATGTCGGAAGGACGTGAGGGAATGAGAGGCCAACCCTTTCTCCATACCACTATTTATAGGCTGGGCAAATCAAACCCATGCGCCAAGTGGATGGCTCTCCGAATTCCATGCAATGAATTTACATTAAATGGATGAACCGGACGCTTCGAATTCAGCCAAGTCAAAACGCCTATTTAAAGCACTCGAAGAACGTAACAGTTGCACCATCAAAGACGTCTCACAAAGCGGATGCGCCGGCCAGACCGTGCATCACACAGACGCACCCTTCTACATAAAGCGCATCACACAGACGCACCCTTCAGTACCAAGAGCATCATAGGGGATGCGCCCCCATGCGTCCCCATGCGCCTAGTGGAACGCCAACCGATACGCCCACTCAGCTGTCCATCGAATGTCAAAAACATTAAATGCTGAACTGACGGAGTTGGCAGCACGCCTTCCAAAGTCTGAACAGTCGGCAGCTTTTTCAGAAGACGAAGCATCACCAACGTCAGCATCATCATTACTTCCCTCTGATGGCTACTGCCACGTGGCCACCCAACCATCTCGTATGCGCCTCCGCGGCCATGAGCCCAAACCTGCATACGCCTCAAAAGCTGTACACCTCAGACTTTTTACTGATCCCTAAAGACAGAAAGAAAGTCACTGTTACAACTCTGTATGCGCCTCAAAAGCCATGCGCCCCAGACTTCTTCCTGATCCCAAAAGACAGGAGTAAAGTCACTACTGAAGCTCTGCATGCGCCTCAAAAGCCATGCGCCCAGAATGGTTCGTGACACCTAAAGGTTACGAGCCAAAGTCTTCTCATGCGCCCAATCCTAGGCGCATCCTACCAGATCACTCCCCCCACCAAATCCGAGATCTCCGAGCCATGGGTCGATGAGACATATCCTTTGCCACAACTCATCCAAGATCTCAGCAACAGAAAGATCTTCTTCTCCACTACGTGCCGGTTCACGACAGCAACATGAAGAAGTCAACCCCCTCGATCAGGGCGCATCGTCCATGCGCCTCCATCAGCAATCAACACGTGGCGTCCCCGCATACAGGCGCATCCTACATATACGTGCACGAGCAGCCAGCCTGCAAAACTATAAATAGAGGGATCATTTTCTTCTTGTGGACACATACGGACCAATCTTCGTGCATACATATCAACCTCCACAGCGAACAGACAGAGACTTTGCACCACCAGAGAGGCAGATACAGACACTCAACGTCTTCCTCCTCTCAACAAGCTCCAGCACCCAGAGCAATCCAGACCTTCAGAGAACCGATAACCGTCGTCAGATCGTCAACGGAGTCAACGCATTACCACTCACTCCATCGGCACAAAGGACCCAGATAAACATAAGTGTACTCCTAGGACTACATCTAAGTCCTATATTGTAACATTGTTCTGTTTGTATTGAAATTTACAATCAAAGAATTTTAATGGCAAACAAGCTGGCGACTCTACTGGGGAACTCTTTCTCCTCCACCAAGAAAGCTGTATCACAGTCCGACGACGTGAAGGTGGGCTCCTCCCACAAGTCGCTGGTCGTACGCCTCAATCAACAGGCGTATGAGGAGTTCACATCTGAAGGCAGTGCGAGTCCTTCAAAGCGGCTGCCGAAGCCGAAGAAGACCCGCCGAGTCTGGGTGCGCAAGGTCGACGCCTCGGGCACCACCACCGAAGGGGATGCGCCAATCCAGCCTTCCCTTCCTGCTGACGTCGTCAGCAACCAAGATGCGCCCGCTGGTACAGCACATCTCTCGGGGAAATGTGCGGCTAACCACGTTCCCCAGCCATCTCCCTCTCAGGCGAAGAAGATGCGTCGACGGAGCAGGGGCACTGCCAATGCTCTGCGCATCACCTCTGATGTGCCACAGAAGATCTCTGTCTTTGATAGACTCACTCGCTATAGTGGCGAGGAGAATTTGGATTCTGAGTACTACGTGCCCCAGCGGCCTGGTACGAAGAAGTCCAAGGCAGCACGGGCTATGCGTCCCAAACGTGCTATACCAGCAACAAGCCAGAAGCATGCACTCACAATCATGCGCACTGCTGATGGTAAGTTGTACAAGGTCGACTCGAGGGCTGCGGCGCCGAGAACGAGCCGACCTTCAAAGCCCTTGTCTCACTTGGGCGCATCTACTGCGTGCACAACCAAGTCGGGCAAGGCAAATCCAGTGGTCTTGAACTCCCGCACCTCCTCCGGTGGTGCATTTGAGGTCCGTTCAAGTCACTTCAAATGCTGTGGTTCCCCCACTACTGATCGGGATGCCTGTTTGGTATTAGATCAGGAGGCGCAACACTCACTTGACTACCCCGGCGCTTGGCCTTGCCATGCGCTTGAAGGAGGTACGAAGGTGGCACTCTCCTCCAACGATCTGCGTAACGTGATTACTCACAAGCGCCGATCAGGAGAGTTGACTGACAAGTACGATGCGCCTCTCACGGGGCATACTTGTGCTGTGGTCACCATCAACTGCTGTTGCAAAGTGGCAGTCCCACCAAGGCAGTCGGTGTTCCAGCGGCTGCAATCATCGACACCCCTCCGACGTCGCCTCGGAAAGAAGGTGTCAACAGAAGAGGAACCAACGGTTGCTTCATGCAACGTGATCTCCAACTCCTCGTCAGTCCGAAAGGCGACTGGCAGTCTCTCTTCCTCGTCCAAGAGCCAGCCGAGGAAAACCAAGACAGCTGTCTCATCCTCCGGAGTGTTCGAAGGTACTCGAGCGAGGAAGAAGTTCTTGGAGGAAGCTGGGGGTAGTCAGACCCTTATCGAGCCTCCTTCCGAAGACGAGTGTGTCCAAAGCACACTTGGGGCAGATCCTCGAGGCGAAGTCAGCCTCCCAGAAGCCCCTGAAGACGAGGATATCCCCCAGAACATAGCTGGGGGTAGCCTAGCATCTGCGGACCCGAGTTTCGGAGACGAAGAGGCCCTTCAAGACGGAGCTGAGGGTAATCAGGCCCTTGCAGATGCGCCTGTGGTGAATGTTCTCCCGAACATAGTCGGGGGTAGCCCAGACGAAGCTTCAGGAGAGGCAACTCCCCTACAAGGGAGTGAGGCCGAAAGTGAGGCCTCAACTCATCCATTCACTCCCGGCCACATCATGACAGTGAACGTGACTGAGGCTGATGTCGAGTCTGATGCGCCGCCAACAGACCTCGTCCAGCGCATAGATACCCTGGAGGGAGGACTCAAAACCCTCTTTGCCTCATGCAAACACTGACTCAGGCAGTGTTTGAGATACGGTCAGCTTTGACCAGGACACCTTCTACCGGTCCCGATCCAGGGGCCAATGGAGAGTCGAGTGTACCCCTTCAACGGGTATCCTCGGACGAAGATCGCCGAGAAGCACCTCGGACGTCGGAGCCCTCAAATGCTCAACATCCGGTGGTACCACCTTTCCCGACTCCCAGCTCTACGGAAGACGTGGTCGAGATGATCAGGGACCTGCGCGAGCGCTTTGAGTCCAAGACGAGACAAGAGGAGCGCCAGAAAATGGGCATCCCCCAGCCTTATCCCCTCGAGTGGAATAAGGTAGTTTATCCTCCAAAGTATAAACCACAAACACTGACGCCGTACGATGGGAAGGACTCTCCTCGTCGCTACCTGACGTATTTCCAGTCTCAGATGGGACATCTTCCGAAGGAGGACGCGCTTCTTACCAGCATATTTGTTGGGGCACTGAAAGGAGTGGTGTACGACTGGTACTGCAGCCTCTCCGACAATTCAATATCTTCCTTCGACGACCTGACGCGCCTCTTTCTCGACCGTTTCTACGACGGCGGGAAGGACATGACAATGGCGTCCCTTATAGAGATACGCCAGAAGGAGAAGGAAACAGTTCGAGTGTTCATCGAACGCTTCCGACAGGCCTGCTTCAGACTGCCCCCGGGCATGCCAGAACATGTGCTTCTCTCCTCCTGCAGCATGAACATGCTACCTGCAGTCAAGCTCTGGCTCAACTCTACTCCTCCTTCCGACTGGAGCTCCTTGATCATTGAAGCAGAAGCCGCGGAGAAGAAGGCAGCCAACGCTCGTCTTCTGGGAGTCAGTTTCTCCGCCTTCGAGGACAAGGGAAAATGGCCTACAACCAACAACCCCGCACGAGAGGCAAAGGGGAAGCAGGCATTGACTATCAATGCCTCAAAAGGTGCATCAGCACCTACTCAGAAGCCTCCACTTGCACCGAGGCCGAAGGAAGTTTATTCGTTCAATGGCGAAGACACCCTGCAGCTCTTTGAGATACTGAAGCAGGGCGACAAGATCAAGCTTCCGGACCCTAAGCGTCCCGATGAGGTTGGGAAAGTGGACAACCCGAGGTATTTTTACTACCATCGGTTTGTCAGACACCCAACCAAGGACTGCTATGTCCTCAAGAATTATATCCAGCGCATGATCAAGGCGGATGTAATCTCCGTCGACTACGAAGAGAAGACGGTATCGGCCAACGTGGTGTCACTCCAGTTTGGCACCCTGCCGCCGACTACAACACAGGACGGCGTCATCCCCATCCCTAAGGCGACAATGGAGGTGGTTAACTTACCACCAACCGTGACAACGTGAGTGGACTCATCCCACTCACCACATCTCGAGGAGAGATCCTGTGGGTTTACCCCGATCTCGTCTCCGAGGTGACTCAACCGGAGGTACGCCCTACCTCCAAGTCCAAAGGCAGGAAGATCAAGTCTTGCCACATGGTCTCTTCTTCAGCGGAAGAGGCACTTCCTGTGCAGACGCGTTCACAACAGAACGTCCAACCCGACGAAGCTGCCGTCGAGGTGGTACCACCTAGCACCGTCCCTACTGTCCAGGACGAGGGCCCGTCTAACCCTTCAGCAGCCAATAAACAGAAGCAGATAGAGGCTCGCTTCGATAGGCCTCTGCGAAAAAAGAATGCTTCGGCACTAGCCAAGCCCCACAACTTCGACATACTGGCGCAACTCGCCAGTACTCCCGCCCGCCTATCTCTGTTCGAGCTCCTTCGTCTTTCCAAAGACTCCCGAGAAGCTCTCTGCGAAGCTCTGAAGGATACTAAATCCTTTCTCAGTCAGGTCAAACAGCCGAAAGATCTCCCGATTGTGTGCAAGCACTTTCACTGTACGGAGGAGGTTATACCCAATATAACCTTCACCCAATAGGACATGTTGCTCAAACACAATCGACACAACAGGCCGCTGTATTACACAGGGTACATCGGTTTAGTCAAGGTGAAGCGGATTCAGATCGATCCGGGGTCTTCCCTCAGCATCATCCCGAAGACGCTGCTCTCAACACTGGAGATCCCAATGTACCGACTGGCGCCCTCCAACACAACAATCAGTGGTTTCAACGCCAGCAAAAGCGAACCACTGGGCAAAATACGACTAAAGTGCCACATCGGTAACCTCAGAATCGAGGTCACTTGTTATGTCGTGGATGCTGAAGTCAACTACAACATTCTGTTGGGTCACCCATGGCTGCACGAGTACATGGTGGTTCCATCCACGCTCCACCAATGTATGAAGTACGTGTCCACCAACAACGTCATCCGTACTGAGTTCGCGGACATCGACCCCTTCAAAGGGATTGAAGCCTACTTCACCGATGCCGACTTATACAAATCACCTGACGAGGAGGAGGCCAATGATGCTGATGACGAAGCAGAAACAGCAGCAGAGCCGGACATGAAGCCTGAGGTCACTCCCGATGCTCCTTTGACGATCCGACTCAAAGGCAAACCGCCTCAGAAGTTGCCCCCCGTGAGCATTAAGCTATCCGGGAGAGCACCAGCTGCTCTGAAGCTCCCCTGAAGATACGGCTCAAGGGAAAGCCCCCTCAAACATCGGCTCCTCTTGTGGCAAAACTACAGGGGAAGGCGCCAGGCACCGGAGGCACAGCAGAGGCACCACTGAAGGTGCGTCTTAAGGGCAAGCCGCCGCCATCCCAGCCGCCGGAGAAGGCTCATGTAGTCCTTTTGGACTCCCAGATCAACGCTGTGGTGGACCCTCCCGATCCTGCTACAGTGCTTACAGATGAAGAGCTGAGGGAATATATCTCGGCCGATGTAGATTTTCCATCTCTCGACAATGTAATCCCACGGGATAAAATCTCGCATTTCATCAATAATAGAGTGTCTTTTAATTATTCTAGTCTTCCATATTGGAATGCCATGTATACATTAGATAACGCTCTACGGTCGTTGTAAACACAAATAACGACCGTCCACCATGTAAATCGAGTAGTCCCGTTCCAAGGGGTCTATTACATAGTCCCACCATGGAGTCGAAACGAAGAATCCATCATCTTCGGCAAGGTTGAGCGTCATCAAGACCTCCCGCCACTCGAGCCAGAACCAGATGCCGGCAGAATGCAACTCTATCGGTACACGGACAAGGCAAAGTACCTCATCCAAAAGATAGGTTACGACCTAAAAAGTGACAAAGGCCTGAACTACGGCAAAGGTCGACGTCTCCCTCTCCGGCTTCCAATACCTAAAGAAAAGTCGCAGGACTACTACAACAAAACTCGACGGAAAGTAGGCTATGTCACGCCGCCGTCAACTCCAGAGGGTTCAGACGCAGAGGAAGTTGAACATTCTCACTCATCTGAAGCGTCAACATGGGATTCCGATACCAGTATCAGATCTATCTTTAAGAGAGTGCTGTCAGCCAACATGACATCTGCACAATCTCAAGAAGAAGAAGGCAAAGACCAAGCGCCGAAATTCTTCGAAGAAGAACCCTGGGCTCAACGCCTGGGACAATAATGGGAGTCTCGTTTTGAATTACGTGAACCTCCCACCGAAGACGAAGTCGAGCAGATCGACCTTGGGGATGGATCTTTTTCCAAACCCATCTTCGTCAGCAAAAGCCTCAAAGGAGAAGACCGAGAATCTTTAATCCAGCTGGCTAAAGAATATATCGACGTCTTCGCCTGGAGCTACGAAGATATGCCGGGACTTGATTCCCAGATTGCGATACATAGGTTGAACATCTTGCCTGATGCCAAGCCTATCAAGCAACAACAGCGGCGCTTCCGTCCGAACATCATGAACGCCATCGATCAGGAGGTAGACAAACTCTTGACTAGCGGCTTCATCCGTGAAGAGCAACACCCAGATTGGGTAGCCAACATCGTCCCCGTCACCAAGAAGAATGGAAAGATACTGTATCGACTTCAGAGACCTCAACTCTGCTTGCCCGAAGGACGAATTCCTGCTGCCAATCACCGATGTGATGATCGACAACACGTGTGGCTTCGAGCGCATATCTTTTATGGACGGGTATTCGGGCTACAACCAGATCAAGATATTCTCCGATGACACAAAACATACGTCATTCAGGACTCCAAAGGGCGTTTTCTGCTACACAGTGATGCCCTTCGGCTTTAAGAATGCTGGTGCGACATACCAACGTGCTATGAGCACCATTTTCCGTCAGCACCTTCACAAGACAGTCGAATGATATGTCGACGACATCGCAGTCAAGCGCCGTCTCAAAGGAGATCACCTGCAAGACCTTAAGACAGTCTTCGACCTCATACGGGCGCATCAACTCAAGATGAACCCCGCTAAATCCTTTCTTGGGGTTTCGAACGGAAAGTTCTTGGGCTTCATCATTACGGCGAAAGGCATTCATGTCGATCCAGTGAAGACCAAAACAATTCTTGATATGGACCCTCCGAAGAATCTTCAAGAACTTTGAGGCCTACAGGGACGCCTGGCGTACATCCTGAGGTTCATAGTAAACCTTTCCGGCAAATGTCAACCCTTCACCCAGCTCATGAAGAAGGGAGTCTCTTACGTCTGGACAGAGGAATGCCAAAAGGCTTTCGACGACATCAAAGCCTACCTGACGAGCCCTCCAGTCCTGGTGGCACCCGTCGCCGGTAAACCATTCCAACTCTACGTCCGTGCCATGGATCATTCCCTCGGCTCCCTGCTAGCTCAGAACAGCGACACAGGCTATGAGCAAGCAATCTACTACCTCAGCCGAACTCTGATCGGGGCCGAACACCGGTACAACCCCGTTGAAAAGGAGTGCTTGGCTCTGGTATTTGCCATCCAAAAGACTCGTCATTATGTCTCGGGCCAGACAATTTACGTCATTTCCCGAGTCAATCCGCTCAGGGTCCTCATGACGAAGCTAGGATCACTGAACTCCCGGCTAGCCATATGGACGATCTTGCTAATGCCATACAACATGGTGTTCGTTCCACAGAAGGCTGTTAAGGGTCAAGCTCTGGCCGACTTCTTAGCTGCACACCCCATCCCGGAGTCCTCAAGACTCTATGAAGACATCCCGGATGAGGTCAAAGAATCAAATATCATCGAAAAAAGCTTCGTCTGGCAGATATTTTTCGATGGCGCTTCAAGAACAGGCCCCAAAGGCCAAATCGTCGCAGGAGTGGGGGTGGTATTAGTCTCCTCCGATCAGCTGGTCATCCAGCGTGCTTAATCCCTTTCGAAGCCGTGCTCCAACAATGTTGCCGAGTACAACGCGCTCATTATGGGGCTCCAGCTAGCACAACAGCTGGGGATGAATCATCTGGAAGCCTACGGCGACTCAAAGCTCATCGTAAATCAGATCAGAGGGCAATACGAGGTTCGCCATGAAGATCTGATCCCCTACCATGAAGTTGCATTGAACATCATTTCAACCTTCACTGGGTTCTTCATCGAACACGTACCTCGTCTACAAAATCTAGAGGTCGATGCTCTGGCTGGCCTCGCAGCCTCTTTGGCGGTACCCCTCGGAACTCAATACTACATCACGGTGGTGGGTCGAGACTTGGCCTGTCCTAAAAATAACCTGCGCTCACAAGTGGCTTATGCCATGTCAACGGGTGCCGGTGTTAACGTCCGAGATTGGAGATTTCCGTTCATCGACTTCGCTGTCTACGGAATTCTCCCAGAGGACCCGAAAGAAGCTGTCTCCGTCAGGAGATGCTCTCTTCGATTCTACTACGATACGGCTACTAAAATGCTATACCGACGCTCCTACGATGAACTTCTCCTTCGATATTTGTCTAACGAAGAAGCAGCCGAAGCCCTTCGAGAAGCTCATGATGGAACCTGCGGGGCCCATCAGCCCGGTCCTAAATTGCAGGATCGACTGCAACGCATGGGCTATTACTGGCCAACCATGGCCGCTGACACTGTTGAATATGCTAAGAAGTGCCATGCGTACCAGCTTCATACAGACTTTATTCATACACCGTCCGAACCACTACATCCTACGGTCGCCTCCTGGCCCTTCGAAGCTTGGGGAATGGACATTGTGGGACTAATCACCCCTCCTTCATCGAGAGGACACCGCTTCATCCTAGCAATTACCGACTACTTCTCCAAATGGGCAGAAGCAGTTCCTCTGGCAGAAGTAAAAAGCTCCAGGGTGATCAGCTTCATCAAGCACCACGTCATCTACCGTTTCAGGGTACCCCGGAGGATCATCCACGATAATGGTCCTCAGTTCATCAGCCATGTCTTCAGCCGATTCTGTGACAAGAATCGTATTCAAAATGTGGCATCAACCGCCTACAATCCGGCAGCAAACGGATTGGTCGAGGCGTTCAACAAAACTATCGTCAGGCTACTCAAAAAGGTCGTGTCATCTAACAAACGCGACTGGAACGAAAAGCTCGACGAATGCCTTTGGGCCTACCGCACAATGGTACGGACCCCGACAGGCAACACACCATTCTTCTTGGTCTACGGGAGCGAAGCGGTACTGCCTCTCGAGATTCAGATACCCTCACTCCGCGTAGCAATCACAAACCAACTCACAGAAGAAGACAATCAACGTCGTCGTCTACGGGAACTGGAGGCACTTGACGAAAAGCGTCTCCTAGCTCAACAACGCATCGAACTCTACCAAGCCCGTATATCACAGGCTTTCAACAAGAAGGTCAAGCAAAGGACTTTCCAAGTTGGCGACCTGGTTCTGGCAGTCAGGAGGCCGATGGTGTTGACTCACAAAATACCAGGAAAGTTCGAGCCCAAATGGGAAGGACCTTTCGTCATCGAGACGGTATACTCAAACGGTGCATACCGTCTCGCCAAACCCAATGGGGACTTGTTCATGATGCCCATCAATGGCAAGTTCCTAAAGAAGTACAACTCTTGACATCCTTCAGACATGTGCTTCCACCAGGGGATCTGTGGACCCAATCATCAGGGCTCACAGACAATTCCCTTCCACAAAATCATACGCTTCCGGAACCCAGTTGTTCCGTAGCATCCTCCAGTAGAAGGACAACCACGTCCACATCACCTCTGAGTTGTCCCCCTACACCCTACAAGGCGGAATCTTACACCCCGTAAGACTACGCTATCCTTCATGTTTACCACGTCCACATTACCTCTGAGTAAACATCCCGTACAGACAACCCCCGCGTTGCCGTACATCGATCGCAGAACTTCCACGTCCACATTACCTCTGAGTAGTTCCGTGCATCTTCCAGAGTTATTCCTACCATGTTCATAACACCTCTGAGTAGGAAGATTCTATCATTTGAATCCCATATTTGCCACGTCCACATTACCTCTGAGCAAATACATTGGGTCCTTCAAACTTATTATCTGTATCTGAAACCAAGGTACGCAAAAGATAATAGGTCCACACAAATCATCAAAGTTCATGACAAGCAAAAATGAACGCATCGCAGGAAATGGTGTACTTCTTTATTATTTCTAAAAAAAATGAGAGTAAAGGATTACACTATCCCCAGCAAGAGTTGCAAAAATACAAAAAGGCAGAGACTACAAGCCCTAAATATCCCCAGGGTTGGCGGAAAGCTCTACAATTCGGCGTTTCAAGTCTGTCGCCCGAGTCTCCACAGTGGCCAAGACTCGATGTTCAGCTTCTTGACGCATCGCTTCCACAGCCTCAACAGAAGTTTCATTCTCGTACTTCTCATCAAGCTGCTGTCTCTACTGAGCCAGGATAAGAGCTCGGAGAGTGAAATCTGCTTCCTCTTTCTTGAATGCTACGTGTTCAGCCTGGACACGTTCAGCGTCCAATAGGAGTCGGGCCCGCTGATCCTCAAGGCGGTACATCTGCGCGTCAATCTCTGCGATATTTGCGTCCAACGCAGCTCGCGTCTCCACTGTCTCCCGTGTAGACTGAGATAACCGCTCCACTGCAGCGTCAGTCTCAGACACTTCGCGTTCCCAGATACTCACAGTGGCCTGGTAGGAAGACACAGTCTCGGCGAGCAACTTCTCCTTCTCCGTATCTATCAGAACGGAGAGGTCATTCCGCTGGATACGCCCTAATTCAGAAAGCCGCTGGTCCAACTCAGCCACCGTGGCTTCCAGAATGTCGGCCATATGCTCGTGGCTCGGGTGAACACGGATCAAGTTGATATGAGATAATGCCAGAGTTCTTGCCGTCGCAAAGCTCCCCTTGGCGTCCGTCACTGTCGACACCCCCCTCTGCAGCATTTTGTACACTGCCTCAACGATGAATCTCACATATTCATCTGCGTCTGCCAGCACCTGTGGTGTCATGACAGGAGTTGGAGGTGCTACCCCAGTTGGCGGACCGCAAGAGGACCCGCCAACCTCAAACTGCGAGGCTTGAACCTCGGCATCAATAGGCTCTTCATCAACAGGGGCTGGGCTATTAGCCCGAAGAGCCAAGGGAGCAGAAGGAGCCGGCACAGGTGTCGAGATAGTACCCCAAGTGGAAGGAGCAACTGTAATGCCCCGCTCCGCACGAGGCATTTGGTTGGCTTATTGGATGGGATCAGAATATTGGACCATGACTTATGTTGGGAATCAGGAGAATTGAGACTGATGCAGTCTCTCTTAGCTGGCTAGACGGAATGGATATTGGAACGTGGCTCGCTGGTGGAGCTACGCTTAGCGGAATTTTGGGTGAGTGGAACTGTCCTTCCTCCTCCTTACTCCTTCATGCTTAATAGATAAAGTATTGAAATGCTATGAACTGCCCCTAAATGTCCCTTATGTTAGTTGCTGAGTAATAAAGATGCTTTTGTTGAGAATTATTGAAATGTACAACACATTGACCTGTTAATGTGATTCGCTGCCTGAGAATAAATTGATAACATTGCCCCTTATGCTTAACACTGCTGGAACAAGTAGACACTTGAATAATGAGATGCCTTATGAATGATAGAATAAGAAATGAACTGGCTATGCTATCGAACCAATGAACTGAATGAAACACTAGAATCATGTACTCTCTGTATATCTGTTGCAAGAATATGAAATGTTGCCTGTCCCTTATAAGAAATGAAATGAATGAATGTTAAGTTCCTCTTAAGAAAGGAATGATATGAGATACGTTGCAATGAAGCAATGAATGAGAAATGATAAAGCTGGGATCGTTGAGATCACCAAATGAAATGATGGTAATGATAAAAGAATAAGTCATTGAATATGACTAATGATGCACTGTTGCCTTTACTTTCCTTAATACATTTTACCATGCGATTTTGTTCACAATCGAGTCGGACACGCATTCGCATGGTCATGGACAACTTGTATACAAGGTTTGGGTAATAATTTCCTCGAACGGTTCCTAGGGCCCTGGGGACCGATTCGGCCTAGGAGGAAATAATGATGAGTGCTATGGAAGCACGGATAAGGCGGGGTGGCATAGAGGCTCGCCACCTACTATGCTGACCGCATTATCTTAAAATAAAATGAAATGAGAAGAGTCCATATGGTTTAACAACACCAGTGACCATGTAGTCAGGATGCATGCTAATGAATGTTTTGTGCAGGCAGAGTAAGTATATCAGATAACCTGTAATTGATACAGGTACGAGGAGTCGGCTATCGGTAAGAAATCACATAATGGTGATATTGTATAAGTTGGTTTAACTTGCCTGCTTAACATGTTCCATTTAGTATGCTAGAAAGATGCCTTGCTCTAATCATTGCTCAAACACAACAGACATGCTAAGTGATGCTTGAAGTGAGAACTGTTATAACATGCTTAAAATGTTAATGTTAACGATGCCTCAATGATGCCTTTTCATGATAACACCTAGTATGCATCAATGATGCCTTTGCATGATAACACCAAGAATGATAAATGATATGTCCACATGAATGCTACTAAGAATATGTTTACATGCTTCACTCTGATTATTGCCCATGAACTGTAAACTGATGCTAGGCCCCAAATAGAAAGATCACTCTAATAAATGCATGCTTAAATGATCACTTAAATGTTGGTTTAGGCGAGTGGGTTGGATTCTGCTCGCCAGTACATAGATGATGTGCTGACCCACGTTTTGTGGGCAGGTGCTTGTGATTGGAATGTTCTACACACGAAGTTTAGCTGGATTGGTCCCGCGGCATCGAAGATTTGTTGGGCATACAGAAGCTCTCCTTGCACAAGATGATGTCTTCTGTTTATAAAGGGCATAATGTATGGAACATTGTAATCAGTTGTACCAGTGAGATTGTAAGCCAAGTCGGTATATCGAGTTGTAATCCATTGTATCCAAATATCAAATGTAAGCTGTATAGCATTGTTCAGTTGGTTTCCAATGTAAAGTGAGATGTGCTGTAATCATTGTACTTCAATACAAGTCTTGTACTCTTTTTCAATTATCAATAAAGAGAATAAAGTTCTACATATCTCTGTGTGGCTTCAAGTTACTCTTTTTTCCACTGCTATAAAGAAGTGATGTACTGCTATTCAATAAGAAAGATTGTCCTCATTAAATTCAATTTATCTGCTTCTGCCGCTGCGATGTGTTCCTATTTGAAGAATAATCGATTATGTACCATCTTTGCCTTGTACAAGTGCAATACCAGACTTGTACGGCATCACGCCCAAGCGAGGACGATCGATTCCAAGAGATAAAATATGTGAATAAATGACTCTATGAATCGGGGCGTGACAGCAACAGAGGGTTCCATCACACCCTTACCCTTCCCGAACTTGGAAGTACCACCGATGTCAGCGACCACCTCTGCAGTCCCCAACGCACTATCAACAGCCAATACCTCTCCTGGTAGAACGGAGAGATCAACACTTGTCTCCTGACCCGCCCCAGGAGTCGGGACCGTCAGACGAGTCTCTTCATCAAATCCCTCTACAGGGACAGGATCCGTCACTACCTCCCGATTGGTAGCCACCTCAGCTTCCGCCGCTGAGTCTGGGGTAGGGCTTGGCAATGGTACAGCCGACCTCCCTTTATCATAACAAGGAGGGGAATCAACCCTCTCCTCTATTTTGATCACATCTATTGCCCCCGCCACAGGCTCTTGCAACTCTGGAGCAACGTCATCCGAAGACGACAAACTCCATCCCACATCATCACGAAGCCCCGTGTCCGCTGGACCCTCAACGTCCAAGGCCCTCACGGCAGCTAGCACCTCCCTGGAAGTTGCTGCAACCTCTGCACCTCTTTTAACAAAGTCTGGAGATAGTAAAACCTCTGCGGGAACATCTTCAAGACTCTCCTCTATTGAAGACATTACCATCGGAGGGATGCGCTCATCAGAAGAGCTTGCTACCTCCTTCAGTTTACTGATACCCGGTTTTGAAATACGGGTCTTCTTCTTCGATGATCCCTACAAGAAGAAGAGCACAAGTCACCAAAATGACAAGATAAGCCAAAGCTACGGAGGACTCCTTACCTCAGCAGGAGCTGATTCCACTGGCGGT
Organism: Iris pallida; assembly: GCA_029216955.1. Lineage (NCBI taxonomy): Eukaryota > Viridiplantae > Streptophyta > Magnoliopsida > Asparagales > Iridaceae > Iris > Iris pallida. Next base: position 639,212 of record JANAVB010009197.1, read on the forward strand.
ATAGGTGGCACTCCCGTTGCCTTTGGATTCGTCGTCTTCCTTGACCTTTTTGGTACAGACAAGCTGGCTTTCGTGTCAACCCGCCTCTTTCCAACAAGAGGATCTCTCACTGATGCCGCAGCAGCAGTCCAATACCCTGCCAGTTCTGGTGGGCGATATGATCGAGCCACCATCAACATATTCGCCATGGCCTCCAGCTGAGTTCCAATGATGAAACTAGTCTCTCTGTCATAACCTGGAGACGCAGCATTCATTGTGCAATACAGCTTTGCGGCCGAATATAGGATCTGTGGCCGAGGGTTACGAACGGGCGCCGTAAACTGAACACCAGTACACCCGGTATTGTAATATTGCCAGCCCCGGGCTCCATCCAGCAAACTATCGATGAATCCCAGACTGTTACTGGGATTCCGTAGCATCAACTGAGTATAGCCAAACTGGCGAGCGAACCGGCTGGACAGATATGGCTCTAGATAACACCTATTCTGGTTGCGATAGACCAAGTGAGAAGGCCGAATACTTTACAACCCACAAAAACCCCATTTCGGCAGAGTAATCGCATCTTCACCTGAGTCGATTAAATCTTGGTCAGCCTCAAAATCTTTGAAGATGGGGGCGACCTTGACAATCTCCCACCCCTGAAGGTAGGACAAAACTCTCCTACAAACGGGGACGCCAGTGTGTAACCACTTCCTCTTGTAGAAGCGGCGAATAAAGGCATCCCCTTCAACATGATCCTTCTCCGGACCGGGACTCATCACATTCGGATGATGTTGAATTAGCCATCCCATAAGATAATGGAATGGCAATTCAGCCGGAGGAAAGTTATCATTTTTACCTCTCCCCTGGATCACGTCATCAGCAAAAGTCCTCAAACCCCGCAATAGGTTACACACCATAGCGGGAAGGAGAGCTAAGGGACGCCCGAAAGCCAACTTTACGGCAGGCAAAATAAGGTTCCGGTGTACCCTCTCCACTGTACCAGATCCGCCCGCAAATACACAATCTCGAAGTCATATCATCAAGTATGCTATCAGCACCGCTTTAGACGACATCCGGTACGCACAGTGCCAGAAGCAGCTATACGCGTTCTTGTCATGCTCATTGGAACGAGGGGTCCTCTCGTCCAGCCGGCTTATCTCAGAAGTCACTTCCACAGGTTTCAGCCCTTGCGGAGTCGTAAACCGAATCCTCGAGGGATCCGCCAAATCCTGCTTGAAAACATAATCCCTCCAAGCAGTCACATGGGGCTGAGTCTTAACTTTGTCCTTCCGATACATCAAATAATGATGGCTCGCCACTTCCTTAAAAACGTCCATCATCTCCGAGTCCTTATTTTCCAGAACCTGGATCTCTTCATTTGATGGGAAATATTCTTCGTACGGCTCTGAGCCCCAGGAAAGCTTGGACACTTCGTACATCTCGTGGAGAGCCAACCCCAACTCTCCCATGGAAGTGTAGAAGGTACCAGTCTGGGTATTAAACAACTCCAAGAGTGCAAAAAACATAGGCTTATTGAGATCCACGCCAGCCTGCGTGGCACGGATAGCGGCTGTCAGCCCAATCTCCTTAAGCTCAGTCTTAAATTTCGAAAGCACCCAAGTGGTCAACTCGTCCCACCTCGAGATATGATGACACCAACCTTCGACTCTAAAGCTACCTTTCGGATACATGACCCTCGATGTCAGCATCCGACTCGCAAAGGTTGAAGCATTGAAGGCAAAAGTGTCAGTTGGGACTTCACTGTAGAGGCTCCCGGGACGCAAAGTTCAGCAACTGAACGAGGGACCGATTCGTGAAGCAGAAAGGGTATCCCTCTGATTCGAGGTAGCATCAATCGAAAGAGCACCTCCTAGGGCCCCTCCCTGAGAAGGAGTAAGATCCCAGGACATCCTTCTCTTCGAAGCTAGACGATAGAAGGCTGTCAGCGGCAACTGGCGGTCAAGTTGTCGCATGTATAGCACCATGCCTTTTGAAGAAAAGAACCAGTCTTCTTTGACCTTCAGTATCTTCGCTTCCGTGGAGATCAGGCGGTCACCGAACAAAAAGGCGGGTTTCAAGAAGGTCACATCTTCGGATTCAGCAGATTTCAGTTTTTCGCTCTCCATCATGCTCTGGAAGAAAGTCGGCAACTGGTTCTGGATCTGCAGCACCCTCTCGGGAGGTTGATCCTGTAAGATAACACCCTTGGCAGGGTTGACAACCGCTTCGTCAAAATCAACTCCCATTTGACAAAGGGAAGCATCCAGAAGGACCTCATTCAGCAACAGAATCGTCATCGATACTAGCACAACAAAAATCAAAGGTCAGGCAAAAAGACAAGGTGTGCCAAAGCAACCTGGCGCATCATCAGGGTGTAAACCCATGTGCCTCGGTGAAAGGCTTCGGCGCATCATCAGGGCGTAAACCCATGCGCGTCAGCAAAGGCTTCGGCACATTCAGGGTGTAAACCCATGCGCATCCGCAGTTAAACCTCGGTACATGATAAAGGCCTAAACCTATGCACGTCGGCGGGGTGAAACCTCGGCGAAGACAGAAGTCCATGCGCGTCGGCAGAAGAGAGTTAGGGCACGTCAACTCAGTCGCATGATCAAAAGACCGCCTGAACAAAGAAAGTAGTGGAAAAGACGACACCCACCCGTCACAGCGGGGCGAACGTCGGCCGGAGTCACAATGGTGATAAGGGCATCCCCCTCGGCATACTCCACCGGCTCCTTTCCCTTGCCAGCACCGTCGCGAGGAGTCTTGGGAGCCATTTCTTTGAGAGAAGAAAAGTTAGGGTTTTTGAAGAAGAACTCTAAAGAAAGCAAAAGCAAGGAGAAGAAGAACTCTCTCTCCATCTCTCGCCTATTTATAGGGCTTGGTCGCACGCGTGAACCGATGATGTGTGATCTTAGCCGTCGCCTCGGGTTTTGTGAAGAGATAACCACAAATAAAACAAAAAAAGATCATCATTAATCTTTTTTAGGTTACCGAGGCGTCATCATTTGCCCCAACTAAGTGGAGCATGCGCCCAACACTGACGTGCGGAGTATCTATGTTCCCTGACGGTCATGCGCCTCCACTACCATGCTTCTTATTCAAAGTATTCCAAAACTTATCCAAAAGTTTTAAAAACTTTGAAGGGGGTCTTGTAGAAGCATGGAATTTCAGAATCCGAAAGTCTATACGTCAGACTACATGTGCCAAAGCCTGGACAAAGTGCTTCACAGCAAAAAGCAACAAATATAGACATTGAAAGAGGATTTTTTATTTAACATATAAAAGTCTATTACATGTCTAAGGGAGATTGTACAAAGGAGAATTTCAACAAAGAAAGGATCCTAAGTCTACAGCCAACAACCACCATGCGCCTCCAGTCAGGCGCAGCAACCACCATGCGCCCTCAACCAGGTACATCCCGCCAAGCGCACTCAGCAGGGCGCATCCTTTCAGCAGCCCAGTTATGTGCATCCCTTCAGCAGCCCAGTTATGTACCGCTCTTCCAGCCAGGCTCACCTGATAAATGTTTCGACTAATGAAGCATTTAACCCTCTGGCTGGAACCAAGGAAGAGAAGAGTACCACAAATCTGTGGCCAGGGGAGGCTTCGAAAGAGCCTCCAAAGGCGAAGGAAGACCGTGATCGAAACCACGGCTAAAGGAGCAGCTTTCAACACAACCAGAGTGGACAACTCCCACTTTGAAGGAAGAAAGAGCCTAGCACCGCCATTCCGATCTACGGCTCTTCCGGAGTAACGGAAACGAGGCCCGAGCATCCCTATCTTTGGATGCAACAGGCACCTTCTGCCTGCCTCGGAAGCCCTCGACTCCGTCTTTTGGATGTAACAGTCACCTTCAAGGGCATCAACGAAGACACTGCGTCGCATCTTTACCCTCGGGAGCATATTGTCAACAGAACGCATTCGAGTACACAAGTTCATGGCGAAAGGACGTGAGGGAATGAGAGGCCAACCCTCTCTCCATACCACTATTTATAGGCCGGGCAAATCAAACCCATGCGCCAAGTGGATGGCTCTCCGAATTTCGTACAATGAATTTGCATTAAATGGATGAACCGGATGCTTCGAATTCAGCCAAGTCAAAACGGCTATTTAAAGCACTCGAAGAACGTAACAGTTGCACCATCAAAGACGTCTCACGAAGCGGATGCGTCGGCCAGATCGTGCATCACACAGACGCGCCCTTCTATATCAAGTGCATCACATAGATACGCCTTTCAGTACCAAGAGCATCACAGGGGATGCGCCCCCATGCGTCCCCATGCGCCTAGTGGAATGCCAACCGACGCGCCCACTCAGCTGTCCATCGAATGTCAAAAACATTAAATACTGAACTGACGGAGTTGGCAGCACGCCTCCCAAAGTCTGAACAGTCGGCAGCTTTTTCAGAAGATGAAGCATCGCCAATGTCAGCATCATCATTACACCCCTCTGACGGATACTGCCACGTGGCCACCCAACCATCTCGCATGCGCCTCCGCGGCCATGCGCCCAAACCTGCATACGCCTCAAAAGCTATGCGCCTCAGACTTTTTACTGATCCCTAAAGACAGAAGGAAAGTCACTGTTACAACTCTGTATGCGCCTCAAAAGCCATACGCCCCAGACTTCTTTCTGATCCCAAAAGACAGGAGTAAAGTCACTACTGAAGCTCTGCATGCGCCTCAAAAGCCATGCGCCCAGAATGGTTCGTGGCTCCTAAAGGTTATGAGCCAAAGTCTCCTCATGCGCCCAATCCTAGGCGCATCCTACCAGATCACTCCCCCCACCAAATCCAAGATCTCCGAGCCATGGGTCGACGACACGTGTCCTTTGACTCAACTTATCCAAGATCTCAGCAACAGAAAGATCTTCTTCTTCGCTACGTGCCGGTTCATGACAGCAACATGAAGAAGTCAACCCCCTCGATCAGGGCACATCGTCCATGCACCTCCATCAGCAATCTACACGTGGCGTCCCTGGGTACAGGCGTATCCTACATATGCGTGCACAAGCAGCCATCCTGTAAAACTATAAATAGAGGAATCATTTTCTTCTTGTGGACACACACGGACCAATCTACGTGCATACATATCAACCTCCACAGCGAACAGACAGAGACTTCGCACCACCAGAGAGGCAGATACAGACACTCAACGTCTTCGTCCTCTCAACAAGCTCCAGCACGTAGAGCAATCCAGACCTTGAGAGAATCGATAACCGTCGTCAGATCGTCAACGGAGTCAACGTATTACCACTCACTCCATCGGCATAAAGGACCCAGATAAACAAAAGTGTACTCCTAGGACTACATCTAAGTCCTATATTGTAACACTGTTCTATTTGTATTGAAATTTACAATCAAAGAATTTTAATGGCAAACATTAACATGTCATTAGTCATCTGGTTAAGAGCATGCTTAAGCTTTGGATTTTTTTTTGAGTCAACCCAACCCCTATATATTCTCTTCCTCACTGTCTCTCCTCATTCACTCTTTTTATTTCTTTTCCTCCCAACCAATAGGCAAGTACATCTTGCACCAAATGGAGAGATTCTTGTATTTTTTATTTCTTGATTTTTCTTTGATATGATTTGTCTATATTGTTCTTCTCATCATCCTCTACAAGTTTAGTGCTTAGCATTTTTGATTTCCATGGCTCAATTCATGTAGATATAAGTTTATGTCATTTTCGTTTTTCTTGGTTTTGATCTACCTAACCTAGTTATTCTCAAGTTTTGATGGTTCCATGTTGTAGAGAATTTCTTTCTGCCCCAGTTTGACCTATGGAAGTCTAGATTCTGACCTTGGATGGAGGAGTTATGAAGCTTTGAAGCCATGGCTTTCCATAGGTTTTTTTCTCAGAAAATGGAGAAGAAGAACAGTGCTTGGCCGCATGAACTTTCATGCGGCAAGTTTTCCCCGGCCGCATAGCTTGTTAGCTTTTGGCCGCATGAACTTAGTTTCCCTCAGCTTAGCCGCATGACGGAAGGTCTTCGGCCACATAAGACTTTATTTTCAGCCGCATAAGCAGTTTCCAGCCGCATGAATTTAATTTCTTCCAGGTGCATAAGCTGTTTCCTTTGGCCGTGTGGCACTTGGCATTCTGAGCCGTATGAGCAGTTTTCAGCCGCATGAGCAGTTTTCAGCCGCATGAAGACATGCGAACTTCATTACACCGCCGCATGTTCTCCTTAGCCGCATAAGCATTTTTGAGCCGCATGAGTCCACATACTCATTGCCGCATATGACCCGCTCTCCTGGCCGCATGAAGTTACTTTCTTGAGTCGCATGGCATTGGTTTCCCGCAGCCGCATATGCGCCTGTCCACTCCTAGCCGCATGAGCTTACTCCCCCAGCCGCATGAGCGCGCATCCTTTTTGCCGTATGAACCTTTAAACCTTCAGCCGCATGGACTTCTGTTCCTGAGCCGCATGCACCCCACTTTCTCCAGCTGCATGCGCCCGTTCGTCCTGAGCCGCATGGCCCAGCTTTCCTGAGCCGCATGAGCCCATCCACCATTGGCCGCATAGGGCCTATTTTGGCTGTTTTTGTATATTTTTTGTCCTATGATTGCATTATGGCTAGAATTTCTCCTAACTTCCATCATAAAAGTGGTAGATCCTTGTGTTGGCTCCAAGGATCTTCATGTTTCACTTTAACCAGATTTTATATGTGACTTTTATGTCACGAGAGGTCCATGTGACTTCCTGACTTGACCATGTTCCTGACCAGATTACCTTTGTATGTGCTGGTACCTTTTCTAAGTGTGTATTGAGATACAATATTAAGTATGCACTGCGGTGCTATTTAATGAGTGCACTGAGGTGTGACTCTACGTGCTAAGTGATCATTCGTGTTATATGTCAATACATGTGTACCTTCCAGCGCAGTCATGGTAATTGGTCAGCAATAGTGTCGTGGTATAATGATTGTTGTTTGAAGCATTACACTAAGCATGAATCAAGATTTGGGACTCCTTGAGCCGATGTGGATTCATACTTAGGGTACACGTACTATGGTACGACATAGAGGAGGATGACCATGTGACCACGACATGCAATTCCAATATCAAGATAGGGTTAATCTAGCAACTTAAATCGGTAGAAGCATTGGGAGGGAACAGAATCTCGAGATTGTGCCATACTAGCCACCCCCGGGTCCCATCCTGACGTGTCGGGTTGGCCGCCACGGATACAGTTTCATCTGCCTATAGTGGATGACTATATCCGACTCCTACGTGTTATATGTTTAAGCACAATGGCCCTATGGGGGACCGGTGCATAATTAAAGTTCTATGTATATGAATATTATATGGTTTGGCTAGCCCTGCTGGGTTGACACGATCTGAGGATTCCTATATTGCATTACAGGGATAATCCAGGCAAATCGTAGAAAGCCGTAGAATTTGATTGGCCGCTTGTAAGACGACTTGTTTGTGATATGTTATCTTTTGTTAGCAACTGAGAAACATGGACTATCGTGGTGCGTGGTCCAACCCATGTCCTTGTTTAGTTGTTGGGTTGGGCTATTGTGCTGCGATAGGCTATGGACCGAAGTCGCGATCAGAAGTCCTTTTACCTGCCCATGGTTATAGGATATATCTTATCTCGGCACGATATTGGCACCATTTGTCCTTGTTTGGTTGTAAGGGTGTCGTATTGTCTCGATGATATGGTATAAGCCTATAACTCGTGAATCAGGCCTTATTTTACTCATTGGATTTATCTCACTCTTTTGTGCTCCCTTGTGGTACTTGCTATTCGGGACCTGACCCCTCTGGTTTTGTTTGGCCAGGTCTCGTAGCAGCTCCAGGGGATCCAGCTTTCTACCCGAATAATGGTGCACACCAGGAGGATGGGCGCCAGGGACCATGAGTGGGTTTTGTAAAACCCCTAATTTTTACTACGATTTTTTTAATAAATATGGTATTGATTTTTGTACTACATATTTATACGTCGCGTACGTGTTTTCATTTCGTAAATTTCTCGTCAAGTGCAAATAAGTACGAAGTACATATTTTTATAAAACGTTTTAATTATATAGATGTAGAAAATTTTCAAAATAATAGACGATAAATATTTTATATTGCTTGAATTTGTAAATACATCGCGCCGAGGATTGCCAAACTTTATTTTTATTTAAAAAATGATATTTTATTTTATGGTACAAGTATAACTAGTAATTTAGAAAAACTGTGTTTTATGTAAGTATTATTTTTGCATGCGAGTGTATATATATTTGTATTTTTGAAATTAATTATTATCATTAATATATTATTTCGAAAAACATATATTAAATGTGGGTTGATTAATATGTAATTAATTATGGTGATTTAAGTTGAAAAAATATTAAGTTATTCAAATACTGTTTAAATTAGAGGTAGAATCTATCTACATTGGATTATATTTTATTGATTTACTTTTAAATCAATTTGAATTAAATAGTGAAAAATCCAAGGGGAATTAAAACTCTTCTTAGTCCTTATCTAGATAAGACTTTTGTAAACCCTCTAATTTTTTAAAAATAAATATTTGTTGAATTTTTGGATTTTTAAATAACTAATTGTTGACTTATTATATACTTTGTATTACTTTACATATATTTAGTATAATGCTCATTAGTGAATTTAGTATACAAATATATAAAGCTATTCTTCTAGTACATTAAGGATCTAAACTATACTATACAGTATTTCTCAAAATTTTAGAATTTATTTCATAAATTTTATTACTTTTTACATGTTACTTATATTGTACACTATTTACATAATATAGAATAAATGTCAATGTAGTATTAAATATTTCAGCTTGTATAAATGAGATTAGATGAAGGTTGTTTAAACAAATATTAAATCTATTTATTATCTATAGTAATTTTAAATAATGTTATAGATAATTTAGATAAATATGAATTATATTTTAAGTTAATCATAATCCTAAGTCTAATAGGAAAGCATCTCTATCTATATCCTATCCTAACAAGACAAACTCCAATTTATTTAAATCAAATCCTATCTAACTTAGGAGATAAATCTGATATAAATACCTATATAAACCCAATACATCCCCCTTCTATCAGCCATAATTCGAAATTATTTTTAGTCCAATAGAAACTCTAAAATTCGTCATTAGAATTTAGCCCCGCTATTTAGTAGCAAGAGCAACTTGGAACGACGATATCTCCAAGATCCAAACTCCGTTTCACCTCCAGTTTTTTTTAAAAGAAGCGTATCGAGGTAAGGTTTCCAAAAAAAATATTATAATAGACAAAATTCGTTCTGTAGATTTCTACAAAACTGTTTGAGTATCTAGTATCCCAAAAATAAACGTGTTTCAGTATTTTTGCGATTTCGGGAGATTCCAGAAACGAAAATGCGATCCGTTTAGTTTTTCGGAAAGCTGATACGAAAAAATATACCATATCCTAATTTCAAAATTTCTTAAATAAATATAGTAGGTACAATATTAATTATAATTAGATAATATACTATTTTCAGCATCCGGAGATGTTTGTTTGGACCTTAGTTCCTCGGCAGCCGTTGTTCCACCTACTTTCCTGTCTGATCTTCGCTAACACAGTGCTCAGGACTCAGGCAAGTATACCTTGCTAATTTACTGTCAAATTATTTATTTTCTATATTATTTATTTTGGTTCATATTATTAGTTTTCTTTGTTATAAACTGCGCGTCCAAGCAACACTTGGGTGCAAGCGACTCTATTAGTCATTTTACTTTACTATATGCATGTTAACTTAGTTTTAGCGGACTACCTTCTTGTTGGGGGATATCCTTATATGTTCTTTTGGCCATGACACTCACACTACACAATTTGAGACATTTTGCTAGGGACATGACTTATGGACCGGCCATCTATATTGTCGTGTGACGGATAGATCGTAACTGCTACGATTATGGTATAGAGACTCGAGCAGTTACAAAACTGGGTGGGTCATGTACATGATTGGTCAGTATGGGAAACATTGGAGGAGGACAGCCGCTAGTGCGTATGGGAATCCAAACAGGTAAACCACAGTCTCCGGATGGAACTGTGGCGATTATATTTGCAGATGCCCTCTGACGTTTTGGACGTTACGGATGGATACGGATGACTGGATGCCAGTTACGTACATGTAGCCTAAATCCCACCCATGCGCATGAAAGTTGTCCTCTAAATTGCACAATAGATGATTAGCATTCCCTTTTGCATACTAGTGTCTAGGAGAGTCTTGCATATTGTTATTATTTTAACAGTTCATATTAGCTTGTTCTTCCTGTATCTTGCTACGTCCCTCTGAGGACCTGGTTATTTCCCAGGTGTGTGTTCATGTCTTCCGCAGGTATTCTAGCCGGGATCGTGGTCTTCTCCATTTATTCAAAGATGACGTGACTTGGTTCCTCCTTGCTACTTCCACTTAGTCCTTTTATATATCACGTACTTCTTCCTTTTTATTTTGGTTGGTAGTGGATGTGTCTCTACCCAACATATTGTATCGAAACAATTCATTATATGATATATTTTATTCTCTTATTTTGTGGATGAGATTAGTTAGTTGTGGTTTACTATATTTTACAGCTTATGTATACATACAAGGCCCCTGTACTTCGTATGTATACAGCTGGCATGTCTACGTACTTAGTCCTACGTATTTTGGGACTGGGGTATTACATATTTTTGTGGTGGCCAATGCAGGTCAAGTTTATCACTTCGGTTACGTTATTGTACCGATGTGAGCCTGCATATAGGAATAGAGTTAAGGATCTCATCCACATACTTGATCTCCTCCCTTGACTCCATTTCGATCTCTCAATCAACTTTCTTGATTCGTCTCTTGCTAGAACTCCTCCTACCATAATCTTATTTTGTCGGTTAGGAAGATGACTACACTGGTATATGCTCATAGGTCAAATACAGGGATTACATGGACAATTGATATGCATTGAGATCTTATTTGAGTTATAAAGGCATTTTTAACCTTAAGGATTAGTTAATTCCAAGTTGGGTAGTAGTGATATTTCCGTCTTCAAAAGATTGTTAAAATTTTTAATACTAAGTGGTATACACAAGAGGATAGTAGAATTGAGAAAACAAATTGAATCCTAATTTTAGGATATTTATGTCTCAAGGTAGTTATATATTTTTGACAGATATAAAATCGACTTTGAGGAAGATTTCAATTTTTTAAATTTTGTAATATGATCTATGATTTATAAATTGAGTTATATTTTGAGTCAAAGTTGGATTATGAAAAGGGGGGAATCTTAAGGTTTTAAATTGAGTCGTACGATTTTCGATTTATAAGATTGCTAATTTTGAGTTTTAAGTTTGAGGTGATGATAGTAAAATTTTGGTTTTGGAAGATATGAAATCGTATTTGAAGGGAAATTTCAAATTTTAAATTGTGTCCTATGATTAATGATTTATAAATCTATTTAGATTTTGAGTTAAAAGTTGTGATTATGGATATCAAAAATTTTGGTAAAAAAAATTATGGTTCATGAAATCTTGAGTTTAAAGGTTGTATTGATAATATAATTGTGATAAGGGATACTTCAAGATTGATTTAAGGAAATTAAGTTTTTAAGTCGATGGCTTAGAAAGGATACAAATTATGGTAGATTATTTTTGAGAATATTATTGAGAAAACTTTTTGAGGGATTCGAACAAATAGATTTAGATATTGTATTGAGAGGCAACCAAGATGGATAGTAATTGCCATAACACTCATGACCCTGATAGTAGTGTATACTCAAGAGTTGTTAATCATCAACCAAACTATTTGACTGTATCTCAATATTGACTCATTCGACCGCCCTTCGTGACCTACTAACCGTTGCAATTTGAGAAATGATTTAATCGTTCCTTGACTATACCCACCTAGGAGACTATCTTCTCTCTGAAAACTGTGTCCCTAAATTATTTTACTAGATTCCTTAATTAATTTTATTTCATGCTTCAACTTGATCTTCTTTAATGTTTGTGCATTAATTATCACTTCATGAACTCCCATTTTCTATTTTAGATCTTTTTGTGTCCTTTACTGTGACTTTGATATTTGGAGTGTAACACTAGCTGTTACCTTCCAACAAATTTCATATGTAAGACCTAGACGAGCTCACCTTCATGTAGGTATATCATGTCCCACTCAAATACGTCCCTTGGTACTCTATTTTATTATATGACTTTCGGGTCATAAAGACTAGACTATAACCTTTACCATGCTACCGATATATTTTTCGACCAAGGATAGGGACTCAACCTCGACTCAATTCTTTCGATCCGATATGTGATTTTGTTCTACTTAATTCCTTAAATGCTTAACTTTGTGCTTTATCTTGATTGCTTGACCCATTGTCCCATCACACTACTAGTTTAACTATTGTAAGTTGGGTAGAATACCTCATGACCTAACAAATCTTTGTCCTTGTGACCCATATTGATAAGTTTACTTAGACTATAGAATTCAGAGGACCCTAACTTATCTAGTCAACCAAGCCATAGATAAGAAAACACTAGGACGACTGCATAAGCCCAAACTTCGGGCAAGACTTAGATTTTAATAGATCTTCGACAATTCCTTCATTAGTATTCCTTACTTATAATTTGACTATCTTATGATGCTAATTTAGCCTTAGTTTTGTAAGCTTATTCTTTTATCGAGCTTGTTTATGACATACGTGTTATTGGGGACGCCCACTAATACATTGTCTAATTAGAACCGGTGCATGATGGCCTGATCAACCTAGTGCACTTTGGTTCGCTTTTCATATATTGTTCGACGTGGATAGAGACATAGTCAAACTTAGCCTATAGAATTCCATCCGCAACTGCCTTGGCAATTCTTTTTAAAAGATTTCAATCGTCTTTGAACCACTTATTCGTATTCGATAATATCTTCTTCGAACACTTTATTATTTTCGTCTTTCGCCTATATTAGAAAGACAAACACTCGTAATTGATATCCCCTTAGTTGCCCACCCTCTATTGCCAAGATAGTTAACCACTGACCAACCAATGTGACAATATCCCCGTCTTGAGTTACCTTTTTCCTCTACCCTAGATTCATTATCGCAATCTTCTAATCGTTCTTGAAATTTGAAAATGATTCAAATCATTTCCTATTAAACCTAGACGACTATATTCGCTCAAGAAACCATCTCTCCTAAATGTCTAAATTATTCTCTTTGACCTACTCAATTCGTTTCCATTCTCTAATTCGTGTTATCAAAATTTTATTACCTTAACTAGCGACCCTTCTTCAATTCCATAACCATGATATATTTTTGCAGATATCAAAATCACGATCTTCCAATGCATGTTTGTGTCGAACGTCGTTTCTTCGCCTCATCCAAAAATTTAATCGTATTTCGGTATTGATGAACTCTTTCTATCTCCCCTACCCTAGCTATTCCGAAATTTCAACGACAAAATTCTTGTAAGTTGGGTAGGATGTAAAACCCCTAATTTTTACTACGATTTTTTTTAATAAATATGGTATTGATTTTTGTACTACGTATTTATATGTCGCGTACGTGTTTTCGTTTCGTAAATTTCTCGTCAAGTACGAATAAGTACGAAGTACATATTTTTATAAAATGTTTTAATTATATAGATGTAGAAAAATTTCAAAATGATAGACGATAAATATTTTATATTGCTTGAAGTTGTAAATGCATCGCGCCGAGGATTGCGAAACTTTATTTTTATTTAAAAAAGGACATTTTATTTTATGGTACAAGTATAACTAATAATTTAGAAAAACTGTATTTTATGTAAGTATTATTTTTGCATGCGAGTGTATATATATTTGTATTTTCGAAATTAAATATTATCATTAATATATTATTTCGGAAAATGTATATTAAATGTGGGTTGATTTAATATGTAATTAATTATGGTGATTTAAGTTGGAAAAAAATATTAAGTTATTTAAATACAGTTTAAATTAGAGTTAGAATCTATCTACATTGGATTATATTTGATTGAGTTACTTTTAAATCAATTTAAATTAAATAGTGGAAAATCTAAGGGGAATTAAAACTCTTCTTAGTCCTTATCTTGATAAGACTTTTGTAAACCCTCTAATTTTTTTAAAATAAATATTTGTTGAATTTTTGGATTTTTAAATAACTATTTATTGACTTATTATATACTTTGTATTATTTTACATATATTTAGTATAATGCTCATTAGTGAATTTAGTATACAAATATATAAAGCTATTTTTCTAGTACATTAAGGATCTAAACTATATTATACAATATTTCTCAAAATTTTAGGATTTATTTCATAACTTCTATTACTTTTTACATGTTACTTATATTGTACACTATTTACATAATATAGAATAAATGTCAATTTAGTATTAAATATTTCAGCTTGTATAAATGAGATTAGATGAAGGTTGTTTAAACAAATATTAACTCTATTTATTATCTATAGTAATTTTAAATAATGTTATCGATAATTTAGATAAATATGAATTATATTTTAAGTTAATCATAATCCTAAGTCTAATAGGAAAGCATCTATATCTATATCCTATCCTAACAAGGCAAACTCTAATTTATTAAAATCAAATCCTATCTAATTTAGGAGATAAATCTGAAATAAATACCTATATAAACCCATTACATCCCCCTTCTATCAGCCATAATTCGAAATTATTTTTAGTCCAATAGAAACTCTAAACTTCGTCATTAGAATTCAGCCCCGCTATTTAGTAGCAAGAGCAACTTGGAACGACGATATCTCCTAGCTCCGAACTCCGTTTCACCTCCAGTTTTTTTAAAAGAAGTGTATCGAGGTAAGGTTTCCAAAAACATATTATAACAGATAAAATTCATTCTGTAGATTTCTACAAAACTGTTTGAGTATCTAGTATCCCAAAAATAAACGTGTTTCAGTATTTTTGCGATTTCGGGAGATTCCAGAAACGAAAATGCGATCCGTTTAGTTTTTCGGAAAGCTGATACGAAAATCTATACCATATCCTAATTTTAGAATTTTTTAAATAAATATAGTAGGTACAATATTAATTATAATTAGATAATATACTATTTTCAGCATCCGAAGATGTTTGTTTGGACCTTAGTTTCTCGACAGCCGTTGTTCCACCTACTTTCATGTCTGATCTTCGCTACCACAGTGCTCAGGACTCAGGCAAGTATACCTTGCTAATTTACTATCAAATTATTTATTTTCTACATTATTTATTTTGGTTCATATTGTTAGTTTTCTTTGTTATAAACTGCGCGTCCAAGCCACACTTGGGTGCAAGCGACTCTATTAGTCGTTTTACTTTACTATATGCATGTTAACTTAGTTTTAGCGGACTATCTTCTTGTTGGAGGATATCCTTATATCTTCTTTTGGCCATGACACTCACACTACACGATTTGAGACATTTTGCTAGGGACATGACTTATGGACTGGCCATCTATATTGTCGTGTGACGGATAGATCGTAACTGCTACGATTATGGTATAGAGACTCGAACAGCTATAAAACTGGGCGGGTCATGGACATGACTTGGTCAGTGTGGGAAACATTGGGGGAGGACAGTCGCTAGTGCGTATGGGAATCCAAACAGGTAAACCACAGTCTCCGGATGGAACTGTGGCGATTATATTTGCAGATGCCCTCTGACGTTTTGGACGTTACGGATGGATACGGATGACTGGATGCCAGTTACGTACATGTAGCCTAAATTCCACCCATGCGCATGAAAGTTGTCCTCTAAATTGCACAATAGATGGTTAGCATTCTCTTTTGCATATTGGTGTCTAGGAGAGTCTTGCATATTATTATTATTTTGACAGTTCATATTAGCTTGTTCTTCCTGTATCTTGCTACGTCCCTCTGAGGACCTGGTTATTTCCCAGGTGTACGTTCATGTCTTCCGCAGGTATTCTAGCCGGGATCGTGGTCTTCTCCATTTATTCGAAGATGACGTGACTTGGTTCCTCCTTGCTACTTTCACTTAGTCCTTTTATATATCATATACTTCTTCCTTTTTATTTTGGTTGGTAGTGGATGTGTCTCCATCCAACATATTATATCGAAACAATTCATTATATGATACATTTTATTTCCTTATTTTATGGATGAGATTAGTTAGTTGTGGTTTACTGTATTTTATAGCTTTTGTATACATACAAGGCCCTTGTACTTCGTATGTATACAGCTGGCATGTCTACGTACTTAGTCCTACATATTTTGGGACTGGGGCGTTACAGGTTTCTTTTTCACTGCTCTGATATCTTCTATTTTTTACTTGGCGTTTAGCCACCGGCACCTGTTTAGCCGGCAGTTCTGGACACTAGTTTTCTTTTACATAATTGTAATTAAATCAGACTGCAGCTGACTATAGTTATGTACTATTGACTCTCGGAACTAGCACATCATTTTGTATAGCTAGGCTCATGAATCATTCTGATGAAGCGTCGGGGACGCCTTACTGCTTTGTCTTATATGATCATTATTTACTGCTTCTTGTTTTGATTGATTGAGGAATAGATGCTCTGTGGGACCATAGGAGACCTGATTGTAGCATGCAACCCTAGTCTCTTGACATCCATGGTCGTCGTATGACGTTTATATACCTCATACGGTGTAGCTGGCCTAGTCCGTCTCAGTATTCTGGTACTGGGGCATGACAAGGTTTTAGTGGTAGTCCATACAGGTCTATTTTTTAGACTTGTGGGGTGGTGCGATTATAGGAGTCTCAATCAAAACATGTCCCCTTGATCTCCTAATCCGTCTTCTCTTTCTTCTACCTTGATTGCTAACTTGATTATCATCCTCGATCCCTTCCTGTCCTGTCTTTTGATACCTCGTATCCTTTCCTTTAGGGGCACATCATTCTTGGCTATTGGAGGAGCCGGCATGAAAGATAATCCAGTAGAGCAGGGACCAGTTGGAGATAAGCAAGGGGTAGTCCCTCTATCTGGACAGATTCACATCGAGAATGTTACCGAGCATTAGCCAGTTGAGCCACAGAGGCCAGAGGATCCCGTACCTCCAGTGATGTCGGTAGTACTAGTGGTACTAGACGCACCGGCACTATTGTAGATTATCAGAGGGTTATTGGAGACCCAGGAACGCCATACGGTAACCCAACAGCAACAACAAATCCGACAGCAGGAACAGAATGTGCTACTGAATCAGGGGTTACAATTAGCCCTTGAGAGGAGTGTCAGGAATAATTCAGGAGCGTCCGGGAGGTTTTGTCGACTTAACCCGAGATATTTTGACGGCACGGAGGATGCCATCACGGCAGATGCTTGGCTTCAGGATACAGAGGCCATATTGACCGCAGCAAAGGTTCCAACAGAAGAGAAGGTTGACCAGGTCAGACTTTTACTCCAGGATCTCGCCCGCGATTGGTGGGCATCGAAAGAGGTTGGAATGAGGCATCATGTTCCCTGGAATAGCTTCAGTACCAGATTCAAGGCCAAGTACTTTGGCGTGGTAGCGCGGTATGAGTTACAGCAGAGGTTTATCAGTCTCAAGCAGGCTGGTAAGACGGTGGATGGTTATGCAGCAGAGTTCTGCAGGTTAAGTAGGTTTGCTCGGATGATGGTGGCTACAGAGCCAGAGAGAGCAATGAGGTTCCAGCAAGGACTTCACCTAGAGATTTTGCAGCTGGTTGAGGGGCACGATTACCAAACATTCGATGCAGTATTGGCGGCGGCTCGGAGGCACGAGCTTACAATCCAAAGGTTATCAGCAAGGACTGAAGGCCAAAAGAGGTCTCATACGCAGAGTGCTGAAGCAGGAACAGTACCTCGAGCGTCAGCACCAGTACCCGACGTCCGTATTCTTGATGCAGCACCAGTCACGACAATTATGACTGTACCAGTTCGACAGCAGCAACCGAGGCACCAGCAACGTCAGGAGGCACCAGTGGGTTGCACTTATTGTGGTAAGGGAGGGCACACTCGGGAAGTGTGTCAGTTAGCGAATTGACAGTACTTGAGGTGTGGAGGTTCAGACCATCGTATAGCTACATGCTCACAGATGCAGAGACCAGGAGGGCCAGCACTAGCAGTAAGGCCACTAGCCCAGCGCCCATTACTGACGCAAGCTCAGATGTACCGACAAGCGCAACATCAGAATGGACAACAGGGCCAGGAAAGGCAGGGACAGAGGCAAATAGAATTTGTAATATTAGAGCAGAGGTTGGCTGAAGGCGGTCAGATTTTGGGTAAGCTTTGAGTATTATTTACTATAATTCCTTGAGTTTTACATTCGTAGAGTGAATACGACTTTCTCGTCTCACTCATCTGCTCTTGTATCATGTGATACGTGATATTCATCATGTGTCTTGATTACGAGAGTACGTCCTGGGCAGAGTCTCGTTCTTGATTTATTCATTGGTACCGACTAATCTCAAGCGTTGACCCTTGTCCACTTTGGGAGTCAGTGTAGGACCTCGAGGACGAATTCCTACCTGACTTGAGAGGCATATTTTATTTGTATGTCTCCGATCATTTCCTTCTAGGGTATGATTATTATTTGTGATTTTACTTAATTGTTCTTGCTTTCTTAATCTGTTCATGTGCCATGTGTTGTTTGATAATTATGCTTGCTATATGTCCTTAATGTATTTCGTGATCTGAGAGCGCGCTCGACTAGCCTTATCAAAATGCCGACGACGAAATTTTTCTAAGGAGGGTAGAGATGTCACTCCCCATTCCCGGAATACGTAAATTTTTAATTTTCTGTGAATGGTATCTGGCAACTGTATCTTAATTGTATGTATCATATGTTTGTAACTGGCCATGGCATGGAACAGTATCTCGTCGCGGATTAGTATGCCACCCCTTGTCCTTGTTTGGTTGTAGGCATGGTTCACTATTTTGATGAGAGAATTTCTGAACCGTGTTGTGGTTAGGATTTTATTTATTTAATTAATTTAATTAGTTGTATCATGTAGCAATTAACATGTCATTAGTCACCTGGTTAAGAGCATGCTTAAGCTTAGGGTTTTTCTTTGAGTCAACCCAATCCCTATATATTCTCTTTCTCACTCTCTCTCCTCATTCACTCTTTTCATTTCTTTTCCTTTCAACCAATAGGCAAGTACATCTTGCACCAAATGGAGAGATTCTTGTATTTTTTATTTCTTGATTTTTCTTTGATATGATTTGTCTATATTGTTCTTCACATCATCCTCTACAAGTTTAGTACTTACATTTTTTATTTCCATGGCTCAATTCATGTAGATCTAAGTTTATGTCATTTTAATTTTTCTTGGTTTTGATCTACCTAACCTTGTTATTCTCAAGTTTTGATGGTTCCATGTTGTAGAAAATTTCTTTTTGCCCCAGTTAGACCTATGGAAGTCTGGATTCTGACCTTGGATGGAGGAGTTATGAAGCTTTGAAGCCATAGCTTTCCATAGGTTTTCTTCTCGAAAAATGGAGAAGAAGAACAGTGCTTGGCCGCATGAACTTTCATGCGGAAAGTTTTTCCCGGCCGCATGGCTTGTTAGCTTTTGGCCGCATGAACTTAGTTTCCGTTAGCTTAGCCGCATAAAGGAAGTTCTTCGGTCGCATAAGACTTTATTTTCAGCCGCATAAGCAGTTTCCAGCCGCTTGAATTTAATTTCTTCCAGTCGCATTGTTTTCCATAAATAAATTTCTTTATTTATTGTGTATCTGGGAAAATTACAACTGTGGGAATCTGATCTAGAAGACGATCACTTTATCCCTTGGACTATGCGAAGAAGAAAATCTCTCAAAATTTTGACAGTAGATAACTATGTATCTGTCCAATGAATGAGAAAAAGAACTCTATTTATAGAGTCAAAAATAATAACTGAAAAGATAACTGTCTTCACAGCCTGTGCTTAGTTAAAAATCATGCAGGATTTAACATACGCAAGGTTGTGAGCAGTTACTGGACGTGGCTTGTAACTGTTGGACACATGGCAATCATGTATGAGTCGTGTGCCAGTTACAGGACACGCAGGCGAGAGATCAGTGGCATGGCTGCCACGTACTCCAATTTGATGAAATCCACGCAGACTTGTTGAAGACGAAATCCACGCAGACTCGAGGTAGAAAGCTTCAAAATCTACGCAAACTTGGGGCAAGAAGCTTCAGAATCCACGCAGACTTGGTGAAGAAAACTTCAGAATCCACGCAGACTTGAGGAAGGAAACTTCAGAATCTACGCAGATTTGAGTGAAAACTCAAAATACACGCAGACTTGGAATGGAACTGCCAGCTGTCTTGATTCAGCGTGCCTCGACTGACACAAAATCTCTGGCAGTGATTGCTTTTGTCAGTCACATTAAATGACAAGAAGCTCTTTTGGTACGCCAACTTGACGAAGGTTGAGTCTTGCTGAAGAAGATTTTGAAAATCACGCAATAGACGGTTGTGATCTCTCGAATTCTGTGCATACGTGGCATACGAAGAGACATTCTTCGACTGTTGTGCTGTCAGTCATAATTACTCTCTGACAAATGATGAGCTATCTCCCCAGCGTGATTTGTAAATATTGTCCTGATCAACTGAGCGTGACTTTTGACTCTGTCCTGATCAACTCAGCGTGACTGTCATTTTTAAAGGCCTACAAAACCTCCTTCAAAGTTTTCGAAAAATTTGAAAAGACTTCAAATTTTCGAAATACTTTGAAAATAAGATGATAAAATGAAATCAGTCACGCTGAGATGACTTCAAATTTTTTGAAAGTCGGAAAGACTTTGAAGTTCTTTGAGAATATCCAAATGAACTTATTAAATGTCATGATGACTCTTCATTTTTCGAGACTGATTACATCCAGTTTATGGTGGAATATGAATCGCCGACGAGCTCTGTTATATAAACAGGGAGAGGATTCATTTAATCTTCATCTTACGTCAACATGACACCAAAAGAGAAAACTGAGGAAGAAGCACGCAAGTTGGGCTTTTGTTCCCATGGTGACCCCACTTTTGGGGGTGAAGAGCCAAAGCCCCTTGTCTTTGAACTCAAAGATGATCCCTTGCAACTAGCCAAGAATTTTTTGAGCTATTTTGGCTTAGATGGCTCGTTCTCTTCTGATGGACGCAGCCTCATAGAGCAGCGTGAAATGTTGAAGGCTCTGTTACACCGCATGGGGGTCAAAAGCGTAGAAGAACTAGGCATTAAGCTCAGTCGCTCTGGAAAATAGAGCGTATCTTTTGTGCTTTTGTTGCACTCTTTTTGTTTTGTCTTTTGTAAGGCCATCAGTGCCTGTCTTGAAGAATGAAGTACAACTTCTGTGTTTAATCTGCGTGCATTAATGAAGAATATTAATTAGCACCCTTTGACTATTTCCAATGTTGCTCTGTCTTCTAAAGCACACGTAACACTCATTCCACGGTTTACGAGCGCTATTTATGCGGATCTTTTCCAAGAATAGACTTGTACTTTGCCCTTTAAATAGATAGAAGAGTTTCACAGATACTCATCTCCCATTCCTCTTCTTCTTCTCTGAGAATGAAATTTTTGGGAGATTTCACTCTCAAACAGGAAAGCAATATTTTCTAATGTTCGACTTCTGCGCACTGTATCAAACATGAGTTTGCCAATCCTTAGCACCAAACTTGAAGGTAAGTCAGTGTAATACGTGTATTATTTTTGTTGTTGAAGATAGGCTTTCTGTTTCTTGTTTCTGATTTGAACAATACACGCCTGTTTCTGTTTGATAAATGCACGCTGAATGATTTCTGTTGATCTAATCTTTTTCTTCTTAATACTTTCTGCAGAAACTTGGCTGAAAATTTTCTTTAGAACTCGCATTGGGGATGTGGATGCTGTGGAGAATATCCTGCTGACATCTACATCAGGGAGCTCATACGCTTTTGACGCGTAAATCAGACAACTCAGAACTCTTCGTGGGATAGAAGGGTCTTCCTCAGATGGTAGGAAGAGCCTTTATACACGAGAGTTGGATGGTGGAGTCAACTCTACCCCGAGAAATCGGGTAGTAGAGTTCCTTTCACGGGAGAACTAGGAATTGTATCCCAAGGTTTGGATACATTTCTGTCTTCCTTGAGAGGTTACCCCCAATCCACCAGTTGTATTGGCAGCACCACGACTTCGGACTGCCATACTCTGTGGTTCTCCTCTCGTCTGAGAGAGAAGACCAGAGTTTGATTCCTGCTGATCTGGTCGTGACTGGGACCCAGACAGTCAGGAACTGCCACCAACAACGAACCTGACGGAGAAGGTCCGACGGAGAAGATCCAAAGAAGAAGATAGATCTCTATTAGGTTATTGTTGTGGTGTAGAATGAAAATCCAAGATTTGTAATAGATTTCCATTATGATTTGTAAGAAAGTCTAAGAAAATGTAATAGACTTTTTGTGGTGAAATGAGAATGGAAATGATAATTCTTCTATGCTCAAAGATTTGTATTTGTGGATGAATTGTGGACATGATAGATAATGAAATCTTCTTTTCTGTTTTAGTGTATATGATATTATCAGAGGTATTATGGACGTGATAATATGTAGGAACTCAAAAGAAAATAGATTGATTTCTATGCAGAGGTCAAAAATGACAAATGAGCAAGTACATTCGGAATTGATTCAGAGGTTATGAAAACGTGATCAATAACGAATCCCCACTTAATAAATTGATAGAAGATCATGAACGGATGAATAAATGAACGGATAAACCGTCAAGTATTAATGAATGTGTGAATCGTCGGATGAACGCAATTAATGGATGGATGAACCATCGGATGAACGTGACGTTTCATTATTTGTAGAACTTCTGCCTATAAATATAGCAGAAATCTGACAAGAACGAATACTTCTTCTTTCAAACATAAAAATGTCGTCTGAAGAAGCATCCAAGAAAACTAGAATTGCCTCAAAAGTTCAGAAAGGCACTGAAGAACATCCTGCTGATCCAGTTCAATCGAAGAAGACGAAAGCAGGCGAAGGTTCGTCTGCACCCAAGCCACCAAGGGACATTCTGGATTTCCTACTCGAACCAGGAAAGACTGAAGAAGAAGAAGTCATGAGGATGGCCGTTTGCAAGTTCCTCGTGGGTTCTAGCAAGGAGGTTCTAGACTCTTTTGCTGATCACGTCTTCGAGAAGGACGGCAGTGGCCCACATCCAAATATAGAAAAGGATGATAGTGATCTTCTTTAATATCATGTATCATCATTCATGATAAAAATAAAATAAAAATTTTATTTCTAAACATGAAACTGTCTGATGATTACAAGCATTTACATTTATGCATATTACTTTTTAAGGAATTTGCCATTAATAGGCATCAAAACTTTTCGACCATCCAATTCTGAGAGTTGATAAGCTCCATTTGAGAAAACTTTGCTCACAATATAGGGTCCTTCCCACTTTGCATCAAATTTGCCCTTGCTCATATGAGTCATAGTCATAGGACGTCTGACTGTTAGAACAAGTTCTCCTTTTTGCTATGCCCGAATTTTGACTTTCTTATTAAAAGCTCTTGAAATTCTAGCTTGATAGAATTCAATATTCTGTTGAGCAGATAATCGCTTTTCATCCAGAGCTTCTAATTCTTGAAGTCGAAGACGATCATTATTTTCTGCAGTGAGTTCATTAGTGATTGCTATCCTTAAAGAAGGAATTTGAATCTCTAATGGAAGAACAGCTTCACAACTATACACCAGAGAGAAGGGTGTACATTTAGTAGCATTACGAACTGTAGTGCGATAAGCCCACAAATATTTACCGAGCTTCTCACTCCAATTACGTTTGTTAGTAGAGACAAACTTCTTTAGGAGTTTGATGATGGTCTTGTTGAAAGCTTCTGCTAATCCGTTAGCTGCCGGATTATATGCGGTAGAAGCCACATTGTTGATCCGGTGATCGTCACAGAATCGAGTAAACTTCTGACTGACGAACTGTGGTCCGTTATCATGAATAATGCGTCGAGGAACACCAAATCTGTAGATGACGTGGTGCTTAATAAAGCAAATGACATTGGACGTCTTAACTTCAGACAAAGGAATGGCTTCGGCCCATTTGGAGAAGTAATCGGTTATTGCAAGAATAAACCGATGACCCTTGGATGACGGCGAATTGATCGGACCAATAATGTCCATGCCCCAAGCTTCGAAGGGCCATGATGCTGCCGTCGGATGTAGAAATTCCGAAGGTTGATGAATAAAATCTGCATGGATTTGACAAGCTTTACACTTCTTTGCATATTCGATGGCGTCTGATACCATAGTAGGCCAATAATAACCCATACGTCGAATACGGTCTTGAAGTTTTGGTCCAGGCTGATGTGCTCCATAAATTCCATCATGTGTTTCACGAATAATTTGTTGAGCCTCGTCACCGGCAACACATCGGAGAAGTAAACCATCATAGGCTCGACGATATAAGGTCTTTGTTGTATGATTATAATAGAATCGGAATGATCGTCGTCTGATAGATGCTGCTTCACTCGGATCATCCGAAAGAATATCATACAATACAAAATCTAAGAAATGAAGTCTCCAATCCGTATCCGTATTTTGATTCTCAGCCGAATGACTAAAGATGAATTCCATGCTGGAATCAGATGAAGATGATAAAGATTTACGACTAAATCCAAATCCTCTTGTTGTGATGACATCATGAGATGTTGATTCTTCAATGTCAACTGGAAGTCCTAGGGTCAGGTTATTTTCAAGATAAAATAATTCTCGATCGCGAACAATAATTATTTGTTGTCGTCTAATTGGGATAGCCAACACCGCTGCAAGATTAGCTAGAGCATCAGCTTCTGTGTTACATACTCGTCTAACATGTTCAATGAAGAATTCTTCAAACGAAGAAGCCATAATTATAGCTGATCTATGATAAGGAACCAGATCTTGATGGCGGACTTCATAAGTACCCCTTATCTGATTGACAATGAGTTTAAAGTCTCCGTACACCTCCAAATGTTGAATATTTAGATGTTTAGCGAGTTGAAGACCAATGAGTAATACATTGTACTCAGCTACATTGTTTAAACATGGCTGATCGAGAGAATAAGCTCTTTGGATAGCAAGACCTTCTGGCGATACAAGAACGATTCCAACTCCAGCGACAATATCACCATTAGGACTTATCCTTGAAGCTCCATCAAAGAATAGACGCCAAGTAGGATCTTCTTCAGCAATTTGGTTTGAATCTGGGACTTCATCTGGAATTTCGTCATAGAGTTTTGAATCTTCTGGAATTGAATGAGCAGCCAGAAAATCAGCTAAAGCTTGTCCTTTGACTGACTTCTGAGGAATATAATGCATGTCATACTGAGCAAGTAGGATTCCCCAGTTAGCTAATCGAGAATTCAAAACACTGGGTTTCTTCATCATGATCCGTATAGGATTGATCCTGGAGATGACATGAATAGTCTGGTCAATGATATAATGTCGTGTCTTTTGAACAGCGAACATCAAGGCTAGACGTTCTTTTTCGACCGATGAATATCGAGGTTCAGCTCCGGTCATAGTACGACTGAGATAGTAGATGGCTTGTTCGTGACCATTTTGATTCTTTTGAGCGAGTAATGCACCCAATGAATGACTCATTGCTCGAGTATATAGGAGAAATAGAATTCCTAAAACGGGAGGTACCAATACTGGAGGGCTCATCAGATATTGTTTTATATCATCGAATGCTTTCTGACATTCATTATTCCAGACAAAAGAAACACCTTTCTTCATAAGTTTGTTGAATGGTCTGCAGCGTCCTGATAAATTAGAGATGAATCTCCTGATATAAGCGATCCTTCCTTGAAATCCTCGTAGCTCTTTTAAGGTGCGTGGAGGACGCATCTCTTTAATGGCTTTGATCTTCTCGGGATCCACGTGTATACCTTTAGAGGTAATGACAAAGCCGAGAAATTTACCACTAGAGATGCCTAAGAAGGACTTAGTAGGGTTCATCTTTAATTGATGCTTACGCATTAGATCAAATATAGTCTTCAAATCTTGGATATGATCCTCCTTTTGTCGACTTTTGACTGCAATATCATCAACATAGCATTCGACTATTTTTCGCAAATGTTCACGGAATATAGTGCTCATAGCTCGTTGATAAGTTGCTCCTGCATTCTTGAGACCGAATGGCATAACTGTATAACAGTATGTACCGATCGGCGTTCTGAAAGAAGTGTGCTTCTCGTTATCTGGAAATATTTTAATCTGATTGTATCCAGAATACCCGTCCATGAATGACATCTGCTCAAATCCACAGGTATTATCAATCATGACATCAGTGATTGGTAGAGGGAATTCGTCTTTAGGGTATGCCGCATTGCGATCGTGGAAGTCTATGCATACTCTGACCTTGCCAGTCTTTTTAAGGATAGAAACTATGTTAGCCACCCAATCGGGATGTTGTTCCTCTCTAATAAACCCGGAGGTTATGAGTTTATTGATTTCAACTTCAATTGCATCCATAATGTCTGGACGAAATTGTCGCTGTTGTTGTTTGACCGGTTTAGCATTCGACAAGATATTGAGCTTGTGAGTTGCAATTTGTGGATCAAGTCCTGGCATATCTTCATAACTCCAAGCGAAGACATCGATGTAGTCACGAATGAGTTTGATCATGTCTTGCTTATCAGGTTCAGAAAGACTTTCACTGATGAATATTGGTTTGGGAGATCCCTCTTCACCAACATCTATTTGAACAAGTTTGTCTTCAGTCGGAGGTTCTTTTTGCTCGAAATGGAACTCCCATTGATTATCTAATCTTTGGGCCCATTGTTCCGATTCAGGTGAGATTTCAAAATCTTCTTCGTCTTCATTACTTTCTTCAGAATGGTCAATGGAAACCATGTTGGAAGACAGAAGGTTGCAGTAGAAGTCACCGATACTCGTATCGGAATTCCAAGAAGTGGTACTAGAAGAATCAGATCTCTTATCATCGTCAGACTCGGGATCTTCATGGATAATATTGATAAAAGAAGTAGGAGTAATATAGCCTAATCCGCATTTCGTCCTTCCATATTTCAGAGGAGGAATACGAACAGGCATTTTTCTTTCCTTTCCACTATTGAGGCCAGTCCTGAAGTCATAGCCCATATTTTTGATGATGTCTTTAGATTGCTGACTATAACGACGTAGTTGTAATCTTCCAGTATCATCATTTTTGTCTTCATCTTCTAAATCAGAAGGACTTTGGGCCCTTTATAGAAGAATATTGGAATGTCTCCTGGCTTTCTGCTGGGAACTAGAAAGTATGAAGATTGTACAGGTTCTAGGGATACATCTGTATGAACAGTCTGTACAACCCCTATGGTTATTGCGTTCAAGTCATCTAACAAATGTAAATAACTATGAACATAATTACACACATCAGCATACTGCAAAGATGGAGACTTTTCATTAAATGTAAAAGCAGCAGTATTTACATTGGGAGAAGGCTGAGCCTTAGAGATTTTAGCCAAGTCAATGACTAAAGGGGAGAAGAAGAACGAGAAGAAGCGTTGTTTCGATTAATATCGATAACAAATGGCTCAGAAGAGGTGAGCTCCCTTGAAGTTTGAGATGGAAGAATAATCCGCCCTCCAAATGGAATTAGCAGAGTATCCTGTTTCATATGTGGAGATGCAGGAATTACAGTACGCCCACTGACAGGAATAATCATTGTGTCTTGAGCAAACGACTGAGGTAACGGAGAAATCCGTCTACTCACCGGAATGATGAAAGAACCTTCTTCAGAGAGTTTGGGAGATTGTTGCTGAATAGTTCGACCTTTAATAGGAATTATTAAGGTCTCACTTTGTGAATCCTCTTTCTCCATAGCTTGTATAACCCTTGTATACTCTTCTTTGTACATTCGAGAATCATTGAAATAAGCTTCAACCCCATGGAAGGGATTTATATCAGCAACTTCTTTTTGTACTCTTCCATTCTATCAATGTATTTAAAATACTGATGAAGAGTAGAAGGCACCACATTATTTTCATGAAGAAAGGGCCTCCCCAGAAGAAGATTATAGGATCCCACGATCTCGATCACATAGAAAGTGACTTTGGATCTGAAATCGCCTATCTGAAGCTTCAGATGAATCTTTCCCAAAGGCTCGCTTCGGCTTTGATTGAATCCCAAGATAGTAGTAACCATCTTAGAGAGCTTATGAAGAGGGATTTTTAGTTCATCCAACAGACTCTTTGGCATTATGCTTATAGCAGACCCTGGATCAATGAGGATACGATCTATCTTCATTGTATCGATATAACCGGTGTAGTAGAGAGGCCGATCATGTCGATTATCCTCCAATAGCATGTCGTCTTGTGTAAAGGTGATATTTGGGATAATCTCCAATACACTGTTGCAATGTAAGCAAGTGGCAGGTTCTGCATCTGGCTTCTTCAATTGTGCAAGACAAGAGTCAGCTTGTAGAAGTGCTTCACTTAATGTCTCCCGAGTCTCTTTGGAAAGACGTAGAAGTTAAAAGAGGGACATTCTAGCTGGAGTATTAGCAAGCTGAGCTAAAATGTCGAAATTATAAGGCTTCTGAAGTCCAAGAGGAGAGGACTTCTTGATTGGCTTATCAAACCGAGCCTGTTGTTTGCCTTTCTCCAGAGCTGTAGGCTTGGGAGGAACAGGTTCAGTGGATGATTCTTCTTCCGGAGGAACATTAGAAGCATCTTTATCAGCTGGAGGGATATCAAGAGGATCCTCAGGATTCTTGGAATAATCCTTTAGATAAGGTTTCCCCGTTCGAGTAGTACTAACAAGTGCTTCTTCTTTCTCTTTTGGCTCTGTGTCAGGAATAGATCCAAGAGAAGTCATATGACATGACTTAATCTTTCTAGCCTTCTTGGACTTTCGAGAAGTAGTCTTTTGAGGAGAAGGCGATTCAAAATCTGCCACTAGACCAGGATGGATCCACATGATTTCTCCAGTTTCCAAAGTGATTGGCACTAATCCTTCAGACTGTGGAGAAGGAAGATTCACTATGTCAAGAGTTGCCTTGGGAATAGGAACGATCCCACTTTCAAGGAGTTGAGGAGGGAAATCTTCGAATTGCATAGAGACGACGTTGGAGGTGACGGTCTTCTCTTTTGGAGTAAGAGAGATAGCTCCAGATTTAATTATTTCTTGAATCTTTCCTTTTAGTACATAACATGTACGAATTGTATGACCCAGCATTCTGTGATATGGGCAGTATTTGGGATGATCTGTTTTACCAGCTTCATCAGGTTTCTTGATCTCAGGTAATTGTATCTTATTACCTTTCAGCAGACATTCAAAGATACCAAGGACATCGTCGTCATCGAAAGAGTATTCTTCTTTGGGGCGAGGTGTTCTTGGTTGTTGAGTTGTAGGAGAAGTTTGAACAGTTGATACATCTTTGCTCTGAAGTTTAACTTCAAGAGTTTCTTTTCCCTTGCGAGCATTGTTTTTATTGTTAGTACCTTGACCTGTTTCTTTAGGAGTCATCTGCACTCCTAAACCTTTGAAGGTTTTAGCACTAATTTCTGCGGCCTTGGCACTAACTATGAAAAAAGGCCAGTCTTAGAATTGAGTGGATCCTGTCCACATGCTGATGATTGGCAACAAGTTTGATTTGCATGTGTCGATGGTGACAGCATCAGGAGTTCCAAGAGGCATCTTCAGAGCTTCTCTTCGAAACCGTTCAATGTACTCTTCTGTAGTTTCATTATTTTTCTGCTTGATTCTAATAAGAGCAGACATAGTCATGTCATTGAGCCCTTCATAGAACCGTTCAAGAAATATCTGTTTGAAACCGGAAAATGAGGTAATGCTCCCATCTGGGAGACTTCTATACCATTCATAAGCCGTTCCCTTGAGACATCCAACAAATACCCGAGTAAGGAGGGCGTCGCTTGGTTGCAGCTGATCAGTCATCACTTCAAAGTGATTAATGAACTGACTTGGAGAAGTGGTTCCATCATAGAATGAGATAGTGGGAGGCTTGTATTTAGGAGGATACGATACTTGCTTCCATTCTATCGGATAAGGTTGTTTGATGCCTAACCTTTGTAAACCATCTTTCTGTTTGAATGCCTCGAATTGAGTTTTGAGATTCCTCAATTCTTTATTAACAACTCCAGAAGATTGTGGAGTTGTAACTTGTAGAGAATAGTTGGGAGGAGGAACAGCATTGTAAGCACTACCCCCAGCTCCAGAGAGACTAGGGTTTGGTTGAGCCGGTCCAGGAGTATTGGATTGTACTGCTGGAGGAACTTGTACTGGACTCATATCAGTGTCAGTTGGTATGGCATCTGGTACAGTCTGTCAATTTTGCATCTGTGTTGCCATGAGTTCATACATCGACTTCATAGTATCAGCCATAGACTTCATTTGTTGTTCCAAAGAAGCAATTCTTTGATCTTGAGGAGTCAAGGAAGAAGAAGGTTCATTAGTATTCCCATCAACCATATAAGTCGTGACTGTACGAGGAATTATTGATGAACTGGTAGATGTTGTTTGTTCTGAATCATTGCTTTGTGCATCAAAGTCAATTATAGGAGAACTGCCCCCAGTAGGAAGAGGTGGGAAGTTAGATTCTCCAAGGAATTCAGAATCATCTTCAGAGATCAAATTTCTTTGACTAGAGGCCAGGACTCTTGCTCTGGTATTTCTATATACTCCATTTGGACTATCAACTCTACCCCCAGCATCCCGAGAGGTCATATTGACAGAAGCAAACAAAGGCTCATCTTCATCAGGCATAGGTTCACACTGAATCCGATTGAAGACAGATTGTCGTTTTGTTTGACATCTGCATTGCATTGTGACTCTTGGCTGGAAGTCACATTCATGATCAACATGATCATGAGCCATTGATTGACATCTGCATTGAATTATGACTCTTGGATAGAAGTCACATTCAGCATGATCCTTTGACACAGAATCACTTTTTCTCTTCTGTTGAAGATATTCTCGTAAATCTGTTTGTGAAGATTGAGGAGTATATTTCCTGTTCTTGGGTCTTGATGGCTCTTGATTATATAGAGAATGATTAATATGAGCCATATAGTTTCTTGCATACTCTGCATCTGGATCTCTTATCCTTGTTTCCAACTGATATGGTTTCTTAACACCAGAAGTATTAATTTTTGTTCTTAGATCAGTTGGAGGTAACACATTGGTTTTGGAAACATGGAGTTTTCCTTCCATTGATCTGGATATTTGCAGAGAAGGAAGAGTTGAACCACCCCCTTGATTAGGAGTTGGTAACAGACCTTTTCTAGACAAATTCTGTGCCCAATTCGAAGAAGTCATGGAAGAAAACATTAAGGAATGTTTCTTCTTAGACTCATTCAAGTTTTGAGACATAGAATGTCCAGAAGGAAGAGTAGTCAAAAGACTATCTTCTTTTCTTTGACTAACAAAATTGTCAGTCAAAGCTGTTCCTGAAGTAAAAACTACAGGAGCAGAAGAAACAACTAAAGAGTTATTTCTTTTCGAAGGGACTTTGTGTGGAAGACCACCCCCAGTTCTGGTAGAACTTGGCAAAGAAGAAGAGATAGCTAAAGAGCTATTCTTCTTAAATGAAATACACGCTAAAACAGGCTTGGTTAAAGAACCAGTACTGTTGGCGTAACTTTTGACTTTGGAAATACACGCTGGAACAGGTTTGGCTAAGGAGCCAGTATTGTTAGCGTGATTGTTGATTTTAGAATTACACACTGGAACAGACTTGGCTGTCAGCGTGACTTTTGAGGTTGAAATTGCACGCTGGAACAGATTTGGCTAAGGAGCCAGTACTGTCAGCGTGACTTTCAACTTTGGAGACACACACTGGAACAGATTTGGCTAAGGAGCCAGTACTGTTAGCGTGATCTTTGATTGTTGTCATCTTCGAGCGCACAAGAGTGTGCGTGCTTGCAGTAGAGTTCTTGCCAGTGTTAGGAGCAGAAACTGTGGCAGAGACTTCACCATTGGCTGCCAACTGATTCTTAGGGACATAGACAGAGTGTCCCTTCGACTTGGTAGTGATGATGGAGGCTGTAGTGGGCTTACCACTCTTAGCCCGCTGCATTTCTTCATAGGCGAGTTGATCGAATTAGATCGTCATCACCTTCTTCGTCGAGCCGATTGATGAAGTATCGCATTGAGTTGTTGCCATCTCAGAAGAGGAGATAGTTTTCCCTAGCAGAGTCGCCAATTTGTTTTCC
The DNA here is from genome assembly GCA_029216955.1 of Iris pallida. NCBI lineage: Eukaryota > Viridiplantae > Streptophyta > Magnoliopsida > Asparagales > Iridaceae > Iris > Iris pallida. The sequence goes on from JANAVB010009197.1 coordinate 671,301, forward strand.
ATAAATAAATTCCTTTATTTATTATGTATTTGGGAAAATTACAACTGTGGGAATCTGATCTAGAAGACGATCACTTTATCCCTTGGACTATGCGAAGAAGAAAAGCTCTCAAAATTTTGACAGTAGATAACTATGTATCTGTCCAATGAATGAGAAAAAGAACTCTATTTATAGAGTCAAAAATAATAACTGAAAAGATAACTGTCTTCACAGCCTGTTCTTAGTTGAAAATCACGCAGGATTTAATATACGCAAGGTTGTGAGCAGTTACTGGACGTGGCCTGTAACTGTTGGACACATGGCAATCATGCATGAGTCGTGTGCAAGTTACAGGACACGCAGGCGAGAGATCAGTGGCATGGCTGCCACGTACTCCAATTTGATGAAATCCATGCAGACTTATTGAAGATAAAATCCACGCAGACTCGGGGTAGAAAGCTTCAAAATCTACGCAAACTTGGGACAAGAAGCTTCAGAATCCACGCAGACTTGGTGAAGAAAACTTCAGAATCCACGCAGACTTGAGGAAGAAAACTTCAGAATCCACGCAGATTTGAGTGAAAACTCAAAATACACGCAGACTTGGGATGGAACTGCCAGCTGTCTTGATTCAGCATGCCTCGATTGACACAAAATCTCTGGCAGTGATTGCTTTTGTCAGTCACATTAAATGACAAGAAGCTCTTTTGGTACGCCAACTTGACGAAGGTTGAGTCTTGCTGAAGAAGATTTCAAAAATCACGCAATATACGGTTGTGATCTCTCGAATTCTGTGCATTCGTGGCATACGAAGAGACATTCTTCGACTGTTGTGCTGTCAGTCATAATTACTCTCTGACAAATGATGAGCTGTCTCCCCAGCGTGATTTGTAAATATTGTCCTGATCAACTGAGCGTGACTTTTGACTCTGTCCTGATCAACTCAGCGTGACTGTCATTTTTAAAGGCCTACACGCATAAGCTGTTTCTTTTGGCTACATGGCACTTGGCATTCTGAGCCGCATGAGCAGTTTTTAGCCGCCTGTAGTCATGCGGACTTCATTGCACTGCCGCATGTTCTCCTTAGCCGCATAAGCATTTTTGAGCCGCATGAGTCCGCATACTCATTGCCGCATATGACCCGCTCTCCTGGCCATATGAAGTTACTTCCTTGAGCTGTATTGCGTTGGTCTCCCGCAGCCGCATATGTGCCCGTCCACTCCTAGCCGCATGAGCTTACTCCTCCAGCCGCATGAGCGCGCATCCTTTCTGCCGTATGAACCTTTAAACCTTCAGCCGCATGGACTTCTGTACCTGAGCCGCATGTGCCCCGCTTTCTTCAGCCGCATGCGCCCGTTCGGCCTGAGCCGCATGATCCCATCCACCATTGGCCGCATAGGGCCTATTTTGGTTGTTTTTGTATATTTTGTGTCTTATGATTGCATTATGGCTAGAATTTCTTCCAACTTCCAATATGAAAGTGGTAGATCCTTGTGTTGGCTCCAAGGATCTTCATGTTTCACTTTAACCAGATTTCATGTGTGACTTTTATGTCACGAGAGGTCCGTGTGACTTCCTGACTTGACCATGTTCCTGACCAGATCATCTTTGTATGTGTTGGTACCTTTTCTAAGTGTGTATTGAGATACAATATTAAGTATGCACTGCGGTGCTATTTAATGAGTGCATTGAGGTGTGACTCTACGTGCTAAGTAATCATTTATGTTATATGTCAATACATGTGTACCTTCTAGCATAGTTATAGTAATTGGTCAGCAATAGTGTCGTGGTATAATGATTGTTGTTTGAAGCATTATACAAACATGAATCTAGATTTGGGACTCCTTGAGCCGATGTGGATTCATACTTAGGATACACGTACTATAGTATGACATACAGGAGGATGACCATGTGACCACGACATGCAATTCCAATATCAAGATAGGGTTAATCTAGCAACTTAAATTGGTAGAAGCTTTGGAAGGGAACAGAATTCCAAGATCGTGCCATACTAGCCACCCCCGAGTCCCGTCCTGACGTGTCGGGTTGGCCGTCGTGGATACAGTTTCATCTGCCTATAGTGGATGATTATATCCGATTCCTACGTGTTACGTGTTATATGTTTTAGCACGGTGGCCCTACGGGGGACCAGTGCATAATTAAAGTGCTATATATATATATATATATATATATATATATATATATATATATATATATATATATATATATATATATATATATATATATATATATATATATTATATGGTTTGGCTAGCCCTGCTGGGTTGACATGATCTGAGGATTCCTATATTGCATTACTGGGATAATCCAGGCAAATCGTAGAAGGCCGTAGAATTTGATTGGCCGCTTGTAAGACGACTTGTTTGTGATATGTTATATTTTGTTAGCAACTGAGGAACATGGACTATCGTGGTGCGTGGTCCAACCCATGTCCTTGTTTGGTTGTTGGGTTGGGCTATTGTGCTGCGATAGGCTATGGACCGAAGTCGCGATCAGAAGCCATTTTACCTGTCCATGGTTATAGGATATATCTTATCTCGGCACGATATTGGCACCATTTGTCCTTGTTTGGTTGTAAGGGTGTCGTATTGTCTCGATGATATGGTATAAGCCTATAACTCGTGAATTATGCCTTATTTTACTTATTGGGTTTATCTCACTCTTTTGTGCTCCCTTGTGGTACTTGCTATTCGGGGCCTGACCCTGCTGGTTTTGTTTGGCCAGATCTCGTAGCAGCTCCAGAGAATCCAGCTTTCTACCCGAATAATGGTGCACACCAGGAGGATGGACGCCAGGGACCATGAGTGGGTTTCTTCTTCACCGCTCTGATATCTTCTATTTTGTACTTGGTGTTTAGCCACCAGCACCTGTTTGGCCGGCAGTTCTGGACACTAGTTTCCTTTTACATAATTGTAATTAAATCAGACTGCAGCTGACTATAGTTATGTACTATTGACTCTCGGAACTAGCTCATCATTTTGTATAGCTAGGCCTATGAATCATTTTGATGAAGCGTCGGGGACGCCTTACTACTTTGTCTTATATGATCATTATTTACTACTTCTTGTTTTGATTGATTGAGACATAGATGCTCTGTGGGACCATAGGAGACCTAATTGTAGCATACACCCCCTAGTCTCTTGACAGCCACGATTTCTGTATGACGTTTATATACCTCATACGGTGTAGCTGGCCTAGTCCGTCTCAGTATTCCAGTACTAGAGCGTGACTGTGCCCCCAAACATGAAGTACTTCTAGCTCGACGAGTTGAGGGAATATATATATTTTGTGGTTAATTATTAGTTACTCTTTAATCAACCATTTTTTAATTACGTGATAATTGAATTTGTATGTTAGACGGCATTCTGGTGGCCCCTCCATCGCGAGGTCGCGATCCGCAGGACCTACAGAAGCGCTGCCTCGAAGAAGATACGGGATATGATTCATGACCTTAAAATGGGGCAGACGAGGCCGAATTGGATCCGGCAGGACTATTATAAGGAGGTCTTGGATAAGATGGATACTCCTGCGTACAAGGTGAAATCGGAGAAAGCGAAGGCGAACCGACGGGCCGCGGGGCTTCATACGGGGGGATCAAGGCCCCACGCTGCGGCGCTTACAGATCTGGTGAGATACCTCAAATTCATTTCACTATCGAATTCGATATTATTAATATACGGAGTTAATTAAATTCTACGGATATTTCGTATGCAGACCGAACGGGCGGTGAAGGAGGTAAAAGCGCCAGAATCGGTCACTATACACGATGTGTTCCAGCATACGCACAAGAGGCGGAAGGACGGGAGCTTCGTTGACGAGAGGGCCAAGGAGACTGATGTAAGTACTAATGTTTATGAGATTTACGTTAGAATTAAAAGTATTATGACTATAACTTAGGTAAACTTAGGATTCACACTATAACTTAGGGAAACTTAGGATTTAGATTACAACTTAGGTAAACATATAGTGTACAACACATTCATTTGATAGGCTGTGTATCGTGAGGACCTTAGTCGGGCTCAGTCATCTGCTGCCGAGGATGTCGATGAAACAACGTCCGTCCGAACGCCCTCTTCTATGGCCGCTCGTAACGACTTGTTCGTAGATATCGTCGGCGGCTTTAAGAAAGGGCGCCTGTACGGAGTCGGCTCCCTGGCACCGTTGCACATGGTGACTCAGAGATTTCTACCGACACCGCCTCCTTCCGCGACCCCGACAGACGATGATGTGAGGTCATAGCTTGTGCAGCTGCACGAGGCGGTGTCGTCCTTACGGGAGCAAATTGCCACGTACTTTTCGCCTCCTTCTACTGGTGTCGGTCCGTCTGCTACTGATGCCGGTCCGTCTGCTGCTGGTGTCGGTCCGTCTGCTGCTGGTGCCGGTCCTTCTTCCGTCGATTATCTTTCTTTCAACCCTGCTGCCCCTCTGGTACCGCCTCCGACTGTGACGACACTCCTTGACCTGATGTCGCCAGAGCAGCTATGCCGACTTTCGGACAATGTCTTTGACGAATTGCCGCCATACATAGTGGAGCAGTATTATCGTCGGTCGCAGCAGGAAGTACCACCACCGGATGATCGAACTCCTCCTCCTCCTTGATGTATTGTATTTGAATAGTTTTTATATTTTGAATATTTGTGGGAATTTTGGATATTATAACGACGGATATTAGTTTTTTGATTTTTGGATAATTGGTGTGCATTTTATATTGGTTTGGGTGATGCATATTTGTGATGTATTATATTCGTATGTGATTTATATTGGATTATATATTGGTCTGTATGATTGTATATTGTGATTTTTCAATGTTTCGGATGTTTTGTGAACAGGGAAAGATCTGCAATTTTTTTATGAAAAAAATCTAAGTTAGCGACGGACTAGTGACGGATTGGCGAAGGATAACCTCAGTTACCGACTACATTTCGACGAAAAATTCGTCGCTAACTGGAGGATTCCCAATATTTTCTAGTTAGCGACGGATAGCCGACGGATAGCCGAAGAAATATCTTGTCTAGCGACGACCTGTAGACGGATTATCCGTCGGCAAGGTTCTGATGGTATGAAAGGTGCACGGAACCTTAGCGACGGACAAGCCGTCGGTAAGCCGTCGGTCTCTCGTCGGCTTTCACTTGGCGACGGATAATCCGTCGCCAAATGTAGCGGCTAATTCGCGACGGTTTGGCGACTAAGTTCGACGGATTAGCGACGAAATATCCGTCGCCATGGTTTTGGGAAGGTCAAACATATCCAGAACCAGGTCAACGGATTATCCGCCGCGATTCCATCGCTAAGCCGACACGAGGTAGCGACGAAAAGCGACGGAATAGCGACGGACTGATACTCTCTGATACGCGTTTAGCGACAAGTTTTCGACGAAATTGCGACGGACCTATACTCTCTGATACACAGTAACGATGGTTTTCCGACGGACTAGTCCGTCGGTAAGAGTCTCTATAATTCACTACCTGATAGTTGAATTCGACGAAAAAATGTCGGTAAGCCGTCGCTAATGTAACAAATACTGATGACGGAAAGCCGTCGCTAATCCGTCGAGTGGCGACTACCTAGCGACGGACATTTTTTAGCGACGAGCTGATTGTCGATGGATTGTTTTGATCAAAATCCGTCAGTGATCCGTCGCTGATCTGTATTAGCGACGGATGGGTGACGGATGTGGACGTCGCTAAAAAACAAATTTTGGTAGTGCTAGTGAAGAGTTGAACCGTAAGTTACAACTGCTGGTGCATGCATATATTAGTGCAGAGCTGAATCTTGAGTCAAAGATGTTAATCGATGGCATGCATATAAAAAGATTGTTGTTAGCCTAACAATGTAGAGATGTACATGAACTCATAATATATGTTTATTCAGTTTAGCCTAATCCTTGTCTTGTGCAAGGATGGATCGCCGACCGTGGGTAAGAATCACTGAATAAGTGATACTCTTTATGATTATATATATTCCTACCATAAAATGCTCCTTTGATTAATTAGCTCTACATGTGATGTTGTTCTTTTTGAAAGAGAACCTTGTTACTAATATACTGTTAGTTGTTCACAAAAAGAATGAATAATACATGATATCTTACTGCTTATGTCCCTTATGTCCCTAAGAATAATTATGGCTCTGAAATATGTTGCGCATGTCTTAATAGAAACGAATTGATATCGTGTATGAGTAATTGTCTCTATAGTTATTTGAATGAAATATGGAGCATGAACTGTCGCTTCGAAAATATTTTCAATGAAAGTAATATGGTTTTTATGTGTAATGCATAAATTGAATGTAGGTAAAAGATAGCACAATCACTATTAATGTATCATTTTCTCACATAAATGCTTAGTGTTCGTTTTAGATGGTGTAGCCTTTGTCTTTCACCAGTACGTTACTGTAATGATCCCCTACCAATTTGCCCGCAAGTGTGAGATGCTCAAATGGATAGTCTGAAGCGATAGTCAGATCCTCATCCTTGGGAGCCAAAAATCAGAAGAACATGCAAAAGAGATGGTTTTCTATATAAAGGGATGTAATTTATGGAACTATACCATTGTAATTCTGTATAGTTCATGAGAGATTAAAAGCCAAATACGATGTGTATCAGACAGATATTGGGAGTCTTGTTATCAAATTCAAGTTACCAAAAAAGAGATTTGTTTCTTATAGAATTGTGTTCACTTAGATTTTCTGCTATATTGTCCACTGCTGCAAACTTTGTATTCAAAGTTTCGCTGTGTTGTTCTCTAATCCTGTCTATTTTTGTTATTGTACAAGTCATGGCCTTTACAAACGCAGCTTAGGCTTGCACATCATCGCGTCCAAGCGTGGACGAATTGATTTCATAGACATCAAAACGAGGATAAATGATCTTACAAAATTGGGGTGTGACATAATGGTATCAGAGAAATTTGATCCTCTAGCCATTCGTTGATTCGTTTTAATTCAAATATGTCTTCTTAATCAAAATTTCTTTGCCTACTTGATGTCGTTGATGAGATGAGCGTTCCATTCAATAAGTTCGTAAATATTTTTTATGATGCATGCATATATTTTATGGATTAATTAGAGATTTTTTATCATGAGTTTGTTGATTGATGATGTCGAAGGATGATGACTTTCGCTGCTATGGATATCATAAGTTTTTTCTTAAGTTTCGAAGACAAAACTTTTTTTGATAGATAATTATGTAGTGCCCTGCTCTGTGAAGGCACTATATAGATAGAGGGATCGATGCTGGCTCGAGAGAAAGCCTTTACAGAAATGATTGGTCTGGTGAGTGGACAAGGACTTCACTTCTGATTATTTCACACCAAATAAAGAATCTATTATTTTGAATGTATGATTGCATAATAAATGAACCATTGCTATGCTAAGATAAGATAAGATTATTGCTTTGAATGTTGCCTCAATTGACACAACTATTAACATGCTTAATAAGAAGTAAAAATGATGTTTACTTGTCCCTGATCGTATGCTATCAAGAGTAGAGTTCCTTCTTAATATTATAGAACAGTTGCCATTCTTGATAAATAAGAATGATGAATTCACGTTTCTTTACCATATACTGAAATGATATAACTGTATGGAAGCCACTTGTACTGATAAAAGAGATGATACAACTTGTCCTTATAATAAAAGAAAAAGGGAGCTATTGGCTCTGTGATAATGAAACGAAGAAGCCGTGAAAAGAACGTTTCATTTAATATCTACATAGATTTATCTGATATAATTGTCGATCACTTCTTGGCTTTGGACAACTTATACACATGGTAATAGTATTCGACGGTTCCTAGGATACTGAGAATCGATCGACCTAGGAGAGATTGTAAGATACCCTAAGGTAAAAGAAACCTCACGATCAGGGGGGTGTTGTGTCCATTAGTGTAAGCTGAACGAGCGAGTCACAACTGCTAATCATGGAGAATGACCTGTGGACAATTATGTAGATAGGTGTCGATTAGTGAAAAGCTGAACCCTAAGCTGTAGCTGCTAGTACGTGTGTATATCAGTGCAAAGCTGAACCGTGAGTCACAACTGCTAGTATGAGTGAATACTAGTGAAGAGATGAACCGTGAGTCACAACTACTGGTGTATATATGTATCAGTGCAGAGCTGATCCTTGCGTCACAGCTACTAATCGATGGCATGGATATGGAAAGAATATTTTTAGCCAAAAAATGCCGAGATGTATATGAACTCATAATATATGTTTATTCAATTTATTCTAATCCTTGTCTTGTGCAGGGATGGATCGTCGATCATGGGTAAGAATCTCTGAATAAGTAATGCTTTTTATGATTATATATGTTCCTACCATAAACTGCTCATTTGATTAAGTAGCTCTATATGAGATGTTTCTATTGAAAGAGAACCTTGTTACCGATATACTGCTAGTTGTTTACAATAATAAGTAATACATGATATGTTACTGCTTATGTCTCAAAGAATAATTATGGTCGTGAAATATGATGTACATGTCTTAATATAAATGAATTGATATCGTGCATGAATAATTGTCCCTATAGTTTTTTAATGCAATATGGAGCATGAAATATGGTTTCGAAAAGTTCAATTAGTCATTCCATATATTATACCCCTTTATACAACCAAAACATCCATTAACACCAGGGAATTGGGAAAAGTTGAGTCATTCCCGTAGATTAATGCAGGGTCTTCAAAGTTGAGTAAGCCTTCATGCTCGAACAAGGATTCAAAAGATTCAAGTGTCGCCTTCATTTTGAAGAAGAGGTAGGCAACTCTAGAGGGGGATGAATAGAGATTATAACAATAGTGGCCAAATAAAAATTAAACACTTTTCACCAACAGTAAATAATCAGAGTAGTAAATGCGGAAATAAAAATATCAAGAGAGCATACGCAAACACAGTTGTTTTTAACCTGGTTTCTCTCGTAGAGGACTAATCCAGGCCTGAGAACTCTAGCTCAGGATTAAATCTACTATTTGTGAAATAGTAGTTACACCCCGTGCCATTTCTTCAGAAGAGCACGTCAACTTCTTACAAAGGTCGCTGTGGCGATGTTTGGAATTTTCCAAGCGACTTTCTTGACTCTTGCACAAACTTCTAACTAAATTGCACTGAGCACTTTTAGGCTTAGGAAGCTTGTGGCTGGTAGATGAGAAGGTTAAGGCTTGTATGAGGCTTATAGAGAAGAGACGAAGAGATAATTGGATGATTGAAAATGAAAGAATTCAAGGCCTATTTATACTAGTTGGGATAGGCATAATTCGGCCAGAATTCTGTGTCATGAATTCAAATTTTTGGTCGTTGGACAACTAGCATACAACAAACCCTAAAAATTAGGGTCCTGAAAATCAGGGGGAAGAGTTCGGCCCGAACTCTGTGTGGAAGCAGAGTTTGGCCTGAACTCTGTCTCCATAGGATAGAATGTTCAGATGAGCTTTTGTGGGCTAGTTTGGCTTGGTGGAGCTTCGGGTTTGTTTGGGAGATAATGTTTAAGCCAAGAATACCCAGTGCTAGTCAGTTTACATATTGCTAGACTCAATAAATGTAAAATAGTATAAACTCTAAAAATGAGTATGCTGGAGGAGAGAGACGACGTCCGTCTTGTACTGAGTTCTGTCTTGATGTGTCATATTGAATTATGACAAGTATCATATTGTCAATTTGTTAATATTTGGTTGACTACGATTTGGGTCAACAATCTCCCCCATATTGATAATTGACAAAAATGATATTTGTATATTCAATGTTCATACCTGAACACAAGTTGAAAGGAGTAAACATGCATAGAATGCAGTAGCTCCCCCGTAATAGCAGCTCCCCCATAAACATAGCTTCTCTATAAACCAATGTGCCTGATCCTGATATACATAATCTCCTCCAAAACATAGATATCACACAATATGATAGAAATATGAATGAATATCAAATAGATCTCCCCCTTTTGGCATTTATCAATTATGAATATCAAATATGAATATCAAACACAAACATGCAGAAACTATATAAAAGATTAACTAGCAAGCACACAATATAGATGAAAAGAGAATAATATGATAACTAGATCAGTATCAGAACAACGAGGATCCACAAAAGCTGCATCCGGATCCAGATATCGCATGAACCAAGGGTCGTCGATACGGTAACCGGCGCGAGATGGATCCCGCTCCATAGGAAGGGGCATAGTGGGATGCCGAGACATAGTGTACCGGATGTCATGCAATGAGTTGTTGATGGCACTCATCTGCAAAGTGGTACGATAGTCGAGCTGGGTTCAGCGGTCGTCCTCCAACATGAAACGATCGCGAAGCATGGTTTGGATAGACTCGAGAGTAGTAGGATGTGCGAATGCAGGTTGCCCAAGAGCAGGTGCATTAGCCTGAGCATCAGACCCGGAATGCTCGGACTCAGCAGGAGACTCGACAGCTGCTAGAAGCCGCCTTGCCTTAGACAGAAAGGCAGGGGCTGGAAGAAACTGGCACTCATCTAGAGGAACATGGGACGCACGAAAAATCATTGGCAAATAAAGAGCATAGACCAATGATTTAGGCCTCTTCCGTGCACTAATCATCCAGTCTATCATAGTGTGCGGAAGGTTGAGTGGGACATGGAAGTGAAGATGATACAAAGAAAAAATCTCAAAAGAAGAAACTTTATCAGTCGATCCTGCTTTGGGCAAGATCGTAGAGAAGACGATATGATGAAGCTCGTAGAAATATGGGTTAAGGAATTTAGCAAGTAACTTGCATGGACGTGTGTTTGGAGTACACAAATCGTCCTTAAAACTCTCAAGGGACGACCCATCGGGAAATTGAAATTAGCGTGCATCGACAAGTTTCTCCCAAGAGTTGGGTTACGGAATCTCAAGATTTTTTGCAAGTTCAAAATCATCGAAAGAGATGTCGATCCCGGCGACACGAGAATAGATTCGTGTGTCTTCAAAAGTAAGATTACAGTAAAATTTTTGAATAACATTCATGTATATAAGTGAAGATGTAGACACTAACTCATCGAGACAAAGATCATGAAATAAAGAGTCATATCTAGAAAATATAGTAAAATTGATGGGATGACCCGCGTATACACTCCTTGACCGAAAGTTATTGAACCATTCTTTGGAGGCTTCCAATGAAATAAAAAATTCGGTCATTGAATGTGTTGGGGTCATTAGGGGGTGGTAGATTGAAAAGTGGATGAATGGGTTGAACATCTTGAGGAGGAGGGTTAGATGAGGAAGCACCCTCGGTTCTAGCCCTCTTTCTCCTATTGAACAACCTAGGTGCCATTGATAATGAAAGAAATTTGAAATTTGAGATGGAGAAAAAGAGAGAGTTATACCTCAAGAGATTAGCGGAATATGGAAGAGAATGAGTCAAAAGCTTTGCTCCTGGAGTTTGGGGAAGAAAACCACACTAGATAGAGAATTCTAGGGTTAGGGTTTGGAAAGGATGAAGTTGGAGAGGTTTTAGAGGAGGCAATAGAGAGGAGAGAGAAGGAAATCCCGAAAATATGAAAGGGGGTTCGGCTGGTCGGGTTGATCCTGGACTGTAGGATAAAAAAGGATGGATGGCTTAGAGCAATTGGGAGTTCTGGGAACAGCAGATCAAACTCGGCCCGAATACTGTGTAAGGCAGAGTTCGGCCCGAGTTTTGGGTGCTGAGGCCAGTACTCATGACAGTCAAAAAAATTGGCTAAGTGTTGGAGATAGAAAAATGAATGAGGTGCAAATGGTTGATGAAAATCAAAAGTGTGATTGTGAAATAAACCATGAATGAAAAAAATGGAATTGAATTTAGAAAATTTTGAATTAACTAAGGTATAAATGAAATTGAACCATATAATAAACAAGGATTTATGACAACGATCATTACGATGAAACTGCCATGGGGTAGCTGTAGGGGCCGGATCCCAGCTAGCAGTAGTCTGAATACTAGTGCACCGTGTCGCTTAGACTTTTACGCCTCGTTGTCAGAAGGACCCTTTCGGCTTGTACTCATAGCAAAGTCACCATAAAGATATATAACATAATCGATATTTACGCAGGCCAATTTAATGAATAACCGTTTCATCCAAAATTCCTAATTCACGATAAAAAAAGTTGAATCGCTCTTCGGATAGTAGTTTTGTAAAGAAATCTGCCAGCTGATGATCAGTGTCAATAAATTCTAAATTTATAGTGCCGTGTTGTTGATGATCACGCAAAAAATGGTGACAAATTTCAATGTGTTTCGTGCGTAAGTGACATATAGGGTTCTTAGTAAGGTTGATAGCACTAGTGTTATCATAGAATATAGGAATGTGCATAAAAGATAGGTTATAGTCTGTAAGGGTTTGCTTTATCCACAGAATTTGTGCACAATAACGACCAGTTGCGATATATTCAGCTTTTCTTGTGGATAGTGCTACAGAATTCTGTTTCTTGCTAAACCATGAGACTAGAGCCGTGCATAATAAATGACACGTGCCGCTCGTACTTTTACGGTCGACTTTGCATCCCGTAAAATCAGCATCTGAATAACCAATAAGGTCAAAGGATGTGGATTTGGGATACCACAAGCCCACTGTAACAGTACCCTTAAGGTATCGAAAGATACGCTTAACGGCGGACATGTGTGATTCCTTAGGACTAGCTTGATAACGAGCACACAGATAAACATGATATCGAGACGACTAGCAGTTAGGTAAAGTAGACTACCAATCATACCTCGATACTTACGTTGGTCAACAGGTTTGTCGCTTTCATCAGGTTCCAGCTTGGTCGTAGTAGCCATGGGAGTGCTGATTTGTTTGACGTTGTCAAGATCAAACTTCTTCAGCATATCCTTTATGTATTTTGACTGGCTGATGAATGTTCCTTGCGAAGCTTGTTTGATTTGCAGTTCGAGGAAGTAGTTGAGCTCCCCCATCATGCTCATCTCAAATTTTTTCTGCATACACTTAGCAAAATCTTGGCATAGATTTTTATTAGTGGACCCAAATATGATATCATCAACATAAATTTGAACTAAAAGAATGGTGTCTTGAAAACTTTTGATAAAAAGTGTAGTGTCAATCTTCTCTTTTGAAAAAACTTTATCTAGTAAAAAATTGCTTAGGCGTTCATACCAAGCTCTGGGGGCTTGTTTGAGGCCATATAGCGCTTTTTTAAGCTTAAAAACATGGTCGAGAAATTTATGATTTTCAAAACCAGGGGGTTGTTTTACAAAAACTTCCTCCTTAATAAAACCATTCAGAAAAGCACTTTTGACATCCATTTGAAAAAGTTTGAAATGCTGAAAGTTTGCAAAGGCATAAAACATCTGAATGGATTCAAGTGTTGCAACAGGAGCATATGCCTCATCGTAGTCGATACCTTCCTCTTGGTTATATCCTTGAGCTACTATACGAGCTTTGTTGCGAGTGACTGAACCATCTTCATTTACTTTGTTACAAAAAATCCATTTAGTACTAATAATCGAATGGTTAGATGGTTTAGGAACAAGTTCCCAGACCTGGCTTCTTTCGAATTGGTTGAGTTCTTCTTGCATAACAGAAATCTAAAATTCATCATTAAAAGCTTCTAAAATAGTTTTAGGCTCAATTTGCGAGATGAAAGCAGTACTAGCAATAAAATCTCTTAAAGATGATCGAGTACTTACTCCGCGTGATACCTCACCTATTACCAATTTTTATGGATGTGGTGGCTTGAACTCGAACTTCTTCGGTAAGCCCTCCAGAGAATTGGTTGCAGGGGTGGTATTCATCAGTGTAGAAGTTGATGGTTCAACATCATTGTCGGGGATATCTGTTGTACTATTTTTTTCATCAAAAGTAATACTAGTAGATTCTTCTACAATCATTGAGCGTGTAATGCCCCAGTCCCAAAATACGTAGGACTATGAACGTAGACATGCCAGCTGTATTCATACGAAGTATACTCCAATATATGGAAACCTCGTATGGATACATAAGCTGTAAAATGCAGTAGAACCATAACTAATCTCATCCACACAGAATAAATGAAATAAAAGATATCATATAATGAGAATGAATTGTCTTGATACAATATGTTGGGCGGAGACAAATCCACTACCAACAAAATAAGGAAAAGTACATAGAAAATGAAATGAGTGGCGAGCGAAGCGAAGACGATCCAAGTGCAATCATCCTCGAAAAATAGCAACGAACACGGCTAGAGCTAAAGCACCTGCGAAAGACAATAGCACACACCTGGGGAGATAACCAGGTCCTCAGAGGGACGTAACAAGACACATAATATCATGCCATATAAACTGAATAAATATTGCTCAAATAAATAAGTAAATCGAATTATAACATGGTCCAATACGCACCTACTGAACGAGCGTAACAACCCCCCAACCAATCAAGGACAGGAGATAGTAAACTAATTCACGGTGACGTACCTTTCCATGCTATGAATCCAATATGGTATCCGGACCCCAACAAGGTTCAATACCTTCTCATCGAAGTAGTAAGTCACACCTACAACCAAACAAGGACAAGATGTGACAAACTAATCCGCGACAAGTTATTGTTCTAAGCCACGGTCAGATACAAGTACCCAAACCAAAAGTACTCGTACCTAACGGATAGGGTAGCCTACCATTCTAAGTGAAATGTTGTTAAGAACAATCCTTCCTACGCATAGACCCTGGCTGAATAGGATCGGCATAGTCCCCTCTTGGGCACCTGAGGCCCCATCAGTAAGAGCATGACGTTCCGCAGAATCGTCAGTGGCCGTCAGTAATCTTGGGTCATCAACCCCGTATCTCCAGCGGAGAGTCCGGGTCACAAGGGAAGTGCATCGAAGCCCATACGCTAAAGAATTGTCCTCTCCGCCCAATGCCTACTGTGTTGTATCCACAACACAAACCACTATAACCGCTAAGTCAAACTAGCATGCAATCTCTATTAGCGGTTACTCCTATCGCACGGCTTGTACGTATTGGTGGCTAGCCAATCACGTACTTCCGTGTTCTACATGCGACACACAACCTCGTGTTACAACGTGTCAAGGCCAATGAATGCAACACACAAGGTGGACCCTTAAATCTAGGTTTAATGTGAGAAAAATAATACATAGCAGGAAAAATAAACGAACAATAAGTTCTAACAGTTATGCCATGTATCACAGTTTATTTTGCATAAAGAAAATAAATAATGCATGAAATATGAGCTAAAATAAATAAACAGCTAATGGCAAGGTGTCTTGCCTGGTAGTACGCCTGGTGTGCTGCGAGGATCAAGCTGGCATGAACTGCGACTTTGGAGCAACAACTATACATGGGGACCTCGGGTGGTGACACGGGCAGTTCCATTGGGTCCAGAAGGATCAAATTAGTTAGGATGGGTGTAAGGGTGTACATGATTGGAGATGGTATAGGAATTGTGGGACTAGCCACGAACAAGAGGATAGTCGAAGGAAAAATAGTTAACGTATATACGGTTTTAGAAATCTATTTTTAATACTAGCAAAATAGAGTTTTATTTAGTTAAAATAATTTAGTTAAACACTTGAAAATCCAAAAATCCTCTTTAGGACAAAAACTCCAAGTTTTGTCGAAATAATATTTTAGGCTAAAAACCTATATTTTCATAAATCAAAAATATTTTAAGTGAAACGAAATTTATTTCTAGAAAATTATTTTAAGGTTAAAACCCATATTTATAAAACTATATCTTGTCAAGAAATTTTACAGTAATATATTACAGCCTATAATATTTGGTTACAAAAATAAAGAAAATTTCTAATAAAATTATCTATTTTATTTAATAAAGTGATTAGAATAAATAATTGGTATTGGTAGTACAACAATAATAAAGATAATATTACTTAAAGTTTTTTATCAAATTACTATTGCATACTGAATAACAAGGATATTAATAATATTAATAAAAACTTAGAAATAATCACACCTAATAATAACAACCAACAACCATAATAATAATAATAATCATCATAATAATAATAATAAAATAATAATAAACTATTAATAATAGTAAGTAACAGTAAAAATAAGTAATTAATAATACTAATACCATTAATTATTATTAACCGTAATAAGTAAATAAAAAGAAATAAAAATAATAAGTAAATTAAAAAAAAACAGCTGTTGCTGTTCTCTCTTGTTTCGAGAAAGAGAGAGATGAAGAAAAAGAAAAAAAATAAAAAATAAAAGAACAGAAGGGAAGAGAATGATAGAGAGAGAGCACGAGAGAGTGAGGAACGGGAGGAGAGAAGGGGGCCTGAGAGAGAGAAGCGACGGGTGGCTGAAGTGAAATCGGAGAGGGGTTTTCCCGGCGACGCGCGGAGGGGGAAAAGGAGGAGCGGGGAGGAAGGAGAGTGGGGCGGATCGGAGTGGTCGTCGGTGGGCGGAGGCTGGGCGCTGCTCCGGCGGAGGGAGCGGTCAGGCGAAAGGAAGAGGGTTTGGTGACTTGGCGAAGCTTCGCCGCTCCGGCGGCAGGAGATTTGGGCGGCACCGCGCTGGAAAGTCGGAGGCGGAGGGTTTTGACATGGGTGGCTCGTCCGGCGTTCCCCGGTGAGGCGCGGAGGTTGGCTAGGGCTAGCGGAGGCGAGGATAGGCGGCGAGGGTTTCAGGAAGGCCGGCGAAGAGGTCGGGGGAAGGAACCCACGGCGGACGGCGGAGCTCGCCGGCCACGGGAGGTAAGCGGTAGTGGCGGGGGTATTTGTTTTATTTTATTTTTTTATTTTTGGTGGTCTGGTGTGGTGGTTCGTCGGGGCTGTTGTCGATGGTTGTCATGTTGGTGGCGGCGATCGTCGCGGTTATGGCGATGGTGATGGTGCATGGCCGCGGGAGTTGGGGTGGACGGAACGTGGTCGGTCGGGCTGGGTTGGGCTGTTGGTAGAGGTTTGGCCGGGGTTGGGAAGCATGTGGTGGTGGTCGTGATGGTGTACTGGTGGAGACGGAGCTTGCCGTAATGGCAGGGTCGTTGGCTGTATGGGGTTTGGTCGGGGTGACGTGCTATTTGGCCGGTATTTGGTCGGGGACAGGATGGTAGGGCGGTGGTGACCGCGGTGGTGGTGTGGTCGGTGTCGGTCCGTAGGGGTGATGGTGTCGGCCAGGTCTGGTGGTGGGTTGGGGTAAGCGACGGCTGTTGGCAGTCAAAAATAGGGTTAGGGTTTACTAGGAATTGGGGTGTGTCTGACACGGAGATGGTGGCGAGGAGATGTGTCCGAAATGTGGACACGGAGAAGGGGAACAATGTATTTGTAAAAGAAATAAATAGTGGATTGGAAAGGCATGGACACGGACACGGTGCACTGCACGTTGTGGAAATTTGTGGAGGATGAATTTGTAGAGGAATAATGGAGGAGTACCTGCCTATATATAGGATGTGGGAATTCCCATTTGGATAGGATTAGGATTTGATTTAAATCCCCTTTTAGATAATTCAATACTTAATTTAAATAATTCAATAAATCAAATCTCAAATCAAATCCAATTTAAATCAAATTAAATTTTAGTTTAAATCAAATCAATAAATCAAATTCTAATATGGATATCTATTTAAATAAATCCAAATATCAAATCACGATTTAAATAGCCAAAAATAACTTTCAAATATATTTTTCAAAATACCAATAATAATAATTTCAAAAATAATAAATATTTTTAAATATCTTTTTGAATAATAAAATATTAATATTAATAAACCTCGAAATTATATTTTTATTTAAAATAGACCAATAAATAATTATGATATATATGTATGCAAAAATATTCTTTACATAATTATGCTTTTCTAGTATACAAACATATTATTTTATATTTAATAATTTTTAGAAATGACAAGTTTAGAAATGAAAGCAAAACTAATTATTATATTATTTGAAACTATAAAAATAGAACAAAATATTTTTCTAAAATATATACGCTGGCACATATTCGTACTCGTCGAGCAAATTCGAAAAAAAAACGAACTTCCACACACGACGTACAATACGACTACGTGACGTACAATACAAAATTTTAAATCGGTATCAAATTTAATAAAAGAAAAAAATAGTAGAAAATTTAGGGGTTTTACATCCTACCCAACTTAAAAGAATTTCATTCTCGAAATTAAGAATTAATAGGGGGGTGAGAGGACACAAGGGGGTATCAGTGGGGATCCAACGATGACAATGTTTTCACAAAATCATGTCGCAAGAAATCGTGATCTAGATCGTAGAAAACAATACGTTATGGTCTTGGGTAATGAATGAGGGTCACGATTAAGAGAACGAAATGATTGGAGGGTCTTGATAGGGTCGAGTAGTTTAGGATGAAGATATAGCAACATCAAGTGAGAATGGTCATAGCCGATAGGAAGGCTAGAAGAAGTTCTAGTATAAAGCCTTCGTCCTCCTAAAATAGGTGAAGGCGAAAGCAATATAGAGTTCGAAGGAGGCGTTATCAAATACGAATATGTGATTCAAAGACGATTGAATAATTTCAAAGGAATTGTCAAGGCAGTCGTGGATGGAATTCAAGAGGACAAGTTTAGCTATGTCCCCATCCACGTAGAATAATAGACAAAAGCGAACCAAAGTGCACTTGGTTGATCAGACCATCATGCACCAGTTCTGAGTAGACAGTACGTTAGTGGATGCATCCAATAACATACGTCGTGAACAAGCTTTGATAAAGAATTTAGCTTGCAAAAACTAGGCTACATTAGCATCATTAGTTTAGATAGTAAAATATAGACACGATGGTAGATGAATAAAATCAATTATGAATAGTCTAAGAGTCACAAGGATCTAAGTCTTTTATTCTTATACAATCATTCTATGGTTTATTGACCAAGGCTTGGTTGACCAAATGGGTTAGATTCCTCTAGTCTCTATGGTCTAGATAATACTATTTGTATTCTCCTTAATGGTCAAGGGCGTGTCGGGTCGTGGGGTATTCTACCCAACTTAAAGAATTAAGCTAAGGGTGTTTTGGGACAACTAACTAGTAGGGTCAATCTCTAGTAAGCACGAAGGGAAGATAAGAATAGGGATGGAAGGAAGCAAGCAAAATGCAATTGATGAGTCAACGGTAGATAAATCAAGGGAAGTGGTCAAGTATGTGGATGAGATCCTAGACTTCTAATCCTATACGCATGCTTGCTTGGTACGGTAAAGTAACCAAACAATTTATCTTGACCTGCATGGGCCAACACAAAAATATGTAACGCCCCAGTCCCAAAATACGTAGGACTAGAAGCGTAGACATGCCAGCTGTATTCATACGAAGTATACTCCAATATATGGAAACCTCGTATGGATACATAAGCTGTAAAATACAGTAGAACTATAACTAATCTCATCCACACAGAATAAATAAAATAAAAGATATCATATAATGAGAATGAATTTGTCTTGATACAATATGTTGGGCGGAGACAAATCTACTACCAACAAAATACGGAAAAGTACATAAAAAATTAAATAAGTGGCGAGCGAAGCGAAGACGATCCAAGTGCAATCATCCTCGAGAAATAGCAACGAACACGGCTAGAGCTAAAGCACCTGCGAAAGACAATAGCACACACCTGGGGAGATAACCAGGTCCTCAGAGGGACGTAACAAGACACATAATATCATGCCATATAAACTGAATAAATATTGCTCAAATAAATAAGTAAATCGAATTATAACATGGTCCAATACGCACCTATTGAACGAGCGTACCATCCCCCCAACCAAACAAGGACAGGAGATGGTAAACTAATTCACGGTAACGTACCTTTCCATGCTATGAATCCAATATGGTATCCGGACCCCAACAAGGTTCAATACCTTCTCATCGAAGTAGTAAGTCACACCTACAACCAAACAAGGACAAGATGTGACGAACTAATCCGCGACAAGTTATTGTTCCGAGCCACGGTCAGATACAAGTACCCAAACCAAAAGTACTCGTACCTAACGGATAGGGTAGCCTACCATTCTAAGTAAAATGTTGTTAAGAATAATACTTCCTACGCATAGACCCTGGCTGAATAGGATCGGCATAGTCCCCTCTTGGGCACCAGAGGCCCCATCAGTATGAGCATGACGTTCCGCAGAATCGTCAGTGGCCGTCAGTAATCTTGGGTCATCAACCCCGTATCTCCAGCGGAGAGTCCGGGTCACAAGGGAAGTGCATCGAAGCCCATACGCTAAGGAATTGTCCTCCCCGCCCAATGCCTACTGTGTTGTATCCACAACACAAACTATTATAACCGCTAAGTCAAACTAGCATGCAATCTCTATTAGCGGTTACTCCTATCGCACGGCTTGTACGTATTGGTGGCCAGCCAATCACGTACTTCCGTGTTCTACATGCGACACACAACCTCGTGTTACAACGTGTCATGGCCAATGAATGCAACACACAAGGTGGTCCCTTAAATCTAGGTTTAATGTGAGAAAAATAATACATAGCAGGAAAAATAAACGAACAGTAAGTTCTAACAGTTATGCCATGTATCACAGTTTATTTTGCATAAAGAAAATAAATAATGCATGAAATATGAGCTAAAATAAATAAACAGCTATTGGCAAGGTGTCTTGCCTGGTAGTACGCCTGGTATGCTGCGAGGATCAAGCTGGCATGAACTGCGACTTTGGAGCAACAACTATACATGGGGACCTCGGGTGGTGACACGGGCAGTTCCATTGGGTCCAGAAGGATCAAATTAGTTAGGGTGGGCGTAAGGGTGTACATGATTGGAGATGGTATAGGAATTGTGGGACTAGCCACGAACAAGAGGATAGTCGAAGGAAAAATAGTTAACGTATATACGATTTTAGAAATCTATTTTTAATACTAGCAAAATAGAGTTTTATTTAGTTAAAATAATTTAGTTAAACACTTGAAAATCCAAAAATCCTCTTTAGGGCAAAAACTCCAAGTTTTGTCGAAATAATATTTTAGGCTAAAAACCTATATTTTCATAAATTAAAAATATTTTAAGTGAAATGAAATTTATTTCTAGAAAATTATTTTAAGGTTAAAGCCCATATTTATAAAACTATATCTTGTCAAGAAAGTTTACAGTAATATATTACAGCCTATAATATTCGGTTACAAAAATAAAGAAAATTTCTAATCAAATTATCTATTTTATTTAATAAAGTGATTAGAATAAATAATTGGTATTGGTAGTACAACAATAATAAAGATAATATTACTTAAAGTTTTTTATCAAATTACTATTGCATACTGAATAACAAGGATATTAATAATATTAATAAAAACTCAGAAATAATCACACCTAATAATAACAACCAGCAACCATAATAATAATAATAATAATCATAATAATAATAATAAAATAATGATAAACTATTAATAATAGTAAGTAATAGTAAAAATATGTAATTAATAATACTAATACCATTAATTATTATTAACCGTAATAAGTAAATAAAAAGAAATAAAAATAATAAGTAAATTAAAAAAAACAGCTGTTGTTGTTCTCTCTCGTTTCGAGAAAGAGAGAGATGAAGAAAAAGAAAAAAAATAAAAAATAAAAGAACAGAAGGGAAGAGAAGGATAGAGAGAGCACGAGAGAGTGAGGAACGGGAGGAGAGAAGGGGGCTTGAGAGAGAGAAGCGACGGGTGGCTGAAGTGAAATCGGAGAGGGGTTTTCCCGGCGACGCACGGAGGAGGAAAAGGAGGAGCGGGGAGGAAGGAGAGTGGGCGGATCGGAGTGGTCGTCGGTGGGCGGAGGCTGGGCGCTGCTCCGGCGGAGGGAGCGGTCAGGCGGGAGGAAGAGGGTTTGGTGACTTGGCAAAGCTTCGCCGCTCCGGCGGCAGGAGATCTGGGCGGCGCCGCACTGGAAAGTCGGAGACGGAGGGTTTTGACATGGGTGGCTCGTCCGGCGTTCCCCGGTGGGGCGCGAAGGTTGGCTAGGGCTAGCGGAGGCGAGGATGGGCGGCGAGGGTTTCAGGAAGGCCGGCGAAGAGGTCGGGGGAAGGAACCCACGGCGGACGGCGGAGCTCGCCGGCCACGGGAGGTAAGCGGTGGTGGCGGGGGTGTTTGTTTTATTTTTTTTTATTTTTTTTTGGTGGTCTGGTGTGGTGGTTCGTCGGGGCTGTTGTCGGTGGTTGTCATGTTGGTGGCGGCGGTCGTCGCGGTAATGGCGATGGTGATGGTGCATGGCCGCGGGAGTTCGGGTGGACGGAACGTGGTCGGTCGGGCTGGGTTGGGCTGTTGGTGGAGGTTTGGCCGGGGTTGGGAAGCAGGTGGTGGTGGTCGTGATGGTGTACTGGTGGAGACGAGGCTTGCCGTAATGGCGGGGTCGTTGGCAGCATAGGGTTTGGTCGGGGTGACGTGCTATTTAGCCGGTGTTTGGCCGGGGACAGGATGGTAGGGCGGTGGTGACCGCGGTGGTGGTGTGGTCGGTGTCGGTCCGTAGGGGTGATGGTGTCGGCCAGGTCTGGTGGTGGGTTGGGGTAAGCGACGGCTATTGGCAGTCAAAAATAGGGTTAGGGTTTACTAGGAATTGGGGTGCGTCTGACACGGAGATGGTGGCGAAGAGATGTGTCCGAAATGTGGACACGGAGAAGGGGAACAATGTATTTGTAAAAGAAATAAATAGTGGATAGGAAAAGCATGGACACGGACACGGTGCACTGCACGTTGTGGAAATTTGTGGAGGATGAATTTGTAGAGGAATAATGGAGGAGTACCTGCCTATATATAAGATGTGGGAATTCCCATTTGGATAGGATTAGGATTTGATTTAAATCCCCTTTTTAGATAATTCAATACTTAATTTAAATAATTCAATAAATCAAATCTCAAATCAAATCCAATTTAAATCAAATTAAATTTTAGTTTAAATCAAATCAATAAATCAAATTCTAATATGGATATCTATTTAAATAAATCCAAATATCAAATCACGATTTAAATAGCCAAAAATAACTTTCAAATATATTTTCAAAATACCAATAATAATAATTTCGAAAATAATAAATATTTTTAAATATCTTTTTGAATAATAAAATATTAATATTAATAAACCTCGAAAATTATATTTTTATTTAAAATAGACCAATAAATAATTACGATATATATGTATGCAAAAATATTCTTTACATAATTATGCTTTTCTAGTATACAAACATATTATTTTATATTTAATAATTTTTAGAAATGACAAGTTTAGAAATGAAAGCAAAACTAATTATTATATTATTTGAAACTATAAAAATAGAACAAAATATTTTTCTAAAATATGTACGCTCGCACATATTCGTACTCGTCGAGCAAATTCGAAAAAAACGAACTTCCGCACACGACGTACAATACGACTACGTGACGTACAATACAAAATTTTAAATCGGTATCAAATTTAATAAAAGAAAAAAATAGTAGAAAATTTAGGGGTTTTACATCCTACCCAACTTAAAAGAATTTTGTCCTCGAAATTAAAATTAATAGGGGGGTGAGAGGACACAAGGGGGTATCAGTGGGGATCCAACGATGACAATATTTTCACAATATCATGTCGCAAGAAATTGCGATCTAGATCGTAGAAAACAATACGTTATGGTCATGGGTAATGAATGAGGGTCACGATTAAGATAACAAAACGATTGGAGGGTCTTGATAGGGACGAGTAGTTTAGTATGAAGATATAGCAACATCGAGTGAGAATGGTCATAGCCGATAGGAAGGCTAGAAGAAGTTCTAGTATAAAGCCTTCATCCTCCTAAAATAGGTGAAGGCGAAAGCAATATAGAGTTCGAAGGAGGCGTTATCGAATACGAATACGTGATTCAAAGACGATTGAATAATTTCAAAGGAATTGTCAAGGCAGTCGTGGATGGGATTCTAGAGGACAAGTTTAGCTATGTCCCCATCTACGTAGAATAATAGACAAAAACGAACCAAAGTGCACTTGGTTGATCAGACCATCAGGCACCAGTTCTGCGTAGACAGTACGTTAGTGGATGCATCCAATAACATACGTCGTGAACAAGCTTTGATAAAGAATTTAGCTTGCAAAAACTAGGCTACATTAGCATCATTAGTTTAGATAGTAAAATATAGACACGATGGTAGATGAATAAAATCAATTATGAATAGTCTAAGAGTCACAAGGATCTAAGTCTTTTATTCCTATACAATCATTCTATGGTTTATTGACCAAGGCTTGGTTGACTAAATGGGTTAGATTCCTCTAGTCTCTATGGTCTAGATAATACTATTTGTATTCTCCTTAATGGTCAAGGGCGTATCGGGTCGTGGGGTATTCTACCCAACTTAAAGAATTAAGCTAAGGGTGTTTTGGGACAACTAACTAGTAGGGTCAATCTCTAGCAAGCACGAAGGAAAGATAAGAATAGGGATGGAAGGAAGCAAGCAAAATGCAATTGATGAGTCAACGGTAGATAAATCAAGGGAAGTGGTCAAGTATGTGGATGAGATCCTAGACTTCTAATCCTATACGCATGCTTGCTTGGTACGGTAAAGTAACCAAACAATTTATCTTGACCTACATGGGCCACCACAAAAACATGTGATGCCCCAGTCCCAAAATACGTAGGACTAGGAACGTAGACATGCCAGCTATATTCATACGAAGTATACTCCAATATATGGAAACCTCGTATGGATACATAAGCTGTAAAATGCAGTAGAACCATAACTAATCTTATCCACACAGAATAAATAAAATAAAAGATATCATTTAATGAGAATGAATTTGTCTTGATACAATATGTTGGGCGGAGACAAATCCACTACCAACAAAATAAGGAAAAGTACATAGAAAATAAAATGAGTGGCAAGCGAAGTAAAGACGATCCAAGTGCAATCATCCTCAAAAAATAGCAACGAACACGGCTAGAGCTAAAGCACCTGCGAAAGACAATAGCACACACCTGGGGAGATAACCAGGTCCTCAGAGGGACGTAACAAGACACATAATATCATGCCATATAAACTGAATAAATATTGCTCAAATAAATAAGTAAATCGAATTATAACATGGTCCAATACGCACCTACTGAACGAGCGTACCATCCCCCCAACCAAACAAGGACAGGAGATGGTAAACTAATTTACGGTGACGTACCTTTCCATGCTATAAATCCAATATGGTATCCGGACCCCAACAAGGTTCAATACCTTCTCATCGAAGTAGTAAGTCACACCTACAACCAAACAAAGACAAGATGTCACGAACTAATCCGCGACAAGTTATTGTTTCAAGCCACGGTCAGATACAAGTACCCAAACCAAAAGTATTCGTACCTAACAGATAGGGTAGCCTACCATTCTAAGTGAAATATTGTTAAGAACAATCCTTCCTACGTATGGACCCTGGCTGAATAGGATCGACATAGTCCCCTCTTGGGCACCAGAGGCCCCATCAGTAAGAGCATGACGTTCCGCAGAATCGTCAGTGGCCGTCAGTAATCTTGGGTCATCAACCCCGTATCTTCAGCGGAGAGTTCGGGTCACAAGGGAAGTGCATCGAAGCCCATACGTTAAGAAATTGTCCTCACCGTCCAATGCCTACTGTGTTGTATCCACAACACAAACCACTAAAACCGCTAAGTCAAACTAGCATGCAATCTCTATTAGCGGTTACTCCTATCGCACGGCATGTACGTACTGGTAGCCAGCCAATCACGCACTTCCGTGTTCTACATGCGACACACAACCTCGTGTTACAACATGTCAAGGCCAATGAATGCAACACACAAGGTGGTCCCTTAAATCTAGGTTTAATGTGAGAAAAATAATACATAGCAGGAAAAATAAACGAACAGTAAGTTCTAACAGTTATGCCATGTATCACAGTTTATTTTGCATAAAGAAAATAAATAATGCATGAAATATGAGCTAAAATAAATAAACAGCTAATGGCAAGGTGTCTTGCCTGGTAGTACGCCTGGTGTGCTGCGAGGATCAAGCTGGCATGAACTGCGACTTTGGTGCAACAACTATACATGGGGAACTCGGGTGGTGACACGGGCAGTTCCATTGGGTCCAGAAGGATCAAATTAGTTAGGATGGGCGTAAGGGTGTACATGATTGGAGATGGTATAGGAATTGTGGGACTAGCCACGAACAAGAGGATAGTCGAAGGAAAAATAGTTAACGTATATACGATTTTAGAAATCTATTTTTAATACTAGCAAAATAAAGTTTTATTTAGTTAAAATAATTTAGTTAAACACTTGAAAATCCAAAAATCCTCTTTAGGGCAAAAACTCCAAGTTTTGTCGAAATAATATTTTAGGCTAAAAACCTATATTTTCATAAATCAAAAATATTTTAAGTGAAACGAAATTTATTTCTAGAAAATTATTTTAAGGTTAAAACCCATATTTATAAAACTATATCTTGTCAAGAAATTTTACAGTAATATATTACAGCCTGTAATATTCGGTTACAAAAATAAAGAAAATTTCTAATAAAATTATCTATTTTATTTAATAAAGTAATTAGAATAAATAATTGGTATTGGTAGTACAATAATAATAAAGATAATATTACTTAAAGTTTTTTATCAAATTACTATTGCATACTGAATAACAAGGATATTAATAATATTAATAAAAACTCAGAAATAATCATACCTAATAATAACAACCAGCAACCATAATAATAATAATAATAATCATAATAATAATAATAAAATAATGATAAACTATTAATAATAGTAAGTAACAGTAAAAATAAGTAATTAATAATACTAATACCATTAATTATTATTAACCGTAATAAGTAAATAAAAAGAAATAAAAATAATAAGTAAATTAAAAAAAATAGCTGTTGCTGTTCTCTCTTGTTTCGAGAAAGAGAGAGATGAAGAAAAAGAAAAAAAATAAAAAATAAAAGAACAGAAGGGAAGAGAAGGATAGAGAGAGAGCACGAGAGAGTGAGGAACGGGAGGAGAGAAGGGGGCCTGAGAGAGAGAGAAGCGACGGGTGGCTGAAGTGAAATCGGAGATGGGTTTTTCCGGCGACGCGCGGAGGGGAAAAAGGATGAGCGGGGAGGAAGGAGAGTGGGGCGGATCGGAGTGGTCGTCGGTGGGCGGAGGCTGGGCGCTGCTCCGGCGGAGGGAGCGGTCAGACGGGAGGAAGAGGGTTTGGTGACTTGGCGAAGCTTCGCCGCTCCGGCGGCGGGAGATCTGGGCGGCGCCGCGCTGGAAAGTCAGAGGCGGAGGGTTTTGACATGGGTGGCTCGTCCGGCGTTCCCCGGTGGGGCGCGGAGGTTGGCTAGGGCTAGCGGAGGCGAGGATGGGCGGCGAGGGTTTCAGGAAGGCCGGCGAAGAGGTCTGGGGAAGGAACCCACGGCGGACGGCGGAGCTCGCCGGCCACGGGAGGTAAGCGGTGGTGGCGGGGGTGTTTTTTTTATTTTTATTTTTTTTGATTTTTGGTGGTCTGGTGTGGTGGTTCGTCGGGGCTGTTGTCGGTGGTTGTCATGTTGGTGGCGGCGGTCGTCGCTGTTATGGCGATGGTGATGGTGCGTGGTCGCGGGAGTTCGGGTGGACGGAACGTGGTCGGTCGGGCTGGGTTGGGCTGTTGGTGGAGGTTTGGCCGGGATTGGGAAGCAGGTGGTGGTGGTCGTTATGGTGTACTGGTGGAGACGGGGCTTGCCGTAATGGCGGGGTCGTTGGCAGCATGGGGTTTGGTCGGGGTGACGTGCTATTTGGCCGGTGTTTGGACGGGGACAGGATGGTAGGGCGGTGGTGACCGCGGTGGTGGTGTGGTCGGTGTCGGTCCGTAGGTGTGATGGTGTCGGCCAGGTCTGGTGGTGGGTTGGGGTAGGCGACGGCTGTTGGCAGTCAAAAATAGGGTTAGGGTTTACTAGGAATTGGGGTGTGTCTGACACGAAGATGGTGGCGAGGAGATGTCTCCGAAATGTTGACACGGAGAAAGGGAACAATGTATTTGTAAAAGAAATAAATAGTGGATAGGAAAGGCATGGGACACGGACACGGTGCACTGCACGTTGTGGAAATTTGGGGAGGTTGAATTTGTAGAGGAATAATGGAAGAGTACCTGCCTATATATAGGATGTGGGAATTCCCATTTGGATAGGATTAGGATTTGATTTAAATTCCCTTTTTAGATAATTCAATACTTAATTTAAATAATTCAATAAATCAAATCTCAAATCAAATCCACTTTAAATCAAATTAAATTTTAGTTTAAATCAAATCAATAAATCAAATTCTAATATGGATATCTATTTAAATAAATCCAAATATCAAATCACGATTTAAATAGCCAAAAATAACTTTCAAATATATTTTTCAAAATACCAATAATAATAATTTCAAGAATAATAAATATTTTTAAATATCTTTTGAATAATAAAATATTAATATTAATAAACCTCGAAAATTATATTTTTATTTAAAATAGACCAATAAATAATTACGATATATATGTATGCAAAAATATTCTTTACATAATTATGCTTTTCTAGTATACAAACATATTATTTTATATTTAATAATTTTTAGAAATGACAAGTTTAGAAATGAAAGCAAAATTAATTATTATATTATTTGAAACTATAAAATTAGAACAAAATATTTTTCTAAAATATGTACGCTGGCACATATTCGTACTCGTCGAGCAAATTCGAAAAAAAAAACGAACTTCCGCACACGACGTACAATACGACTACGTGACGTACAATACAAAATTTTAAATCGGTATCAAATTTAATAAAAGAAAAAAAATAGTAGAAAATTTAAGGGTTTTACAGAGCGTTTGTTGAACACTCTATATCCCTTACTCTTGGCAACATAGCCAAAAAAAATATCGTCGTCAACTTTAGCATCAAACTTGCCTAAGTTGTCTTTGGTATTTATGATAAAACAACGACAACCGAACACTCTAAAATATGAGACATTAGGAGTCCTACCAAACCAAATCTCATAGGGTGTTTTCTTCGAAATAGGTCGAATAAGCACCCTATTTAAAACATGGCACGCTGTACTGACAGCTTCTGCCAAAAAATATTTCGGAAGTAAAAATTTATTCAACATGCCTCTAGCCATATCGCCAAGAGTCCTATTCTTCCGCTTCACAACACCATTTTGTTGAGGAGTTCTAGGACAAGAAAACTCATGATCAAAACCATTTGTTTCGCAAGGGTCTAGTAGTACTTACAGTGTTTATAGATTTAAATAGGGTGCTTATTCGACCTATTTCGAAATAGTAGTACTTACAGTGTTTATGGATTTAAGTACTACTAGACCCTTACGATTTAAATAGAGTGCTTCTTCGAAATAGTAGTACTTACATTTGTTTCGCAAGGGTCTCATAGAGTTTTCCACCAAGACTGGCTACTCTACTGGGACCAAATAAGTCCATGTGCAGTAATTGCAAGGGTCTAGTAGTACTTACAGTGTTTATGGATTTAAATGAAGATTTGGTTACCTTATTCAGTTCACATTCGGCACATACCGTTTTCTTCTTGAATGTGATGTTGGGCAGACCTCTTACTAGCTTCTTTGTCGATAACCTGGATATAGTATCCATATTAGCATGACCAAGACGCTGGTGCCACAAAAGTCTTTCATCCTTGTGGGCGTAGAGGCATCTTCCTGCACTGTTAATATTTCTAGATAGATAGAAAATATAAATGTTATCTTCTCTTATCCCTTCAAAAGCAATGTCTCCCATTAACATATCATAAATGTAGCATTTATTCTTTCCAAAGTTAATATCATATCCATGATCAGCAAGATGACTTATGCTGAGCAGGTTATGCTTTAACTCGGTCACTAGGCAGACATCCTTTATTATAGGAGAAGGAGGATAACCAATAGTACCATTACCTATGATGTAGCCCTTTAAATTGTTACCGAAGGATACATATCCTTCCATCTTTATCGATAATGGTACGAAAAGATTTATGTCTCACGTCATATGTCGCGAGCATCCACTATCGAGAATCCACTTGCTTTTAGTTGAGGAAGGAAGGTCTACCTACATTACGAGTAGATGTGACCTTTGGTACCCAAGTTCTCGTAGGTCCTAAAATATTAGTCTTCGGTACCCATGCATATAGATTAATATCAACTAATTTCCTAATTCTACACTGTGGTGAGATATGACCATGTAATCCACAGTATGTACAAGTAGCATGCCTATTTGTGTTAGAAGCAGGTTGATAGTGATATCTATATGCAGTATGGTGATAGTTATGTGAAATAGCAGGATAGTAACTATATGTGGCAGCAGGATAATAGCTATATCTATTTGCAGTAGCAGGATAATAGTTATGTCTATGTGCAGTAGTAGGATAATAGTTATGAGTAGATTGAGAGTGATATCTACGTGCATGTGGTTTACGTGCTGCATATACATATAAGCATGGTTACGTGCTTCATGTGGGTGACGTGTTTTACTATTATGCGTGGTCTTGTGTTTTGTGTGATTGAGTTTGAGGTTGAATAACCTATTTTTCCAATCTGATCTCTAATTTCTTAGAGACAACATTCAGTTCATTGCACTTAGTATTCAGACCATTAATCTTAGCAATAGAGATCTTGTGTTTGTTCTTTTCTTCAGCAAGCTCTTTGTTGAGTGCTGAGATCTCACATGTTTGCTTTTCAATAAGTGTTTCGGCATCATGTAAGCTTAATTTAAGCTTGGACACCTCATCAGTGACTTTCGTGGGTGGAGTGTCTCTAACATTATCAAGTACAAAAGAAAGATTTTGAATCTCTATTTCATAGTCTTTGATTTTCTCTTTGGTATGCTTATATTTACTAGTGACTTTCTTGTGATCATTTAGTAAGTCATTAAAAGCATCGCCAAGTTCATCAAATATAAAGTCATCAAGAATTTCGCTAGTTACCTTCTCGGATGTTGCCATTAGGCAGACATTAGCAGTGTCTCGAGGAGAGTCATCTTCTTTCTCAGAATCACTTGCTTCGCTTTCGTGCCAAATACTAGTGTTGGTGTACTTTCTCGAAGAAGGCTTCTTGTATGGCTTCTCATATCTGTTACCTTTCTTTGTGAAAGGGACAGTCCTTTCGAACATGTCCAGTCTTTTTGCAGCCATAGAAAGTTGGTTCTTCCTCGTCGTCTTATTGTTGTTCCTTCTTCCTTCGATTGAAACGAATAAACTTCTTGAAGTTGCAGACTAGAAGAGCTTGATCATTACCTTCTGAATTGTCGTCGTCAGTCTCTTCAGGATCAGTCCTTCGACGATGAGATTTTAGGGCAATCTCTTTTGCCTTTGGAGCCGGTTAGTCGAAGTCTTTGAGGTCGAGCTCATGGGTCATCAGCTTTTCCATCAAAGTTTCCATAGACATTTTGGTGAGATCATTGCCTTCTACAATTGATGTTACCTTAGGGTTCCAGATCTTCGGTAGCCCCCTAAGTAACTTGCAGATCTTTCCATGATTGGAGTATTATTTGCCAAAAGATGACAGAGGATTGATGACGTCAAGGAACCTTATGAACATTTGGGTGATCGTCTCATTCGTCTTCATCTTGAACGCCTCGTATTCTTGAGTTAGACGACTGATCTTAGATTCCTTGACTTGAGTGATTCCTTCATGCGTCACTTCCAGAAGCTTCCGTACTTCGTGCGAGGTGGTGCATGTCGAGACCCTGTTAAATTCATTCATGTCTATTGCACAGAAAAGAGCATAATAGCTCTAGCATCTAGACTTGCATGTTTCTTTTCCTCGTCAGAATACTTGTCGCTGAATTTTTCGATGAGATCTCCCTCGACAACTATTCTGGTGGGCTTTTTGTAACCATCAGTGATAATGGTCCACAGGTCAAAGTCTAGAGACTTGAGATAGAAACTCATCCTAGTTTTCCAATAGGTGTAGTTGGTTCCATCAAATAGTGGTGGCCTATTAGTGGACTGTCCCTCACCATGGTTGGAAAACATAGGTTGTGCGGTTGCCATGGAGCAGGTCTAGGATGTTAGACCTTGTTAAGAGACCAGATCTCTGATACCAATTGAAGAACAGGTAGGCAACTCTAGAGGGGGTGAATAGAGTTTATAACAATAATGGCCAAATAAAAATTAAACTCTTTTCACCAACAGTAAATAATCAGAGTAGTAAATGCGAAAATAAAAAGATCAAGAGAGCATACGCAAACGCAGTCATTTTCAACCTGGTTTCCTCCTGGAGGGCTAGTCCAGGCCTGAGAACTCTAGCTCAGGATTAAATCCACTATTTGTGAAATAGTAGTTACACCCCGTGCCTTTTCTTCAGAAGAGCACGTCAACTTCTTATAAAGATCGTTGTGGCGATGCTTAGAATTTTCCAAGCGACTTTCTTGACTCTTGCACAAACTTCTAACTGAATAGCACTGAGCACTTTTTGGCTTAGAAAGCTTATGGCTAGTAGATGATAAGGTTAAGGCTTGTATGAGGCTTATAAAGAAGAGAAGAAGAGATAATTGGATAATTGAAAATGAGAGGATTCAAGTCCTATTTATACTAGTTGGGATAGGCAAAATTCGGCCAGAATTCTGTGTCATGAATTCAAAGTTTTGGCCGTTGGACAACTAGCATACATCAAACCCTAAAAATTAGGGTCCTGAAAATCAGGGGGCGGAGTTCAGCCCAAACTTTGTCTCCATAGGACTGAATGTTCAGATGGGCTTTTGTGGGCTAGTTTGGCTTGGTGGAGCTTTGGGTTTATTTGGGAGATAATGTTTAAGCCAAGAATACCCAATGCTACTCAGTTTACATATTACTAGACTCAATAAATATAAAATAGTACAGACTCTGAAAATGAGTATGCTGCAGGAGAGAGACGACGTCCGTCTTGCACTGAGTTCTATCTTGATGTGTCATATTGAATTATGACAAGTATTATATTGTCAATTTGTCAATATTTGGTTGACTATGATTTGGGTCAACAAATTTATTCAGCACGCCTCCCTGGTTCCATCACTTGTTGAGATGAGGGTCAGTAATTATCATGTACTAGAAAATGACTAATTAAATCCTAAGACATTATTTGTTATAGAAGTTATGTGAAGAATGCAATATATTGGTGATCTTTTTAGCCATCATAATCAATTTCATGTAAATATTTGATAAGCATAACAGAATAAACTACGTTGCAACTTACCCACGATAAAGTCTGTCATTGTAGTATAAAGCTTATCATATTCTTCCCTATC
The DNA here is from genome assembly GCA_029216955.1 of Iris pallida. Lineage (NCBI taxonomy): Eukaryota > Viridiplantae > Streptophyta > Magnoliopsida > Asparagales > Iridaceae > Iris > Iris pallida. The sequence continues at coordinate 704,405 of JANAVB010009197.1, forward strand.
AATTTGATATTGTTAGCTAAAATAGTATGTATCTGTAGAGGTCACTGGCATGATAAGCCATCATGCACTACTAAAGTACAGAGGAATAGCGATGTCCATATCCGTCACCAAAATGTCACTAATTAGTATTAGAGACTACTTGGTGACCGAAATAAGATGGACTTACACCGTCAGTAAATGCTATGTCACTAAAAATATCCTTCACGAATCAGTCGATATCCTTAACGATAAACTAGAATAATGAATATGTTATCTTCATTGACGCCTTTGTGATGTTGAAGCGACAGATTTATTTGGCAGCATTTTAGCGACGGACGCACGACAGTGATTTAGATTATAAAGACGTCTACATAGCGACAGATTTGTGTCAACATTAGCGTCATTGAAGCGACGTTCCAGCGACATCACTTAGGTTTCTGATACTGAACATAAGTCTATACTCAACGTGGCGACGAAATAGCGACATTCTTTGTTGTTGGAATGGATTCACATTTCCATAGAAGTATGTCAGTTACCCGTCACCAACAATGAAAATTTCTTGGTGAAGGATGTGTCCTTCGCTAGGTCGTCACACGTACATTGGTAGTCGCTAAAATGATAGAAATTTGTCGCTAATATGCGCATAACTGTCCAAAAAAACATTTAAATACAGGTATCCCGACATATATGATTTATATAAAAAAAACTGTTAAGCACAATCATTATATCAACCATACAGTGTAACTCGCTGTAGAATTTTCGTCCAAACGGACCTCCAATGGCACAAACACACACTGGAAACACACAGGAGACATAATTCAGAAAAGATATATAATTAACATAATAAAATTATTCGCATACATGTCCAAATATAATACCAGATAGTTTAAACTCAAAGTACATATCAAAAATTTATAATCAAAGTACATAAACCACACCCACAAGTCCACGAGTACTACAACAAAAATAAACAACATCCACAAGTCCGCAATTACTACAAGATAAATAAATATTAATAAAGTCACCGATCTGGCGGTGCTCCCTACTCACGCATACCTTCGAGGACGTCCGAAGGATTTTCATTCACAAATTCAGATGGTAGTGAAATTAATGCATCCGGTGGTCACAAACTTGGGAGCCTCGTCAATGCACCAGTATATACCCACCACTGTGGCCTGCAATGTGGTCATCGTCATAACAAGTTGTTCTATTCCATCAGGTCGTACTGCAGCAGAAGACGTCGGCGATCGAGATCTCAAGTTTACCAAAATATGCAACACCAAGGAGCCGGTGTCATAGAAGCGTCCATCGTTCCCTCTTCCACCAGCGACCTATATAAAAAGGTCGTTCATTCGAGAGGCCATGGAAGAGGATGTGGGGGTGGGCGAATACTCAGCGACACTCTCTTCCACACCATCCTTAGTGGTCCGAGTGGCACTCTTTGACTATAGAGACTAGAACGTAGCCTACCCAATGACCCATGCTTAATATCCTAATGGATAGACCTGTCAATAGATAGTCCAACATTCGAATTCGATTAGATTCTATATCCGAGCTTTCGAATATTATTCGAAAATTTGGATATCGGATTTAGATATCCGAATATTTTTTGAATATTTTCTTTATTCAGATACGAATTCAGATATTAAGGTATTTGAATCCGTTAATATCCAATCCGACTTTAAATTACAAATTTTGGATATCGAATTTCGATATCGAATTACTAAAGAAAATTAAATAATATATTATAGTATAATGTATATGTAATATATATTAATTGCTAGAGAAAATTAAATAATTTTATTCTCAACTAAGTTTTACATAAGAAAAATAGGACCAAGGGGGCACGGTTTAAACGTGGTGCCATATGTCCCTCCCATTGGTTGGGTCCCTACCACTGATGCCAGAACCCCTTGCTAACGTAAGCAGCTCGGAGCAGACCAATGGAGGAGGACAAGTGTGTAGCACCCAGTTTCCCAAATAAGAGTAATTTTGAAATTTCGTGTTTATAATTATTTTAATAATGATATTTAATTCATGATATGATTTTTGGTGATTTTAAATTATTTTAAAATTATTTAAATCAATGACTTGTGGTTTTGACGTTTTGCTAGTGAAACCCTAGAGACTGTTTGACCTAGAGCCTAACCATGTGATTATGATATTTTAATGTCATTTTTGGCCTAAGAATATTTTTGCATTTGACCTCTTTGAATTATTTTGATATTATTTTATTATTTATGATATTGTTTTGGGGTTATTTGAGTCGGGTTCGAATTTCAACTCAATCCGACTTGAAACGGGAACCCGGGGGTAGTTTGACTCTAGTGGGACCCACACACTAGTTAGACATGGCCCACATGATATTAAATTTAGTCCACATGATAGGAATATTTTAGTTAGAGGTTAGACTAATTATTATGGATAAGGTTAGTGTGATTAGAGACTTTAGAATGACTAATTTAGCCCCAACCAATTAGCCCTTTCCTAATACTCATAGAATAGGTTAGTTGGGGCATTTTGGACCTTACCATAATAGGACAAATAGCCCCATATGGCCAGCCACTTTGGGAGAGGATAGGCTCAAGTTCATTTCATTATTCTCATCCACACTCTCTCTCTTGTTCTTCCCTAAATTCCTAGAGAGCAATCTCTAGCAATTTCTCCACCAAATCCTTCTATTTCGCCACCAAATCTTCTTATTTCCTTCTCCATTCTAGCCAAGGAGGAAGCTACCCAAGTTTGGGAGGATTCGGAGCTCGTTCGTGTCCTTTTGGAATCTCTACGTGTCGGTGTCGCTCCGGGAAGGCTGTTCTTCGATTCGATCTACCGGGAGGTATAAATCCCTTCTCCTTTTCATTTTCTCATGCATATAGGTCTATTTTGAACCCATAGGAATGACCCCCATGGTTGTATCTCTATTTGTGTCCATTTCGTGTCTATTTGGAGGTCATAGGAGTGTCCTTTGTGTTGTGGTTGTGTCCATATGGGAAAATCCCAAATTTGGACACACTATGTGTTGTTGTTATGTATGAATGAATTATTACATGTTTAATCTCATATTTTTGTATTGGAGATGTGTTCTATAGTGTCTCATATATATATATATTAGTGTAGAGAGTGAGTTCTTGGTATATTATGTTATATACTTGTGTTCTTTTGTCTCAAACTACCCAAATCCGTCATGATTTTTATCCACGTTTTTAATTTCAGCCCTAACTTAGAAATGTCATAACTTCTAGCTCAAAGCTCGGTTTAATCTCCCGTTTTTTTAAAAGAAGCGTATTGAAGTTAGCTTTCCAAAAACATGCATTAATAGGCCTAATTATTTATGTAACTTTCTGGAGAATTATTTGAGTGTCAGCTGTACGAAAGACAAACGCGTTCTCGGTGTTTTTACGATTCCGGGAGTTTCCGGAAACGAAAACGCGATCCGTTTGAAGTTTCAGAAAGCTAACACATAGATCTATAACATACTTTAATCCTGGATTTTAATTCATGCTGAGATGGTACAGTATTGATTATTAGTAGAAGTTACTATTCGGCATATGTATTTTGTGCACCCTTGTGTGTAATATAATATTATATTTGATTTTAACCTATGTTAATGTATATACATTATGTAATTAAATAAAGAATGCAAGCATGAGTAAATGGTTAAATAAATGATGTATGAGGTATAAGTATCCTATCTAATGTAAGCATGTATAAGTATAGCTTGTAATGAATATGTATGTTCCATAGTATGTAATGTATGGTGCATATAGTAGTGCAAGAGAATAAATGAATGATGAATGAATGCAAGCATGAATGTAATGTAATAATAGATGTAATGTATGCAATATACAAGTTAATAAGATGTAATGTTCTATGTTAACACAAATCCTATATTACCTCATGTACCCCCTTACACTATGTTGACACTATCACACTTGACACATTGTTCATTTACACTTTGACACTCTTTGATATGTATACACTATGTATGCCCATTTAACCCTCACTTGCCCCTTTGCCATGTTCACATACACACACATAGCCTCTTAAATAAGTATTTATAAATATAGTTAACTTAGCTATGTATGTATATTATATATATGTTAGCATATTGTGTTGTAATATATAAGTTTATATAACCATTTGAAATGCCATGATTATAGACCTAATGTTGAATACCAATATATGCATGTGTATATATGTGTAGACATATATAGCTTAAAGTAATACATTACCTAGTGTATATCCAATGTGAATTCTTGCCTATTTGAGTATTGAATAATTGCATGCTATATAGAGTTGGGTGTATGTTGGCTTGTATAACCTTGTATTGATGTGTGCTTGCTAGGATAGTCTTGGTTAGGCCTAGTAAGACTTGCTGGGTTAGGACATGACCTAGTTTGACTAGTGCAGTTGACCAGAGTTGACCAAGGGTTGACTTTGGCCTAGTTTGACCTAGATTCATGTAGAATGCATTGTAGTGCTTTATATTACCCTTTTGGACATGTTGTGACTTGTGCTGTTCTAATTAGGAGCCAGACACCTCTCCTCGGACAGTATCTTTACCTTGGACATTCAGATATCAGGCGAGTACATTCTCTGATCATTTCATATCCTGCTTAGAATTATTTCCTGCATTAAATTACTTTACTTGTACTGTCACGTTGGTCACACGGATTGGTACTATATGGATCCCTTCTTGAGATGTTATCCTTAGGAAGCATCGGGTACTCTATGTTCTGTGCGTTTCACTTACATGGCGTATCACTATGCTTCGTTGGTTCTTCGATCACTTGTGACATATACTCTTATGATCACAGAGTCTTCCTGGAATCCTTATCCCATTTATGGGTCTACTATGTACCACCCTTCGGGGGCTTATCACCCTTCGAGGGCTTACCACCCTTTGGGGGCTGTATATGGAATCATAACATAACCTGGTTGGATTCTTGTGTATTGATTGGGGGTACGGGGGAGTAGAAGTGGACATGTGAATAATACACCAGTAGTATCTTATCAGAATCATTCCGTAGTGTCTTATCAGAATCATTCCATGCCATTTACATGTCCATGTTGTACTCTGACTCACTAGCCACATGTTAGTTCTCTATTTATAGTAGATATTTCTATTACAGCTCTCTCTCTGTTTACATACAGCATTTCTTTCAGTACTCGTATCTTACTTTACTGCATGATTATATTTTCTAACCTGCTATGATCTGTTGAGATGTACTGTACTCGCTCCAGTCCTGACTGGACCCGTTGATAAATTTTACAGATAGCCTGGAGGTTGCCTGCTAGCCTAGAGGAGACAGTAGAGGTTGCATAGATAGCTAGAGTTTTTGCTTATAGTTTATTTTCAGTCATCTTGAGTTGTATTTATGGATTACTGTATTTGATTTTTGAGATGTATTCTAAGTTTGTATCTTACACACTTAGACTTCTATCTGTTGTATCTCTTTTCGATTTTATATTTTATCTATCTTCCTTTATGCTCTACCTTAGATGTGATTGAGTTTACATTCTGCTATGTCACCCCCATTCGGGGAGTATAAACTGTTTAGTCTTATACTGTTAGATGCATTGAGACCTAGGACAGCGTTCTAACCGTCGACACTGCGGCGTAGGCTGGGCGTTGTCACGTTCTCGTGCCCTAACTCTAGGGTGCGGGTCGTGACAACGTGGCACCACAATTTAACCCGCTGTCCCCTAACTCTGCTAGGCATTATTTGTTTACATAATTCAATTCTTTATTACTTTTCTCCCTCTATATTTTAATATAATGTATATATAATAGTAATATATATTAATTATAATTTACAACAAAATATGAAAGGGATATATATATATATATATATAATACTCATGAGCTCTGCTAGGATTTCGGGCTGGGACGCATGCGACCAGGGGAGATCGCGACCCGGCACCATAGGGTCTCCCCCGTGGGACCCCGGCGTCGGGGGTGGGAGCGAACAGGTGGGCGGCGGCGGCCAGGCAGACGGCGGTGGCGATCGATCTGGCACGGGAAGCAGAGGTCGGGGGACCACGGGTGGCCAAGAGGGAGCCCAGGCGGGCGTTGACATCTAGGTAGGTGACCAGAGAGGTGCCAGCGGCCAGGCGGGCCGTCAGGAGGTGGAGGTCGGCCATGATGGCGGCAAGGCATCTGCAGCTGCTGCTGACAAGGGCACCCAGGCGGGCGGCACTGGTGGCCGCGCGGGTACCTGCACGGGGGGTGTTCGAAAAGATCCTGGCGGTCGGGGTGGGTCGATGGTGGTTGCCGGGGTAGGATCGTCGGGAAGGGCGGATCGGTGGGTTCCAGATCTTTCTGGAACCCCTAATTTCCAACCTGGATCTGAATCTCGCTCTTAGGAGGGCCAGATGGAGGGAGGTGGATGGACGACGGTTACGAGACGTGGGAGGACCGAGACGGGGGACAAGGTGGGGGCGTACAGACCCCACAAAAGATGCGCTTCTATACTGAGAGGAGACCGAGCGGGGGTTAGGGACGTCGTCTCGTAGCCCGGTAGCGCCTTCTGGAAGACCGATGGGATGGCAGCCCAAGGCAACCACGATGGAAAAAGGAAAGGATAAAGTGGTAGACCTGCAAGGTCAGGGCCTAGGGTCATCTACTCCTGGGGTTGCCCCTCGTTCACAGAGGGCGGTTTCCTGTCCAGCGGGAAGGCCTTGGGCTGATATTTGTAAACTGGTGGGGCCTAAAAGTCCCACTTCCATGGAGTACGTGCAGCCAAAGAAGGTAGGGAGCGGCTTCCGGGCCTCGTTCCTTGTAGAGGAGATTGAGAAGGTGACTGCCTTCTGGAAAAACATGCTGGTTCTGTACGTCCTATAAAACAAACCATTCTACGGACAGATCTGGGGATATGTGGGGTATATCTGGCAGCTAAAAGATAGTATGGAGTTATTTGCTAGAAATAACGGCTTCTACTATATGAAGTTTGGGCTAGCAGAAGATGTCACCAAGATCCTGTAGGGTGGTCCGTGGACATTCGATGGCAGGTTGATCATTCTGAAGGAGTAGACCCCTGATTTGCTATGTGAGAAGGAAGTCTTGAATGCCATCCCAGTTTGGATACGCTTTCTGGAGTTTCCTGTACGATTTTGGAGAATTCCAATGTTGATGCGACTTGCCAGCTTAGTGGGCACCCCGATCAATGCTGATGATGCTATAGCCTTTCGGTCGAGGTTGATGTATGCCCGAATATTCGTTGAGATTCGGACTGGAGGGGAGTTACCGAGTCTACTGGAGTTTGAAGTACCTTCTGGAGAGGTCCTAACCCAGAAGGTAGAGTATGAATGGGTTCCCCCAACCTGTTCATAGTGTGCTTGTTTTGGGCATCTGGACAGTACATGTCCATTAGGAGGATCACAGTCAGGGCCGAATCAGCCCCCTATTGAGGTACCTGGCACATCACGGATGATGGAGTCTGTATTCGGGGACGACAGAGCGGAGGATATCATGTATGAAGGGGATCGACCGAGGGAAGAAGTTGGGGGACTGAGCCTCACTCTTTCGCCCCAGCCGGCTCTCCCTAGTGGGACTTTGATCATCTTTTCGGCACACAAGAGTATGGTCACTAGAGGTATGATGGCCTCGGGGAGAGAGAAACAAGGCGATGGCGGCTCTTCTGAGGAGCTCGTCTATAGCGGGAAGAGACATGTTGGACCACTACGTAATGGCCCCCCAAGTGTGGGGGACATTCCCCTGATAGGGATGAGGTGCTCTGTGTGGACAACCTGGCCTAGACACTGGTGCTCTCCCAGGCAGCGACCCAGTAGGCCCCTACTTGTCACGACCTGTACCTGTATTTTCGGATACGAGACGTGTCCAAGACAGCCTATGCCGCAGAGTTGGCGGTAGAACGCTATCAAGACCATGATGCTCAAAATCACATAAAGAATAACTTTATTGCTCATTCACATTTCTAAATTTATTACAACATTTACAATATTTATATTTAAAGGAAATACAAGGTTCTCACAATTAATGAAAATAATACCACTTCTATCTATTTCTAGGTTTCTGTCTGTAAATACACCCGTATCTCCCAAAGCTAAGTGAAGCCAAAGCTAACCTGAAAAATGTTGATTTTCGGTCAGGAATGGAACAAGCACACAAATCGACGATAATGCAAAAACACAACAGCATTCACAAGACATAAAAATAACATATGTGAGATAAAAAGTACTAGAAAGTAACTGATGTCATGGCAAGCGGTGAAGAAAATGTCATGACAAGCGGTGAAGAAAATAATGAAACAAATAAAAGACAACTATCTATGTGGTTTGAAATATCAATTTCGACATGTGAACGGGTAGGGGTAAGTCCGGCACCCTGTTCGTGTCGTGTGCAGCTGCTATTCTCTACGAAAGACACGGGGGATAGTTCTGGATAGTCCACATGTCTACTAAAATATTTCCCCTTCCGACTAGTACTCATGGACTCGAATAAGTCACGAAACACAAAAACATGATAATCACGAAATATAATAAGTAGAGATCCATGATACTACTTTTTGTGTGACGAACGTGTCAACAAGCAGCAGGACATATGTATAAACGTGAAATATATAAACTACTATAAATCGAAAAGCAATCAGAAAGTACAATTGCCTGAGGTCCTTTGCTGGTGAAACCAATAATACGTATTGTATTTAGAATAGTCCAGTTGTCTAGGGTTGCCGTGATGGAGTTCGATTCCATATAAAAAATATAAATAGTGATTAGTCACGGTCAAGGATCTACAATCAAGGAATTCATAAATATGATAGCGACGAATGTGGTTCCACCCTCAGGTGCCAGTCCAGGTGACATTCTGGGGAACCTACCTCTCAACAATTAATGGTAGTAATCGCCTGGAATGTGAGGGGTGCATGTTCGTTAGGAAGATAGAGGAAGATTTATGGGGCCTTACACAGAGAGAAGTGTGACATCTCTGTCCTGTTGGAGACTAAGATAAAAGGGAAGAAGACTCTTGCTCGTCTGACCCCATCTCATTGGGTCCAACTCCACAACTTGGTACTGTATGACATGGCAAGGATCTGGGTCAGATGGAACTCAAAAAGCTAGGATGGAGACATGATTTTGATGACGAAACAGCTGATTGCCATCTTTTTTTTGAATAAGGATGGCTTTCGGTTCTTACTGGGAGCGGTGTACGGCCACAATGACAGACGGCATCGGGAGACCCTGTGGAGCGATATATCCAGGGTAGCTACCGCTGCTGACTCTTCGTACATGTCGCTTCTTCTGATGGGTGACTTCAACTCCCTACTGCATAGAGGGGAGAAGGTGGGCGGCAGACCGGTTCCAGATCCGATCATGTATGACTTCCAGAGATGCCTTCTCCAGGCAGGGCTTCAGGGGCTGTCGCACTCGAGATTTATCTGGACCTGGCATAACAAAGCAGTCTGTAACAGGGTTGCTTGCCAGTTGGATAGAGCCCTGGGCAATGGGGAGTGGTTTTGTCGCTTTCCGAATTCTTCGGCCGAGGGTCTGGCTGCTGGGACGTGCGACCGTGCCCCTATCAGGGTTAGCTTCACAGACTGACCTACTATGATGCTGCGCCCCTTACGGTACAACAACAGCTGGTATCTCTCAGAGCGTTACTTGAAAGCTGTTACGGAGGGCCTTACTAGCCGCCAGGAGGGCACGACTCAGTATCGTATGGTGCATCGGCTCAAGTCTATGAAGAAGGCCTTACAAAGCTGGCTGAAGGATTTGCCCAAGACTTCACTAGAAAATAAGAAGGCGGAGCTACAGGTCATCCAACAGGACATATAATCTGATATGATGAACGAGGACCTAACGGCGAGAGAGAAGGAGTTGATCGGGAAAGTTAAAATTTTGCGTCTGCAGAAGGAGATTAGTGCGGCCCAGAGCACTAACTGTTCCTGGCTTAAGGATGGTGACCGATGCTCCAGGTTCTTCTATGATGTCATTCGGACCAGACAGCATTGGAATAACATTTTTTAGCTGTTTGATGCTGAGGGTAATCTGGTAGGGGTGTCGGCAATGATCCAAGAGGAGGCTGTCAGGTACTACTCTGAGTTATATTTTCAGACTGACTATTTGTCTGCGTTTTTGGATGTAGTTACGAAGAAGTTGGTGACTCCCTATGGGAATAGCCTACTACTTGCCCCTGTTACTATGGAGGAGGTGGAGACTATTATCTCGATGGCGGACAACAACAAAGCTCCTGGCCGGATGGTTTTAGTAGTGGGTTCTATAAACCACACTGAGATATTCTAAAGTTCCAAGTCCTTGAGGCGGTGCAGGAGTTCTTCACCAAAGGGAAGCTGCTGAAGGAGCTGAACCACACCTTCTTGACACTTGTGCCAAAGAAGGAGGGGACGACATTGTTGGCAGATTTTAGACCTATTGCGTGCTGTAATTATCTCTACAAGATAATTACGCACCTCATGTGCCGGCGTATGGAGGGAATCATGCAGGACTTAGTCTCTCCGAACCAGGTGGCTTTCATTAAGGGGAGGTCGATTGTGGAGCATAACCTACTTGCACATGAGATGGTGAGGGGCTTCAATAAACCTGGAAGGGAGAAGGCGTGTGTGAAGCTGGATCTGAGGAAGGCTTATGACATGGTCAATAGGGAGTTCTTATGCCACCTACTGACTGCTATGGGGTTCGATGATCGCTGGGTAGCGAGGATTCGGGAGTGCATCTCGACTCCCACCTTCTATGTTCTCATCCAGGGTACCCCGTATGGATTCTTCTACAGAAACCGTAGACTCCGACAAGGTGACCCTCTATCGCCTTACCTGTTCACGCTTGTCATGGAATACTTTACTTGCTTGTTGGACATGGCGGTACATCATGGGAGGCTAGTTCCGTTATTCAGAAGAGTCGAGCCACCGATCACCCACCTCATATATGCCGATGACCTTCTGGTATTCATTCAGCCATCTCTGGAGGGCTTGTACATGATCTCAGAGATTATGGGTGAGCTGGAAACCCTATCAGGACTCCAAATGAACAGAGAGAAGAGCAGGGTTTACTTCAGTTCCCTCACTACAAGAATAAGGACTTTTCTTGACGGTGATTTCCTGTCAAGAAATGGGTATCTTGACGGTTGCAGATCCGTCAACTAGGCCGGAGTCAAGAATAGATCCCCCCCATTTTCTTGACGGTCGTTGGAAGGGCTTTTCTTGACAATTTTTGGCCGTCATATGAAGTACTTTTCTTGACTGTTTTTACCCGTCAAGATAGCAATTTTTAGAAACCGTCAATATAGACAAAAACTTTTCTTGACTCTGGCCTAGATGACGGTTATTAGCCTTCAAGAAAAGCATTTATTCACAGGCTATTATGCAGCATAATTTGAATTAAAATTGACGTTTGACAACCGTCAAGAGAAGCTATCCGAAGTATCGTCAATAGAAGCTTGCCAAAATTCTATCAAGAATCATATATAATATTAATCAAACACACATAATATCAATCCAGAAGCTACATACATCAAATTACTATAAAACCCAAATTTTATATTAATAAACTGTATTGTTCATACAACAAAAAGTTCCAATACACATCCCACCACATGTATTCTTCAATTGTCAACCACAACATAATCCACATCTGTTGCTTCCATACCACTTAAACATCCAAACCACAAACATCCATCACTTGTCACCACAAAACATAATTCACAAACACTACAAAATGAAACAAAAAAGTAGCAAACCATATCAAAGCACATCCCTCCATATCCATAGCATTCCCCTATTCACAGCATGCAACACCTTCATTTTTCGGCAAGTTCCTGAGAGAACAAGAACACAAAGTATCAACTCACTATTATAGAATTATCAATACAGTTTGACTTTATTGCTACACATACAAGAACTCGAGATAATTTGAATCACTTGAGAAGAATTGCAAGGCTAGCCGTATTGAAACTATAACTGCAAGCATAATGAGAAAAAAATTATCCAAAATTATAGTGTCAAAAGCAAAGTGAGTGCTGACTACAGGGGCATTATCATGTTTAACAAATTTAAAGCACATGCAGTAAATCAGAGTGCTTCTCTACTTGCCTTCATGTATTTGTCTTGGTTAAGTCCTTTAACAAATTTGAAGCACTGTTGAATCTATAGATCCAACTAGGGCACCATCTCCGTATGCAATTGTCTATAACCATCCTTTAAAAAAAATAAGGATCCAACAAGAAAGTGTGAAGTTAATACCTAAGGAAGAAATGAACACATGAAGATACTTGAGTACAGTTTCTTTAATATATAAGCCCACGACAAGTTGTTCACTTCATGTCTCTGAAATTCAAGCCGTGGAATCTATAGTCTTACCGTGCAAGTTTAGTTTATATAAATTATGCCCTTAATTGATTTCCTGACCTTTATGAGCAAGATGGGTCCTTATGAAGTAATACTTCCATAATATAAGATCCTCAACATTGTGAGAATAATAATGTCAGTTAAGTCCTATAGGAAAGGGGTAGCCTCAAGTTAGGGGGGCAGTAGTCGGATCTGTCCTTGTGCTCAGAAAAATAAAACTATGATAGTACGCACAATGAGAAATTCATGCTACTAATGAAACTTGTTACATAACATGATCTATGACATAGTTTGTACATTCTGGAGTGTAAGCATATATGATAGGCTTGGTTTGAAGTATCAACTAAGATCGATAGGTAATGGCTACTTTCTTTCGACTTTTGAAAAGACTGATCTGAAGACAGGTAGAAATATAGGTCTACGCCAAGCTTTACCTTGAAAATTGTAACATAGCAACCAAAAGAAGTCTAAATGCAATAGTGAAAGAGCAGTGGTAGCAGCTCAGGAGTTTGTTGAAATTTAGAAATTTTCCTACCAGCCCTGAACTTACCCTATAGTTACATTGCATAGCTACCATGCCTTACTGTGTTATGTAATTAGCATTCATACAATTCTTAATAATTACTTGTGAACTCCATTTGTATTGTAACATCCTTGAGAAACCCCTTATGCAAGGTTTGGAAATAAAAAATTAGAAAACTGATTATCAACATATGGATCCAAAAATAAACTTATTTGTTGAGACTAAAACTAAAATCTTATATGGAAGTCACAAAATAAACACAAACTTACAGTGTAGAATTCATGCTGAGGACGAGATAGGACAGGCTTTTCGTTGTACTTATGCATAAGTACTTTTTCTGCTGCATTTAATGGAAGATCCTCAATATTTGCTATACGGCCAAGAATTTTAAGCCTTTCTCTGAATGGAACGGTTGCTTCCATAGGAAAGCTTTTGACATTTTCTACTTCATCATCAATTAACCTCAATACAAAAAAGAACAACTTCCTTAACTAACATAAAACAGAACACAACAAAAAACTGATAAAAATCATTAAATGGATATGACTAGCATTTGACGAAACGAAAAAAAAATGGAGAAATGGGTTTAAGGAAATTATGAAAATGGAGAAATGGGTTTTAGGAAATTATGAAAAAAATGGAAAAATGGGTTTTAGGAAATTTTAGCTAACATCAAACACCTAAAATTTTATAAGCAATCCATTGATCACATCATCATCATAATAGTTGCATCATGAATAGAAAGCAAGCACACACACAAATCCCTCCCTAAAATTACTCAGAGAGCGACGTGCTGCTAGATCTTGGCCTCGAGCTCGTACTTCCTTGCGCCGACGACCCTCCCGACCTCCCTACCCCCTTAGCCAGCACGAACGTCGGCATGGTCAATACGTTCCACCTCCGCGACACCTACTACACCCGAAATAAAAAATATCAACCCCCTAACCCTAGCTGTAACCCTAATTCCATTGGGACGAACGTCTTACCGACAATTCGCCGACGTCGATCTTGACGAACGCGGCGTCGGTGTACTTGGAGGAGAGCGCCTTGAAGGCCGGCTCGATGAACCGGCAGGGACCGTACCAGGAGGAGGAGAAGTCGATCACCACCTTTTCCGATTCAAAAAAACACCAGTAAGTCCAAAAGGAAGGGGGAAAAACCCCTAAATTTTATGGATCGAGAAAAAAATCGGTACCAATTTGTTGGGGATTTGGGACAGGAAGGACCAGTGGCGGTCCCATTCGGCCTTGGAGTGGACGGAGACAACGGCGGAGTCACCACCGGTGGAGGCGTCGGCAGAAGCCGGATGGCGACAACGTGGGAGCCGGACGGCGGCGACGCGGGAGCTGTCCGGGCGGCAGCCGACCCCGGTCCAGTTCCTCTCTAGGGGCTAGGTCGAAGAACTAGGGTTAGGGTTAGGGTTTCTCTATTTTCTTCTGGCCCTCCATGGAGCATCCAAATTTGTGGAGAAAACTAGTGTTAGGGTTTCTCTCTGAGGGTGGTAAAAGAGAAGAGGAGTGGGGGCTCTTTAGAAGAGAGGAGTGTGGGGCTCTCTCTCTAAAGGAGGAAAAAGTTAACGAGAGAGGAGGAAAGGAAGGGGACGATCGGGAGAAAGTTTGCTGGGTTCATCTATTAAAAGGAACCACAACCGTCAACACATATAAAAAATTTACTAAAATGGCAGTTGAAAAAATCCTGCTAAATTTTTGGCACATACATTACTTGACGGTTATCACCAAAACCGTCAATAAATAAATTGATGTTTCTTGACGGACCCTCCGAAACTGTCAACATACATGGTATAAAATTGCTAATTTAACAAATAAAAGGGCCTCTCTTGACGTAAGCCTAAATACGTCAAGAAAACCACTATTATTGACGACTTTTGATGACCATCAACTTATAAACCATCAAGAATCGTCTTTTTTCTTGTAGTGCCTTTGCCCCGAGAAGGAGGAACGAGCCGATGCACTGGGAGTAAAGAGGAGTGATCTCCCGGTGAAGTATCTAGGGGTCCCTTTGATAGTCAACTATGCTCGGGACCAGGACTGTCATAGTTTGGTAGAGTACGCCCAGCGGAGGGTCGATGGTTGGCAAGCCGTTGGTCTCTCTTTTGGGCGCCGTATTGAGTTGGTCATATCGGTTATCTCAGCTTTGGCTCAGTTTTGGCTGCAGTCTATTCTGATTCTTGTTGCCACCATTAAGAAAGTAGGGTGATTATGTGCAGAATTCATTTGGAGGGGAGATATGCATGCGATCTCCTAGGAGCAGTTTTTTCGGCCTAGAAAGGAGGGAGGAGTGGGACTTCAACCCTTACTGGAGGTCAGGAAGGCCTCGGCGCTGAAGCTGGCTTGGAGATTCATTAATAGGGGGTCCCTCTGGGCCGATTGGATGCATAGTAGATATGTAAAGCAGGGCAACTTCTGGGCATGTACCTCTAACAACAACTACTCCGTCACGTTTAAGCTTATCTTGAGGCACGGGGAGGTTCTACAATATTCCATCCAGAGGATCATGAAAGATGGAACTAGAATGGACCTCTGGCAGGATCCCTGGATAGATCGGCAATCTCTGTTGGGGATAGATCATCAATCTCTGTCAGGATGCACCGGAAAGATGGAAGGGGCTGACTTGCCAACACATTATCTGGAACAGAGGTTGGAATCCTGAGTCATACCGCCATACTGTAGAGCTTGGAGAGGTGATCAGCACGGTTGTTATTGACCCGGCACAGCCAGCTGACTGCTGGATCTGGGACCCGTCGGAAGATTAGGTGGGTACTGGAAAGTTCAGGTTCCAAAGCTACTATAATCTTGTTCGTCGTTCTTTCCCTCCCAGTGCTGACTATTAGTTCATTTGGTATAAGGGACTATCCAGGAAGATACAGCTTTGTGTTTACCGACTTCTACTGGACCGCCTGTTGACAAGGGATCGCATTATTTCTTTTAGGATTCAGGTGTCTGACACAAAGTGTATGCTATATGGAGGGAAGAATGAATCTATGAGACACCTTTTCT
Organism: Iris pallida; assembly: GCA_029216955.1. Lineage (NCBI taxonomy): Eukaryota > Viridiplantae > Streptophyta > Magnoliopsida > Asparagales > Iridaceae > Iris > Iris pallida. Next base: position 720,244 of record JANAVB010009197.1, read on the forward strand.
TTGAGTGTGAGGTGACCTGGCATATCTGGTCGGAACAAGACAGGACGTTGGGCGGATGTGACTCTGGAAAGTGGATCGGTGATATTATCACTGAGATTCAGGACAGAAGGGGGAGAGGGCAGGGCTGGTTCAAGACCGCTAGAGTACGACTGGCTGCTGCTGTCTGGCATGTATAGAGGAAACGAAACTGCCGCATATTCGAGGGGCTTATCACCCCACCTGTAGGCATCCTCCATAACATTTAATTTGATGTAAAATCGATGAATATATGATGAGTGGTACTCCCACTCTAAGTATTTGAGTGTATGATTGTATGATTATGTTGATTTGGAATAAAATTTACCATTTTTCATATATATATATATATATATATATATATATATATATATATATATATATATATATATATATATATATATATATATATTTATATCTATATATATATAAAAAAATTATATATATATATATATTTTTACCATTTTCCATATATATATATATATATATATATATATATATATATATATATATATATGGAAAGATCGTAACAAAAGTCACGCCTAATATTGAAAGGGCGCAACAAAAGAATTTTTGAGGGGCTAGGTCACGCCTAATATTGGCATCATACATAATATTGAGAGTGATGTACAATTGCTGATGAGTAAAGTCACCTAATATTGGTGACTGAGATGTAAAAGTTTTTCATATCAATACAATTAACTTCTTCCAATATTTTTTTTCATATCAATACAATACCTTCTTCCAATATATATATATATATATATATATATATATATATATATATATATATATATATATATATATATATAAATAAAAAATAAAAAATAATATATATATATATATATATATATATATATATATATATATATATATATGCGGATCAAAATACCCGCCCGCGGAACCCCGTCCCCCTGCACCATCTGGGTGAGCAGGGCCCGCGCGGGGCCCAGGCAATGCCGTGTGATCCAACGGCCAAAGATCGTAGGGCTTCGGAACAGGCTCCCAATCCGGACCCTGTATATATATATATATATATATATATATATATATATATATAAGAAGATGAAGGGGTTCAAATAGAGCAATATATATAGCAAGTCAGTTGAGCATTCTTGGAATTTTCAACAGAAGACGAAACGGCTCAATTAGAGCAATTGAATTTGGTTTTCGGACATTTGGATAATAACTAAATTTAATATTTCAGATTTCGTATATTCGAATAATAACATTTTGATTTTTTTAGCTGATCGGATCGGATATTATCTGATATCCACTAAACTAGATGGATACAAATTCGATGTGTCAAAAGAGACATCCGTTCGGTTATTGGATCGAATTCGGACATTACAAAAAAAATGGAAATGAATATAGATATTGACATATCTGTACCGATAAGCATCCGTTGACACACTTACTAGTAGACTTCTAACTTGTAATATAAATTCTAATACCTCATATTATTCTAACTTATAATATAAATTGAAATACTTACAGCTGTCTTACTAGCCTTTTCGTCCACATAGCTTCCGTATTTTCTTCTCTTGTGCGTATACTCAAAAACATTGACGAAGCTGATACTAGAGGGATCTCCCCCCTCATTCGTCAGCTTCTCCGCCCGTATACAAAACTTTAAGGAAACATATTTGCTTGATAATTATGTTATTGAACTATATAATGAAAATATTTAAGTACTTCGAGTTATCTTACTAGGTTTCGATGGTGCATAGCAATGGGAATCGATCCACCAGTATGCAGACTCGCATGAGATTGCATCTTCTTTCCTTGCTCGGACCTCTTTTTGAACTCAGGAGTCTCGAGTTCCTTCTGCATCTTCTCCCAAAAATTATCACTGATCCAAATTTTTTTTGCCCTTTCCAAAAGCCACCCTTTTTTTTGCAAATCATCATTTGCATCCTGCATCTTCTTGCTACATGCGTCGTGATGTCTTTCTGACCTCCGCATCACGATGCTCGGGCCACCAGTACATTTTATGACATACAAATTCAATAAACTATTAATATGAGTAGATAAAGAAACAATTAATCAATGGAATAACAGAAAATATCAAATATACCTTCATCTGGTCAAGCCATATATACTGCATGGTGGGCAACACATCAAAGAATCTAAGGTAGGGGCCATGGTAGTTCCTCCTAATGATTCCCCCAAGTGCTCGAGTAGCATTGTAGGGAAAAAATTTCAAAGAAATAACAATAAATTATTTAGTTAAATAAATAAATGATACATATCAAATTAACTGCATCAGATGAACATATGGAATTACTTACAGCTCGTGGGTTGCGGTCCAAAGCTCATGTCTGAACTGCCCCTCCAGTCTCTCTAGTTGTGTCGGAGAACAATCCTGTCGGGGGATATACCGACCACTAGCATCATACTCTAAGTTTCGATAGTCGGGGGCCCATTATACTCCCGATGGAGTATCTGGTGGACGAACATACGTCGAAATCTGCATCAGACGATGACGGAAGTATAGATGCCGATGTTAGAGCGTCGGGGCGTACGTATGCATGAAATGGGAGAGTGTTTGTGACCATAGCTAAGGCAGAGTGGAGGTGCCTGCGACCGACGAGGGGGTATCGGGATCACATGATCGAGGGAATAATCCATCCCCGGGTAGTATAATATCATCACGACCACGACCACCAGCCATCTACGATCACGATTCACATATATAATAGTAGGTATAATAGACATCTAATAAATAGAACTAAGTAACATAATAGACATCTAATAAATAGAATTAAGCAACATAATATACATCTAAGAAATAGAACTAAGTAATAAAATAGTTGTGAAAACTGAGATATAAGTGTTTTCAGTAAGTGATAAAAGTGTTTTTAGTAATAAAATCAAACTCCATCTCTAGGTACAGTATGTTGACAACATAGGCAATCTAATCATCACCATCGTCATCATCATTATCAGTATCATCCTCGTCCTCATCAAGTTCTCTTCTTCTTCTTCTTTTCTTCTTTATCATCATCTTCTTCAGAGACGTCTTTCTGGTCGTAGACAATTAAGGCCAATTATCTAGTTGTGAGCTAATTCTTGTATATCAACCTCTTCCTCTCCTCTATTTTTTTCGATAATAGTTTCAACATCCATGTTATCCACATCATCTTCTTCTGAATGTTGTCCTAAACAAGGCTCTTTGACCTGGTCCTCCTGGTATGCTTGGTCTTCAATATCGAACGTGTTTCTAGCTTTAGTGTTACATACCGTCCACCAGTCAAATCGATCTCTACGACATCTTGGATAACTTATATAGCAGACTTGAACAGCTTGACTTGCTATCACAAACAAGTCGGACCCTCTATATCTCCTTCACTAGTTTATATCGACAAATTTAAATTGTTTATTAATTTTACATCTTTGATTTGTGTTGTGTCGAACCAATCACATTTGAACATCACAATATTCATGTTATATGGGGCTGGAAATTACAATTCTACAATATCTCGAAGCACACCATAATGGTCAAAGCCTGGCTCATCATCATATATGGCCCCTCTTATACAAACACCGAAATCCTTTTTATTTAAGCCGTCAGCAAGAAATTCTATATTTATAGGATTCTGAGTTGCTTTAAACTTGAAGCCATTAATAGCATATCCTAGCCAAGTCCTTGCTTCCTTAATCGGTCCCAATGCGAAATAACAAAGGCTCGTATTTATGAGTGTTGTTTCAAGCAAGAAAACCTGTAAACACGTATCGATAATAGGCATGTTATTACATTAGTGACATATATAAATGCTAGCAACAGTATATTTAACATATTGAGTTGCTTAAATATTTGATGAACCTGGATGTAAAGTTTTAATCGACCTCTTTTTGAAGTTCCACCTCATTAATATTAGGTGTCATCATTTTAACTTCATCTCTAAATACACCGAAAGAGAGAATAAAAATGAGTTAGTATATTTCATTGGCAGTATTATTGTTGAAGTCTAGTCACTTACGTCTCCAAATCTCACACTTCATGTATGTCACAATTTGACAATACATATCGATGAGCTGCTTCGAACTCATTGTCATCCAACCACCATTTTTTGCTAGCCACAATAGGCTTTCCCCTCATATTGAATATCGACAAGCCTCCATTATAGCATGTATCTCCTTCATCTTCGTCATTCCAAGGAGCCTTATTTTGATTTATCTCGACATGAGTATCGAAATAAATTGAGTAGAAATTTGAGACCTCCTCGATAATCTATGCTTCACATAACGAAGCCTCTATATGAGCCTTATTTCCAACTTTCTTCTTAAGATGGTGTAGGTACCTAGAAACACACATTACTTTGAATAAATTTATAGTACAAAATCTACTTAATTGTTAAACAAATTGCATCTTATATTGATATTTTTATCTTTAAATGGATACATCCATCGATACTGAACAGGTCTACCGACACGTGCTTCATGTGGTAGGAAAAAATCAGGAGGAAATATTTTTTCTAATTTGTAAATTGTTAAGATAATTTTTTTCTCAAGTTCAACCATATGTTGCACCGTTAGCTTATTTGAACAAATTATCCCTAAAGAATATAGATAACTCGGCCAACGAAATCTACACAGCAGGAGACAACAACTCTCTAAGAGCAATAGGTAATAACCTTTCCATGAACATGTGACAGTCGTGACTCTTTATTCCTATTAGCTTGCGTTCATTGAGATTAATGCATCTAGACAAATTCGATACATAACCATCCAGAAACCATAAACTGGCTATCCAGTTGCATATTATCAATCAATCTTTCCTGCATAATGTAAATATCGCTATTGGATTCACAGGTCCACTAGCTCCCATTTGTATTAAGTTTAACTAAGGACGCTTTCATATCTCGACATGTCTTGTTTTGCTTCGGGAATGTCCTTTGTCTTTTCTTTAGTATCCATAATGATATTGAAGATATTATTGAACGCATTCTTTTCGATATACATGACATCAAGTTTATGCCTTATAAGATTATCTTTCCAATAAGGTAAGTTTCAGAAGATACTCCGCTTGGTCCAATTATGTCTATGCCCAAATCCCTCGATACGATTGTTCAATATTGGATCTTCTATCATGGTCGGCTAATCCTTCACATCTTTCCAAATATCGTAACCCGACAATCTCGTAGGTGGACGAGAATGTTCTTACTTTCCATCTCTAGATATCTTCTTGTTCTTTCTCTAAGGATGTGATACGGGTAGAATTTGACAGTGACAGTCAAAGAATGAGGCCTTCCCTCCATGCTTAAGACAGAATGCCTTACTTTTTTCCATACATATCAGACAAGACTTCATACCATGGGTACTCCATCCTGACAATATACTATATGCTTATGTTTTTTTAAATATCATAGGTCATGGCGCCCAACTCCCATAGCTGTTTCAGCTCATCCACTAACGGCTACAAATATATCGAAATTCTTTATCGAATTTTTGGGAACGGGTATGATAACTGTCAAGAACGTACAAGGAGTCTGCATACACATCTATGGTGGTAGATTGTATGGGGTGAGAATCACCAGCCAATAAGAGTATTGAGATCCTGATTGTCCATAAGGAGCGAAGCCATTAGGACATAGAGTCAATCGAACATTTCTTGGCTGCGCAGCAAAATTCGGACAATACCGATCAAAATGCTTCTACGCCTCTCCATCGAAAGGTGAGACAATTCTCCATCATCCTTTGTATGTTCCTTATTATGTCACGTCATGTGTTCTACTGTACTAAGGGACATATACTTCCTCTGCAAGTGCTTCGTAATCGGCAAGTAATGCATGTACTTGTACGGACGTCGATTTATTCTAGACTTTCATTTTTCCCGAACTGGCTTGTAGCAATTCACGTAGAATAAACTGTATCTTTATTCTCTTTATAATATAACATATATCCATTGCAATAATAATCTATCTTTTTATACCCCAGTTCGAGCTATTGGACAATCATTTTTTTTATTTTTTGAAGTTTTTAGGAAGCTCTTTAGATTCTTTTGGTAGTACCTCTTTGACTAATTGTGCAATCTGATCATTGCAAGCTTGTGATAAGTTGAAATCAGACTTTATGTTCAACAAGTGCATCACTACCGACAATACAAAATGAGTCCCCACAACCATGATATATAGGAGTATTTGCATCCTTAAACATATCATAGAACTCATTTGTATCAGGATTCGGATTCTCTGGATTAAAATTAGGCCCTGCTGTAGAATACACCATATCTCGCGCCAAGTTGTGGTCTCCATATTCAACATAATCTACATCGTCATCGTTGGCAACATATGTAGCAACATCCACAACAAAAGCAGACTGCCTTTTCACATAAAGTTTACCTTGCGATGCCCATAGGTCGTAATCACGTACAAAACCCCTAAAGGTTATATGCTTCCTCACAATCACCACTTCTTCGTAACATCTATTCTGATAATTAGTACATGGACACTTGATTTTTGGGCCATCCATGTAATCAGGTTTGCTCATGGCATACTTGAGAAATACTTCAATGCCTACCTTAAAATTGTCACTCAAACCAACCATGCTCTTGTGTTGACGATCAACCAAGTAACGATCCATTGCTTGTTTGATGTAGAAAATTCTATGTCATAAAATAAAAAATACAGAAGTAATTATAATTACATACGACATTCGATGGACATTCTAAAATCTTATGGACATAGTTAAAGAAGGATGCGCAAGGTTTAAACTATCGGTATCAGACCATTCCTATGAGTATCGAGATCGGCATAATTTTCAAAATCCATTAAATGAATGGCTCAGAATAAGATCCATGCATCATCATTGCCAAATGTGGGAATGGATGGCTCAGAATACTACAAAAAATTCATTCTAGCATACATTAGTGTGAATCATCTAAGTTCTGTCATCAGTGTAGTATATGTTCTTACCAAATGTAGCATCGGAAGGATATAAGAGAATTAAGATGAACCTACATAATGTAATGTTAAGACATCATCTCATACTATAAAATATAGTGATGGGTTATGGTATCATCATTGTCGAGGTGAGGGACATGTCATCTCTAGTGGTTATCTCTGCTTCTTATTGAAGTCAGCACCCAAGGTCGTAAAGATATATAATGTGTATGCTTTCAAGCATACCAAATTATCTGTCGCGGATCATCGCCTAGCAACCCAGCCTAGAATTTCTGTCAATTATAATGGATATAACATAATTTTTGTCAATCTTTGCTAATCCAATTCAATTAAACATTAAGCTAAGGTTCAATTTCATGGCATAAAAATCATCACACAAATTTGTCATCCAAAATGCCATCCCCAAACAGACAATAAGCAAAGGTCAAATCCAATTGAAACATGCATTTGTTCTCCCAAAATGTCGAGCAATAGCAAGAAATCATCACATAATTCATATATTAAGACATCACACATAAATCACCACAGAAATTTACCCTCCCCTAAATGTCAACAGCAACATATATTAAGACATCAAACTTACCGTAGGCATGACGGAGGAGAAGGGGGTATGGTGGAGCCGAGAGGGGGAAGAAGCACGGAGGGGAGTTAGAAAGCCGACGAGGAGAACGTCGATGAGGGGAACACCAACAAGGGGAACACCGTTGAAGGGAATGGAGGAGAGGAAAGCACGGTGAGGGGAACGCTGGTGAGCGCGGGGGAGCACAGGGAGGGGAGAAGCAGGTGAAGGGAATGTCGAAGATAGGCAATGTTGGAGGAGAGAGAAGAGAGGGTCGAGTGAGAGAGAAGAAAAAGGCGGTCATAGAAATAAAAATTTTGATCGACCGCCTAATAATTAATGTAAGTTAGGGCAGATAACTAGGCAAAAGATTGATGGCGTCCATATATGTCACAGAAATTAAACTATCAAGGCGACGGATATGTGGTGCTATACTCCGACGCCTATTAGAGAATCCAAGTCGCATAATCGTTGGCATTTTTACCCGCGTTGTTCTCGTGGTTGACCGTGCAAATTAGTGACGATCTCACAACTACCTAGCAACGACCTAGTGACGAATAGTTGTTTAACTCGTAAATGGTGGTTGTTGGTCATCCGACCGACGGTGAACTGTCGCTAATATACGACAGATATTGACAGTCGTCATTTTTTCGTTGCTACATCATTGTATTTTAGTAGTGTTGGGCATATAGTTTGGTTTAGACAGTGATCCTTTTAATGCGGGTAGCGATCCCCGTTAATTGTCCCCGAATACCCGTTGCATGCATCCAACATAGCTATCGTGTTTCCTACTACGTCGAATCGGTCCCGTAGTCCCAAGATATCGTTCAAAGAAATATCGTCCTTGTCCACGAGTTGTCCATGACCATGCTAGACTAATTACTCAAGCATGGTCTACGAATGATAAGGAACATTACATTACCTGTGTTCCACATATCAATTTAGCATTTAACGGCAGTTACATTATCTTTGCATCATTTATTATCAATTCAATCTCTATGTAGCACAGTTCTATAACAGGCATAACACAAGAAAATATATAACATTTCTATAATTTTTTGTTATATAATAGGCCTATAATAAGTAATATTGTGAACAGAGTTATAATTTGCATATTTGTAAACAAATATGAAATATTGTATTTTTATAATCATATCTAGCATTCCATGTTATCGGTATCATTGATTGATTGGAGAGCAAGCGGGTCAATGAGAGAAATGTCAAGCTACTCACCATTGATTGAGTTGGGTGAGAGAAAGAGGTCTTCTACCAACGCATCACGGCCAGCAATCACCTACAATCGCATAAACAAAGGATCAATATGTTTCCTTTTCTCTCATAATCCGATACGAAGTGTGAAGTTCAAAGAACGCAAGAAATAAAATCTATCGAAGAGATTCTTGAAAACGCATCCATAAAACCAACGCGAAAGAGCCATGTATAACAACGAAAAATAGCAAAAAAAATGAGCAGTATAAAGGTCCCTCACGGCTCGGCCGCAGAGTCCTTCCTCGAGACGCTATCGTTAAATATGGGACCTAATTTGAATAAATCAATCCATAGCAAGAAAATAAACTTGATTCAACATATCCTAATGAATCGATACCGACATTGTTTCTTAACTACGTACCCTGTGGACGAGGAACGGGGCACAATGTTAGGACATGGGCAATACAGCTCATCCCAGCTAGGGCCGACCAATGGGTTGGGTTGCCCTCGTCAGAGCTAATTTTGGTTGTCCATTGACCCTTATTGAAAATATAATAATAATAAAAGTATATTGATAATGTCTTTTTGGTAAATTCAAGATTACATTTTGCATTTAACTTAAACTATACCATAGATGTTGACTATAAAAATAACAAAAAAATGTAAGTCTCATCATGGTACTTTTATAAACTAACACAATCTAGTTCAAAGAAAAATGCTTCTATTTGTATTTTTTGAAGCAAATTCTTCAATTAAGTGATCATACTTAAGTTAATTTAGTAGCTCATTTTCAATTAAGATCATAGCTAATACATTTAATCTTTCTTGTTACATGGTGATCTGAAGATTTTTTTTTTTATTAACGTCAAGTTAGAAAAGTTTATTTCTGTCGAAGAAACTGTGACCGATATAGTCAATAAAATTCGATAAGCAACCCAAGCCTTCCAAAAACAACTATCTTCCCAATAAGATCTTATAAAGTCAACAATGTCAAAAAAAATTTATTTCTTTAGGAAATATTTTTTTTCAATTCTCTAAGGTCTCCAAATAACTCTTTTCTATTAAAGAGGAGATAACTCATCGAGAATTATAACTAGAAGAAGAGGGAGAGAGCTCTTTCCTTTAAGAGATATCCTCTTCTTTGAGTAAGAGTTTTAATCATATTCCAATGAAACTAGAAGAAGAGGGAGTGAGTTGAGGAAGAGAAGGAAGAGGCTAAGAGCACTTTTTGGAGTCTGGAGAAGTAATATCACATGTGGACCATTTAGAGAAGCTTATATGTAATTATTAAACAGATCCGATATTGTTTGGAAAGAGGTAATAATAGGCTTAATTGCACTTTGATACTCTCAACTATTTCATTTTTTAACTTAATACCCTAAAAATTTTTACTCAACAACTTGATACCCTCAACTATTTTAGTTTTTCAACCTAATACCTAAAGCAAAAAAAATTCGAAACAACTCTTGGCTCCCTCTCTCTCTCTCTCTCCCCATGCACCCCTCCCTCCCTCTCCAGCGATGCTCTTCCCTCCCTCTCCGGCGGTCGATGCCCCCTCCCCCCTCCGACAGTGCGCGAGGAGGGGGCACGGGTGGAGAAGGGGGTGGGGGTGGGGGTGGGGGTGGCCTACGGCAAGAGGAGGGGGCGCGGGTGGAGGCGAAAAAGAAGGGCGGTGTAAGAAGGGGGGAGGCCCGTGGGTGGCCGGAGGGGGGGGCGGGGGGTGCTGGTGGCCGGAGGGGGGGAGCAGGCGGGACGGATGGGAGAGGGAGCTGGGGGGTGGCCGGAGGGGGGGCGGGGGAGAGTGGCCGGAGCGAGGGGGAGCAGGGGATGCGGAAGAGGGGTTGCGGGTTAGGGGATAGTTTTAAATTTTGAGCAGGGACATTATTGTCAAAAAAAAAAGTTTAGGGTATAAAGTTGAAAAAAAAATTGAGGTATCAAGTTGAAAAACAAAATCAGTTAAGGGTATCAAAGTGCAATTAAGCCATAATAATATTGTGCAATATATTACAATGAATTGGTACCAGTTCAATCATATGGGGTGAGAAAGAAAAGTATATCATCTACATCATGCACAGAGCTTACTGTCTTGTGCCAATAAATTTTCACAATATTATGAAAACTAATGATAGTCTTATAGGAAATGAAATTAACACGAATTGATTTTATGGCACAAGATTCTAATTTATGGCTATGAAATTAAATAATTATGTAAGTCAATATTTCAATTTAGAAAGTGAACTTGTCGATGAGCATGTGGTAAGGCATGCAACCCAAGTGGTCAGAAGATTGATTTTCAGTGGGAGCATTCGACACAATTTACAATTTCCAATATATATATATATATATATATATATATATATATATATATATATATATATATATATATATGCCCCTGTAGCCTAGTGGCCAAGTCCAATGGCACGTTGGGGGGAGGTCATGTATATATATATATATATATATATATATATATATATGCCCCTGTAGCCTAGTGGCCAAGTCCAATGGCACGTTGGGGGGAGGTCATGGGATCGAGCCCCACAGGGGTCGGCTTGGTGTCTTTAGGACAGCCAGTAACCTAGTGGCCAAGTCCAATGGCACGTTGGGGGGAGGTCATGGGATCGAGCCCCACGGGGGTCAGCTTGGTGTCTTTAGGACAGCCAGTAACCTAGTGGCCAAGTCCATTGGCATGTTGGGGGGAGGTCATGGATCGAGCCCCATGGGAGTCGGCTTGGTGTCTTTAGGACAGGGGCATATATATATATATATATATATATATATATATATATATATATATATATATATATATATATATATTATTTTTGAAGAAAGGGTAATTAATTTTCGGAATCGATATATATAATGGGGGTATTTGCTAGATAAAAAAAAATTGGAAAGTGGAGGTATATCTTAAAATTTTACTTTTTTCATACCAAAAATGGGAGTATTTGCTAGATAAAAAAAAATAATGGAAGTATATGCTAGTTTCAATATTTAGAATGGAGTTATTCAAAAAAAAAAATATATATTTAGAATGGAGGTGTTTGCTAAACTATCCCTTTAATTAAATTAAGAGGAGCATACACTACCTCTAGTATGTAATGGCAAATCAAGAATGCACACCACAAATATGCAAATGCATATGCTCCCATGCATATTTTAGACTTCCACATGGACCTGAGGTTCGGAAGCTGTCAGTTGTACAATATAGTATTCAGAAACACAGAGAACAAAAGGGAACATATGTATGCCTGTTGTTAGGTCATGACTGATGAGTCTCATTATATATATATATATAAGAAGCAAGCAACTGCAGTGAGATCTCATCATTGAAAGCAGACAGCAGCTCCATTGACTTCTGCTCTTTGTGTTTGTTTCCTAAACATCACATTATCTTCTTCTTCTTCTTCTTCTTCTTCTTCAGAGTAGAGTAGTATCAGAAGAAGGAATGGGCAGGGCTCCATGCTGTGATAAGTCAAAGGTGAAGAAAGGGCCATGGTCTCAGGAGGAAGACATCAAGCTCAAGGAGTACATCGACAAGAAGGGCACTGGTGGCAACTGGATTGCCCTCCCTCAAAAAGCTGGTACGTATAATTACTATATATTATATATTCATCACCCCACCGGCCATTTCTTCATCTCTATCGAATTTCTTGATTTTGTTGCTGGTCGTTCAAATTTCTCAGGACTGAAGAGATGTGGGAAGAGCTGCAGGCTGAGATGGCTCAACTATCTGAGGCCAAACATAAAGCATGGAGCCTTCTCTGATGATGAGGATAGGATCATATGCACCCTCTTTTCCACCATTGGGAGCAGGTACTATATATAATATCTCAAGCTACAACCAATATAGTTCATAATTTGATTTCCTTTTCCTTTTTCTTTTTCCGTCAGATGAATAGGCAAGTATATATATGTGTGTGTGTTTTTGCATCACCGGTACCGTGACTCGATTTTGAGAGCCCGTCACCAAGCCATCCCTCAGCCATATACCTCTTCCCATTGCCCACTAAGGTCACTTGAGTTCAGTATATAAAAAATATATATAGAGAGAAAGAGGGTGTGTTTGGGGAATAAAGTTTCGGAGAGAAGAAAAAAAACGGATCTATTATGGTGGAGTTAGAACCCAAACTCCAAAAAAAAAAAGTGAAACTATGTCACGTCTGGAAGTACTTTTGAGTTAAACGTACTTCCAACTCCAAAACACCACCAAAATGGGAGTTAGCAAAACTCCAATATTATTGAAGTTTTGTGCAACTCTTTTGTAAACTAAATTTTCAAGCATCCATTTATTTTATTTATTTATTTATTTTTATTTTTTGAGGTGTCCTTTCTCTAAGTTGGGTCGTGGCTCAAAGCCACCCAGCCGTCCAAACTCGAGACCTGTGCTAGTGCGGACACTATCCTTTTATGAAAATCTGATAATTTTCGAACACCCAATTAATTAAACGCATCTTAACCTAAATATAACTCCAATTTTGTGATTGTTGTTCCATTATTCTAAACTCCAGTTTCAAATCTCAATATTCCAATAACAATCTATGCTCCCAAAGGAGGCAATATAGAGTTTGAATCTAACTCATAGTTGTGCGCTTAGATCTCGAGACTCGGGATTAGATTTTGTACAATTGATCAGCTACAGAAGTCACGATCATATAACAAATTAATGTTAATCTTTTGATGCAGGTGGTCTATCATAGCAGCACAATTGCCAGGCAGGACTGACAATGACATCAAGAACTACTGGAACACCAAGCTGAAGAAGAAGCTACTAGGGATCCCTCCATCCCAAAGAAAGACAAACCAACAAAACCATCATCAACAACAGCAGCTCTTCTCTAGTATTCCTCTCGGGAACATGGCCACTTCAGCACTGCCAATTCCAAGCAGTCATGTTCTCATGTTTGGCGGCGGCCACCAGCAGAGCTGCAGCCCTTCGGAACTCGGGTTTGATAACTCCATCTATGGTGGTCTGGAGGACACCCAGAGAGTTCTGCATGGCGGTCATGGAAGTGGAGAACTAGCTCAGATTTTGCAGTATGGAAGTTATGAAGACATCAAGAATTTGGTTAGCGCCAGCAGCACAAGCCTTCAGCTTGATCAAGATGTTCCTGTTAGTTCAAACTTCAGCTTTATCAGAACCCAAGATAGGGATATGTACTCCTACTACATGAATGTATAATGAGATCATCGCAGCATTTTTCTTCTTCTTCTTCTTCTCTTGTTGTGTAACTTTAGCATCTCTCTCTGATTTGAACTGAGATTCTCACTTGGCACTATGTTGTCCTTATGTGAAGTTTCTTTATTTTGGCACTTAGTTTTGAAGTGAGATTCTTAGATTGGAGTTTTCAAAAATTGCAGCATCATGCCTGGTGCCAACCTCAGTACTGTAATCCCCAGAGGGAGAGATGCCAGAGAGGAGCTGGGTCACTGCCAAATATCTCTTTCTTTATCCCCGTCTTTGTCATTTCTTTGCTACAAATCCCTAACTAAACAAGATGAAGGGATGAATAAGACAGGCATCAGGCACATGCACGATGCATAGTTTATGAATATTTTGTACATCCATCATCCATTTAAGTTCCTTCGTCCTACACTACAATAAGAAGACTTTTTCACAAATTTCATGTATGCCAATTACCAAGCTTTCATGTCCCAGATGAACATGCACCTTTTTTTTTTTGGATTACCAAGTTAATTTGCTGATTAATGTAATGCTGGAAAATTTTATTTATCTGGTTGAACTTTTTTGTGAATCTGTTTGGCAATTGTTAGAAAATTAGAAATTTGTTGTTAACTAGTACCAGATTGGTAGAGATATTCTGTTATAACCATTTCTAAAAAAACCATAATAGTAATATTTAATATTATTTTGTTATTACGCTTTGTATTTTTGTATCCTGATAATTTTTTGATTTTCAGTATGGACTAGCTATTAATATAATTTCACTTTCTTGTGATATAATAATCTTTATAGTTATATTATTATTTAAATATATTATTTTTTATTTCAAAATTAATTTAAGTCATGAATAATTTATTTTCCTAATGTAATACTAAAATTATTTAGCAGGGCCGACCCAGGGCACGGGCGAGGTGGGCGATCGCCCTGGGCCCCCAATTTTGGAAAGCCCAATAATTTAAAAACTAGTTATTTCATATAAAAAATTAAAAATAAATAAAACAAAGTCCCAATTTGAAAACAACAAAAAAGCCAACGTTCCAATCTAGAAAAAAAAAACTTGATTGATGATTTTGCTTGTAACATCGCTAAAAGAAATTTCTATTTATATGAGAAAAAGGGCCCAAATTATATCTTTTGACCAGGCCCCATAAACCATAGGACCAACCCTGTTATTTAGTCATCTACCATTCTACCCTTCCACTAGCATGACAGCTCACCATGTGTGTTAGAACCTTTCTAACCTTATGAAGTTTTGCTTTCCTCTATTTCATGACACACTTTCCCTTGTCACCATGCCATGATTTTCGTTATGGCATATAACAATCTTTCTCTCTCTCTCTCTCTCTCTCTCTCTCTCTCTCTCTCACCTTATGCTGCCACTGCTACTATTCCTACAGCAGCAAATATCCTGACCTGACGTTCCTGGACAAAGGAGTACGTATATGTCCGTCGTCTAGGCTTTACAGATGCCCTACTCAGTCATGCCCCAGTTTCGCAAAACTGGTCATCCTCGCCAGGGCTTGATGCCGTGCGAGCCTAAGTTGTGCTCGCACAAGGCAAATACCAAAACGGTCGATAATTTGAGTAGCTTAGCGACGGGGTCATCGCACAGAAGTCCCAAAGTGGAAAAGTTGAAGCAACACAAATTGTGTAGAAATAAAATCATCTTTATTGAATATTTCAACAAAATTACAAAGGCAGGAAGCTAATATTACAATCTCTCTCTCTCTCTCCTCTCCTCTCTCTCTCTCTCTTTCTATGAATATAATCACTCAGCTCACTCTCTTTGTGAATACAATCACTCAGCTCACTCACTCTCTGAATACAATCACTCAGCTCACTCTCTTTCGCTCTCTGAATATAATCATGATTTAGCTCTCACTACCAGAATATGTCAAATTAGCGACGGCACAAAACGTCGCTAAAGTCGTATAAAACGTCGCTGAATACAAATTTTGATGTATTTAGCGACGTTTTATACTTGTCGCAGAAATTCTAGTCGCTGATTGATAAGACGTCGCTAATCGTTGGACTTACCGATGTTTATCGACGCGTATAAACGTCGGTAATATAGCGACATTTACCGTCGTAACGCCGATAATGTAGCGATGTTTGTAATGTCGGTAAACTTCGCTTAAACAGGCGACGTTTACCGACTCTGCATCGCCAAATTTTGCAAATGTAGCGACGTTTACCGACGTCCTATTGCGTCGGTAAGCGTCGGTAAATGTCGGTAAACATCGCTAAATTTGGCAAAAAAATATAAAAAAATAAATCACATAATCTAAATTTTTCACAGAATCACATTTTTTCCCTGCAGTTTAAATAACAATAAATACATAATTTCTTTGAATGCCTAGGTTCGTCGACCTCTTCGGTAACACTCAACATCGGTAAACAAATATCCAATTCTATAGCACAACAAATAACCAAGTCTACACACCAAATAACCAAGTCTACAACCAAATAACCAAAGTCTACATGCCACAACCAACAAATATCCAAGTCTACACACAAACATCCAAGTCTACACAAACAAAGAACAAACAAACACAAACAAACAATCCTAACTCGGACTACTGCGGATCTGGAGGAGTAGGGGCACCGCCGCGCCTCAAGGATAGAAATTTCTCGTACTCCTCCCGTAAAATCGTCACTGATGAAGAAGGTAGTGATGTCGGTGGAGTCGGAGGTAGTGACGCCGGCGGAGTCGACGACGATGAAGGCGCACCCAGAGGACAATATTGCTCCCGTTGCTAGTCGCTGGTGGTAGACATCCATAGTAGATAACATCCTCGTGCTGCTATCAGCTAACGAATTCTGTACCAATCTCAACCTCTCGCTCATGGACATCCGGTGCTGCTCCTGGATCCGTCGTAGCAGCTCATCGCGGACAGACACATCTGATGCTGCTACTGCACCAATCTCATCCTCGTACTGTTTATGACTGTGGTTGAACAACCTAGCATAACTAGTCAGATTTATTACTCTAATCTAGATAGCCAATTTGGGATTTTGATGGCTACAACACTTGTATAAAGAATTAGAAAACTTACATAAGCTTTGGCAGCTATCTTCTTCGTCATCTCTGTTCAGAAATCCGCTCTGAGTTAATCCTTTGCCCCGGAGCTCGAGTGGACATCCTTGAGTAGAGCTCGAGCGAGAGGTTCCTGATAGCATGGTGGTCTCCTTTGTCAAAGGATTCTTGCTCGTCCCACAACCAATCGAAAATTTCTTCATTTCTTATATCTTGAATATGAAACTCTGTTTCACATTTGGTTCTTATATACCAGAAGGTAGAGCCAAATGTGAAGCAGAGCTTCATATTCAAGAGATTAGAAATGAAAAAAACTTGATTGGTTGTAGGACGAGCACGAATACTTTAACAAATGAGACCATCATGCTGTCAGGAACCTCTCACTCGAGCTCTACACGAAGGATGTCCACTTGAGCTCCGGGGCAAAGTTTTGGCTCAGAGCAAGAATCTGTTGACGGAGTACATCTACCATGCTGTCAGAAAAAATATAGTAACGGTAAGAGACCCATCTGAGTAGGACGTATACTCTGATAATATCTCATCCAACCCTCAATTCCACTACTGATATCATTCTTGTAAAGGTGATCTCTCAGAGTATACGTCCAACTCAGATGGATCACTCAGAGTATCCTCTCCGGTTGGTTGTCGAGCCATAGGGTACAGTCTCTCCCGGTCGAGCCAGCCCCACCGGTGAGAGAATCGAGCGAGAGAATCGGGCCGACCGAATAAACCTTGGGGGGGTACGCCGGTCGCGGGGGGGTGCTCCGGTGGCGGGGGTGGGGTGTGTCGGTATACCGATAGGGGGGTGCACCGGCCGGTCGCGGCGGGGAGGGGGGTGCTCCGGTGGCGGGGGTGGGGCGTGCCAGCCGGCAGGGGGGTGCTCCGGTGGCGGGGATGGGGGTGGTGGAGAGAGAGAGAGAGGGGGGGTTACGCCGGTAGGGGGTGCGCCGGCCGGTTGGGGGGGTTGTGCTCCGGTGGCGGGGGTGGGTTAGAGTTTACCTGGTCGGGGAGGAGCGGATCGTCGACGGGGGAGGGGGTCGCCGGTGGGGAGCTGGAGACGGATGGGAGCTGGAGATGGAGGCTAGCGTGTCGTCGAGGGGGAGCGGAGGGCCGGAGGGGGTCGTCGAGGGTCGCAGAGGGGGTCGTCGAGGGGGAGCCGAGGGGAGAGGGGGTCACCGAGGGGTCGTCAGGAGGGAGGAGGTCGCCGAAGACCGGAGGGGGTCGCCGAGGGTTACGGAGGGTCGGGGGCCGAGGGGGTCGCCGAGGGATCGGGGTCGAGTAGGGGTCGCCGGAGGGGAGAAGATCTTCGGGGGGAGCGGTCGCCGGAGACGAGAGGGAGAGGGGGAGAGAAACGAGAGCGCTCGGCGGAAGATTGAAATTTGGAAAATAAAATGAAATCGATCGGGTTCCCAGAACCCTAAATAAAAGTTTTTAGCGACGTCTAAGTGAGACGTCGCTGTTCAGTAATAGGATAGCGACGGACATGATTAAATGTCGCCAAAACGTCGCTGAATAAAATACATCAGTGACGTTTTGCGACTACATAGCGACTTGTTCTTTCCAAACTATAATTATAGTCGCTAATAGTCGCTAAACGTCGCTGATAGTGACGTTCAGCGACGTCATTTACATACGTCGCTAAATACACAAAAATAGCGACGTTTTTAACTGGCATCGTTAATTTCGTCGCTAATTTGACATATTTTGGTAGTGTCTCTCTCATCTCTAAATTACAATAAGACCATGCCTTGGGACTTACAATTTAAAGAAGATTACAATAGGCGATGTTCATACATTATGTCTCATAAGTGGAGCTTTCTACGCGGTCGTACACCTCGAAATGCCAAGAAACTTCGTGCCTCAGCGCATCCAAGCGAGCTCTGCATCGAACGAGTTGCTACCTGAAACCTGCATACAACATGTTAGGATATGAGTACATAAGAATGCACAGGTGGGGAGGCCTCTCGTCCACACATACAAAACCAATATGTTATTTCAACATCGTGACCGTGCCACTTAACATTCTGAAACTTGCCCATTTTTACCTTCCGATCTTCCATGTTCATCGTGTCACGTCTAGAACCAAAATACTGAAAAGCGGGGACGGACTAGACCGACTACGTATACCAGAGTATAGCAGTACCCCGAGATACGGTCAAATATGTCAAGACATGGGGGTTAATACTACAAACCAATAGCCAGTCCTATGTCAAGTAATCATATGTATCTCAATCACATACAAATATATAAAGTACAAGAAGTATGATCATAAGACATAAAATAGTAAATCATCCCAAACTATGTATACATAGATGATCATGAATCTAGCAATGCAAAATAAACTAGCGAGAGTGTAAGTCATACATGATCAACTCTAGTTATAGTATAGAGTAACATAAATCATGTTTAGACCCGTAGGCTAAATGTTAAGATCCAAAACACGAGCTAAACATGTGTTCGGAGGCTAAACGTCATAAAAGAATAATGTACATAACTAATGGAAGAATGAAATAAGAAACCCACTCAGGTACTCTGGTGCTCCGAGTAATTACCATCGAATGGAAGGTATGGAAGATCATCAGGCTCTACTATAAGATCTAGTCAAACAAAACCAGTAGGGTCATACCCCCAATAGCAAATACCACAAAGGAAGCCAAACTATAGACTAAAACCAGCAATAACTAACATAACAACATATAAAGACAGAAATAAGTAAATGCGGATCGAGACTCGTGCACTACCAGTGCAGTTATCTCAAAAATAGAAAAAAATATTAAAAAAAAGCAATATGGAGCAAAGTAAACAACTTGTTACATAATGTAAAATATGGACATGTAAAATAAACGGAAGCATGTGAACATGTAAGATAAATTGGACATGTAAACATGTAAGGTAAACTGGACATGTGAGCATGTAAGGTAACCAGAACATGTGAGCATGTAAAGTAACCGAGACATGTAAGCATGTAAAGTAGCCGAGACATGTAAGCATGTAAGCATAGGAATTATGTATAGCATGTGAGAACTAAATAGAACGACAAATGACAAGATGACTTGAGAACTATTTCGAAACCAGCTTACAACTCATAAACCAAATAAGAATCGAGGTTGCAACCCTTCTCCTGAACAGAACTTAGTCTTTAATAATTTGTTGGAATAAGTAAAGCAAAGTCAAGAACTAGACAAGATAAGAAAAGACATGACTGGACTCCATCCATTAATCACGGCCAAGCAATGAGTACGGATTGATACATTAGCTCACTAGGGTTATCACAATCCTAATTACTAACATATACTTTTTGAGAAATCCATTCCGGTTGCCACCTATAGAGTACCCAAATTATCCAGGCCAAGGATACACAGATATAAAGAAGATACCCCGTCATAAGAGATATGTATCCTAATGAGTAAGCTCCACACTACGACGAACTGAATATATTAGACAATGTATAACTGAATTTCCCCACTCGAATGTGTGTTAAAAATGTGCTCATCATGACAGATAGCTCCAAATCCATTGTATGGGCCAGAAAAAAGAGCTTATGGGCAACCGAAAAAATTTCTTCTCCCAGTACATCTATAATCAAGCTAGTTGTTTAGTCCTTAATATTTTTTTGCTGGATTTTGGGTGTGATATTTCGTAGAATCCATCCTTGACATGATATACAAGATTGGACAATACAAGAAAGTGTATTATAACAAGCCAGAACAAGAAAATATAGTAAGCTGGAAGCTGGGAGTGCACTACGACGAGCTACTATATTGGGAGTGCACAGGCCATTGTCATGTAAACAAGGAAAAGATATGTAACAAGAGTACGCCACGACGGACCACTATCATGTAAGCAAGGAAAGGACATGTAACAAGAGTGTGCCATGATGGGCCACTATTATGTAAAGCTTGACATGACATGGCATAGACTATAAGGTATAATAAAATCTAGGAAGGTATGGCAACACATGGTAGAAAATATATCATGGCATATAAGGAGAAATTATTAAGAAAACATATCATGGCCTATGTAGGAAAACAATAAAGAAACACATCATGGCATATGCAGGAAAACAAAACAGAAGAAATAAAAAAAATGGAATAAAATCAAAAAATAATAAAATTGGTTATCCTGACGTTATACTGGCAGTATACTCCAGTAAACCGGCGGTATGCCAAAAAAATGAGGACACAAAAGATGCTGGAAAATATAATGTGCATGACTGGTATGCCGTTGGTACAGACTAGTACACTGACGGTATACCGATAATTGTCACAACAACTTTTTAATCTTAAAAGGGGCCACAAACTGGTATGCCGTCGGTACAGACCAGTGTATTGACGGTATACCTTTTTTTCTGAACAACAATAGTAAGGATTATAATAAGTATCCCGAGACCCAAATAACATCCTGAAAGTTGCAATAACCATGGACATCCATGAAATAAAAACTAGAGGAAGGTCTTGCAAAACAAACATACTAAGTCTCATGGCAATCATCGTGGTATCATTTTTGATACCGAGTTTTCCTATTAGGAAAATATTAAGACTATACAGGAAATCAAAACCTAGCTCAGACCAAATTCTGAGACAGTCAAAATGACACTAATCTCGAGGGAAACATATATAGTAAAGCAAGTAGTAGACAATACTGGACTATCAACACAATAGGAAACAAAAATTGCAGTAAAACAATATTTTGTCCAGTACTTTGGCATGATAGACTTGCCTATAATAGCCCCCAGCCTAACTCTTCTACTCCACCATAAAGAGGAGTTCAGAAACCATATTCTGAGGCTTCGAGACCAAGCTTCTAGCTCACGAGAAAAATAAAGAAAACGAGAAGAGAAGAATAGTGGAGAGAGAAAGTAAACAAAAAATTGAAAGAAAATGAACTTGTATATATAGAGAAGGTGAATTAATCGTGATCGTCCGATTGAGATCTGCGACTCGATCAGGATTAATCTCGATCTTTTAGAAGAAAAACCAAGAAACCAATTAATGATTGAATACTATTCATAAAAAAAATATAAACACTATCATCAAAATATCTAAACATTATTCACGAAAATATTTGAAATCAAAAATATCTAAAAGTGAAAGTATTACCCGGACAGTATGCCATCGGTATACACCGGTATACTGACGGCATGCCGATCAAGAAGAAAATTCTATAATTTAAAAAAATTAAGGTGTTCCGAAAACGAAAAGAGTATGAAATACAATACAAAAATATGTATCTGTACATGAATACAGATACTGTGAGACGAGTCTCACATATCGCAACAACACAATTTATAACATAGAAACTTAGTGTCAAGCTACTAACCATAACATCACATCTCGTGTCGAAGCACGTGTATATGTTGAAGTCAAGTCTTAGGCTTTATGTTGCGTGTCATGCATCTACTCCTTGACTCAATTTAACTGCATTCACGCAAATTATCTCTAGGACGTCGACTCAATCTATATGAAGAGGTCACGGCCCCTTAGGCTTGCCTGGACTTATAGCTTGGTAAAGATGATACCCTTGTAATGCGAGTAGCGAGCCCCGCAGAAGTCCTCGAATCCACTGAGCGTGTTCTTGCTCGGTTATCTTACATTCCACTAGGCTGAATCGATCTTGTGGTGTAATGCTTGTCACGACCCGTACCCTGTTTAGGGGCACGAGAACGTGGGTACGTCCAGCCTACGCCGCAGTGTCGATGGTAGAATGCTGTATAGGTCATCTATAACATCTAACATCTAACAACTAGATATATAAACCTGTCATCTCCTCTATATCTCAATCACAAGTCTAGGGAAGATAGAGCACGATATGGAATCAGATAAAAGGAAGAAACTGAATATAAATAGAGTTATCATACCACACAAAATAGATATTCAATACAATAAATACAAGTCCTGAATATAACTAAGTCTCAACTAACAATCGGAACAATCCGATACAAACTGAAAGCTATAAATACTAGACTAGACTAGGCACCCTCTACTGAGCTAGATGCTCCTCAGGCTCCTGAATGTCACCCTCATATGCCCCATAGAAGGTAGGGCAGTCCCCATCATCATCTGTAATATTTTCAACATATCCAGTCAGGACAGGAGCAAGCACAATACATCTCACGCAATTCATATCATGTTAGGAAATATAAAGCATGCAAAAGAGTAAGATACATGGACTGTAAAGAAATATATATAAAAGCGAGAGAGATTTAATAACTGAAAATATCTATATACATGATAAGTAAGAAATGTAAGTAACCTGTGATTTAGAGCATGAGATGGTTATATAAACGGGTTAGGATAATACAAGGGTAACTCCATCATACGTGAGTGTACAATGGACATATACATGATTTCACAAGATTTTACAAGATGGGATTTTGATCACATAACCATTTCCTACTCACCCTCTCCAATCAATACACAAGGATCCAGTCAAGTTACGTTACCTTGTACAAGAGATTTTTATCATGTTTGCTCACGTGATCATGAGAGTACAAGATTGTACAATAGTATACATGAATAGCGGTGTACATAAAATACAAGATGTTCGTGAAAAGCACATAACAACTGTATCTGATGCATCCCAAGGGGGATAACATCGCATGACAAGATCCATATAGTACCAATCTGTGATAATAACGTGACAGCATCATGTAAAGTAATCTAGAGCAAGAATATAAATCTTAGCAAGTATAAAACGGTCAGAGAATGTACTCGCCTGTCATCCTGAATGACTGATATGAATAGATGTTTGAACTGGTGCTACAGAGTCCTATTTAGAGTAAAACAGGTTATGATGTATTCAGAAATAAGGTAAATAAAGTATACGATACAATCTACATAATTTCTAAGTCAATCTAGGTCAAAGTCAACTCTATGTCAAACATGGTCAACTGTCTAGGTCAAACTAGGTCAACTAGTCAACTTGGTCAACTAGGAGTCAAACTTGGTCAACTAACATCTATGGGTTGGTCAACCATCTAGTCCATAAGGTCAAACTAGGTCAACCAGTCCATATCGGTCATATCTAGGTTTTAGGGCACTACCTTGGTGTACCAAGGTATACAAACCTTATCTATACCAATATCTTAGATATTCACCTAC
Organism: Iris pallida; assembly: GCA_029216955.1. NCBI lineage: Eukaryota > Viridiplantae > Streptophyta > Magnoliopsida > Asparagales > Iridaceae > Iris > Iris pallida. The sequence goes on from JANAVB010009197.1 coordinate 744,251, forward strand.
CAAGCTATCCTATTTCTAGACACTAACACACTTTCTAACCCAACTTGAAATCTAACACAACCTGTTACCTAATATCTAACTCATCTCATAGATAACTATATCATATATCTCACTCATAACACTAACTAACTTATATCCTAACTTGCATCAACTCTAACTTATAACTTATTTACTCTATAACAACTCTCTAACTAATTTATCTACTAACATATCTAACCCTCTAACTCTCCAACATAACAATTCTAACTCTCTAAACTAACCACAAAACTTCACTCTAACACACTAAACACACACACTAGACACACACACTCACAATGGAAGATTGGGGAAAAAAGTGGGCTGCCAAAGGGGCTGCCCCTGCTGTCCAAGGGGGACAGCAGCCCCCTGCTGCTACTGCAGCCATGTTCTTCTTCTTATTCTTCTTCAATTCCTCATTCTTCTTTTTCTAACCCCTTTACTCATTCTATCTCATTTCAATTCAATTCATATCATCATCACTCATTCATCTATTCATCTCAAATCTTCCATCTTCACATTTCAATCCATTCCTACATTCCTTCATCCCTTTCAAACATTCATTCATTCATTCCTTAATTCACACTCTCATTCATTCCAAATCAACCCATTCACTCATCTAATAATTCCCCTATTGATTCAATCATCATTTCACAAATCCATTCATATATTTTATTTCATATATTCATTCATTCAATCATCCACTAAAACATATTCATCTCACCTCATTCATTCATCATATCTTCATATCCTCTTTCAAATCCAATTCACCTATAACATGCATACAACATACATATAGACATATATCTATATACATTCAGATTTATTAATCTACCTATACATCAAAACTTATAACTAAACCAAATAAAACCAATACATATATAAAACTGGAACTTAATATTGAAACGAGTATCAAGAACCCCAATTCGAAGCCAACCCATTTAAGTATCAGACAAAAAGAAACCTGCAAATTCGAATCCAACATTTGAAAACCCAATACAATCTTGAAATAAATTTGGAAACAAACATTTAAACCCATGTGATACTATGATAAACTCATTTGAAATCCAAAATTCAAATTTACTCTTTTTAAACATTTTCGAACAACATTATCAGCATGTATCAGAAAATCTATTTTGAAACCAAACCAATTCGAAAAATCCAAGCAAATATTCGTGTCAGGGGGTATGATGTGTGCCAGCATAGGGGGGTCTATTCGTGTCCTCCTGTGTCACATTTCGTGTCACGAAGTGTCCAAAAACCCATCGAACACAGTGTCAAAGACAGTGCAGTGCACTGTCTCGTGCACGTGTGTCGAACTCAATAGGATACGACGTGTCCTATGCTAGGTCTCATGGTCGAGTCTAGAGCTAGGTCAAGTCTAGGGGTTCATGTCCTACAGCCTGAAATGGGCCAAAGTGTCGCTGTGTCCAAGAATTAAACCCGTGTCATTGGGCTCATACGTGCGCGTGTGTGTGTGTGTGTGTGTGCGACCCGTGCAGATCGAATATCTCTCAAACCACTCGATGGTTTCTCCCTAAATTTTAGGTGCATAGTGTCAGTAATTTCCCGCACCCATACACCAATTTTTAGGTGTCAGGGTACCGTGTCGTATGCGCTAGGACACCCGAGCAGCAGGGGAGCACAGTACTCCCCTGTGCAGTGTCCAAACAGTAGGTTCGTGTCTAATTTGGACACGAACAGAGATCCAAATCATGCTCAGTCATACACTAATCAAATACCTACATATTAGGCTACCCAAAACTGAAATTTGTTTTAAACTTGGTTAAAAATCAATCCATTGAGACATTTTACCAAACACCTTCAACTACGGTCCGATACGTGTCCGATACGCGTATCAAACGGACATGAAATCCTAACAAACTAGGCTACACCTAAGAGAACCCTAAATGGATGCATCTATCAAAAGAAATTGGGAATTTAAAGGTGTTTGATAGGTTTTACCTATTGAGGGTGAAACCTCGATGAATAGGTTTGAAATGAGAGCTCTTCTCCCACTTGCAATGATCCCAAGTCCTAAAATCCTTGCTAGCTGCCCACTATTGGTATTCTCTACTGTAGGGGAGTCCAACGCAATTGGTTTGGTCCAATTTGGAGAAGGAATGAAGAATTGGTGAAGTTTTAGGGAAGAACACAAGTAGGGATTTATGTGTGTATTAAAAAGAGGCAAGAACCTTTGAAGGAGTGATTAAATAGGGGAGGAATGAGCTTGATAGCTATAGGAATAGTTAGGGTTAGGGTTTTGGCAATAGTTAGATGTGTGGCTAAGGCTCCTCCACACAATTCTAGCTCAATCAAAGGCTAGAAACAAAACTAGGGTTTACCTTTATTAATATCTAACCATAATATCTAGATATTTCTAATCTTGGCACTTAGTAGGAAGTTTCTAACCATCATATAATCCTCATGACTAGTCTAGATTAGGCTAAACTTCTAGATCAAGTCTCAAGTAATTAACTAGCACATATTTAATTAATATAATTTATAATTTCATAAAATTATCAAAATGACCAAAATACTCCAAGGATAAAAAGTCACAATTAGTCATCCTAATCACATAGTTAGGTCCCCATAGTCATGGTTAGTCTCTAGGTCATGCATTTTCTAGGGTTGCACTAGCAAAACATCAAAATCACAAGTCAGGGTTTTAAATAGTTTTAAATTGATTAAAATTACCATAAATCATATCATGATTTAAATAACATTATTAAATAATTAAAAATACAAAAGTTTAAAATTATCCTCATTTTAGAAACTGAATGCTACAATGCCCTAGTACCAAAATACTTAGGACGAAGTACGTAGACATGCCAGCTGTATACATATGAAGTATACTACAATGTATGAAACCCCCGTATATATACATAAGCTGTAAAATGTAGTAAACCATGATAACTAAATCTCATCCACCAAATAAGAGAATAATAATATAAATCAACTATAAAATTTGTTATTTATACATGTAGTTGGGCGGAGACAAATCTACTACCAACTATTTTAAAAGAGAGAAATATACAAGGAAATGATAGATGAAAATGACAAGACGAACCAAGGGCAATCATCTTCGAAGGACTAGAGAAGATCACGACCTTGGCTAGAACACCTGTAAAAAGTCACAAAGCACACACCTGGAGAGATAACCAGGTCCTCAGAGGGACGTAACAAGATACAGGAAGAACATGCCATAATAAACTGAATATATAAAATGTCACAAGCCATAAGTAAAGTAAAATGGTCCCAATCGTGTCAAGATACATAAAGGAATGGGGGTGACTTGACATTGACTAGGTTTTACCTAACCATTCTAATGTGTTTATGCAGTTAAGAATAAACATTTCATCTCATGAGCCCTAGCTGTAAATAGGATCTGGTATAGTCCCCACTTGGGCACCAGTGACCTAAGCGCATGACGTTCAAAAATGACAGTGGCCAACCTGAGAGGATCATCTTACCCCAAGCGCATAACGTTCAAGAACGTTAGTGGCCAACATGAGGGGGTAAGCATACCCGTATCTCTAGCGGAGCTTCCGGGTTACAAATGAATGTGTAATAGAAGCCCATACGATAAGAAAATATTCTTTCCACCCGATGCACCTATCGAAGTCGCATCCGCGATCATGTACGTCTACTAACCGATAAGTCTCCTAACATGCCTCTATTAGCAGTTAGACCTAACGCATACGTACGGGTGATTATCCAACACGCAAGTACCTCTACATGCTACTCATCTCACACATATCTCGTGGTACAACTATGTCAAGGTTTATGCAAAATACTACAATTGGTAGTCCCTTAACTCTAGGTCCATATGCAATCAAGGGATAATAAGCAAATAAAGCTAATATCAGTGAGCAGGTAACAATTCAAGAATTGTAATAATGGTACAACTACAAGAACTGGAAATAAATAAACAGTGATACGCAAATAACTAAAAATATAGACTAAATATAAATAGTAAATATGGCAAGGTATCTTGCCTAATGTCCGGAGTGAGGTAAGTTGATGTCCTGACGACGAATCAACAACAACGCACAAAGGGGAAGGTGTCCGAACAACTTCGGATGCTGAAAATAGTCCATTATCTAATTATAATTAATACTGCACCTATTACATTTATTTAATAGATTCTGAAATTAGGATATGGCATAGGTTTTTGTATCAGCTTTTCAAAAAACTAAATGGATCGCATTTTTGTTTCCGGAATCTCTCGAAATCGCAAAAATACCGAAACACATTTATTTTTGGGACACTAGATACTCAAACAGTTTTGTAGAAATCTACAGAACAAATTATGTCTATTAAAATATGTTTCTGGAAAGCTTACCTCGATACGTTTCTTTTAAAAAATTGGAGGCGAAACGGAGTTCGGAGCTAGGAGATATCGTCGTTCCAAGTTGCTCTTGCTACTAAAAAGCGGAGCTGAATTCTGATAACAAATTTTTGAGTTCGTATTAGACTAAAAGTAATTTTGAATTATGGTTGATAGGATGAGAATGTATTGGGTATATATAGGTACTTATTTCAGATTTACCTCCTAAATTAGATAGGATTTGATTTAAATTGATAGGAGTTACTTTGTTAGGATATAATATAGATAGGGATGCTTTCCTATTAGACTTAGGATTATGATTAACTTAAAATATAGTTCATATTTATCTAAATTATCTATAACATTATTTGAAATTACTATAGATAATAAATAGAGTTGACATTTATTTAAACAACCTTCATCTAATCTCATTTATACAAGCTGAAATATTTAATACTAAATTGATATTTATTCTATATTATGTAAATAGTGTACAATATAAGTAACATGTAAAAAGTAATAAAAGTTATGAAATAAATCCTAAAATTTTGAGAAAAATTGTATAATATAGTTTAGATCCTTAATGTACTAGAAAAATAGTTTTATATATTTTTATACTAAATTCACTAATGAGCACTATACTAAACATATGTAAAATAATACAAATTATATAATAAGTCAATAAATAGTTATTTAAAAATCCAAAAATTTCACAAATATTTATTTTGAAAAATCAGGGGGTTTACAAAAGTCTTATCTAGATAAGAACTAAGAAGAGTTTTAATTCCCTTTAGATTTTCCACTATTTAATTTAAATTAATTTAAAAGTAACTCAATCAAATAAAATCCAATGTAGATAGATTCTACCTCTAATTTAAACTGTATTTAAATAAATTAATAATTTTTTTCTAACTTAAATCACCATAATTAATTACATTAAATCAACCCATATTTAATATACCTTTTTTGAAATAATATATTAATGATAATAATTAATTTCAAAAATATAAATATATATACACTCGCATGCAAAAATAATACTTACATAAAACATAGTTTTTCTAAATTACTAGTTATACTTGTACCATAAAATAAATGGCCTTTTTAAATAAAAATAAAGTTTGGCAATCCTCGGCGCGACGCATTTACAACTTCAAGCAATATAAAATATTTATTGTCTACTATTTTAAAATATTTTCTACATTTATATAATTAAAATGTTTTATAAAAATATGTACTTCGCACTTATTTACACTTGACGAAAAATTTACGAAACGCAAACTCTTACGCGATGTACAAATACGAAGTACAAAAATCAATACCATATTTATTAAAAAAATCGTAGTAGAAATTTAGAGGTTTTACATGTGGCTCCGGGTTGACGTTCGAGGAAGCGCGCCCTTGTGCACGAGTTGTCCAATGATCACACACTTACGAGACATCTAGACTCAACATAAATGCATGGTCTAACTTACAATATGATTTAAACCTTTGTTCTTCATATTTTCTTTCCATACTTCTATGCAGATCCAAACCAAGGGCAGCCTCGATGACCTACAATCTCGAAAACTTTTCATATTTCCATACTTCTGATCTTTGGCCCAGTATTAACGACTATTGATAACCCTCCTGCTTAACTTGAACAAATCATGTTCCATGGAGTGCCACAAATTATGTCATACTCTATATGACAAGCCTTAAAATCATGGAAATGTGTACCCTATGACATCAAGATGATAGTCTGTGGGACAACATAAAAAGCCCTACTTTTAGGCAAGCCATGAAATCGATAGGGCATATGTCACTTGAAAACATATTATGAAGCATTATCTAGGTAGCAAGTTTATCATTTCCATGTTCTACACAATTGAGTACAAGATGGGATTACTTTCTTAGCTATGTGGGTTCATCTCTTTATTAGCATAACTATTCAGTGCATAAGAAAACGAGCACGTGACATCCATTTTATTAAGTGTGAAGGCGAAACAGAGACGAGTTCATCGAATCCACCCACCAAAATGTGGAGTTGTCTCGACTGAGAAGGACTCCAAACAAGCTGCTGCATAGCCAAGTTCAAACGTTGTTGCATCTTTTGATTCATCATGTTGAACTGAGTGGGATGGGCACTACATAAAATATCACTTGAATAAAGTTCCATCCTCAAAACTTTCTAAGTATACACTCATCAACTTTATCACTCCATACTCATCTAGTCAAGTCATCCAACATTCAAAACTATCAAACTTCCAAATATATAATCCATTCAAACAACAACATTCAACATAATTCTCGTTCACCGAATCAAAGTACCCTCGAGTTATTGCATATTGATCTTTGATACAACTCAATACCATTAATGACATAATAACAGAAGATCTTCCTTTGGCAATAAACTCTGAGTCGTGCAACTAATAGTATAATTCGAACTAAATTAACATCAGCTATAGCTTCTCCCGAACTAGTTAATGTTTAATTCATCCAAACTCAGAATCACGTTGGTTATTTTCTGTCTTAGGTCATCACGCAACAACATCCTCTAGTACGCATAAATTCTACTATCTTTCAAGCATCGATACCATATCAACTCGTTCAAATTCGAGATTAAATCAGTTATACTCAAACTCAAGTCATCTAGATATACTATCTCAAATCCTTGGAGTCATTTTGCCTAGGAGGAACTAGCAAATTTTTTGTATCATAGGGCGGAATGACACGGAGTATTACGGGACCTGCAATTGGGCTTGCAAACTGACTGGAAGGGCACGTCGTAATACAGATAAGATGGTGCCTTCAGTGGAGCTAGCAACCTACACGCGAAGTGTTCATCATTTAACACGAATATAGTCGAAATGGCAGCATGTGTGTCGCTAGTGACCTTCATATAAATAAGTGTCGGCAGGCATGTTAATAATATCTGGTGCAGGGACACAGATCCTGACACAGTTATGTTATAAATGTAATTTTAACATGACAGAGAATGATGGTAAGTATTCACCTTGCATCAGTGCAAAGGTGAGTGCACCGGATTGGTAAGAAGTCAATGATAAGTTACATGGTTCAAAATGTTTCTTGTTTCACTTATGCTATCGAGTATTACATGCTTTCTTACTTTCATAATATGCCATGAAACTGAAACTAAGGCAAGAATAGAAAGATCACTATTTAAACTGTATGTTTCACATAATTACTTAGTGTCGTTTTAGGCAAGTGGGTTTTCCTACTCACTAATATGTGATATATTTTGATACCCAACTCCCCTGGTACAGAGATTCGCTCAATCGTACCAAGATGTTGGAAGCTCAGATTTGGCAATATGAAGATATTCGACCAAGGATGCTTGCTTGGATATAGAAGACATGATGTATGAAATGACGAGATATTTTATGATCTAGAGAGATCATGAGTGTTGTAAGCAAACTTAGCATATGCATGGGGCTATTGAGAGCTTTGTAATCAACTTCATTATCAATAAAGAGAATTATTTTATATATTATGCTGTAACTTCAGTATGACTCTATTTTTTTGCTGCAAATGTTGCCGCTTTAAGATAACCATTATTGTTTTATCTTCTTGCCTTGTACAAGTGCAATCTAGACTTGTACAACATCACGCCCCTGCGAGGATGATCAATTCGGCAAAATCAGGACGTGACACCTATAGTTGAAGACTTCCTTTAGGTTGGTAGCTTTATGATCCTTCCTCGAATTAAGGTGGTATCTCACTCCACGATAGAGGCAATGAAACCATGCATTATGGTATATTCAGCGTCTACTAGGTAATACTTGCCTACAAACATTAGAGTATTCTTGTTACACATAACACTATAATAATTGTACATGCTTCAATAGAAATTATCTTAGGAATTTTAAAATATTGGTTACCTGCAATGACCTTCAAACCATGGAGGGCAGGTCTAGAAAGGGCATCCTTTAAGATAGTCATGTCATTAGCACAACCTTCTCATCTAGCTAGGACGTATGTAAACATCTTATTTGGGGTAGTAGCAGCTAGAACATTTTGTGTTAATCCCTTTCTACCCCTAAACCTTGCTGCCAAAGACGGGGGAAGAGTAGCTTGGACATGTATTCCATCTATCAACCCTATCAATCCTACAATTGAATATAATTGGTTGTGATTCATATTCATATCAAAGAAATTGCTAAAGTACTGTTTAATTAACAATAATTTACCTGAAAATAAGGATACCTTTCACATGACTCTCAGATCTCTAACGGGATATCAGCTCAAGGTTGCTTCATGAATTGTTCTTTAATGGAACATATAGCACCAAGTACCTTATTGAAATACCTAGAAGTCTCTCCAGAACAGATAAATTCAATCCCACATACTCTATTCTTAGACTTTTGTCCTAACATATATAGAGAAAAAAGTGCAAGTTCCTCTACAGAAATATGTCATGTATCATAAAGGGAGTCGTTGCTACGCATAATTTCAGCTTGCTTATAGAATGGACCCGTAATCATTCTAATGTTCCCGATTTCTTGGCCCAGCAGTCAGGATATCCAATACATGTGAACATTCCGTAATTGTTCTCTAATTTGGGATGGTTCCCTTGTAATGCCACTTCGCTCATTTTCTTCATTCTCCATCAAAATTATGATTATCGTAATCAACGTAACTATAGTACTTACGGCAGCATTAATCATCAGATCATTGGGGTTCGAGAAATTCATATGCAATCCAAATTTAAATTGATAAAAATAAGGAAAAACTGATAAACAAAAGTATATATGGAGTGATATTCATTATGCAACTTCTTATAAAAGCCTAAGTTGAAGCACCTAATCATAAGAATACACACACACTATATTTCTTCCATACACCATTACCCCTAAACATGATTATCTTCACATAAATAAATTGTTATACATGTGAAACAATTTTTTTTCGAGAAAAACAGTGAACTAAATTATTTTTCTTCAGTTTTACATATTTAGCAAAACAATAAAATGAAGAAGTGTTCTCGATCACTAGATCTAGGGGCTGTTTGGTTAAAAAAAATGGGGATTTTTGAGGAAAGAAATTGTTCACTTAGTTTGCCCAAAAAACAATTCTTAGCTTGTTTGTTAGAAAAATTTTGACTAAACACTGAAATCAACCAAACACCCGAAGTTACTCTTTACATGTTGATCGAGTAGATCTACATTTAGATTGAGTTGATCTAAAAAATGTCATACAAATTCGGAATTGGAGAAAGAAAAAAGTTCGAAATACAAAATACCCAAAAAACCATAAATAAAATACACACTCATGTATAGGTAAAGGCTGCCGAAATAGCAACAAATATTTCAAAAAACAAACATGGCAAAATCTGATAAAATAGGAAAAAATTATAACAATTGTAAAATAAATAATCATATTCTTCCTTATAGTGGTAAAAATGGTGGGACGGTGATGAACGTAGCCACGGAGACTTTCGAAGTCTGGATTTGGAAGAAGAGGGGAGTGAATATCAGCACTTCTGGATTTTTTTAGTGAATTGAGAAAGGGAGTAATAAAGCCGAGCGGAAGTAGAAAGTCATCCCATCAAACTTTTTTCCCACTTTCATCCAGCCCAAACCGAACACCCCAAGTTCTTCTCTACAGCAGTTTTTCCAACTTTCGCGTGACTTCTGAATGACTATAGGGGAACCAAACCGACCCATATAGAATGTTACCTTAATTATATAATAAATTTTTAGATAATTTATCTACTTAAATTAATTTAAGAATGAATTATTTGTTTTTATTGTTTTATATGATTTTTTATATTCTCCTTCATTAGGAAATTAGGGTTTCGTGCGTTTATAGAATTGAGAAATGCAAAAAATACGGATTCGGATCAAACTAGTTATATGTTTACCATCAAAACTTTAGCGACACCAAGAGTTGTCATCGCAAGACGCAGCTGAATAGCGACGTACACCGACGCTTAGTGACGAAACCTTAGTTTTGGGAAAACTTCGACGGTAAACGTCGTTGTTCGTCGCTAAAATGGTGACGTATTGTAAACCATGTCCCCGTATACTTATTTTTAACGATGTTTAGCGACGTATTTTTTTACGTCGCTAATATTTTAACTTGGGTCAGATAAAAATTTCTTTTCCCCCCATTTCGTAAATTCTCTCTCTTTCTCTATCTCTCCACTCGATCGACGACCGACGACCGTATCCCCGCCATCTTCCCTCCTCTCTCCAGCCGTCAACGACCGTCTCTCCCATTGTCTTCCCTTCTCTCGTGCTCGACGACCTCCACAGGCGACCGGCCCCCTCTCTCTCTATCTCTCAATCGACGATCGACCCCCTCTCTCTCTTTCTCCACGCCGTCGACCCCCTCTCCTCCGTCGACGATCCCCTCTTCCCTCTCATGTAAACCTTAAACCCTAAATCCCCAAATTTTGCACACTAACACGATGACAATATGCTCTGACACGACACTGACACAGACACTGTAGCTTAATCTTAATTGAAAGTTTCTCTTTCCAAGGCAGTCACTTTTCTTTCCATGGATCTTGTAGTTCCATTATCAGTAAATCTTGTAGTTCAATAGTCTTTTTCTTGTCCTTGCAACCTATTTTCTGTTTTTCTTATGGCATTATGTATTCCATGCTATATTGCATAGACATGGACATAAGTTAGGATATGTAGTACATGATATGGATTCTAATTACGTCATTTTAAAGAAAATTGGGAGTCGGGTATGGCATGGACACGGTTGTACATATAAAAATGTATCAATATACGTTTTTTTTTATATTAGATCTTTAATGATAATTATATTGAGAATGTAGAATATTTTGCATAATAACTAGTTTCTACTAAGTTCTAGAAAGATCCACTACAAAGAGATGATACTTTCTTATAACTTATGTTTTGTACGATAATTACCATTCCAGCTAAATTCCAATTATGTTTTTGGTCGCTTTGGAGCCTAGATTTGGATGATACATATTTGACATTAGGGTCAATAAAATATCGTGTCCAACAATTATCAGATACAGACACTGTCCTCGTGAGTTATCTAATTAACATAGGTTGTTACTTCTAATCTGAGTAACTTGTTGCTTATAGAACTTTTGTGTGTACTAGAGATGATCTTATGCTTAGTTTAGTGCAAGAGTGGCAAAAAATAGGGTGGAAAAAGTTGAGACTGGAAGACATAGGCAGGATAGATTCTGAGATATGGGTGACCATTGGGATGTATCAAACTATATGAAGAGTTGAAAGACTTTTCGACCTTTTGATCCCATCCCCAGCTTATCAGTTTGTGTTCCGTTCACTACTAAAATACAGCAATTTGGCGACGGGAAATTAACGACGGCTCCTATCCGTCGCTAATAGCGACGGACTAGCGACTAACTTGTGACAGACTACCGTCAGAAAGTAATGAATAAATTTTTTATTTTTTATGTGTAAAAATCAGTCGCACTTCCGTCGCTAATTTGACGAAAAGTTAGCGACGCTGATATGTCGCATAATTTGGCGGCAAAATACTGAAAAAATGGCGCGGACTATTAGCGACGAACTGTCGACTAACATTTCCGTCGGTGATCTACTGGGTATTTAGCGACGGATATATCCGTCGCTAGTCCGTCGCTAAATACTGTACCCTAACTTAAATTGAACCGACGGGGGAAAATTTTTTATTTCTCCCCAAACTCTCTCTCTCTCTTCCCCCTCTCTTCCTCCGACGATTTCTCCCCCTTCGACAATTTCTCTCCCTCCGTCAATTTCTCTCCCTCCGGCGTTCTCTCTCCCTCCGTCGATCCCGTCGGTAAGCGACGGTAAGCTCTCTCTCTTTCTTTCCCTCTCTCTCTCTCTATTTTAGGGTTTCGGGGGGGGTGGCGGCCGGCTGTCGTCGGGGCCGGGGGGAGGGGGAGGGGGTCGGGGAGGGGGGGTCGAAGGGTGGGGAGGCGGGGGTCGGGGAGGGGGTGCTGTCGGGAAGGGGGGTCGGGGAGGGGGTGGTGGAGTGGGGGAGGGGGGGTAGGGGTGGGTACTGTCGGGGAGGGGGGGTCGGAGAGGGGGGTCGGGGTGGGGGAGGGGTGGGTGGGGTGGAGGAGGGGAGGGGAGGGGGATCGGGGAGGGGGTGCTGTCGGGGAGGGGGGTCGGAAAGGGGGTGGTGAGGTGGAGGATAGGGGTGGGGGGTGGGTACTGTCGGGGAGGGGGTCGGGGGGTGGGTGGGGAGGTGGGTGATGTCGAGGGGGGTGGTAGGGTGGAGGAGGGGGATGGGGGGTGGGTGCTGTCGGGAAGGCGGTCGGAGTCGGGGGTGCTGTCGGGGAGGGGGGGTCGGGTAAGGGACACACGGGTAGGGTTTCGGGGCAGGGGTAGGGTTTCGGGTGGGGGGGTATCGGTGGTTTCGGACCGGACCATTCCTATGAGTATCAGTGGTTTCGGATCGGTGTATCGGATCGGGGGAGGGGGTATAGGTGGTTTCGGATCGGACCAATCCTATGATTATCGGATCGGGGGAGGGGGGTATCGGAATCGGTATCAGAATCAGAATCGGTATCGGGCCATTCCTATAAGTATCGGATCAGGGGTATCGGTAATATCGGTGGTTTCGGATCGGAGTATCGGATTTTTAGGTATCGAAACACAAATAACTATTAATAAAGTTGACTGTCCTCCGACATAGTCCCTGCAGCCATTCGACTGGCGAGGCAGAAACTATGTAGTCGTAGATAAAGTTGACTATCCTCCGACCATCATCCCTCGGCAATGATGATATGACAACCTATCACTATATCTTATATAGTAGTAGATGATGTCTTAGTATTAGATTATGTGAGTTCATCTTGATTCTGTTACATTCTTCAGATACTAGATACGATAAGAACATATACTACACCATATGTACAGAACATAGATGATTCACTCTAATGTTTGCTAGAATGAATTTTGGGTTGTGTTCTAAGCCATCCGTTCTCACACTTGGCAAAAAATCGAATATTATGTATTTTATCTGCTTTCGAAAATATACTCAAACGAGATGATGGTTCCTTTAGTTAGCTTGCTTATGTTACAATTATATTATTTGTGAATATCGATCTTACCAGATGGCACCCATGACCCGAGGAGCGGTACGTCGTTTGAGGGAAACACTGAATGCTGAGGTGGCTCCTCCTACTGTTAAGGAGGAAGTGGCACCGGTAGCTAGTGAGACCAGGAGTTCTATTCATCCAGCACCTGCAATGGACTACATCTCTCATTCTGCCATCGATCCTACTTATTCGAGGTGGTTGCGTGATCGTATCACTGAGCGTTTGCGTGAGCTGCGTGGTTCTCATTAGCTATTAGTACTTATTTGTATTGGACTATTTGTATTGGGTTGTTTTTGTATTAGACTATTTGTATTGGACTACATATATGAATTAGTACTGTGTCAATCTCTGGATTGTATTAGACTATGACATGGTGATCAGGACATAGTCCCTGCAGCCATTCGGCTGGCGAGGCAGAAACTATGTAGCCATAGATAAAGTTGACTGTCCTTCGACCCTCATCCCTCGACAATTATGATATGAAAACCTATCACTATGTCTTATATAGTAGTAGATGATGTCTTAGTATTACATTATGTGAGTTCATCTTGATTCTATCACATTCTTCAGATACTAGATACGATAAGAACATATACTACACCATATGTATAGAATATAGATGATTTACACTAATGTATGCTAGAATGAATTTTGAGTTGTGTTCTGAGCCATTCGTTCCCATACTTGGCAATTAAGCATGTGAAATATATCGTTGAAGAATATAAAACTTGTGGTCGTTACTGCAGAAAGTGCAGACTGACATGAACTGATTGTGTTTAGTTTGTCTTACGATACAGATTTTCACATCCAAATTGAAATGGATCGTTACTTCGTTGATCGTACATGGATGTACCAGCGGATCAACCTCCTGGACCGTAGGTACTTATAAGTATTGACCGTATCGGATTAGCATCGATCTATCGGTTTGGTATGGGCCGTATCGGTTGATATTGGTCTTAGCGAATTGGTATCGTCCTATCCGATATGTATCGGCCGTATAGCTAGGATTCGTATTGGCCTTATCGATTTGGTATTGGTCATATCTGATAGGTATCGGCCGTGTTGGATTATTATAGACCATTTCGGATTAGTATCGTGGAAGGTTTAGTAACAACTGTACTTGGATTTCTCTCTTCTAGAGCTAGATTACCATTGCAAGAGAGTCACGAGAGCGTAGCTGGCCAGTTACAGAACATATATACTTCCTTTTCAATCTCGCTTTTCCTGATGGAAAAGGAAGCATGTATGTTACTGTAACTGGCCAATCACGATCTGGTGACTCTCTTGCAATAGTATTCTAGCTCGAGAAGAGAGAAATCCAAGTACAGTTGTTACTAAACCTTTCACGATAATAATCCGAAATGGTCGATACTAATCCAACACGGCCGATACCTATCGGATATAACCGATACCAAATAGATAAGGCCAATATGAATCCTAGCTATACGACCGATACATGTACATATCGGATAGGACGATACCAATTTGTTAAGGTCAATACCAATCTGATACGTCCTATACCAAACCGATAGACCGATACTAATCTGATACAGTAGATACTAAGTATATTCGGCCTATACCAGCGGATCCACCAATTACTGTACGATAGGCCCAACGACTCCAGTTTCATCCGGTTATTGGTGAGTACATGATTACATAGTAATTCTGTTAGTCTTTGTCATGACCCGCACCATGTGTAGGGGTACGAGAAGTGGGTACGTCCAGCCTACGCCGCAGTATCGACGGTAGAACGCTGTCCTAGGTTACTATCTAATCAACAACTCACGCAATTATATAATGTACTTGTCAAATCTCAACTCCGAACGGAGGACAAGTATAGATATAATGAAATCTCAATCACAGTCTAAGCACGATAAGATAACACAGAAGTTATAACTAAAGACTAAACAACAACATTTATAAACTACTAAATAATAATATCTCAAATAAACTCAAATACAAACTCGTATCTCAGTTATTACTATTCAAGTTCTAAAACATGAAAAATAAGCCAAGTCTACTAGCTAGTTTCCCGATCACTCCTGAGTGTCGGGGCCATAGGTAGCTAAGCCATCTCCTGCTCCAAGGCAAGTAGGGCAAATATCCTCAGGGCAAGCATCTGTAATATTTTTAACAGGTCCAGTCAGGATAGGAACGAGTACAATTCATCAAGAAATCCTAAGTAAATGACAGAGAACTATAAAGCAGTTATAGACAGTTGTATTGATGAATATGGCAGTTTGTACGAGTAATGTTGTAGAGAGCAGTTAAGGTACAAGGAAAGTAAGGTAACTAAACGAGAAGAAAAACATAGCAGTAAAGACTGTAAAATAAGATCTAGCTGAACTAGAGTAACATAATGAGTTCAGATGGTACAATATAAGTCGAGTGTAATCCCAATGTGAGTCTAATATAAGATGAGTCGAATGTGATTCTAATCATTGTTCTAATAAGGTGAATCGAATAAGGTGATACGAATAAGGTGATACGAATAGTGATTCACATGATGTTCTAACAATGATTCGAATAAATTCTCTAAGTGTGTTTTAAAATACTTAGTTAGACATGTAAACGGCTAAGGGTAAATCCGGCACATCACACACCTGGCCGGGTGTGGAATGGCTATCATTCGAATATCATTCACAGGGGGTGGTTCAAATAGTAGGAATGTTCACATGTCTAATCAAGTATTTCCCCGCCCATCTAATACAAATGAATCCAAAATCTGACACATCAATCGAATAAAAGTCCAACCAGCATATGAAGATACGAATAGATGGTTTGAATAGTGATTTGTATGGTGATTCGAATAATAGAGGTAAGACGAGCAAGTATGTGTGTCATATACATGGATTCAGAAATAACAATACGTGTTTGTAACAGAGAATCACATACAGCTAACTAGAACTGAAGTACAGTAATTGACAAAAAAATGAGAGAACTATCAGAGAATATACTCGCCTGCTACTCTGAAAAGAGTAGTGTAATATCAGATGCCTGCACCGGAGTCACAATGTCCTAAACAGAGTAATACAGGTTATAATATGCTTAAAAATAAGACAAATGAAGTTTATGATGCAATCTACATGATTTCTAAGCCAATCTAGGTCAAAGTCAAACTTGGTCAACTCTGGGTCAAAGTCAACTCTTGGTCAACTCTGGGTCAAAGTCAACTCTTGGTCAACTCTGGGTCAAAGTCAACTCTTGGTCAACTATGGTCAACTACACTAGTCAACTAGGTCAACTAAACCATTCCAAGTCTAAACCTAGACTAATAAGTCATTCTAGTCAATCTAGGCCTAACCAATCTAGTTTAGAACCCAATTACAAACACAAGCCAAACCAAGCTAAGCTAATCACACACAACATATATATGAAAGAGAATAGGGGTAAGTGAACATGTAGGAAGGGCCAAGTGCAATATGCTTCAATGTGCACTAGTGTCATGGTGATAGTGTCAACATAGTGTCATAGCAATGTGTAGGGACATAGTGTAATGGGTACATGAGGTAAGTATAGGGTTTGTCAACATTGAACATTGTATTACTTTACATACAACATGCATCTATACCTTACCTACCTTGCATACATATGTGTAGTATGAGTATGAGTGTTTGGTGTACATGCAAATGTATGTGGTGTGTGTGTGTAGGAGTGTGTGACAGGGAACAATAGGATGACAGGATTCTATATATGTGTGTTTGTGTGATGGAGTATATAGGCTAATAATGTGAGTGTGTGGGTAATATGTCATGGAGGGTGTGTGTGTGTTCAAGTGACTGGAATTCAGTGAATTGTTCTCAGAAATTCAGGAAGGTAGTAAATGTGTGTGTGTGTATAAATGAACTGTCCTCAGGATTACCAACAGTGTTCATGTGTATGAGTGTTTGAGTGAATTGACAGTAGGTAGTGTTTTGTTCTCAGGAAATAGGCAATATAAGGATGACTTATTCAAGCTATACCAGTAGAGAGTGAAATCTACTGGCTATTTATTCAACCCAAGTAATATAAATTGGGTATCTATCATGGAATATGTAGGACATCTCATGTGGGCAGTCAACATGTGACTGAATCAAGGGTGTAGGGGTACAAATCATCTACAAGGGAACAACATAAAATCTGACAGAACAAAAATAAAGGTAAAACAATCTGTAACATGCAGGGCCATAATGATGTGGCTTAGTGCACTAGGTTCACAGGTTTCAGGTTTAGTTCATTGTTCAATTTTCAGTTAAAACAGTGAACCATCAAGTTTCAACCCAATCCTAATCTCAGGTTTGAAATCCTGAACCATCTCAGGTTTATATCAAATCATATCAAGTTAACATATCAATTTCAATATATCAAGGTGACAGTGATGTGTAGATTTCTCAGATTTTGTGATATGAAAACAGTGAACAACCCTAGGAGCTATCATTTTTTTAGGAAGATTGGCAAATGGCAATTCCTACAATCTAAATTCCTTGTTAACCTGAATTCTAACCTGCACATAATCATTTCAGACATGTTAATCATGTATTAACATTAAAATTGCATTTAAGTATCAATTTAATTCTCATTTAAAAATCAAGAAAAACCCGACTGAAACTGGGTTCAGTTATAAGTAGCAGTTCATGCATCATTGAACCCAAACTGACCAATCCAACTTACATATAATGAAGCCCAACCATCATGTACATATAACATCATCAAATTAACCTAGTGTAATATTTAATTGCGTTTGGAAAATACGAATTAACCATTCGAAAAACCTGAATAATATACTGATACTGAACCAGTATCGGAACATATTCAAAACCCAATTCACATTCAAAAAAAATAATTAAAACTCCAAATAAATGGTTGATAAACAATCATGCACAGGTGTGGGTGTTTTACAAGTTGTATTGTGTCCAAATACTGGACACGAATGTGTCCAAAATGTAAATCATACAGTGTTCCAAAAATCTGTACAGGCATCCTCGTACAGCGAGGACACGGCCTCGTACACGCGACACAGGGCACGACACGACTCGTGCTCGTGCCCACGTGTTCGCCCTACATAGGGCTACACATGTGTCGCCCTGCACAGTATCAACGTGTCCCCGTGTCGTGTCAAATGGCGCGTATCAGTGAACAATTTTCGTGTGTGCACAGGCAGTACAAAGTCAGTGCAGGCTCGATTCCTTCGCGCACAGTCGACGAGATCCCACGAAATTTTGTGGGTAGGATGTCAGTCATTAGGACAACATGTCTACCAAGTTTCGTGGCCTGAGTCACCGTATCGTGTCCGCTAGGACACCCGAGCAGCAGGATACTGTACGACAGTATCGTGCAGCGTGTTCGTGTCCATTTTGGACACGGACACGGCTCTAAAATGTGCTCAGTGTTCAACAATATTAATCTACATATCAAGGGCTTCAAAATCATGTAATTAGTTTTTGAAATTAACAATATTTATTTCATTTAAGCATTTTATCAATACACCTAGACACGTGTCCGATACGGACACCAAACGGACACGAAATCTACCCAAATTTTGGGGACACTTAGGGGACTCCTAGATCTAGCCCTAAATACAAAGAAAACTGAAATTTAAATCAATTTAAAGGGTTTTCCCTATATGTGCAAAAAGCTTGGAAAAGCTTCAAATGGAGGATTCTTCCTCTTGATGGCAAAAGCTCCAAATTGATCCAAAGCTGGGATTAAACCCCCACAATCAGAAAATAGGAGAGTATTAGGTTCTAATGCAAGAAACTAGGATTAAAAAGAAATAAAAATGGATTTATGGGAATTTTTGGAAGGAGGAAAAATACCTCTCTTTCTCCAAGTGTTGGAATGAAATAAAAGAGGCAAGCCCTAACGAATAAGTGTTTATATAGGGTAGGGATCCCTATGTGGCTGGTCATAGGCTCAATAATTAGGGTTAGGGTTTACTAAAATGGCCCATGGGCTTAAGTCATGATCAAACAATCATTAAACCATAGGTTATTTCACGAAACCATAAGCCATGACTTAAATTCACTTAAACTAATCCTCCTAATCCAAAATTAGTTTCTAATGGCTAAAAGTAGGTTAACCTAAGTTAGACTAGGGTCACCATGTGTCACGCCCCAGAACCAGAATACTGGAGAGCGGGGGCAGACATAGCCAGCTACGTATATGAAATGGAATCCATCTCGCTATACGGTCACGGCTGTCTAGATACATGAGGGTTTAAATACAAGCCAACAGTCTCTTAAGGTCATGAACAAGCCTAGTGTCTCAATCACAAGCAAGTAAGTAAAAGTTACAAGATGTATGATCATTAAATATACAATAGTAAGGTGTCCCAAACATTACATATTCAGCTGATCATGAAGCTAGTCGTTATAAAATGTCAGGACTAGCAAGAGTTTAGTCATACATGATCAACCCTAGGATCTGTCAATCATGTTACAGCCCGTAGGCAGACAGTAAGTAAATTTCAACCGAGCTAAACAGGTGCTCGTCGGCTAAATGCCTCAAAAGAATAATTTTTACAATAAAGTAGGAGATCAAAAATAAACCCACTCGTTGCCAGGGTTTCGTCTAGTAGCCACCATCTGGCTGCAAGGTCGGTAGATCCTCTGGAGCTGCTCCGAAATCTGGCCACACAAAACCAGCTGGGTCAGACCCCAGAAAGAGCAAGTGCCATAAAGGAGGCTTCACTTAGGAACTAAAACCAGCAATCAGCACAACAGTATAAATAAAGTAAAAACTGGAAATAAAGAAAATACATCAGGATGATATACGACGAGATAACCATGGAACTATTCAGATAACCAGGTTACAACCCGTAAACCAAACAAGGACCGGGGTTGTAACCCTTCGTCTGAACAGAACTTGGAGTTCTTACCATTTATCGGTAAAATAAATACAAGCATTCTGGTCATGCAGTAATCTGGAACAGGATCAGGACAAGACTAGACTGGTTAGACTCCATCCAATTATTTCACGGCCAAGCAAGAATTACGGCTTGATACTTTGACTAACTAGGGTTGTCACAAGCCTAATTACTAACAAGATGCAGCGAGATTATTCTACAGCCACAAGCCCTGCAGACCATCCAGGTTACCCGGGTTAAAGGATTTAGAGTTGAATTCAGGTGGGTACATCGTCCAGGAAATGAATGTACCCTTAGGTAGCTTGAAGGGTGCAACACATGACAGTGTGCTGGAAATGTGCCCTACTCGACGGCAGGCTACAGATCCCAAGGCGTGCCCAGGTAACGGGATTGTCTGTAGCTGGAAAATCTCTTCATGACTACTGTGTAATTCTAGTTATTACCCTTAGTCCATTTAATAGGTACTCCTGACCGTGGTACTCAGGAGTCCCTGTCCTAGACATGATGCAAGACAAGACTGGTTTATTTGTACAAGCACAATCGCCCACGGTGTCCAGGTAATTTATACAGGTCATGTCATGTCAGATAGCTGTCGCAACAGCTGCTCAAGATAAATCATGTCAGGTTATCATGTCAAGTGTACTAGTCAGGAGTGCGCCACAACGGGCCACTATCATGTCGTGTCATGCTTACTGGTCAGGGGTGCGCCACGACGGGCCACTATCATGTTGTGCTCAATTATCATGTCCAACATATCAAGTAAATTCGAGATTATCAAGTTCATGACAAAAGGCATAAGGATATAAAATGGGCGTAAAATATCTAATAAATATCAATAGACAGGGCTATAGGAGAGTCATGCGGTTAAGGCATATGCGGCCAAGAAGTGATCTCATACGGCTGGGGAGGGAGTCGGGTTCAATCGACTCAGGGTCCAAAGCTCATGCGGCTCACGGGGTAGGGGCACATGCGGCTAGTGGGGAACGGGTGCGCATGCGGCTGAAGGGGCAGGAACCTATGCGGCTGGGAGTGGGACTAGCTCCCATGCGGCAAGCGAAAAAGGAAGGTTTCATGCGGCTGGGATGAATTGGACCCATGCGGCCGAAAAAGGCAAGACACATGCGGTCAGCGAAAAGGGTACTCATGCGGCTGCGGGGAGCAATGCCTATGCGGCTGGGAGCAAGGGTGCATATGCGGTCAAGGGAAGCAAACCCATGCGGCTGGGAGACTACGGTCTATGCGGCTCACGATTGTTGAGTTCATGCGGCTCAGGGTTGCTGGAATTCCATGCGGCCAGGATGGACTGGGCCTCAGTCATGCGGTTAAGTAAGAAGGACTTATGCGGCTAGAAGGAATACTTGCCGTATGAACTTGTCATGCGGTCAAGTCAAGACAATAGTGCATATGGTTAGAACTAACTTGCCGCATGAATGTTCATGCGGTCAAGCGCTACCATGCGGCTCAGGACTGTACTTTTTCTCCAAATTTCCGAAAAGAAGTACACCATAAGCCATGGCTTCCAAGCTGCACAACTCTATCATCCGGAGCCCAAATCTGAACTTCCATAGGTCAAAATGGGGTAGAACAAAATTCTCTACAACATGGAACTATCCAAACTTAGAAATAACAGGATTAAGTAGATCAAAATCCAAGAAATCCAAAAATAATAAAATCATAGATCTACAAGAATCTAGCCATGGAAAGTAAAAATACCAAGTTCTGAAGTAAGTTAAAATTCTGTAAGGAAGAGAATGAAGCAATAAAATTGGAGTTCCTCCATGAAGCAAGTTGTACTTGCCTAGACCTCTCTCTCCCTCTCTCTGGTAGGTAAGGAAGTAATGGTGGAGAAGATGATAAATGAAGAGAAAGAAAGGAGAAAGGGGCTAATAAATGGGGATGGTGGTGGTAGGTAGGGGGTTCACCCTTGGTTCATGATGAACCAAGGCAACCAAGCCTAGCCGAACCAAACCAATCCCAAGGAGACCAAGCCAAACCAAACCAAGGAGATATGCAAATACAAGATAAAATACGTATACGTATTCCAAATATGTAATACGAACACAGGCATTACACCATGTCTAGGGTTAGCTTCTAGGCTAGTTTACTAGGTCTCAACAAGTCAAGTCAACCTAGAATTCACCAATTCAATAAATCATCAAATAATTCAAATAAGTCAAAATGACCAAATTACCCCTAAGCTAAAAATGATAATTAAATCATCCTAATGACATGGTTAGGCTTTAGGTCATGCAGTCTCTCAGGTTACACTAGCAAGACCTCAAAATCATAAGCCATGACTTAAGGCAGTTTTTAAATAGTTTAAAAATTATTAAAACTCACCAAAAATCATAATGTGAAATAAATATCAATAATTAATAATTATAATTTCAAAATTTTAAAATTATCCTCGTCTGGAAAACTGGGTGTTACAATCCTACCCCCCTTAGAAAAATTTCGTCCTCGAAATTAAAATAATCGCACCCCTTCTAGGTAAAACCCAAACAATCAAGGTCAAGAGATAATCATGCAAACATAATCTTACGGATCGTGATTTCACAGTCTCGAATAGGGTAGCTACACTATCTAGCAATCACAAACAATATCCTGGCTGGTACTAATGAAAATCACACATGAAAGTGGAAAAGAAGAACAGGAAGACGAACCTTCTAACCCATCACCTGCAGCGTCAGTCTCCTCGACTGCCATCGTAAAAGCTCCACCCCTCTGGGCATGGTGCTACGCTACAGGTGGCCTAGCTCTCTCTCTCTCTGACCCGGTGCTCCGTCATATACGGGTGCAGTAAGGCAATCCCTGACCCGATGAGCAGCGGATCCATAGAACAGACAAACCTTCCGCCTCCTATAACAAGTCTCCCAAATGTGCCCTGCCCTCTTGCAGTAAGCACAAGTCTGCACCATGTGGTCCTACCCTCTAGGCTGATGCTGTGTCTGCTGTACTCTTATCGGTGCTTGCATCTGCTGAATCTGTACGTGAGGCCTCTTGGCCTGGCCTCCGCTGTTGCTGCCCCCAACTGGGTCTTGCCCCCTCTTGAGCCTAAGCTTAAGATCATCCTCAGCCAATAAAGCTCCCGTTAAAATCTCCTCGAAAGTGGCATCCCTGTTGCCCTTGGTCAAGGACTTGACTTCCTTGAACAGACCCTTCCGGAACCTCTGGGCCTTCGCTGTCTCGCTCAAACCCTCTACGAATCTGCCGAGGCGGCCGAACTCCCCAGCGTACTCCTCTACTGACAGGCTCCCCTGAACTAAGCTCTCGAACTGCGACTCCAAGGCTCGAAGCGCTGAATCTGGAAAGAACTTCTTCTTGAAGAAGCCCTTGAACTCCTCCCAGGACTATCCAGCTACCCCCACCCTGGGGTCTGACTGATACCAGGTGCGAGCAAGATCTCGCATCCGGCTAGCTGCTGCCTCTATCTGGAGATCTGCCGGTATCCGGGCTAGGCGGAAGATCTCCTCTATATGCTCGATCTACTCATCAGCATATAGAATCCCCTCCGTCCCCAGGAAGTCTCTGGGGCTCATCTTCTGGAACTGCTCTATCCCCGGTGTCCTCGGCTGCTGAACCACTGGTCGAGCTGCAACTGTCGTAAGGGCCAACTCCATGCTCCTGTCCTGTCGGGCCTGCTGCCGGTCCATAAACTGTAGGAAGTAAGCGAACATCTGTGCCGCATCCACGTGTCTTGTAGGCGGCGGCTGCTGGAAAGTCATCTCTGGGATGACCGGGCTCTGTCTGTGCACTGGTGGAGGGCCTCCTCCAAAGGCAGCTGAAACACCTACCCCTGCTGGCTGAACTGGTGCCACGGTATCGGAGGCTGGCTACACAAGACGAGAGATGGCAGACCTCTTAGCAGTGTCCCTCGGTCTGGAGCGATGGGATCTAGTCTCGACCATCCTGGAGACAGATCAAACAGGGAATCAATACTGAGATAGAAGCGATAAATCAATGGAGGACAGTAAATTTTTAAGGAAGACAAATCAGCAAGATGTATATATGGCATAAATTGATGCAGAATTTTTCCTAACTGTGATTGAGTACCTCTCCGTTAAAGCCTATCTCTCAATCCTATAGCAGGCTCGCAGCAGTACAACTAAGTCGTCGTACTACCACGATATCGTACTAATGCGACTCTCGACCTGCATGGGCCACCACTAAAAACGTGTCACGACTCGCACCCCGTGTAGGGGCACGAGAAGTGGGTACGTCCAGCCTACGCCACAGTGTCGACGGTAGAACGCTGTCCTAGGTTACAATCTAATCAACAACTCACGCAATTATATAATGTACTTGTCAAATCTTAACTCCGAACGGAGGACAAGTATAGATATAATGAAATCTCAATCACAGTCTAAGCACGATAAGATAACACAGAAGTTATAACTAAAGACTAAACAACAACATTTATAAACTACTAAATAATAATATCTCAAATAAACTCAAATACAAACTCGTATCTTAGTTATTACAATTCAAGTTCTAAAACATGAAAACTAAGCCAAGTCTACTAGCTAGTCTCCTGATCACTCCTGAGTGTCGGGGCCATAGGTAGCTAAGCCATCTCCTGCTCCAAGGCAAGTAGGGCAAATATCCTCAGGGCAAGCATCTATAATATTTTCAACAGGTCCAGTCACGACAGGAACGAGTACAATTTATCAAGAAATCCCAAGTAAATGATAGAGAACTATAAAGCAGTTATAGACAGTTGTATTGATGAATATGGCAATTTGTACGAGTAATGTTGTAGAGAGCAGTTAAGGTACAAGGAAAGTAAGGTAACTAAACAAGAAGAGAAACATAGCAATGGAGACTGTAAAATAAGATCTAGCTGAACTAGAGTAACATAATGAGTTCAGATGGTACAATATAAGTCGAGTGTAATCCCAGTGAGTCTAATATAAGATGAGTCGAATGTGATTCTAATCATTGTTCTAATAAGGTGAATCGAATAAGGTGATACGAATAAGGTGATACGAATAGTGATTCACATGATGTTCTAACAATGATTCGAATAAATTCTCCAAGTGTGTTTTAAAATACTTAGTTAGACATATAAACGGCTAAGGGTAAATCCGGCACATCACACACCTGGCCGGGAGTGGAATGGCTATCGTTCGAATATCATTCATAGGGGGTGGTTCGAATAGTGGGAATGTTCACATGTCTAATCAAGTATTTCCCAGCCCATCTAATACAAATGAATCCAAAATCTGACACATCAATCGAATAAAAGTCCAACCAGCATATGAAGATACGAATAGGTGGTTTGAATAGTGATTCATATGGTGATTCGAATAATAGAGGTAAGACGAGTAAGTATATGTGTCGTATACATGGATTCAGAAATAACAATACGTGTTTGTAACAGAGAATCACATACAGCTAACTAGAACTGAAGTACAGTAATTGACAAATAAATGAGAGAACTATCAGAGAATGTACTTGCCTGCTACTCTGAAAAGAGTAGTGTAATATCAGATGCCTGCACCGGAGTCACAATGTCCTAAACAGAGTAATACAGGTTATAATATGCTTAAAAATAAGACAAATAAAGTTTATGATGCAATCTATATAATTTCTAAGCCAATCTAGGTCAAAGTCAAACTTGGTCAACTCTGGGTCAAAGTCAACTCTTGGTCAACTCTGGGTCAAAGTCAACTCTTGGTCAACTCTGGGTCAAAGTCAACTCTTGGTCAACCATGGTCAACTACACTAGTCAACTAGGTCAACTAAACCATTCCAAGTCTAAACCTAGACTAACAAGTCATTCTAGTCAATCTAGGCCTAACCAATCTAGTTTAGAACCCAATTACAAACACAAGCCAAACCAAGCTAAGCTAATCACACACAACATATATATGGAAGAGAATAGGGGTGAGTGAACATGTAGGAAGGGCCAAGTGCAATATGCTTCAATGTGCACTAGTGTCATGGTGATAGTGTCAACATAGTGTCATAGCAATGTGTAGGGACATAGTGTAATGGGTACATGAGGTAAGTATAGGGTTTGTCAATATTGAACATTGCATTACTTTACATACAACATGCATCTATACCTTACCTACCTTGCATACATATGTGTAGTGTGTGTATGAGTGTTTGGTGTACATGCAAATGTATGTGGTGTGTGCATGTAGGAGTGTGTGACAGAGAACAATAGGATGACAGGATTCTATATATGTGTGTTTGTGTGATGGAGTATATAAGCTAATAATGTGAGTGTGTGGGTAATATGTCATGGAGGGTGTGTGTGTTCAAGTGACTGGAATTCAGTGAATTGTTCTCAGAAATTCAAGAAGGTAGTAAATGTGTGTGTGTGTGTATAAATGAACTGTCCTCAGGATTACCAACAGTGTTCATGTGTATGAGTGTTTGAGTGAATTGACAGCAGGTAGTGTGTTGTTCTCAGGAAATAGGCAATATAAGGATGACTTATTCAAGCTATACCAATAGAGAGTGAAATCTACTGGCTATTTATTCAACTCAAGTAATGTAAATTGGGTATCTATCATGGAATATGTAGGATATCTCATGTGGGCAGTCAACATGTGACTGAATTAAGGGTGCAGGGGTACAGATCATCTACAAGGGAACAACAAAAAATCTGACAAAACAAAAATAAAGGTAAAACAATCTGTAACATGCAGGGCCATAATGATGTGGCTTAGTGCACTAGGTTCACAGGTTTCAGGTTTAGTTCACTATTCAATTTTCAGTTAAAACAGTGAACCATCAAGTTTCAACCCAATCCTAATCTCAGGTTTGAAATCCTGAACCATCTCAGGTTTATATCAAATCATATCAAGTTAACATATCAATTTCAATATGTCAAGGTGACAGTGATGTGTAGATTTCTCAGATTTTGTGATATGAAAACAGTGAACAACCCTAGGAGCTATCAGTTTTTTAGGAAGATTGGCAAATGGCAATTCCTGCAATCTAAATTCCTTGTTAACCTGAATTCTAACCTGCACATAATCATTTCAGACATGTTAATCATGTATTAACATTAAAATTGCATTTAAGTATCAATTTAATTCTTATTTAAAAATCAAGAAAAACCCGACAGAAACTGGGTTCAGTTATAAGTATTAGTTCATGCATCATTGAACCCAAACTGACCAATCCAACCTACATATAATGAAGCCCAGCCATCATGTTTATATAACATCATCAAATTAACCTAGTGTAATATTTAATTGCGTTTGGAAAATACGAATTAACCATTCAAAAAACCTAAATAATATACTGATACTGAACCAGTATCAGAACATATTCAAAACCCAATTCACATTTTAAAAAAACAATTAAAACTCCAAATAAATGGTTGATAAACAATCATGCACAGGTGTGGGTGTTTCACAAGTTGTATCATGTCCAAACACTGGACACGAACGTGTCCAAAATGCGAATCATACAGTGTTTCAAAAATCTGCACAGGCAGCCTCGTGCAGCGAGGACACGGCCTCGTGCACGCGACACAGGACACGACACGACTCATGCTCGTGCCCACGTGTTCGCCCCATATAGGGCTACATATGTGTCACCCTGCACAGTGTCAACGTGTCCCCGTGTCGTGTCTAATAGCGCGTATCAGTGAACAATTTTTATGTGTGCACAGGCAGTACAAAGTCAGTGCAGGCTCGATTTCTTCGCGCACAGTCGACGAGATCCTACGAAATTTTGTGGGTAGGATGTCAGTCATTAGGACAACATGTCTACCAAGTTTCGTGGCCTAAGTCGCCGTGTCGTGTCCGCTAGGACACCCGAGCAGCAGGACACTGTACGACAGTGTCGTGCAGCGAGGACACGGCCTCGTGCACGCGACACAGGGCACGACACGACTCATGCTCGTGCCCACGTGTTCTCCCCACATAGGGCTACATATGTGTCACCCTGCACAGTGTCAACGTGTCCCCGTGTCGTGTCTAATGGCGCGTATCAGTGAACAATTTTTATGTGTGTACAGGCAGTACAAAGTCAGTGCAGGCTCGATTTCTTCGTGCACAGTCGACGAGATCCTACGAAATTTTGTGGGTAGGATGTCAGTCATTAGGACAACATGTCTACCAAGTTTCATGGCCTGAGTCACCGTATCGTGTCCGCTAGGACACCCGAGCAGCAGGATACTGTACGACAGTATCGTGCAGCGTGTTCGTGTCCATTTTGGACACGGACACGGCTCTAAAATGTGCTCAGTGTTCAACAATATTAATCTACATATCAAGGGCTTCAAAATCATGTAATTAGTTTTTGAAATTAATAATATTTATTTCATTCAAGCATTTTATCAAACACCTAGCAATACACCTAGACACGTGTCCGATACAGACACCAAACGGACACGAAATCCACCCAAATTTTGGGGACACTTAGGAGACTCCTAGATCTAGCCCTAAATGTAAAGAAAACAAAAATTTAAATCAATTTAAAGGGTTTTACCTATATGTGCAAAAAGCTTGGAAAAGCTTCAAATGGGGGATTCTTCCTCTTGATGGCAAAAGCTCCAAATTGATCCAAAGCTGGGATTAAACCCCACAATCAGAAAATAGGAGAGTATTAGGTTCTAATGCAAGAAACTAGGATTAAAAAGGAATAAAAATGGATTTATGGGAATTTTTGGAAGGGAAAAAAATACCTCTCTTTCTCCAAGTGTTTGAATGAAATAAAAGAGGCAAGCCCTAATGAATAAGTGTTTATATAGGGTGGGGATCCCTATGTGGCTGGTCATAGGCTCAATAATAGGGTTAGGATTTACTAAAATGGCCCATGGGCTTAAGTCATGATCAAACAATCATTAAACCATAAGTCATTTCACGAAACCATAAGCCATGACTTAAATTCACTTAAACTAATCCTCCTAATCCAAAATTAGTTTCTAATGGCTAAAAGTAGGTTAACCTAAGTTAGACTAGGGTCACTATGGCTAGGGTTAGCTTCTAGGCTAGTTCACTAGGTCTCAACAAGTCAAGTCAACCTAGAATTCACCAATTCAATAAATCATCAAATAATTCAAATAAGTCAAAATGACCAAATTACCCCTAGGCTAAAAATAATAATTAAATTGTCCTAATGACATGGTTAGGCTCTAGGTCATGCAGTCTCTCAGGTTACACTAGCAAGACCTCAAAATCACAAGCCATGACTTAAGGCAGTTTTTAAATAGTTTAAAAATTATTAAAAATCACCAAAAATCATAATGTGAAATAAATATCAATAATTACAAAAATTTTAAATTATCCTCATCTGAAAAACTGGGTGTTACAGTCTTGTGATACAAATTTTTACTCTCTCATGCTACCAACGTCACAACTTTTCCACTGCTGCTCCCACTAATGATGATGAACGCAAAAATCAAAGACCCCCCCTCTCCTTTCTCACTCTTCACAGTTCTCACAACAGGAAGGATCAGTACTTTCTATTTCTCTTCCATCCATGCTCTGGACCCATCTGCTCCTCCCTACTTCCCTTCTTCTTATTTGACTCTCTCAGCCACATATGATATCCAGCTCAAGTGTAGAGTCGGGGGAGAAGAAGTGGGCAGGAAGAGGAGGGGGAAGCAGTACAGCCGACGGTATGACCTGGAGGAAGTACAGAGGTTTTGCTGGAGGTGCTGGCAATTTTCTCAGGATGGTGTTGAGGAGCAAGTGTAGAGTCGGCCGAAGGAGACAGCTTCTTTTGGCCGACTCTATACTAGCTCCTCAACACCATCCTGGGAAAATTGCCAGCACCTCCAGCAAAACCTCTGTACTTCTTCCAGGTCATGCCGTCGGCTATGCAGCTTTTCCCTCCTCTTCCTGCCCACTTCTTCTTTCCCGAATCTACACTTGAACTGGATATCATATGTGGCTGAGAGAGTCAAATAAGAAGAAGGAAAGTTGGGAGGAGCAGGTGGGTCCAGAGCCATGGTGGATGAGAGGAGAAGGAAAATTTTTGTTTCATGGGGGAGGAGCAGATGGGTCCAGATGGGAAGTAGGGAGCAGTAGATGTCCCTGTTATTTGTAGGCGTCCCCCTAGCGCGCCATGGGTGGTGGCGCGTCACCCCCCTTCTCGTCTGACCACTACGACACGCCATCTCCAATGTCATTTCATTACTCCGATTACAATTTCGATAAACTTCTTATTTTTTTTATAATTTGAGTGAATTTCTTTACCCTATATGAAAATTTCTGTTATCAAAGAGATGGCTCCCAAGACTCTCCGAGGTGGTGCTGCTAGCCGAGGAAGGGGCTGAGGCAAGGAACCCTTGGAGGTCGACACGGAGGAAGTCTCCGTCGTCAAACAAGAGCCGGTGACTGTTAAGGAGGAGGTGTTACCAAAGGTCGAGGTCAAGGAAGAACCGATGACCATCAGGGAAGAGATTGCTCCCAAGGTTGAAGTTAAGGAGGAGCCACCGTCATAGAGTAGTAGCATCTGGACTGACTCTCCTATCCCTACAGAAGACCTCAACCAGATTGAGCATTCGTATGCAAAGTGGCTGATAAAATGGTACATGCCTCAACGCAACTATGATCCCTGGCTGTGAGGATTCATCGTATGACTTGCGGTCTTTGCTGAGGCCAAAGTGGATTTTCCTTTTTATTGAATATTGAATATTTGTGTTTAAATATTGAATATTTATGTATTTTGTGTGAACAATTTGAATGCTTGGGATAGTTGTGTGTTGGAATTGTTTGTGTGTTTTGTATATTGGAATATTTGTGTGTTTTGTATATTTGTGCTTGAGATATTTGTTTTATTTAATATTGAATATTTGTGTTTTGTATATTAAAATTGTGTATATTGGAATTGCTTGGGATTATTTATGTGTTTGGTATATTGGAATTGTGTATATTGGGAATGCCCAGCTTTATGCTATTTTTTTTCAAAATATTTCCAGATACCGACGGACTGGCGGCCACTTTCCGACGGACTATCCGTCGCTAATTGGGGGATTCCCAGTTAGCGATGGATGGGCGACTAAAACCCGACGGAATATCCGTCGCCAAGGTCCTGGAATTATGAAAGATATCCAGGAGCTTGTCGACGGAATATCCGTCGCTACTCCGCCGCTAATCCGACGAGGTTGGTGACGGATTAGCGACATATTTTGCGTATCAGAAACCCTCTAATACGCGTTTAACGATGGTTTAGCGACGGTTTGTCCGTCGCTAAATGTCCCTACATTAAAATTTTAAACTGTCGAAGTTGACAGAAAATCGTCGGCTAGCCGTCGCTAAATGTTTTGAGGTAGCCAACGATAATCCGTCGCTAAGTAGTCGATGAGCGACGTACTAGCGACGGACTAGTTTTAACGACGAGGTTATTCCTGACGGATTTTTTCAGCCCGTATCCGTCGGTAATCCGTCGGTAATTTCAATTAGCGACGGATAGGGCCGTCGCTAAATCATTGTATTTTAGTAGTGATTATAGTAAGAGAAAATAACTGCAGTGCACACTCTTAAGCATCAACTGAACTATAGTTCAGTTCAGTCTATGTCCGGGTTGTGTACAAATAGATAAGGGCCTTGGATTAGATAAGGTAAATATCACTAAGATAATAAGATACAATATACGAATTTGTGCCTATTGGATAATGTGTGTCCATCTTTGCAGAATTATTTTCAAATGGATATGAATTACTACTTGCGGTGTCATTCATGGATTTATAATCATCGTCCTGATGACATGTGTAGTGTACGGGATGAATACATAGCGAGAGTATAGTAGTTCCTGCAGTTTGTCAAGACGTTCTCTCAGTACATGGACAGCAACAAAATTAAGTGTCCGTGTGTAAAATATCGTGACGTAAAATATTTTTCAGAAGTGGAAGTGACATATCATTTGTATTCGAGAAGTTTTATGCCTAATTACTATCAGTGGACCGCACACAGAGAACTTGTGTCTTTAGCATCAGAGCCAGAGCCTTATGTAGAGCCGTATATGCATACGGGACCTAGTTTTATTTCAGATAATCATGGATACGATGACGGATGCGTGAACATGGTTTTCGATGCTGTAGGGCCTAGTTTCGTTCTGGATAATCATGATGCAGCTGAGGAGGAACCGAATGTCGATGTTGCAAAGTTCATGGAGTTGCTGGAGAATGCAAGGACTCCATTGTATCCTGGTTGTGAGGATCATTCACCGTTGGAGGTAGTTACAAGACTGTTGAGCATTAAGTCAGATTTTAACATGTCGCAAGAATGCTACAACCGAGTGATGGAGTTGATTATAGAGATCTTGTCGGCGGTGCTAAGTTACCTAAAGACTTCTACTGGTCTAAGAGGATAGTGAGATCGCTCTGGATGAGATACGAAAAAAATCGATTCTTTTCGCAACGGGTGCATGTACTTCAAAGACGACAAGGACAAAGATGTGTGCAGATTTTGTGGTGTTGATCGCTATAAGGCAACTAGTACAGGGAGGTCTATCGGTGCAAGAAGACCGACCGATTCAATGCAGTACTTGCCTTTAATGCCGCGGTTGTAGAGATTATTTATGGTGAAAAAGACGGCTGAAAATATGAGTTGGCACAGGCGAGAACAGATTGAAGGAGTGTTGGATCACCCACCCGATGGAGACGCATGAAAGCACTTTGATCGAGTGTATCATGATTTTGCTTCAGATCTGCATAATATCAGGTTGGGGCTATCTTCTAACGGTTTTACTTCTTTTCGTCTTTCGGGATCCGAGTATTCGTGCTGGCCTATGATTGTCACTCTGTATAACCTATCGCCTTAGATGTACATGAAGACTCAGTACATGTTTCTAACTGTTATCATTCCTGGTCCGAATAATCCCAAGAGGAATATTGATGTTTACTTACAGTCGTTGATAGATGAGTTGAATTAGTTATAGGAATTAGGCGCCAACACGTATGATGTTTCCAGGCAGCAGAATTTTCAGATGAAGGCAACCCTTATGTGGACCATCAACGACTATCCGGCCTATGAAATATTATCTGGATGGAGCACTCATGGCCGTCTCTCATGTCCGTACTGCATGGACTGTACTAAGGCTTTTCGTTGGAAACACGAAGGAAAATCGTGCTTCTTTGATTGTCATCGACAATTTCTGCCAAAAGATCATCCGTTCAAAGGGAACAGGAATGCGTTCCGTGCCGGCATTGTAGAGAATGCTGATCCACCGCCAAGATGGTACAAAGACACGATATGAGAGGAGGTTAGAGATTTTTCAAGTGCTATCAAAGATCCTACAACTGGGTACAAATGCAATAGATTTTGTCGCGATCATAACTGGACGAAGAGAAGCATATTCTGGGATCTGCCATATTGGAGTACCAATCTTATCAGACATAATTATGATGTCATGCATATTAAGAAGAATGTGTTTGATAACATAATTAATACTGTGATGGACGTAAAGAGAAAAATGAAAGACAATCCCAAGGTCAGGTTAGACTTAGAAAAAATATGCAAACGTCATGCATTGTATTTGATAGAGGAGAATGGAAAACAGTTCATGCCAAAGTCAATTTTCTCACTGGACAAGGGGGATAAAGTGAGACTTTGTCGGTGGATCCAGGGCCTAAAATTTCCAGACAGATACGTGTCAAATCTGAAAAGATGTGTCGATCCGAAGGAAAACAAATTGACGGGTATGAAGAGCCACGATTGCCACGTATTCATGGAGAGGTTAATTTCGATTACATTTCGAGGATTCTTACCGCAGGCAGTTTAGGATCCATTGACGGAGCTTAGCATATTCTTCTGGGACTTTGTTCTAAGAAATTGCTCGTCGATCGTCAAGAAAAGCAAGAGAAGGACATTGCGGTAACACTGTGCAATCTAGAGAGGGTGTTCCCTCTTGGATTCTTTGACTCTATGGAGCATTTGTCGATTCATCTTTTCTATGAGACAAGTATATTGGTGGACCCGTCGAATATCGATGGACGTACCCATTCGAGCGATATTTGAACCACCTAAAAATAAAGGTAAAAAATAAGGTACGGGTCGAGGGTTCTATTTGTGAATCCTATGTTCTCGAGGTGATTACAAACTTTTGTTTGATGTATTTCAAGCCTCATGTTGTAACTAATAGAACGAGAGCTCCCGAAAATGACGACGACGCTCATGAATATAATGATACAACACTAAAGGTATTCAATGCTCTAGGAAAGCCATCGAGTAAAATAAAGAAGAGATATCTGAACGATGATGAGCTAAGGGCTGCTCAGGTGTATGTATTACTCAACTACGACGAGAATGAAGTAGAGAAGCTCGAGGGGTAAGTAATTAATACGTCTACGTCCATGTTATTTTAATAGTGTTGACCATTATACTATTATATTAATTGGACGATGTTCTTTTCAGCATATTTAATGATGATGTGAGGTCAAATAGGCCACACATAACAGAAGAAGAACTAGAACAAGAAATGAGGCATTATTTCCCTTCTTGGTTGAGTGCATATGTAAGGGGGACTCTGTAATTACCTTTTTATATATGCACTTGAGAATGAACTTAATTTCTTATTTTGTGGTATTTAGGTCGATCGTCCATACGCAAGACTTGAGAATGAGTCTATTAGAACTCTAGCCAAGGGACCAATTTATGCCGCAAAAACCTGGCCGAGCTACTGTGTGAATGGGTTTAGGTTCAAGTCAACAACTTGTCCGATCAGAGGTAACTTCTTGGATCTCGATTCTACCAAAAACAGTTATTTGTGTATCAGTTCTTCGAACTACAAAGATGTTGATACGGACAACGATTTCTATGGCGTCCTACGGGAGATTGTGGAGTTGACATATAGTTATGGAATAGAGCATGCTAAGATTGTGTTATTCAGGTGTGATTGGTTCGATCCGATTGAAGGTCAAGGTTAAAAAATAGACAAGCATGGTCTTGTGGATATAAACTATCAGTGTCGATATCAAGCCTATGAATCATTTGTCCTATCAAGTCAGGCTCGGCTCGTGTACTTCACAAGTTAACCTAAACGGGGAACAACAAGGTCGGACTGGTGGGCAGTATGCAAGACCAAAGCTAGAAATACTTTTGAGGTTGACGATATAACTTATCAAGACACTACTAAAATCTATCCAATCAGCGACGCCGGAGGACGTCGCTGTTTCACTTAACAAAATGCCTTGTAAATTGGCTTTTGAAAATAAAACGAAAAAAGTACAAGAAGTACAAATTTGATTCTGGGGAAGTATTGCTATGGAAGTCTGATTCGTAAATGATCACTTTGTTCCTTGGACCATATGATGATGATGAAGATCACTGCTTGGAGTAGAAAAACTGGAAGAACTAAGTCACCAGAAAGGTATCGACGCACTTGGGTACTGATGGCGAGGCCGAATGCTTTCCTGCTTTGCTTCACTATGTTCTGAAAGAAAGGTTGAAGAAGAATGCTCTGGAGAATCAAAATCTCTAAGTTCTGATCTCTGTATTCTCTCATGTCTCTGTGTGTGTGTGTTATGAGAAAAATAAGTCTATTTATAGATGTAGCTCCCCTTTCCGAAATTTTGGAATATTCTTATTTATTTATTTATTTGATTTAAATGGTATATATATACCATTATTGTCTTATTAAATTTTGTTACATTTATTATTATTTTATTTGAGGTTATTATATATATAATATTATTTTATTATTTTTGGTTGTCGAATAAATGCTATATATCTATATATATTCATATTTATATAAATAAAGCTCTAGACTGATAATAGAAATATATATATATATATATATATATATATATATATATATATATATATATATATATATATTTTTCAATATACCCTTATTTCTATATTTCAATATATATATACCCTTATTTCTATATTTCAATATATATATATATATATATATATATATATATATATATATATATATATATATATATATATATATATATATATATAGAAAGAGAGAGAGAGAGAGAGAGAGAGAGAGAGTAATGTATATATGTATCATATATATAGATATATATATTGAAATATAGAAATAAGGGTATATACGAGTATATTATATATGTGTACATATAAATATATATGTGTGTATATATAAATATACGTATAGTATGTATATGTGTATATGAGTGTATATGTATGTATATATATATATATATATATATATATATATATATATATATATATATATATATATATATATATAAAATATATATATATATATATATACATATATATATATATATATATATATATACATATATATATATATATATATGTAGGTGATCAAGGGTGACCATAGTCATAGGTAGAATCCACAGAGTGTGAGAGCATTTTGTCCAATCTTTAGTAAGTATTTTACTTGAATAAGAATCTCATTCTTCTTTCCTTGTGCATTTCCCCACAAGTTTTATATCATTCAGTGCACCAAAGAATCATTACAAATAGCGAATGTAATGCATTAGCCATCAAGGCATCATAGTCTAACCTTTCAGCCAAAAACCGAGCAACCCCTTTTTCTACCCGAACTGTAGGTCCCAGCCAAGCCAAAGCAAACGAGCCAGGCCACCCGATCAGCAAACTCCAACCAGGGAATAGCGTAGCCGACCCAGGCTTTATAGCCTAATATATATATAGAAAACCGATAACGAAAGCGCGAGGAGTTCGAAACCTCTCTAAAACCTAAGCGAACCCACGCCGCCACCACGCGCCCCCATCCCCCATTCTCTGGGCGGCCACCCGCCGCCGGAGCCACTGCCGCGCGTGGCCACGGCCGGCGACAAGGCCGCGCGTGAGCAGAACACCAGGAAGCAACATCAGCAGTCGCTGTCCGGCGAAGGCAACTTCGCAAGGCTTTCTCTCGACGCATGGCGAATCTTTTTTCGAACTACTTCTTCTGGTACGATCTCAACCTAACCGACTTCAACTTCCTCTAATTAGTTTTAGGTTACACGAACCAGATGGTCCGATAAATCGACGTGAAGTCGACGAAAAAAATCTGTCCAAAACAGGACAGGAATCCGTCCCAAAGACCCAACTTGGAAGATATTTTATGATCTGTATATTAGGGTTTTCAGAAAACTATTTGAAGGCATTTTTAGACAACATATAGGGCTTTGATTCCCTTTTTGTAGAATCGGAATTCGTCGACTCAGCGTCGAGAAAACAAATCCCGAACTTTGACGAAAATCTGTTTTCAAAACAATAAAATTCATCCACACGACGTGCGTCACGCCAATCCGGACCACGTGGTCGTGCATCGTAAGCATCGAAAGCTGCGTAATGGCTTTGTGGTCGTGTGGGCTTTGACGGAATTCAAATTGGTCGCGTGTGCGCGACGAATTTGATGCGTATCCGTCGAAATTCACCGTATCGTGCACGTTGCAAATTTCTCAATTACTTTGTGCACGTTCGTCAGATCGAGACGAAACTTGCGCCAACAAGACCGTATCATTTTTCTGGTCCTGCATGCCGAGTTTGGTCCGATTCTGAAGACCATTGATAAAATCGTCGTTTTGCGGGCCCCACGGTCCCACTCAACGGGCGATTTTGTGCACGGCCCGCCGGAATCCAACTTTGGACATACGGTTGGGTTCAGTATCGAAAACTGGATTCGTAGACATGTAGTTTGACGACTTTAGAGACCGTTGACTCTGGCACGCTTTTCGGTACAAAGCGGGTCTAACGGCAGACATCATTTTGACCCGAAATTACCGTTTTGCCCCTGTGTCCAGAATTGGACTTAAGGACAGGCAATCCTAGCTAATTGGACTATTCTGAGATCATTGGTATTGTCTATTTCAGCTTTCGGGAACTATTGTACGGGTTTTGACTATTGTGGCATTTTGGGTGATTTGGATCATCGGTTTCACCAACACAGGACCACAGGC
The DNA here is from genome assembly GCA_029216955.1 of Iris pallida. NCBI lineage: Eukaryota > Viridiplantae > Streptophyta > Magnoliopsida > Asparagales > Iridaceae > Iris > Iris pallida. The sequence goes on from JANAVB010009197.1 coordinate 782,301, forward strand.
GAGTACAGTTTATTGTCTGCATTTCGATATTGATTTTCACTATATTTCATTGATTGGCCATTGGTTATGTGATTATTTTCTATTAAAATTGTTGAGTCGGGAATGGGAAGTACCAACGATGTGTGATCTGACCTTAGACAGTGTAGACAGTGTAGACAGTAATTCATTATTTCTTGTAGACAGTGTAGACAGTGATCTATTTATTTCTTGTAGACAGTGTAGACAGTAATTTATTTATTACAAAGTAGACAGTGTAGACCATGATTATTACTGCATTTAAATTGTGTAGATCGTGATTATTATTTTGTAGACAGTGTTTCTTTATTGCAATATTTTCTGTAGACAGTGTAGCTTTATACAATGTAGACAGTGTAACTTAGACAGTGTAGACAGTGTAACTTAGACAGTGTAGATAGTGTAACTTTAGACAGTGTAGACAGTAGTCACATAATTGTCCCGAGACCGATCACATATCAAAGGTACTTCTAGCAGTTGGAGAAAGTCTGTTGTGTCTATTTATTTACTATTAGGTTTTCTGTATTTTCTGTTTATTTTCAAAACTCATAATTGATGTCTAACCTTTGTTTTATAGTCATCTTCTTTATTTGAAATTGCATTCAGTGAATTGTGCTCGTTCCATTCCTGACTGGAAACCAACATTTTCAGGTTAGCCGTGGATTCACTTAGCTTGGGGAGTGACGAAAATACTTGCAGACAAAGGCCTAGAAACTAGCTAGATAGATGAATTGTAGTCTTTCCATATTTGTACAAGTTTATATTTTTCTACAAATGTAAAACTTGTGATCTTTGTAAATTAAATTAATGTTGTGAATGAGCATTGTTTGTGATTTTGATCTTCATGGCCGTGACAGCGTTCTACCGCCGACACTGCGGCGTAGGCTGGCTTGGACACGTCTCGCATCCGTAAAAAAAATAAAAAAATAATAAAAAAATAAATAAAACGGGTGCGGGTCGTGACAAGTTTTTGTGATGGCCCATGCAGGTCAGTCTTCGCAAATCATGCGAACTCGTGATAGTACTTTAGTTAGTTGTACTATTGCGAGCCTGCGACTAGGAAATGCTCATTCACGAATTAGAAATTAATTTAATTTACGAGAATGACTAGGACTAGGAGTCCCCTATACAAATTTACCGATGGGTAGCCTAGGCCATACAATTTAGGATGAGGGTCATTATTTTTGATACCGTGTCAGATCCCCATAGTTACACTATTACCTCTTGATAGGACGATATGATCCAATGTGGATAGATTATTCACTTGGTAAGGCAGAGTTTCCTAGAGTAATGATCTAACCTTGATAAACTATTAAATTCCTTCTCTTTGCCCCTTTAGATATCATCCTCATATCTTAGTCGAACTGCCTATTTAGTTTCTATTTGCCCAAGGAATTAATATTTTGTATAAATTCTAATTATTGTTGTCCCCATACGGACCTCGAGTTAGTTTCGGTTCAAAGTTTTTCTCAATGTTTGAATACACATGGAATAGACATTTGAATGTTTGTATATCTTTCGTCTTCAGTTATTTCCTCTCCGCTCAATCTTTTATTTTAAGGGTTGATAGGGCAAATATTTATGCCTTATTTCATAGTCAATTTGTTTGAATCTCTAGAAGCTCAGGGAGTTATTTACAGATATAGTTACGAGAATGTTAGTTAACTCATAATGGCAGGACAGCAGCGCACTGTCGCCAAATAATTGAAGTATGGAGACTATGGATTCACCGCAGCCAGCAGCGCACTGGCGAGACACGACCCCTAGAGTTGGAAATTATTTAAGAAATATAGGTTATAGATTGTTATTAAGACTATGGCTAGTGGTCCTCTTTGACCATAGTCACACTGGTGTCAATATAAAGTAGAGTATCGGATAGCATGTCATATCTGAATCACGAAACCAAGGGTTTACCACGGCCCGATTTTACGGGCAAGGCGTAGTCCTCGGTGAAATAATTTCAGACGTGATTACAAGTTAAGGATACTATAGAGGATAGGACAGTGCCCTGTGTGTTCCATAAGATCCGAAGCCAATATTGGTGGAAGTTTGTAAGTTGGATAGCACGTCTCCCGATCTAGCATTCAGTGGTCCTTGTGACCTATTGACGAGGATATCGACTGACACTAATAGGTTTACCTAGAATATGAATTTAGAATGTCCATAACCCATTAGTCGACCAAGTCCTTGTGGATCAGAAGATAGTAGGAAGACTGTATAAGTAAGAACACCAGGTGAAGTTTGATTCCCTCAAAACTCGTACTACTTGTGCCTTCTTTCAGAAATCTTGTATACCTGTAATTTGACTATTTTGACCAATGTTGCTATCACAGTCTAGTTTTGCAAGCTCACTCTGTTCTCGAGCTTGATTCGAGGCATATGTTTAGTGGGGACGCCTGCTAACTTATTGTCTAATCAGAATCAGTGTATTATGGTCTGATCAACCATGATGCATTTGGTTCGCTCTTCGTTTAATTTACTACGTGGATGGAGATATATAGGTATCTAGGCTCTCATCCGCGACTGCTTGACAATTCCTCTTAAATTATATGTTCGCCCTTGAATCATGAAATTGTATTCAGTAACATCTCCCTTGAATTCTTATTGTTCTTGACTTTCACCGATTTGGAAGGACGAAAGCTCATGATGGTAGAAAGATACAAGTATTTCCTTGGCAATGATAATGATAGGCACAAGTGTAGCTACCATCGGCCAGTCATGTGTTTGGGTTACTCGTTCTCCCATCAACCCATAAACTACTGTTGAGACTTTCGAGCCATCTGAATTTGAGAATGATTAGGGTTTTACCCTTAGTCAGAACTCCAATCTGGGAGACTATCTATTCTCAAGAAACCAAACGTCGTGAGCCTCTAATCATTGCCAGAAGTTTGCCTTAACTAGAAACTCTTGAGCCTTAACCCAACCCTTCCTCGACCAAAGCCCACAGTTAATGAGTGGACAAGGGAAAGGACAATCATTTATCGTAACTATGGTAGACACTCATCCCGAGAGTGGTTCCCAACCAGTATTGCCCTAGTTATGTAAATTTTATTATTAAGACCTAACTAGTGTTGGAACACCACAGTCACTAGTTTGGCCAATACCATAGCTTAAATACCCTGTAATATTATGATCTACCAGTTGTCAATAGCAATACCTGATCACTACAACCCTGGTGACCATAGTCTGGCAGGTTTGACACCAATAGAATTTCTTGACTCAATTATTAGAAATCTTTTCTTATGTTGTGCCTTGGGGTTGGTTACCCCGTCGATAACTCTTTTACACTATGGACGAGTAGATCATCCTATTTATCGACCATGTGTCATTACACACACACTCAGTTTTCCATTTATTGAGGAACGACTCTTGACTTGGCTTACATCTACCGTATCTCGATACATCGTACCTTATTTTTTTTATTAACAAAAGCCGAGGTACAATATCTGGACTTTAGAATTTTTCTGACCACATCATTCCTAAAACCATATCCTAGTTTCTAAGGTGGGTAGACTGTAAGCCTCCTAAAGTTTTTGGGAGTATATGAAGATTACCGATTGACTAGAATGATTTTCCACTGGGGTGATGATTAGTACCCTTGGACTCCCACTTTTTATTTAGATCATTTTGTGTCCCCGGCCGTGTCATTAATATTCGGAGCACGAGACCAGTTGTTACCTTCCAACAAATTTCATATGTAATGATCTAGACGAGTCCACCTTCATCTAGGTATATCATGTCCCACTCAAACACGTCCCCTTGTACTCTATTTTTATGGTACTTTCTTTCAGGTAGAAAGGACTAACTATAACCCTTACCATGGTACCGGTAAACTTCTCGATTATGATTAGGGACTCAACTTCGACTCGAAACCTTCAACCCAATATATGGTTGTGATCGACTCGAGGCCCACTGCGCACATGTCACTAGTGTGCCACTCAATGGTGTCTTCTCGTGCCACTTAAACACAGAAGTCACGGAAGGCGCACCTTCAGGGCTTAGAGAACCTATTTAACCAACCCGACTAGTCCAACTAGCTCAACCACTTGGGTTGAAACCTATTCTAGGTTACCCTAAACTAGTAGACATAGTTTTATCTTGGATCTTGTTCAGTCCATATGGATTGAAATCCAGGGTTTATCCAACTAACGAATGGTGTCCAATAGGAGAACCCATTAAGACCCAGTTAAACCCATCCATGCACACCACCATACTTGGACTATAGAATTGAACTATTTTTGAAATCGGACCCTGTATCTATTATGTAATCTCCATCCCTTAGAATGTGAACCCATTCGTAACCTTTATCCCATCTGCCTGGAAGTCGAGATACGATCTTGTATTGTATTTATGTTCCTTGCTCGTGTGTTTAAATAACCACGGACAAGATCACACTCTTGATTTCTCAAATCCCGTTCTATTATGGAACCTTGTCTAGAACTTCAAGAACAAATTTTCATATCATATTTTCATATCATATGGATTGTATGCCCCTCTGAGAAACAAGTGTCCTTCGATTTAACAGGTGACTAAACTAGAGTAGCCTCATATAGCAAATAAGTCAATGGTTCGTAAATACTCTTTGTAGCTGTATCGTTGGATACTCTTTACTGCTCTTGAAAATTTGTAGTTGCTCTCGATATTCCTTCCTTACCTTCCCATCCTTTCTATTTCAGAGTGACGAATGGTCATACTATTTAGAGTTTATATATATATATTTCTTAGCTACTGGTGTAAATTTGGGCTTATTAAATGTTGGGTTACTGATAGTCAGGAGAGGGTTATAGATGCCTTATGTTATAGATATCCGTCGGTAGTTACTTTTTACAACTAGTTGGAGTGGGTAGTGTGATCAAAGGTGGGTAGAAGTCCTCGAGGATTCGTAGTACGAAATGGCTAGGAGAAGGATATAAATAGTTATGAGAAATTAAAATTCGAGGATATTGCGGTAATAGTAGATTTATTTTTATTTTTCTTTAATTTTCATGTTTGAATTCTTTGCATGTTTATGAGTTAGAATTTCGAGGACGAAATTATTTTTAAGGTGGGTAGATTTGTAGCTCCCCTTTCCGGAATTTTGGAATATTCTTATTTATTTATTTATTTGATTTAAATGGTATATATATACCATTATTGTCTTATTAAATTTTGTTACATTTATTATTATTTTATTTGAGATTATTATATATATAATATTATTTTATTATTTTTGGTTGTCGAATAAATGCTATATATCTATATATATTCATATTTATATAAATAAAGCTCTAGACTGATAATAGAAATATATATATATATATATAGAGAGAGAGAGAGAGGGTAATGAGAGAGAGAGAGAGAGTAAGAGAGAGAGAGAGAGAGAGAGAGAGAAAAATATATGTATAGAGAGAGAGAGAGAGAGTAATGTATATATGTATCATATATATAGATATATATATTGAAATATAGAAATAAGGGTATATACGAGTATATTATATATGTGTACATATAAATATATATGTGTGTATATATAAATATACGTATAGTATGTATATGTGTATATGAGTGTATATTTATGTATATATAAATATATATATATATATATATATATATATATATATATATATATATATATATATATATATGTAGGTGATCAAGGGTGACCATAGTCATAGGTAGAATCCACAGAGTGTGAGAGCATTTTGTCCAATCTTTAGTAAGTATTTTACTTGAATAAGAATCTCATTCTTCTTTCCTTGTGCATTTCCCCACAAGTTTTATATCATTCAGTGCACCAAAGAATCATTACAAATAGCGAATGTAATGCATTAGCCATCAAGGCATCATAGTCTAACCTTTCAGCCAAAAACCGAGCAACCCCTTTTTCTACCCGAACTATAGGTCCCAGCCAAGCCAAAGCAAACGAGCCAGGCCACCCGATCAGCAAACTCCAACCAGGCAATAGCGTAGCCGACCCAGGCTTTATAGCCTAATATATATATATAGAAAACCGATAACGAAAGCGCGAGGAGTTCGAAACCTCTCTAAAACCTAAGCGAACCCACGCCGCCACCACGCTGCCCCCATCCCCCATTCCCTGGGCGGCCACCCGCCGCCGGAGCCACTGCCGCGCGTGGCCACGGCCGGCGACAAGGCCGCGCGTGAGCAGAACACCAGGAAGCAACAGCAGCAGTCGCTGTCCGGCGAAGGCAACTTCGCAAGGCTTTCTCTCGACGCATGGCGAATCTTTTTTCGAACTACTTCTTCTGGTACGATCTCAACCTAACCGACTTCAACTTCCTCTAATTAGTTTTAGGTTACACGAACCAGATGGTCCGATAAATCGACGTGAAGTCGACGAAAAAAATCTGTCCAAAACATGACAGGAATCCGTCCCAAAGACCCAACTTGGAAGATATTTTATGATCTGTATATTAGGGTTTTCAGAAAACTATTTGAAGGCATTTTTAGACAACATATAGGGCTTTGATTCCCTTTTTGTAGAATCGGAATTCGTCGACTCAGCGTCGAGAAAACAAATCCCGAACTTTGACGAAAATCTGTTTTCAAAACAATAAAATTCATCCACACGACGTGCGTCACGCCAATCCGGACCACGTGGTCGCGCACCGTAAGCATCGAAAGCTGCGTAACGGCTTTGTGGTCGTGTGGGCTTTGACGGAATTCAAATTGGTCGCGTGTGCGCGACGAATTTGATGCGTATCCGTCGAAATTCACCGTATCGTGCACGTTGCAAATTTCTCAATTACTTTGTGCACGTTCGTCAGATCGAGATGAAACTTGCGCCAACAGGACCGTATCATTTTTCTGGTCCTGCATGCCAAGTTTGGTCCGATTCTGAGACCATTGATAAAATCGTCGTTTTGCGGGCCCCACGGTCCCACTCAACGGGCGATTTTGTGCACGGCCCGCCGGAATCCAACTTTGGACATACGGTTGGGTTCAGTATCAGAAAACTGGATCCGTAGACATGTAGTTTGATGACTTTAGAGACCGTTGACTCTGGCACGCTTTTCGGTACAAAGCGGGTCCAACGGCAGAAATCGTTTTGACCCGAAATTACCGTTTTGCCCCTGTGTCCAGAATTGGACTTAAGGACAGACAATCCTAGCTAATTGGACTATTCTGAGATCATTGGTATTGTCTATTTCAGCTTTCGGGAACTATTGTACGGGTTTTGACTATTGTGACATTTTGGGTGATTTGGATCATCGGTTTCACCAACACAGGACCACAGGCGAGTACAGTTTATTGTCTGCATTTCGATATTGATTTTCACTATATTTCATTGATTGGCCATTGGTTATGTGATTATTTTCTATTAAAATTGTTGAGTCGGGAATGGGAAGTACCAACGATGTGTGATCTGACCTTAGACAGTGTAGACAGTGTAGACAGTGATTCATTATTTCTTGTAGACAGTGTAGACAGTGATCTATTTATTTCTTGTAGACAGTGTAGACAGTAATTTATTTATTACAAAGTAGACAGTGTAGACCATGATTATTACTGCATTTAAATTGTGTAGATCGTGATTATTATTTTGTAGACAGTGTTTCTTTATTGCAATATTTTCTGTAGACAGTGTAGCTTTATACAATGTAGACAGTGTAACTTAGACAGTGTAGACAGTATAACTTAGACAGTGTAGACAAGTGTAACTTTAGACAGTGTAGACAGTGTCGCATAATTGTCCCGAGACCGATCACATATCAAAGGTACTTTTAGCAGTTGGAGAAAGTCTATTGTGTCTATTTATTTACTATTGGTTTTCTGTATTTTCTGTTTATTTTCAAAACTCATAATTGATGTCTAACCTTTGTTTTATAGTCATCTTCTTTATTTGAAATTGCATTCAGTGAATTGTGCTCGTTCCATTCCTGACTGGAAACCAACATTTTCAGGTTAGCCGTGGATTCACTTAGCTTGGGGAGTGACGAAAATACTTGCAGACAAAGGCCTAGAAACTAGCTAGATAGATGAATTGTAGTCTTTCCATATTTGTACAAGTTTATATTTTTCTACAAATGTAAAACTTGTGATCTTTGTAAATTAAATTAATATTGTGAATGAGCATTGTTTGTGATTTTGATCTTCATGGCCGTGACAGCGTTCTACCGCCGACACTGCGGCGTAGGCTGGCTTGGACACGTCTCGCATCCGTAAAAAAAAAAAAAAAAAAAAAAAAAAAAAAAAAAAAAAAAACGGGTACGGGTCGTGACAATAGACTTGGACTTTTGTGCGTAAAAACTCAGCAAAAGTTCCATCTTTACGCTAACAACTGCCACCCACGACTGAAGCCATCCTCTGTATATGTTGACACGTGTCCCATCATTTCAGTAAGAATAGGATGCATGTACACACGTTCTTCGAGAAGAATGGCATGAAAGCCACGTAAGCAAACCACGTTCCAAACTGGTGGAGGAGAATAAGGCATAAAAATAGCCCCAATGCACTCTGAGCGTAAAGCAGTAGATTAGGCATAAAATAGCCCTGACATAGACTTTCCGCGTAAAGTGGTTGTTAAATAACCTTGAGCGTAAAAGCAGCTCAAATAGACTTTACGCACACGTCGACTGTTGAGCGTAAAGGCTCGTATAATCTTCGTGCGTAAAAAGAAGCCGTAGTGTGAGCGTAAAGTAAGCTCAATCCACATACTAAACGACAACATTGGTCTCTGTGTAAAAATAAATTCCTTTGTGATATATGACATCATTAATATCTCTATGTCAGAGTTTGCATTAAATGCGAGATTTGACAGCTTTGTCCAGCGTAAAAGTGGCTGATCTGTCTTTGGCGTAAAACCATGGGTATAGACCCGAGCGTAAAATGATCTGCCTGCTTTAGGCGTAAAGTGATTAGTCTTGTCTTGGGCGTAAAGTATTTAGCCTCTCTGCGGTGTAAAACAGATCACTTATGAATGAGATGATTCTTTCTTTGAAGCACTTTTTACGCTCCTACAAGACCCCCTTCAAAGTTTTCAAATATCTCCAAAATTTGAAACACTTTGAACAGAAGCGTAAAAGTTAAAGTTTGATGAGTCAGCGTAAAATTCAGGATACGTAACCGTCATCCGCGTAAAAGCGGGGATATCCAACAGTCGGTGCAATTTTCTGGAATTTGAATCGATTTGAAAAGCTCCCTATAAATAGGGTTTTTTTAGGGAGAGAGAGGATTTTACTTTGTTTCCTTGCTCTTGAATCTCTTTGCCTTCTCCTTCTTCAAATCCTTACTCTGATCTGATGGCTCCTAAGAAATCATCCGCCGCCGGTAGCAAGGGGAAGAAACCTGCCATTGATTCGTCATCGGCTGATCATGTGAAAACCCCTGTTCGATCATCAACACCACACCGACAACCCAACCCGGCCGTAGCTCCGCCTATGATGGATAAAACCCTATTCACTGGCTGGAAAAATCCGTCGAGGAAGAAGAAGATAACCCAACCTTTCGACTTTTTACGCCCACGTTGTACGTGTTAGCGTAAAAACTGAAATAACAACATACGCCCACGTTGTACGTGTTAGCGTAAATGATAAAAAGAATACGCCTACGTTACACGTGTCAGCATAAAATTTGGATTTACGCCCACGATTAATGTGCTAGCGTAAAACTTTACTACGCTCATGTTCATACATGCCAGCGTAAAAAGTTATATTGCGCTCACATTACTATGTGGTAGCATAAAAAAACAGGTGATGATGCGGAGGTCTTCCTCCAAAAATTCAGCAAAGCTACATGGATCGCTACGACTGTAGCGGATACCCGAGCAGTTCTAAACTATTCTTATGGTTGGAACTTCTTTTGTACCCGGCCGCAAGTTCCAGCAGATTGCTTCGGTGTTCAGTTTGAAGATGAAGTCGAAGGAAGAGTTGTATTGCCACAATCAGTCTTTAGATGGCTTCAGTGCATCAGACCTTCTCATCTGATGTACAGAAATGAAGATAATTGTGCGTTTGAACCATACTTACCCAGTAGGTTTGCTCGCCAATTTGGGTACGACCAACTTCATGTTGGTAATCCTTCGACTAGTTTTCGTCACTATAGGAAATTACTTGACGGAGCTAGAGGTTGGAGGTATTTCGGTGCTGCTCGGACTGGTGCTAAATTTAGAATTTCGACCGCCACCAGCACTACAGAATTACGTATACTCCATACGTATGCCCACTTTTACGCTTCAAATCGTTCTTTTGCCCACGGTTACAATATGAGGGGTAGTCTGAAGTGGCCTAAAGAAGGAGATATTGAGGAGCAGGTCAGGGTACCAGCAGACATCCCTGACGATACTGGCATTCCAGATCCATTTTTAGAAGTTATCCCAACAGGAGTTGGAGAACTAGCTGTAGAACCCCAGAAGATGACATTTTGATTGAAGAGGATCATCTCGTCGGTTCTTCCTCAGTCCATCTTGGAGAAGGATCTTCAGCCCCTCCACCAATAGTTAGATCAGGAGCTGTAACACTTTTGTCTCCTGGACGTCTTAGCACCTCACTCTATTTATCTTTGCCATCCAAGGCACAAGTTACAGAGGGTGCTACTACTGTATCCACCACTGATCAAGACCGCATCCCATCAGACGAACCGGCTCTTGACTTTGAGGATGATCACTGGGATGGTGATTATGATACATATCTTGAAAAAAATGCAAATATTCCAAGTATTATACAAAACCTATACGGAATTATATATCATGATTTTGTATACTAACTTATTCTGTTCGTTTTGCAGATGTCATAATTGCACCAAAGCCTATGGCTCCTCCTCCTCAAGAAGAAGACATTTATGAGGAAAATGAGGAATCTGGGGAGGAAGCTTCTCCTTCAGAAGATGCAGACGCCGAAGAGGAGGGAGTGTAAAAGCATGAGATGGAGCCTCAAGAAGAACATCCTCCATCATTTGTGGCACAACAAGCACAATCTGAAGTATCCTCTCTTGCTGAGGACCAACACAAAAAGAAGACTACAGTCGACCCTACTGTATGTGATGATGGAGTTGCTGGAGGAGAACCAGACTTGAACAAAGAATCTGCTATAGAGAGTTTCACCACAACTGAAGCAGTGGAAAATCCCGCGGAGCAGACGATTGAAGAAGATGCTGAAGGCATGCTTGAACCACCAACAGAAAGTGGGGAAGTTATAATAACATCCTCTACTGTTGTTACTGATCCGGTATCAGTTTCTGACAAGCCAATGCCGGAACCTGAATCAGCTCCTGCCATTGTTACCACATCCATCAATATTATCGCCGCCAGAACTCCAGAAACGGCTGGAGTAACAAATATTGAAGACATTGCTTCTGAAATCCTGGAAACCAAGCAGCAGTGACAACAATAGCTCCATCTCAGCTTGTTGTTACACCAACAATATCTGCAGATATTGGAGATACAATCTCTGAAACTTCTGAGAATCAATTGGCTATGACGGTAGTAACAGCAACGACTTCGTCTCATCCTGCTGTCATGCCAACCACATCTACTTCCGACCCCCAAAGAAGAGATTTATTAGATATTGCCGCCACACCAAGCTCCAGCATAGAAATGAATCTCCTGGTTGAGATTCATACTGAAACTTTTTATAAAACTTTGGCAACTTTGATAAAGATGGTCCTGAATAAGGGTCTCAGCTATGAGATTTTGAAGACGGCAATGGCTCTAACTATCAAGAATGTTGCCATATTCAATGATGTTGAGAGAGCTACCACTTTGGAGAAAACTGTGGAGGACCTTGAGCAGCCGATTGGAGAATATCTCAGGCTATCAAATAAGACTGTTGAAGGCCTCATTCAGGAGGAGTATGATGCCTTAACAGTTGATTATCTTGCTCGAGAGACTACATATAATACAGCTCTCCATGAACACAGTCTGAAGGTTGCCAAAGAGAAAGCCTTTTTTGCTGGCATAAAACCTGCACTGCATGGTCACAGAGTGGCTTATGATGCTTTGAACATAGATATTCAGAGCAAGAATGACAGAATCCGCGAAGTCGAGGCAGAGCTAGCTTGCTTGAAGGCTGAAAGGGAGAAGATGATCGATGTTCGAAATCTGCACCTCACCCAAAGCTCAATTTTAGAAGAACAAGCTTTTGGGGCTGAATCGACCATCAGAACCCTTGATGAAGCCAAGGACAATTTAATAATCACCTTCCCTGAACTTTCCTGTATTTGCACCCCCGAAGCTCGACGTGAAGAGGCTACCAAGAAGGTTATGAGTTCTCGTGGCAAGCGGTTAGAAGAATTAAAGAAGTTGCTTCAAGATGTTTCCACTCCACCTTAAGAGAGTGCTTTGTCATCTTTCGTCTTATTCATTTTGTAGTGTTTCCACCAGAAATGAATGAAAGATTTGTTTTGTGATCCTATCATTTATTTGGAATTTAAAACAATAGATAAGAGATAGAAAGCACTTATCAGAGGTAATATGGACGTGACAAGTCTTTTAAACTCAACGTATTATATCTATCCAGAGGTAATATGAACATGATAGATAATGAAATCTTATTTTGTGTGAGATAGAAAATACTTATCAGAGGTTATATGAACATGACAAGTTTTCTAAACTCAAAACATTATATCTATCCAGAGGTAATATGGACATGATAGATAATGAAATTATGTTTTCTGTTTAGAGTGTATAATACTATCAGAGGTAATATGAACATGACAGTACGTAAGAACTCAAAGAAAAGTAGATTAATATCTATGCAGAGGTCAAATGGACATGATAGATAGGAAAAGAAGGTGGATTTGGTATTTATCCAGAGGTTATGAAAATATGATAAATAATAAATCCAACTTTATATACCAATTGGTAAGATAGGAGATCAAAATCCCTCTCCAAAGAGACAAGTAATCAGCTTAACCAAACTTTGGTAGCTGGGGATTAAGAAGACAGATGTCATTGAAGATATATATGAAAGAAATAAATGAACCAATCATGGCTCAGGGGACATTTTCAAATGGCTCGGATTCACCATCAGTTTGAACCATGTAAGCTGAAAATATTTTCTCAGATTTATCATATGAGGAACGAGACATATCAGTTTCGATGAATTGAACTTCTTCTGAATCCGATGATTACGAAGAAGAGAATTCTTCTTGTATATCGTCATTAAACATGTGGGACGGATCATATCTCAACCCATGATGAGTCTTTTGGTAAAACGGGTCACCACATAATGGTAGTCGTCTACCCTTGCCTTGATTGAGACCTTGCATAGTCTTCAAATCATATCCCATGTTCTGGATAATCTTGATAGATTATTGACTATACTTGTCAATTCGAATTCTTCCCTTGTCTTTATCCTTCAGCTCATCTGCCTGAGCAACAGGGATATTTCTAGCCAGGCCAAACACAATTTGGCGCTTGTTTTTCTTATCTGACGGAACCACGAAATAAGATTCTTTGTGACGTCTAAAAGTTACGCAAGCTTGTGATGAAGCGGCCACAGGTAGAAGATAAGGAGAAGATGTTAGGAACCTTTGAGCATAAAGTCCAACATCTACATGAGGAGGGAAAGAATTTTCCTTATGATCGATGTATAAAGTTTCCTCTGGCTCAATGTCGACTTTATATTGATGACTTTGATTATCAGAAGATAAAGTCATTCTTTCGATAAACTTGACAGCCATATACTCGAAAAGGAAATCTTTATTGATATCAAAAAGTATAGAATGATCAATATTTACATCATTTACAATTTGACTGCTACGCTTTGGATTAATTATCAGTGGAACATTATCTGTCTTCTGCGTAGTTTTGCCAAGATTGACAATCAATGGTGGTTCTGGATCATTCGTACAAGAAGTACGCCCTTTGACCTTGATCATAAAAGGTTGAACTTGGCTCTTAGCAGGAATATTTGTTGATTCCTCAGATGAAGTTTGAGTTCTTCCTTTAACCTTGATTATCAGAGGTTGATCATTGACAGATTGGGATTGGATTCGTCCCTTGACTATGATCTTCATAGGTTGCTCCTCTGGCGGATCTTCATTAATAGACTGATCCTCAGTAGGTGATTGATCTTCAGCCATGTCTGATATCTCTTTCACATGCTCTTGTTTATAAAGCCTTGAATCAGAAAAATAGGCTTCGACACCCTTGAAGGGATTGATATCAGCAAACTCAGTCTTTACAACTCCTTGGGAATCCACATACTTGAAGCATTGGTAGAGAATTGAAGGCACAATATTGTGCACATGAATCCACGGTCTCCCCAAAAGGATATTATAGGAGACGTCTGAGTTGATAACATAGAAAGTTACCATGGTTCGAAGATCACCAATCTGAATCTGCAGACGAATCTTCCCCAGTGGCTTGCTCTTGCCAGAGTTGAAACCGACTATCGTAGTACTAGTGTAAGTCAAATCACTAGTAGGAATCCTCAGGGGTCTTAGCATACTCTGAAGAATTATGCTAATTGAGGACCCGGGATCAATGTAAATCCTGTCAATTTCAGTGGATCCAATATACCCAGTGTAGCACAAAGGTCTGTCATGCTTGTTATGCTTCAACAGTATATCTTCTTGTGTAAAGGTGATGTTGGGAATTGCTTCCATCACACTATGATATTGTGGACATGACACTGGTATATTATCAGGAGTCTTGAGTTGAGCCAAGCATGAATCTGCTTGAAGTAAAGCTTCACTCAAAGTCTCTCTGCTTTCTCTGGAAAGGCGAAGCAACTCAAATATAGATAGTCTAGCCGGAGTATTGGCTAACTGAGCTAGAATATCAAACTTGTAAGGCTTCATCACCACCCCCTGACTGGAAGCAGACTTCAATGGGACATCGAAGCGTACTGCTTTCTGTTTTCCCTTTTCAACCACAGAAGGTTTAGCAGGAATAGGAGAGGGTTGAGTTGGTAGTGTTTCCACTACGTCTTCAGCTTCTTTGGAGGATCCATCATAGTTTTTATGGTACTCTTTTCCAGATCTTGTACCAGCAAAAGATTCTTCCTCAGACTCAGGAGAAGGAAGTACCATATTACAGGATTTTGTCTTCCCTCTCTTAGCCTTCTTCTTGTGTGGATTGTTACGAGGAGCTTCAGAACCCAATCCAACAGTAGAATTTTGATTTTGAATCTGTAAAGGAAGTCGTATTCCTTTATCTTCTTCATGAGATGAACAGATTGCTGACTATACAAGTGAGTGGGCAGCGGACTTTTGACAGGTGTTTCAACAGAGGAAGTGGAAGAGGCAAGACCTTCTGTAACCTCAGGAGAATGAAGAATAGATGTCTCTGTAGTTACGGGAGGAGAAGGATTGGGGTACGAGAAAAAATCTCTGTCGGAGCTTTTTCATAAGCAGCAAAGACTTGTTGTGCCCGATATAAAGGAACACTATTCATGGCTATCCACTGCTGATGAGTAAGCTTGAGCTTGGTAGGAGGAGCTAGACTTGGAGGACAGATGTTTAGTCCTTTCAGTCTATCTTCTAAAGGAAGGCCATCCCATAAATGATCCAAGTCATCAGGATCTGGAATAACATGAGAAATCATGTTGCAGGTTCTGACTTTCTTGCCCTTCTTGGATTTTGAAGTTTTATCTTCATTTTCCAACTCAGGCACTAAGTCAGGATGTACCTACATAATTTCACCATTCTTTAGTGTAAGCGGCAGTAATCCTGCATTTTCTTCTCTAGCAGGCGGGATATTCACGATCTTTATCGTCGCCTTCGGAATCGGGATAATTCCATCTGGGACTTACTGTGGAGGAAAATCTTCGAACTGAAGAGAAACCATATTGGTCGTAACCGTATGGTCTTCATTAGTTAAAGCAATGTTACCACCATTTATCAGCTCTTGGATTTTCTTTTTCAAGACATAGCAAGCACTGGTAGGATGATTAATGTATCTGTGATAGATACAATATTTGGGATTGTCAGTCAGATTCACCTCATTAGGCCTATTTGGCTCCGGAATCTGAAGTTTACCACTCTTCACCAGACATTGAAATATCCCTGGGATATCACTTTCGTCAAAAGAATATTCTTCCTTTGGCATGGAAGATTCTTGATTGTTCGGCGTCGTTTTGTTCTTGGAAAGATTGACCATAAGAGTATCTTTTCCTCTCACATTACGATTGCCAGGATTATTACTAGGATTACTTTTCTTCCTTTTATCTTCTGAAGCGAAAATCATCCCATGCTCTCGAGCCAACCTACCATTGGTCTCGGCAGAAACTGCTGCTATGATAAATGAAGCCCAATCTGAGAATTGGGAACCCGTGAAAACAGCGATGGATAGTCGCAGATTCATCTTGCATGTATCAATCAACGCTGAATCTGGCATACCAGAAGGCATCTTTAGAGTAGCCTGCCGAAAACGTTCGATGAACGTCCAAGTATCTTCTTTCTCCTTTTGTTTGATTTCTATCAAGGAGGACATGTTCATGTCCATACCTCCTTCATAGAAACGGGAGAGAAATATTGCCTTGAATTCGTCAAAAGACGAAATAGAATTATCGGGTAAACTATGATACCAGTCGTAAGCTGAACCTGTCAGACACCCGATGAACACTCGAGTGAGAAGAGCATTATTTTTCTGCAAGTGTACAGTCATAATATCAAAGTAATTGATATATTGACTGGGAGATGCTTTTTCATCGAACAAAACAGTAGATTGTGGCTTGAATTTCGGTGGAAAGGGTACATCATTCCAATGAGGAGGATATGGTTGCTTGATCCCTAACCTCTGGAGCTGATCTTTGTGCTTCAAAACTTCAAAATGTGCTTTGAGCTCACGCACTGCTTGAATGGCTTCACTGGTTTGGAGAAGCATATTTGATTGAATGGTTGTTGAATGTACCGTAACCCCCACTGGAGGTGGTACATCTTCAGAAATGATGGGATCTGGAGATGCAGAATTTTGATTAACAGCAGGCTCTTGAATATTCAAAGGTATTTCAGTCCCTTGACTATCTTGAGTTTGTGCTGCTACTGGTACTGGTGTTATTACTATCGGCTGAGCAGTTTGCTGATTCAAAATTATCTGATGCATGCTTTGCACCATGTTAAGCATATCTTTCAGTGATTGCTCAACGGTAGTGAGACGTTGTTCTGTATTAGCAGATAACGTCTCTGGTTCATCTCCAACAGCGTAGGATTCAACCTCTCTTGAAGATATAGAGGGATTAGTATAGAAGTAAGAATCCACACTATCGGTATCAGACTCAAAAGATTGAGTACCCCCAGCTTCTGAATCAGAAGTCTGCAATTGTCTTTGTCTTCTTGATCGAGTATTCTGATATACTCCTTCAAAGGAATCAAGAAGTCTGTTGAACTGTTGTTGACCTGGAGTTTGGGATATGTTCCGTCTCGGACGTCGTCCTCTGTTAGTATGAGATGCCATGTTGACTGATGCATATGACAGCTCATGTTCTTGGTCTTCAGCTTGATGTTGAGGTACATTAAAACTTAATCGATCAAAAACTGACCGTTTTGAAGCCGAACAACAACAATTAATCACAACCTGGTGATATTCACAATGATGTTTTTCTTGGGGGAGTGTCACCGGAGATTGTGAATTCTTACGCTTTTGCATTAGCAATTCACGTAAGTCAGAAGGAGTGGAGGGAGTAGTCTTCTTTATTATATTAGGGATAGAAAAGCGTTTAGTACCCTGTGTATAAAGAAGATTACTGGCAGCATTTGCAGAACCAAATTGTACATTTCTACGCGTTTGGAGTTGTGTGCGTAAATCTTGAGATTTTTTAGCACAAATGACTCCATTTTCATGGCGCGTAATTTGCAAGTTTGGTACTTTGCGTAAAGCAGTATAAGAAGGTTGTTGGTGTAGGACAGAAGTTTTACCAACAACATTTTTACGTTGTATGCGTTTAGGTACATTCACATTAGATGTGCAAACATCGTTGTGAATTTTATCTACACTGTCACAGACAGGAGACTTACCTTTACGCGTAAAACGTAAAAATTGATTATCTACCACGTCACAAACGGGAGATTTTGTTTTACGCGAGGAGCGTAATTTGTGTGTGTCTACCACGTCACAGACGGAAGACTTATTTTTACACACAGAAGCATTAGAATCTGCCACATTATAAATGGGAGACTCATTCTTATGCCTTGAGCGTAAAACTTGGTTTTTACCCACTGGGCGTAAAACCTGGTTCTTACGCAGTGGGCGTGGAACCTGATCATCTACACCGTCACAGACGGGAGACAAGTTGTCACACTTAGAGAGCGACGCCGAAGTAAGGACTGCCTCGTTATGAACGGGAGCCCCTACGACAGGAGTGGGAAGAATTTCCTTGCTATCAGAAGCAACAGAGAGATCAGCAGCTACTTTGGATTTAGGGATCCAAACTTTTCCTGCTTTGCGAGACTTTTGAACATTGGAGCAGCGAGAACCACCCCCAGTTCGGAGCATTTCTTCGTAGGCAGTCTGGTCGGAGTGCACAACCAGAGTCTTCTTGGTCGAACCGACCGAAACATCATCATATTGAGCAATTGCCTCCTTGTCAGAGGAGAAGGTCGTCCCCAGCAGAGTCGCCATTTTTGTTTCACTTAACAAAATGCCTTGGAAATTGGCTTTTGAAAATAAAACGAGAAAAAGTACAAGAAGTACAAATTTGATTCTGGAGAAGTATTGCTATGGAAGTCTGATTCGTAAATGATCACTTTGTTCCTTGGACCATATGATGATGATGAAGATCACTGCTTGGAATAGAACAACTAGAAGAACTAAGTCACCAGAAAGGTATCGACGTACTTGGGCACTGATGGCGAGGCCGAATGCTTTCCTGCTTTGGTTCACTCTGTTCTGAAAGAAAGGTTGAAGAAGAATGCTCTGGAGAATCAAAATCTCTAAGTTCTGATCTCTGTATTCTCTCCTGTCTCTGTGTGTGTGTGTGTTATGAGAAAAATAAGTCTATTTATAGACTTGGGCTTTTGTGCGTAAAAACTCAGCAAAAGTTCCATCTTTGCGCTAACAACTGCCACCCACGACTGAAGCTATCCTCTGTATATATTGACACATGTCCCATCATTTCAGTAAGAATAGGATGCATGTACACACGTTCTTCGAGAAGAATGGCATGAAAGCCACGTAAGCAAACCACGTTCCAAACTGGTGGAGGAGAATAGGGCGTAAAAATAGCCCCAATGTACTCTGAGCATAAAGCAGTAGATTAGGCGTAAAATAGCCCTGACATAGACTTCCTGCGTAAAGTGGTTGTTAAATAACCATGAGCGTAAAAGCAGCTCAAATAGACTTTACGCACACGTCGACTGTTGAGCGTAAAGGCTCGTATAATCTTCGTGCGTAAAAAGAAGCCGTAGTGTGAACGTAAAGTAGCTCAATCCACATACTAAACGACAACATTGGTCTCTGTGTAAAAACAAATCCCTTTGTGATATATGCCATCATTAATATCTCCATGTCAGAGTTTGCATTAAATGCGAGATTTGACAGCTTTGTCCAGCGTAAAAGTGGCTGATCTGTCCTTGACGTAAAACCATGGGTATAGACCCGAGCGTAAAATGATCTGCCTGCTTTAGGCGTAAAGTGATTAGCCTTGTCTTGGGCGTAAAGTATTTAGCCTCTCTGCGGCGTAAAACAGATCACTTATGAATGAGATGACTCTTTCTTTGAAGCACTTTTTATGCTCCTACAGTCGCTAAATCGGGCAGATACATCGCTAAATCCCATTGGCGACATATTTAGCGACGTTTCGACGTAGTCGTGATTTACCTAGTCGCTAAACACCAGGATGTCACAATACGTCGCTATTGCGACGACAATTAGCGATGCAGACGCGTCGCTAATTCAGCGACGTACAGCGACTGCATTTACTGTCACAACCCGCACCCAGTGTAGGGACACGAGAAGTGGGTACGTCCAGTCTATGCCGCAGCGTCGGCAGTAGAACGCTGTCCTAGGTTACTATATAATCAACAACTCACGCAATTATATAATGTACTTGTCAAATCTCAGCTCCGAACGGAGGACAAGTATAGATATAATGAAATCTCAATCACAGTCTAAGAACGATAAGATAACACAGAAGTTTATAACTAAAGACTAAACAACAACAAATATAAACTACTAAATAATAATATCTCAAACAAACTCAAATCTCAAGTTATTACAATTCAAGTTCTAAAACATGAAAACCAAACCAAGTCTACTAGCTAGTCTTCCGATCACTCCTGAGTATCGGGGCCAAAGGTAGCTAAGCCATCTCCTGCTCCAAGGCAAGTAGGGAAAATGTCTTCAGGGTAATCATCTGTAGTATTTTCAACAGGTCCAGTCAGGACAGAAACGAGCATAATACATCTAACGCAGTTCATATCATGTTGGAAAATATAAAGCATGCAAAAGAGTAAGATACATGGACTGTAAAGAAATATATATGAAAACGAGAGAGATTTGATAACTGGAAATATATATATACATGATAAGTAAGAACTGTAAGTAACCTGTGATTTAGATCATGAGATGGTTATATAAACGGGTTAGGACAATGCAAGGGTAACTCCATCATACGTGAGTATACAATGGACATATACCTGATTTCACAATATTTCACAAGATTTCACAAGATAGAATTTTGATCACATAACCATTTTCTACTCACCCTCCCCAATCAATACACAAGGATCCAGTCAAGTTACGCTACTTTGTACAAGAGATTTTATCATGTTTGTTCACGTGATCATGAGAGTACAAGATTGCACAAGAGTAAACATGAATAGCGGTATACATGAAATACAAGATGTTTGTGAAAAGCACATGATAACTGTATCTGATGCACCTCGAGGGGGATAACATCGCATGACAAGATCCATATAGTTCCAATCCGTGATAATAACGTGACAGCATCATGTAAAGTAATCTAGAGCAAGAATATAAATTCTAACAAGTATGAAATGATCAGGGAATGTACTCGCCTGTCACCCTGAATGACTGATATGAATAGATGTCCGAACTGGTATCACAGAGTCCTATTTAGAGTAAAACAGGTTATAAAGTACTCAAATTGTAATAATGAAAATCTGCAATGCAAACTACATGATTCTAAGTCAAACTAGGTCAAAGTCAACTCTTGGTCAACTGTCCAGGTCAAGCCAGGTCAACAAGTCAATTTTGGTCAACTATGAGTCAAATTTGGTCATACTAACTCACACCAAGCCAAACTAAGTCACACCAGGTCAATCTAAGTCAATCTAAGTCAAACAAGGTCAAACGAAGTCAATCTAAGTCAAATAAGGTCAAACAAAGTCAATCTAAGTCAAACAAGGTCATGCCATGTCAAATTAAGCCAATCTAGGTCAAACTAGATTATACAAAATCAATCTAAGTCATACTAGGCCTAACAAAGTTAAACTAGGTTAAAGTAAGTCAAACTAGGTCGATTTAAGTCAAAGGATGACTTTTAGTTGACTTTTGGTCAAATTGTCAACTCTGGTCAATCCTGGTCAACTCATAGTCCACTCTAGGTCAACTAGGTCAATGGTTGACTCACAGTTAACTTTTGGTCAACTGGTCAACTCTGGTCATGTTTTGGTCAATTTTAGGCTAAAGTTGACTTTTAGTTGACTTTTAGTCAAAACGGTGGTCAAACGTGGTCAACCCTAAGTCATTTACCATATTCCTAACCATTACCAACCAAGCTATCCTAAATCTAACCATATCTTAAACATGTTAAACTCATATCTTAGTTATAGGTATTACCTTAACTCTTATCCTATTACCCTACCAAGGTAAACTCGTTACCTTAGCCTCTAACCCATACCCTTGCCTACATTACCCTCACCCTACCTATCCTTCAATACCCTACTAAGGTGTTCTAACACTCTACCCTCGTATCTCGATACCATATCTTGGTATCTTGATACCTTATCTTGGTTATAAGGTAAACTTATTTACCTTAAAGGTAAAGGTAAATCTCATTTACCTTGAGATACTAACTTGAGTATCCTACTATACCCACTATTCTAAGACCGCACTTTTAGTATCCTAAGATACTAAGATAGGATACTAACTATCTATAGGTTTCCAACATCTAGACACTAGTTAATACTAACATATCATAGGTATCTAACATATCAAAATCTAACCAATACCTCAACTAACAACATTCTAACATATAACTTCTAACCATCTATTCTAACTTAGAAACCTAACACAACTAACATTCACTAACTAATATCTAACCATAATATATATGTATATATATCCATCTCTAACTCTAACCAACTAACATATGTCATCTCTAACTAACAATAACATAGACTAACACAACTAACTATCTAACTTATATAAAATATCACCATCTAACTTCTAAGATACCTCTAACCTCTATATAGATTCTAACATAACCACTAACATACTAACATATCCATACATACAACATCTAAATTCCTCTCCACTCCAATACTAACACACACACAAATACATATACCAAATCCACCCCCCTCTCTTCTAACACACCCACACACATCTATATACAAACACAATACCACTCAACCAAAACACAAATTGTTTGCCCAATGATTATATCATATTTTTGAATATGGCTAATCAATTAAGTTTAACATATCGACGTCACTAATATTCATGTAATCACTATCATGTTGCTACTTAAACTTAGCATTGTCCTAAATGTTCTATATCAATATTGCTATGCTTGTATCATATTGTTTTGTTTGTCTAACATGCATTTGTAGACATGCAATAAGCATGATCAAGCTTTGTCAAAACCAAGACATATGCAATGGAGAATTATTGATGGGCCAAAGACGGCGTTACACAAGAAGATTTCTCTGAACCGCCTAACGACCTATCCGGGGCCTCGCATCGGGGGTTCCGATGCCCGGTCAGCGGACAGGGGTCGAGGGGGCAGCGCCCCCCATCAGGGGTTCGGGGGCGAAGCCCCCGAAAGGTATTCAGATTTCCAGATCTGTTTATCTTTGGACGACTACCGTCAAGGAAAAAGGCGTCTTCGTGTTTGCTCAAATATCTGAAGAAAGGCGTCATCAAAGGGCTCTTGGTTTTTCCTATTTCTTCAATGTATTTTTCATATTTATTGAGTCTAGGAATACGATATACACTGCATCGTACTGGAAAATAGGCTACCCAAGAAATGTTTTTAAAATACTCTTTCACTTTTGAAAACAAGCCCACTTACAAAAGCCCAAACTACTTCCTAACTGTTTGACTTTTCAAAAAGCGCAAAACCAATTTGCAAAAACCTTGACAGAACTCCAACAGAACTCGGACAGAATTCGGCCAGAGTTCGGCCGGAATTCGGCCAGAGTTCAGCCAGAGTTCGGTTAGTGAACATTGCTTTTTGAACTTGGTCTTCCTGCAGTTACGAATCCCAACGAGATTTTCTCATAGAGTTCTGCCCGAATTCTGCCCGAATTCTGTCAGAATTCTGCCTTTGGAAAAACTATAAATAGAGAAGGATTTCGATCATTTCAACTCACTCATTCACTTTCATATCTCTTCTCTATAAGCCTACTACTTCTTCCAAAGTATTCTGAGCTATTCATTTTCAAATCCCAAGCCAGTTACAATCCTCTAGTCGATTTGCCAGTGCGGTACGGTCTAGAAGTTTCAGAGCGGTTGTAATCAGAGGCTTGATTGAAGGTATACACTTCACAATTGAAGTTGGTCGAGTACTTCGGATCAAAGCTCGCGTTGTAGAAGTTACAAGAACTTCGGATGAAAACTTGTGGTGATTTTCCATAGTGGATTCAACTGGAAGCTAGAGTTCTTCCGACTGGACTAGTCCTCACAAGAGGGAAACTAGTATACATCCTTGTGTTTGCGTTTGCTCTCTACTCTCTACTTTTTATTTACATATCTGTGATATATTATCTGTGATCTTGTTACTAACATTTTTAAATAGTTAATTTCCGCTGCCTACTCTATTCACCCCCCTCTAGAGTATTGTATTTTACAACTCGTTCCTACAATCGGTCCTACACAAATCACTCAACAAACCACACTAGCCTCAAGTCAAATAGGATGGCATGATCCTCCCAACTCTCTCTCACCTTCACAACACACACACTACACTACCATCTATACAACATCAAATACACACTAGCACATATCCTCTATCAATCTCACTTCTCTCCATTAATCACACACATCCATATCTCATTCAAATACACACACTATACTAACATATATTACATAACAATAATATATACATATATATATATATATATATATATATATACATATATGTACTATATCATACATATTCTTGACAAACTATGATACCTACATTCACATGATATCCATACTACATAGGCTCATAGGTTACACAAAATGTCTTTGTCGTATAGTCACTCTTCTACTTAAAACCAATACTGTACCAATTGGGACTTCACTAAATTCTAGGATTAAAGTATTTTGTAGCCTTCGTATTAGCTTTTCGAAACTTCAAACGGATCGCATTTTCGTGTCCGGAAGCTCCCAAAATCGCAAAAATACCGAAACGCATTCATCTTTCGAACAGCTAACACTCAAACAGTTTTACAGGAAGTTTTAGAACGAATTTGGCCTATTAATATATATATTTGGAAATCTAACTTCGATACGGTTCTTTTTTACAAAATGGGAGATTAATCGGAGTCTTGAGCTAGGATTTATGACATTTCTAAGTTGCTCTGGCTACTAAAAACGTGGATAAAAATTATGACGAATTTGGGTTATTTTGGACAAAAGAAACACATGTAGGCCAAGATACTTGGATACCAACATAGCTATCCAAATAAAACTCATTCTAACCATCTTAAAACTAAAATTAAACCACAAAATAGCCTATTTGTATAAACACAAACACATAGGGTGTCCTATATTGAAACTCCACAAGTAGGATACCAAACCTATTCAAACTTCCTAAAGAGGACTCCAAAGAGCCTCAAATTAAAATCTAATGGTTGTACATGCATGGGGGTGGATCCTATGGATTCAAATCTAACTAAAATGCAAGGGGAATTGAAATAGAGAGATGGTTATACCTATTGGAAGTGGGATCCCAATGATACACTCAAAGGACACGGTTTCGACACGAAAGCTCCTCCAAAATGGACACCCTTTCTTGCTCCTTGCTCCCAATCCTTGCTAGCACCTCCTCCTTGGTTGAATGAGAAGAAATGATAGAAGATTGGAAGAAGAATGGAGGGATTTGGAGATCAAAATTAAGAGGGAAGCTCTCAAGTTTGGGGAAGAACAAATTAGGGTTCTATGTAGAGGTAAAAAGAGGCAAGAGTTTTCTTAAGGATTCTTTATAGGAAGGGGGCACTTGATGGCTGGTCATTAGATGAATTAGGGTTAGTTTTACATGTAGATGAGTGGCTAGGGCTTGTCCACCCAATTCCAAGCCTTCCTATTGGTTCAATTAGTCATAAGGCTTTCTTTTTCACAAATATCCAAATAGGTAAATATTCTACTATGAAATATCTAGATATTGTTAATCTTGTCATTACTAGGTTATCCTAATAAAGAGTCTAGGCTTTAGGCTAATCTAGATTAGGCTAAGATTCTAGGTTAAGGTTTAACTAAAGATTAGCACAATATTTAATTTATGCAAATTATAATTTTACCAAATTGTCAAAATGACCAAAATATCCCTTGGCTAAAAAGTAGTAATTAGTCATCCTAATCACATGACTAGGCTCCCTTGGTCATGGTTAGTCTCTAGGCTTAGCAAAACTAGGGTTTAACTAGTTAACCATCAAAATCACAAGTCATGGTTTTAAATAGTTTTAAATTTATTAAAAATCACCAAAAATTATAACATGGTTTAAATATCATTATTAAATAACTAAAATATACAAAAGTTCAAAATTACCCTTATTTTAGAAACTGGGTGTTATATTTACCGACGTCGCCTAGCGACGTTTTAGCGACGTTCTATACATCCATGCTGACCTGGCATGTCAGGAAATTAGCGACGTTCTGCGACGTTGATACGTCGCTATATTACCGACATAGCAACGTTTTAGCGACGTCTTAGTTAGCGACGTTTAGTGACGATCAGCGACGTGGTGACACATATTTAGCGACGTTCCGATACTTAATTAGCGACGTGTATATTCGTCGCTGGACGTTGCGGAACGTCGCTAAATTTGGTAAAAAATTAAAAAAAATACAGCATTTGCAGCAGCACCTGCAGCAGCATTTGTAGCAGCACCTACAACAGCATTTCCTTGGGTTCACCGACCCCTTCGGTGTAACACTCAACACCGGCTGATCAGGAGGAGCATCACGAACACAAAGTATCAAACAATATGATACACATATGAAACACAATCACGATCACATATGAAACACAATCACGATCACATATGAAACACAATCACGAACACATATAAAATACAATCACATCACTCAACACAGATATATGAAAATTTTCAACAACAGTGTCAAACAATATGAAACACAATAACAATATATGTAGAAACACATAAAAGACCCAACAATGGGCCATCACACAACAATATATATATCGACTACGGCTGATCAGGAGGAGCATCACCGCTCCTGGGAAGAAGGTAAGCATACTGCTCCGGTGTAAGAACCACCGACGATGATAAAGGAGGAGGCAATGTGACCGCTGTAGAAGGAGGCAGTGTAACCGCTGGAGAAGGAGGCAGTATAACCACTGGAGATGGGTGAGTACGCGTCTCCTCTAGGGCTAGCAGTCTGGCACTGCATTGCTCTATGCAAGCCGCTATCCTAGTAATGGTGCCGTGAATGGACTCCTGCGTCCCCTGTACGTCCCTCACGGTGCGCTCGAGCTCGTCAAAGCGTGCGGTGACCGACGCAGCGTCCCCTTGCGCCTGAGACCCTGGCTGCTCAAAAATCCTTCTCAGCATATCGTCGCACAGCTCAGCAATCTGGCGGACAATGGTATTCTCAACTCGGGATGACTCGGCCTGTGAGGGCTGTGAATGCGCACTGGCAGAGGGAGCCCTGGATGCCTGCATCGCAAAAAATGTGCCGTAGGACCCCGTACCGTAGTACATACCTCTATGAAGACCACCAACGGCGGTCTTCCAGAGCTCGTCCTCCGACTGAGGCGGAGAGGCCTACGATGTACCAATCCCTCCCTCTGCAGGTGCACTAGCACTCGCACGCTCACGTAGCCTAATAAACTCGTCCTAGAAAATTGTGCATCTCTATAAATTAGTACTTATCTAAATTAGCCTAATAAACGTCTAAAGTATTTAATTATTATTAACTATATGGTTATCTGTATATTCTTCAAGTTATGTTAAAATTAAAGAAATCTAAATTAGTACTTACATAGCTTTGAGTATCCCGGTCGTCGATGAGCTTCCCGTCCTTCCGATGGGTGGCCAGGAAGACGGTCACCATATTTGCGTCCTCACCCTTCTGTACCTGCATGTTTGTTATATTTTATTCTTTATTAAAATAGAAAATTATATACTCCTACTATCAATAAAATATTATATATTACATTAAATTACATACCAGACGACGAAAATGCTCCGTTATAGGAATCGATCCACCCCACCACTTTTTGGCCCTCGTCCTAGCCGCCTTCGCCTTTCTGACCACTCTCTGTACCGAGGTTCTCAAATCGAGCCCTCATCGCGGTCCACTGGTCAGGCGTGATCCAACCAGCAATCGACTTTCTGGAGCGCTGATGATCTTTCAGATCGTCAATTGCATCACGGATCAGCTTGGCGACGACGGCAGAAAACTGCCTCTCAATCTGCTCGGCCCGGTGTGGTGGATAAAAATAAGTCCTCTACAAGAATTACAAATTAAAATAAAAAGTTTTAAAAAATGCTTAAAATTATATTAATCATACTAAATTAACTATCTTTAATTACCTTGAAGTGGGCAAACCAGAATGCCTTCCTCTTTTCCGAGGCATCCGAGTAGTTGATCCATGGACCCCCATAGTTGGACCTCAGAAAGGAGCCCAACGCTCTTTGTACCGACGAGGGACGATATCTGTATACAACGATAATTATATTCATGAATATTCATGAATATATATATATATATATATATATATATATATATATATATATATATATATATATATATATATATATATATACAGACATGCATAAAATATATATTTATTTATTTAACTTACTTCGTAGGACCGTCGACCCAAATCTCCATCCTCGTCTCGTCCTGAGGTACGCATGGAG
Source organism: Iris pallida (assembly GCA_029216955.1). Taxonomy (NCBI): domain Eukaryota; kingdom Viridiplantae; phylum Streptophyta; class Magnoliopsida; order Asparagales; family Iridaceae; genus Iris; species Iris pallida. The sequence continues at coordinate 810,477 of JANAVB010009197.1, forward strand.
GGTCGCTCTGGTATGGATCCGCACGGGCGGGAGTAGGGTCTACCTTCTCCACCTGCTCCCTACCCTCCATGCTGCCGTCAGCGGTAGGAAGGCTAGGGGAAGGAGTATCAGCAAGCCTGGAACTGCTCGTCCCAGGTGTACTGCCGCCTGGACCTGCGATCGTATGGTACAATGGAGTGCTCGGGTCAGACGATGGTCTGAAACCATCCTCTGGTAATGGAGCTCTCTGCCTACCTAAGGACACGGCTCGTCCTGACCTATCTCCGTGTCGTCCTGTTATGCCTCCGCGTCGTCCTGCCATGCTGATAATAACATATAATTAAAAATATAAATAAATACAATGACATTTTAGAAATATCTGCATACATTGTAGTTCATAATTTAAGTTTACAAAAATCTGAATACTAATAGAAATGATCACAGTTCATAATTTAAGATTACAGAAATATGAATACATTGAAATCACAGTTTCTCAATCATCCTCTGAAAATTCATCTTCTTCGTCTGCCTCCTCCTCCTCATCCTCTTTCTCTTCCTCCTCAACTTCACTAGTATCTCCTTTATCTTCTCCTTCGGATACTTGTACCTCTTCTACACAAGTAGATATGAAATGGAGAACTTCTGCTGAGTCGACATCAACTGTATTTGGTACAAGAGGCAGCTCGTCCTCCTGATAAGCCACTTCGTCGACGTCGTAGGTATTTCTGGCTTTAGTCTTGCATACTGCCTACCAGTCGTACCTCGTTGTTCCTCGTCTAGGATATGTTTTAAAATATACGAGTTGAGCTTAACTTGCTAGGATAAATGGTCCGTATCCTTGGTATCGACGACTGTAGTTAATATCCACAAGACCATGCTTGTCAATTTTCCATCCTTGATCTTGTATCGGATCGAACCAATCAACTTTAAACAACACGATCTTGGCAGGCTTTGTACCATAATTGTACGTCAATTCCATAATCTCCCGTAAGACGCCATAGAAATCATTGCCTGGAGTGACATCTTTGTAGTTTGTAGATTTGATACAAAAGCAACTATTTTTTGTGGAATCAAGATCCAGGAAGCTATCTCTGATGGGAGCATTTGTTGACTTGAACTTAAACCCATTCACGCAATAACTTGGCCATATTTTGACGGCATAAATTGGTCACTTGGCAAGAGTTCTAATATATTCATTCTCAAGGGTGACGTCCGGACGATCGACCTAAACACGAGAAGATACAAAATTAAGTTCAATGTTAAGTTATTTCTTGTGCAAATACAAATGGAGGAAGATTCTAACTAGCTTCTTACGTACATATGCATTCAACCAAGACAGGAACTGAAGTCTCATTTTTTTTTCTACTTCTTCATCTACAATGTATGGTCTACTTGACCTCACCTCATCATTAAATTTGCTGAAAACCAATAAATATCGGGATACACTCGTTAAATTATAATAATGTAATCAACAAATAGATGACTTGAACGTTGAAGATTTTTATTTACCACTCTATCTTTTCCACTTCATCCTCCTCGCAGTTGAGTAATATATATAACTGGGCAGCCCTTAGTTCTTCATCATTCAAATCTCTCTTTTTCAGATTTTCAGAAGGTTTCCAAGAGCATTGAAGACTTTCAATAATGCATCATTATATTCTATATCTCCATCGTCGTTCCTCGGAGCTCTTGTTCTATTTGTAGCAATATGAGACTTGAAATACATTGAACAAAAGTTTGTAATCTCCTCAAGGATATAGGTTTCACAAATAGAACCCTCGACCCGTGCCTTATTTTTCACCTTCCTCTTCAGGTGGTTTAGATGGCGCTCGAACGGGTACATCCATCGATAATCGACGGGCCTACCAACACGTGCCTTATAGGAAAGATGAATTGGCAAATACTCTATAGAGTCAAAGAATCCATGAGGGAACACCCTCTCAAGCTTGCACAATATTACTGCAATGTCCTTCTCCTGCTTTTCAAGCCGATCGATGAGCAACTTAGTAGAACAAAGATCTCTGAAGAATATGCTAAGCTCTGTCAGTGGATCCCAAACGACCTGGGGTAAAAATTCCCGAAATGCAATCGGGATTAACCTCTCCATAAAAATGTGACAGTCGTGGCTCTTCATACCATGTAGTTTGTTCTCCTTCGGGTCAAAACATCTTCTCAAATTCGAAACGTACCCGTCTGGAAATTTTAGGCCCTGGATCCACCTACAAAGTTTACCTTTGTCCTCTTTGTCCAGTGAAAAAATAGCCTTGGGCTGCTTATACTTCCCACTGCCTTCATTTATCAAATGCAACTCTGGACGTCTACATATTTCTTTTAAGTCCAACCTGGCCTTGGAATTATCTTTCGTCTTCCCCTTTACGTCCATCACAGTATTTATTATATTATCAAATACATTCTTCTCGATATGCATGACATCTAGGTTATGTCTGAGCAGATGGTCACTCCAATATGGAAGGTCCCTGAATATACTCCTCTTCATCCAGTTGTGAGCGGGGCCAAATCCATCACACTTGTACCCCGCTGTAGGCTCTTCAATAGCACTTGACAATTCTTTAACTTCCTTCCATATCGTGTCCCCGGACCACCGTAGCGGTGGACTGGACTTCTCTACCATGCCAGCACGAAAAACATTCTTGTTCCTCCGGTACGGATGATCCTTTGGCAGGAACTGTCGATGACAATCGAAGAAGCACGGTTTTCCTCTGTGTTTCAAACGAAAAGCCTTAGTGCGATCCATGCAATACGGACATGCGAGACGACCATGGGTGCTCCAACCTGATAAAATTCCATAGGCCGAGAAATTATTGATGGTCCACATTAGTGCGGCCCTCATCTGAAAGTTCTGCTTTCTGGAAACATCATATGTGGTTGCACCTACTTCCCACAACTGATTCAGCTTATCTACCAAGGGATGTAAGTACACATCGATGTTCCTTTTCGGGTTTTTCGGACCTGAATAATAACAGTTAGGAACATATAAGGAGTCTTCATATACATCCAAAGAGGCAAGTTATACGGAGTAACAATCACAGACCAACAAGAATATTGTGAGCCCGAAAGTCCAAATGGGGTAAAACCATCGGAGGAAAGCTCCAATCTGACATTACGTAGTTCCGAAGCAAAATCGGGATACACTCGATCAAAGTGCTTCTATGTTTCCCCGTCGGATGGATGATCCAGTACTCCTTCTATTTGTTTTCGCTTGTACCAACTCATATTATTAGCTGTCTCCTTTGCCATAAACAACCTCTGCAACTGCGGCATCAAAGGCAAATTGTGCATCGAATCTGTTGGCTTGCGTGCGTGCACCAGAAGTCCATGTTGTACTAGTTGCCTTGAAGCGATCGGCACCACAAAATCTGCAGACGTCTTCATCCTTGTCGTCCTTATAGTACAACATGCATCCGTTGCGACATGCATCAATTTTTTTATACCCCATCCAGAGCGATCTTACCATTCTCTTGGATCGGTAGAAGTCTTTAGGTAACTTGGCACCCTCCGACAATATATCTTTAATTAACTCCAGGATTCGGTTGTAGCATTCTTGAGACATGTTAAAATCTGATTTTATGCTCAACAGTCTTATAATCACCTCCAACGGTGAATGGTCATCACAACCAGGATATAAAGGAGTCCTTGCATTCTCCAGCAACTCCATGAACTTTGCAGCATCAGCATTCGGTGCCTCCTCAGCTGCATATTGATTGTTCGGATCAAAACTAGGCCCCGCAGCATCGAAAACCATGTTCGTCCACCCTTGGTCGTAATCAGCATGCTCGTGGACATCTACATAACGCTCCACATAAGGCTCCGGCTCGAATGCTAAAGGCACAAGTTCTCCGTGTGCGGTCCACTGATAATAATTTGGCATAAAATCCCTCGAATACAAATGATATGTCATATCCACTTACGAATGATATTTTAAGTTGCGACATCTCACACATGGACACTTAATTTTTGTACGGTCCATGTACTGAGGGAACGCCTTGGCAAACTGCAGGAACTGTTGCACACCCTGTATAAATTCATCCCGTACACCGCACATGTCATCAGGATGACAATTGTACATCCACAAACGGTTCTGCAGATAGTAATTTATATCCATTTTAAGATAATTCTGTAAAGATTGACACTCAATGTATAATTCATATATGTTTTGTAATTCCAGGAAAGAAATAAGTGTGAGAACGGATGGCTCAGAACATATTTTCATAAGTAGGTAAAAAGGTTATATTCGATTTTTTCGAAAGCAGATAAAAAGGTTATATTCGATTTTTTTTGACAAGTGTGAGAACGGATGGCTCAGAACACAACCCAAATGAAATATATCGTGAGAACGGATGGCTCAAAATTGATGTACGAAAATGAGGGGCTCAAAGCTGGAACAAGTAAAGTTGTGCTTTAGAAAAAGAACTCTTATAAACTATTTGTTCACAAAGCAAGCTAATTAAATAATACAGAACAAGTATCGAGTTCGTAACTCAAGTATAGAGCTTACAAGAGTTATAAACTCGATACTTGTTCTGTATTCATTATATCTTGCTTTGTGAAAAAAAGCTTACAAGAGTAGAACATCCAAAATACAACTTTACTTGTTACAGCTTTGATCTCCTCCTTTTCGTGCGTCAGTTCATGTCGGTCTGCACTTTCTGCAGTAACGACCACAAGTTTTATGTTCTTCAACTATATATTTCACATGCTTAATTGCCAAGTGTGGAGACGATTGGCTCAGAACACAACCCAAAATTCATTCTAGCATACATTAGTTTGAATCATCTATGTTCTGCACATATGGTGTAGTATATGTTCTTATCGAATCTAGTATCTGAAGGATGTAACAGAATCAAGATGAACCCATATAATGTAATACTATGTCACGACCCGCACCCGTTTTTTTTTTTAAACGGATACGAGACGTGTCCAAGCCAGCCTACGCCGCAGTGTCAGCGGTAGAACGCTGTCACGGCCATGAAGATCAAAATCACAAATAATACTCATTCACATAATTAATTTAACTTACAATGATCACAAGTTTTACATTTGTAGAAAAATATAAACTTGTACAAAAATGAATGACTACAACTCAACTATCTAGCTAGTCTCTAGGCCTTTGTCTGCAAGTATTCCCGTCACTCCCCAAGCTAAGTGAATCTACGGCTAACCTGAAAATGTTGGTTTCCAGTCAGGAATGGAACGAGCACAATTCACTGAATGCAATTTAAAATAAAGAAAATGACTATAAGACAAGGGTTAGGCATTAATCATGAGTTTTGAAAATAACAGCAAAGCCGTGAGAAAATCAATAGTAAAAATAGACCAATATACTTTCCACCGTTAGAAGTACCGTTGACATGTGATCGGTCTGGGGTGCTACACCGCACGGTCTACGAGGTCTACTTTACGAGGTCTACTTTACGAGGTCTACTTTACGAGATCTACTTGCAGAAAATAAATAATGTCTACGAGGTCTACTGCAGAAAATAAACAATGTCTACGAGGTCTACTGCAGAAAATAAACAATGTCTACGAGGTCTACTACAGAAAATAAACAATGTCTACGAGGTCTACTGCATGAAAATAAACAATGTCTACGAGGTCTACTGCATGAAAATAAACAATGTCTACGAGGTCTACTGTATGAAAATAAACAATGTCTACGAGATCTACTGCATAAAAGTAAACACGGTCTACGGTCGGATCACACATCCTTGGTACTTCTCATTCCCGACTCAATAATTCATAATAGAGTATAAAAATATCACATAACCAATGACTAATCAATGAAATATAGTAAAGATCAATATCGAAATGCAGACAATAAACTGTACTCGCCTGTGGTCCTCTGCTGGTGAAACCGACAGTCTGAACTACTCAATGTGTCACAATAGTCAAAACCCGTACAACAATCCCTGGAAGCTGAAATAAACATCACTAATATTTTCAGAATAGTCAAATTAGCTAGGATTGCCTGTCCTTAAGTCCAATTCTGGACACAGGGGCAAAACGGTAATTTCGGGCCAAAACGATGTCCGTCGTTGGACCCGTTTTGCACCGAAAAGCGTGCCAGAGCCAACGGTCTCTAAAGTTGTTAAACTATATGTCTACGGATCCAGTTTTCCGATATGAACCCAACCGTATGTCCAAAGTTGGATTCCGGCGGGCCGTGCACAAAATCGCCCGTTGAGTGGGACCGTGGGGCCCGCAAAACGACGTCGGATTCAACTGTCTCAGAATTGGACCAAACTTGGCATACAGGACCAGAATAATGATACGGTTCTGTTGGCGCAAGTTTCATCTCGATCCGATGAGCGTGCACAAGGTAATTGAAAAATTTGCAAAGTGCACGATACGGTAAATTTTGACGGATACGCATCAAATTCGTCGCGCACACGCGACCAATTTGAATTCCGTCAAAGCCCACACGACCACGAAGCTGTTACACAGCTTTCGATGCTTACGGTGCGCGACCCCGTCGCCCAGAATGGCGGGACGCACGTCGTGTGGACGATTTTCTATATGTTGAAAACAGATTTTTCCCGAACTTTGAAGTTAAATTAACAGCAATATAATTGATGAAAAATAAATCTATAAACAGGGTTTCCATCTCGTATATGTTGTCAATATTCGTGTTCAGGTGGAATTTCTAAAAAGTTACTGGATTGATCGAAATCGGTCCGTCAATGTAGGTTCCTGGACTGCGAAACTATCCTATTTTTGGACAGGTTTTTGCTCGACTTCGGGCTCGTTTTCCGACGTACATGACGCAAAATAAATCGAAGTATTTGAAGGGAATAGGATTTGGTTATGTCGGGGTCATACCTGAAGAAACGGTTCGTCGGAAGGTCGAGCGTGTACGACGCAGCGTCTTCGCGAACCCCTCCTCGCGGCTGCAACTGCTGCCATTTCTATCACGCACGCCCGCGCGCGCGTGGCCGTCCTCCGGCCAGCGCGGTGGTGGCGCCGACGTCGTGCGGGTGCGCGCGGGGTCGCCCAGTGAAGGAGGGTCGCGGTGTTAGGTTTTCGTAGTTAGGGTCTTAGGTTTTCTCGCGTTTCTCTCTCTGTCAGTTTCCATCTATTCATATATATAACCGTATATAAGTCCTCGGCTTCAGGGGGGTCGATTTAGCTGAGGGGAATAGAATGGGCTGCCTGGCTTGGGTTTCAGGATTAGGGGCTCGGTTTGTGGGCTTTGGTTTGATTCTGTTGGCTGTTGGGGAAGGAGACTTGGGTGAGCTCGGTTTGTGGGGTCTGTTCCCGGTTTGGCTGAGCCCTCGGGTTAAAAGGGGATGTTGTGCATATTCAATATGCACTGTGGGTTGCACATGGATCCTCAGGTTGGATTCGTTTGTATGTGGTGCTAGTAGCAGGGAGTTCCACATTTTATCGAAGTAACCAGGTTCAATCTCTCCAGCATTCATCTAAATGGATTATATATATATAAATCTAACTCACAAAATCTAATAATAATTTAAGTGCCACTATTATAATTAATAAATATATATTATTTACATAGAAATATATCTATATACGTATAGTAAAATATCTCTATATACGAAAATATTATTTATATAAAACATCTATATTTACTATCCTTCCCATTGAATAAGGAATTCATAAAATCTGGTAGAAAACATCCATACATATGAATATATTCACATATTTACTTATTTGACAATCTGTATAAAATCAAAATACCTAAATACTTTTTACCAACTAGTGTAGGGCCTTCCTACATAAATATGAACACTTATACTATAATATTTATTTGACAAAATAATATAGCTAATAATAATAAAATAATATTATGTAATAATACCCTCAATAAAATTAATAATGATAATAACGAAAATCAACAAACCAATAATGATGCGTATACCAGTTTGCACCGTCTAATAAACCCAAAATGTACAGAGCCTATTTTATACAAAAATTGAATAATCAACTAATAACGATGTTTATAATATTTAAAATAAGAATACTTAGTAATATTCATTAGATCATTAAAATTGGAATACGACACACTCATACCAAAATGCATCAACACGAATGCCATTGGACGTACATGAGCTTGGCTTAGTACGGGTCTAGTCCGGGCTGGTTTGGTACAACCGGGTCTCCTAATGTCAGGTAATATTAAATATAATTAATTAAACTATTTATAACGGTCCTGCCACAACTTAGCCTAATTTTCCTAGTTAGGACATCACTATAGCTCGGCCTTCCCTACCAGGGCTAATACACTAGTCAAAGCACGCCACTACACTATCCGTGCCATGATTTCAAGTCGTCTGGTACTTCAAAGCTCAACCATGGCTAAAATCACCTACCGTAATAATTAACTAAATAATTATTTATAATAATCTAAATCACTATTTAAATAAGATAAAAAAATATTTCAAAATTTTTCGGGAAGGGGAGCTACATATAAGACATCATCTACTACTAAAATATGTAGTGATAGGTTGTCGTATCATCATTGCCGAGGGATAGGGGTCGGAGGACAGTCAACTTTATCTACGGCTACATAGTTTCTGCCTCGCCAGTCGAATGGCTGCAGGGACAGTCCTGATCACGATGTCGTACCGTAGATTAATACAAATTCCATATAGCAAATATCGTATATAGATTTCTGTCTCGCCAGTCGAATGGCTGCAGGGACAGTGTCTGGCTGGTACCAATCCAGTGTCTATCGAGATATTGATGGTCATTACGACATATATGTATATTAAGTAGTAAATACATACTTGTTATTTAATAAATAAAAAACTGCCCAAGAGGATACAAGGTATCTATGAAGGATGCTTGAACAGTCAGTATCTTAGAGGCTTAAGAAAGACGATTATTTATGTAGTTCAGGCTTCCAACCCTGTCAATCTACCAGCAGTTATGCAGCTAGCTAAAGACTAGTAACAACATACAGCTATAGTCTATAGAAAGGGACTGAACTAAAGTGCCATCTCGACTAAAACAAGATATTAGAGGACTGGGATCGATACAATGCAGGACTGATGTAATCCTTAGCCAACTGCCATGTTCTAATAGCTGGTACAAAAGTGAGTATCAAAAATCCCAATTGATATATATGTAAAAAAAGACCGATACAAGTTGAACCAAGGACTGAACTATATTGACATCCTAATTACTGATATATTAGGAGACAAGGACTGAAACAAGTATGCAATTAGATGCCATACATCATATACTAATGATACAAAAGAAAGTCAATTGGTGGATACGCAAGAGATAGGACTGAACATTAGTCCACGGAGACTGAATACTAATGCAAGCAATGGCTGGATACAATAACAAGGACTGATACAAAGTCCACATGTGGTATTGATACTAAAATGGAGTAATCATTCATATTGTGCAGTCACAAATACATGAAGAAGTATTCCCCTCTCCACATACTAATTACTAATACACAATGAAGCATGGTACTGATACTATAAAATTCAAACAAGGATTGAACCAAGGTATCATGACTGATACCATGTTTAGTGATGATTGCTACCATATATTAGTGATGACTGATACATGTTATCAGTAAAGACTGATACAAAAGTAGTATATAGGAATGAATCATGACTGATACTAATGTAATGGAGGACTGAACCTGAATCTTGATACTAATACTCTTTCGACTGATACAAGGTATGCAATCATCACTCATTACACTAGTTAACAGTGAACAATATATATATATACATAGGCTTAAATAATAGATACTCTAGATTACATGTAGGGATGATACACATATCAACAAGGACTGATATATTTATTAGTCTACTTGTTGATGCACTCATCAGTCTATTGACTGATGCACTTTCTTTCCCCTCAAACAATAACTGATACAATGGTAGATTGATTTCATATTACAAAAATCAGTCCAAACACAAGCAATCCATGTATCCCAAAATAGTCTCCACATGACGACAAAATTAGGGGTAATCCATGTATCCCAAAATCATCGCCAATTCCCTAGAGAGAGAGAGGAGGGCTACCTGAGGAGAAGGCTGGAGGAGGGTGCGAGGAGGAGGAGGCCGGAGGAGGGTGCGAGCGTCGGAGGAGGGTGCGAGCGCCAGAGGAGGGAGAGCAGGAAAATTGGGGAGGGGGGGAATTTCGGGGAATGATAGAAAAGAAAACCCTCCTGCCCTATATGAAACATTTAGCGACGTCCGCATGCGACGTTGCTAAACGTCGCTGATTATTAATGTACGGCGACGTACTATAACAGTCGTCGCTACGCGTCGCTATATTTAAATAATTAGCGACGTGTAGCAACGACATTACGATGCAGATTCCTATTTAATAAACTATTGTCACTATTCGTCGCTAGTAGTCGCCACCAGCGACGAATAGCGACGTCACATTTTCATATCGCTAAATTCCCAAAAATTAGCGACATCCTTTCATGGAGTCGCTAAATTTGTCACAAATTTGCCATATTTTGGTAGTGAGAGGATGAACTATCTCTTGTAACAAATATTGTAGAAGTAGACACAACGAAAGTTCCTCATTACACATATAATTGTGTAGAACAGGAAGAATTATCCAGAGAGGAAGATGTAGATGAAAGTGAAGATGAGGTGGAAGAAGAAGAAGAAGATGACGAGCTAAATAAAGAAGATGAATTTTCAGAAGAGGATTAAATCAGTATATTTTTAGAAGATGAATACTTTAGTGACACTTTTGTGGCTCCTCCTACTTTTGTGACTATGATATTTTTCATAAATCTGTGATGCTTTTCATATAAATATGTGATGCTTTTCATATAAATATGTGATGCTTTTCATATAAATCTGTGTATTTGATTTATCATCATATGTTATTATCAGGTATGGTAGGTAGAGCAGGACGGCGCAGAGGTAGATATGTTAGACAGTCCCGTGTGCCTCCGATAGCGAATTTAGATTCCGTACCCTCATCTTCGAGTATGCTATTGTACCATACTATTCCCGGTCCATCGACGGCGCAGGGCATTGCTCCTGGGATGAGCAGTTCCAGCAGGTTCGTGACTACTCCTGGGACGACCAGTACTCCCTCGTCCAGCATTCCTCCTGCCGATGGCCCCATGGGGAGAGACGAGCATATGGAGGATATCGATCAGACTGATCCTGGTCAGTCTTCGCACTAGAGAGACCCTCCATGCGTGCCTCCAGACGAGACGCATATGGAGATTTGGACGGACGGGCCTACAAAGTAAGTTAATTAGTTAATATATACTTCTTAAATAATTATATGTACATATATATTCATAAAATTTATTATTGTATAGATATCGGTCTCCTGCAGTACAGAGACAGCTAGGGTTATTTCTGAGGCAGAACTATGGTGGGCCTTGGATTAACTACTCAGATGCTTCCGAAGATAGGAAGGCCTTTTGGTTAGCTCACTTCAAGGTAAAAAATATGTTTATTTTTAATTTCAATAATCATTTGTGTATATTATATAACTCTCTCTATTTTACTTCTTGCAAAGGACCTATTTCTATCAACCACACCGGGCGGCGAAGATCGAGTTCCAATTTTCTGCCGTCGTCGGCAAGCTCATCCGTGATACGATCCACGACCAAAAGTCTCATGATCGCTCCGGAAAACTGATCCATAGTTGGATCACGCCTGAGCAGTGGACTACGATGAAGGCGAGATTCGGCGAAGCCAGGTACCAGGAACGGTCTGAGAAGGCCAAGGTGGCACGGTCGAGCGCAAGTAAGTAGTGTGGTGGCTCAATTCCTATGATGGAGCATTTTCATCGTCTGGTATATTTTTTTCACCGGACATTATTTGAAATATAGTTGGATAAAATATTTAATATTAATAATAAATAATATATTTTAACAAGTAAAAAAAAGGTGAGGACGCCAACATGGTGACCGTCTTCTTGGTCACCCATTAGAGGTGAGTTTATCGACGAAAGGGCCATGCAGACATATGTACATTCTACTCCTTATGTTAATTTACTATAATTTAGAAAATATGGAAATAGATATCTGTATAGACTTTAGCAAACACTTTTCTAGGACGAGTATCTTAGGCTACAAGAGGAGGAGGCTGCTAGTGCGCTAGCAGAGGGAGGGGCTGGTACTTCCTCCCAGCCGCCTACAGCTCCATCGTCGGACGACCTCTGGATGACCGTCGTTGGTGGTCTTCAGAAGGGTACGTACTACAGTACGGGATCCTACGACGCCTATTTGGCTTCAGAGTCATCCAGGCCCCCCTCCGTCACTGCGCACTCCCCAGCTTCGCAAGCGTCATCACGAGCTCAGGAGATTGGTTGTCAGTTAAATGAGCTGCGTGATGAATTGCTACAGAGGATTTTTGACCAGCCTATGTTCGTGCCGCAGAGCAACGATCCGACGATCATCGGACAATTTGATGCGCTCGAACGTAGTATACAGGAGCTGAGGACTCTGTAGAAGACTACAGCTGGCAGCTTACAGATGCTCACCAAGTCTACGGAGCGCACAGAGCGTAGATAGGTCAAGCTGGAGGGATCACAGAGGACCATGTCTGCCTCACTTTCGCAGATATATACTTCTATTGAGGAAAGTTCTCAGAGGATGGTGCGTACCCTTGCTGCCATGCTGAGCGACTGCGAGAGCTGGAGCAGATACGTCCTCCCGGTCCATCGACGGTGCCGACTCCAGACGTTGTACTGCCTTCTCCTGTCCCTGTGGTGCAGCTTACATAGGAGCAGTATGAGTTCATGTTATCTCAGATGCGCAGCAGGGATCCTCAGTGATCCATTAGTTTTTTTTATCATCTTTGTATCTATTGGCCCTATGGGCCCATTGATCATTGGTACACTGATTTTTATTCTTATTTGACTCTGTTGGACATGTTTGTTTGTGATATTCACTTTGTTGATATTTTTATTGAGTACATGTATGATATTTACTTTGTTGGACATGTTTATTTGTGATATTTCTGTGTATGTTTGTGATATGTGTCTGTGTTTACAATATATGTGATGGTATGTGTATGTGTGTATGTTTGTGATGATATGTGTATGTGTGTGAAGTGCAGTTTGGGCACCATTGAAACTGCATTTTTTTTAAAAAATTTCAGTAAGTTAGCGACGTTCTGCGACGTTTAGCGACGTGGATATACGTTGCAAATATGTATCTGTACGTCGTTAATATGTATCGTATACGTCGTTAATATGTATCTGTATGTCGCTAAACGTCGCTAATATGCTGACATGTCAAACATTGCCATGTCATCACATGCGACGTATTTATGTCGCTAATTACGTCTTTAGCGACGTATAGTTAATGCCGCTCAACGTCACTAAATTTGCGATGTTTTAGCGTCGTAAGAAAAACGTCGCTACAACGATGAAGTTTTAATCTGTGACTAGGTTTACGGCGACCTATTTATTACGTCGCTAATTATGTCGCTACTTTATTTTAGCGACGTATTTTGTATTTTTAGCGACGTTTCAGAACGTCGCTAAATTGACGTATTTTGGTAGTGAAGTCACTGATAAGTAACATAGTTCAAAATGTTTCTTGTTTCACTTATGCTATCGAGTATTACATGCTTTATTAATTTCATAATATGCCATGAAACTGAAACTAAGGCAAGAATAGAAAGATCACTATTTAAACTGTATGCTTCACATAATTACTTAGTGTCGGTTTAGGCGAGTGGGTTTTCCTACTCACTAATATGTGATATGTTTTGATACCCAACTCCCCTGGTACGGAGATTCGCTCAATCGTACCAAGGTGTTGGAAGCTCGGATTTGGCAACATGAAGATATTTGGCCGACGATGCTTGCTTGGATATAGAAGACATGATGTGTGGAACGACGAGATCTTTTATGAGCTAGAAAGATCATGAGTGTTGTAAACTTGGCATATGCATGGGGCTATTGAGAGCTTTGCAATCAACTTCATTATCAATAAAGAGAATTGTTTTGTATATTATGTTGTAACTTCAATATGACTCTATTTTTTTCGCTGCAAATGTTGCCGCTTTAAGATGACCATTATTGTTTTATCTTCTTGCCTTGTACAAGTGCAATCTAGACTTGTACAACATCACGCCCCTGCGAGGACGATCGATTCGGCAAAATCAGGACGTGACACCTATAGTTGAAAAGTTCCTTTAGGTTAGTAGGTTTACGATCCTTCTTCGAATTAAGGTGGTATCTCACTCCACGATAGAGGCAATGAAACCAGGCATCATGGTATATTCAGCGTCTATTAGGTAATACTTGCCAACAAACATTGGAGTATTCTTGTTACACATAACACTATAATAATTGTACATGCTTCAATAGATATTATCTTAGAAATTTTAAAATATTGGTTACCTGTAGTGACCTTCAAACCATGGGGGGCAGGTCTAGAAAGGGCATCATTTAAGATAGTCATGTCATTAGCACAACCTTCTCATCTAGCTAAGATGTATGTAAACATCTTATTTAGGGTAGTAGCAGCTAGAACATTTTGTGTTAATCCCTTTCTACCCCTAAACCTTGCTGCCAAAGACGGGGGAAGAGTAGCTTGGACATTTATTCCATCTATCAACCCCATACAATCCTACAATTGAAAATAATTGGTTCTGATTCATATTTATAGCAAAGAAGTTGCTAAAGTACTGTTTAATTAACAATAATTTACCTAAAAATAAGGATACCATTCACATGACTCTCTGATCTCTAACGGGATATCAGCTCCAGGTTGCTTCATGAATTGTTCTTTAATGAAACATATAGCACCAAGTACCTTATTGGAATACCTGGAAGTCTCTCCAGAACAGATAAATTTAATCCCACATACTTTATTCTTAGACTTATGTCCTAACATAAGAGAAAAAAGTGCGAGTTCCTCTACAGAAACATGTCATGTATCATAAAGGGAGCCTTGTTACGCAAAATTTCAGCTAGCCTATAGAATAGACATGTACTCATTCTAATGTTCACAATTTCTTGGCCCAGCAGTCAGGATATCCGATACATGTGAACATTCCGTAATTGTTCTCTAATTTGGGATGGTTCCCTTGTAATGCCACTTCGCTCATTTTCTTCATTCTCCATCAAAGTTATGATTATCGTAATCAACGTAACTATAGTACTTACGGCAGCAGCATTAATCATCAGATCATTGGGGTTCGAGAAATTTATATACAATCCAAATTTAAATTGATAAAACTAAGGAAAAACTGATAAACAAAAGTATATATGGAGTGATATTCATTATGCAACTTCTTATAAAAGCCTAAGTTGAAGCACCTAATCATAAGAATACACACACACTATATTTCCTCCATACACCATTACCCCTAAACATGATTATCTTCACATAAATAAATTGTTATACATGTGAAACAATTTTTTTTTCGAGAAAAACAGTGAACTAAATTATTTTTCTTCAGTTTTACATATTTAGCAAAACAATGAAATGAAGAAGTGTTCTCGATCACTAGATCTAGGGGCTGTTTGGTTAAAAAATGGGGATTTTTGAGGAAAGAAATTGTTCACTTAGTTTGCCAAAAAAATAATTCTTAGCTTGTTTGTCAGAAAAATTTAGACTAAACACTAAAATCAACCAAACACCCGAAGTTACTCTTTACATGTTAATCGAGTAGATCTACATTTAGATTGAGTAGATCTAAAAAAATGTCATACAAATTTGGAATTGGAGAAAGAAAAAAGTTCGAAATACAAAATACCCAAAAAAAAAAAAACCATAAATAAAATACACACTCATGTATAGATAAAGACTGCCGAAATCGCAACAAATATTTCGGGAAAAAAATATGGCAAAATCTGATAAAATAGGAAAAAATTATAACAATTGCAAAATAAATTATTATATTCTTCCTTTTAGTGGTGAAAATGGTGGGGCGGTGATGAACGTAGCCACGAAGACTTCCCAAGTCTGGATTTGGAAGATGAGGGGAGTGAAGATCAGTTCTTCTGGATTTTTTTTTTTTTAGTGAAGTGAGAAAGGGAGTAATGAAGCCGAGCAGAAGTAGAAAGTCATCCCATCAAACTTTTTTCCCGCTTTCATCCACCCCAAACCGAACACCCCAAGTTCTTCTCTACAGTAGTTTTACCAACTTTCGTGTGACTTCCGAATGACTTTAGGCGAACCAAACAGACCCATATAGAATGTTACATTAATTATTTGTAATAAATTTTTAGATAATTTATCTACTTAAATTAAGTTAAGAATGAATTATTTGTTTTTATTGTTTTATATGATTTGTTAGATTCTCTTTCATTAGGAAATTATGGTTTCGTGGGTTTATAGAATTTAGAAATGCAAAAAATGCGGATTCGGATCAAACTAGTTACATGTTCACCATCAAAACGTTGAGGTTCTGATTCGGAAACAACAAAAATAATAAGTCGTTCGCTAATCAAGGGAGAGAACGACAACAAAAAGTCGCTTATTAATCAAGAGTACGACGACGAGAAGACAATGACGACAAGGAGTCACTCGCTAATCAAGGGAGAGACAACAAAGACAAGTCGCTCGCAACGACAACTTTCGACAAAGCTACTATAGTTGTTGAGAAGCTAGTACAGTTTAGACGAAAATAACAGAACCTTTGGTGGAACTATCCCTTCGGGATCAGCCTACTGTGAGACTAAATTTAAAATAGCTCCTATAAAAACTAACTCCTTCGACGGAACTAAAGCTAACACTAATTCTTGCAGAGCTAAAAATACGTTCTTCCTTCTATAAGACTAAGACGTCCGCAAGGTCACTAACATAGCCTTCGATTGTGGGGTTGGGGTTGGGGTTGGGGGGGGGGGGTTGATAAAAAATTTTGGAGTTCAAATTTTCTCTAAATTTTCATCTCAAAATTCAGAAAAAGCCTTTTAATCAGGAAATAGAGAACGAAACAAAGACTACATGAATGAAAGGGAGACAAAGAAAGAAGCACAAGAGACATTTCATTAGGACTACGGATCCAATTTCTTGCATTTCTTCTAGAGGGAGGAAAAAACTTTCCTCGCTCCTTTTGGCTTAGGCTCTGTTTGGAATTTGCGGCCTTTAAAAAACTGAAACAAAACATGTGCAGGTTTATTGAAAGTTGCAAAAAAAAGTTGTTCCAAAATTAAACCGACTTTGAAAAGATTTTTTTGATGTAGTTCTGTTACTAAACAGCCTTGGAAAATTAAATAAAAAAAAGAAAAAGAAAAGCAGAAACAGAAAAGCAGAAACAGCTTCCAGAAGCAGCTTACAATAAGCAATCCAAAATCCGTTCTTCTTAGGATAGAAATATAAAACATCATTCTAGCTAAAGATATAATACTTCTGACTAAATAAACAGTTTATGAAAAAATAGTAGATATAAAATTTACAATGCGATCTACATTAAACTATCATAAGAAAAGCAACTTAACAAACCAGTGTGGCTATGCATTTCTCAAAGTAAACTTGTACAGAATTTCCTTCTATAACATGTTGTATGACTCCCATGATTTCCCCCGTTCTCGT
The DNA here is from genome assembly GCA_029216955.1 of Iris pallida. Lineage (NCBI taxonomy): Eukaryota > Viridiplantae > Streptophyta > Magnoliopsida > Asparagales > Iridaceae > Iris > Iris pallida. The sequence continues at coordinate 827,938 of JANAVB010009197.1, forward strand.
GTCAACAAGCTCCATTCTTGCAGAAGAACGGATGAGATGTATTTTGATTTGCACTCAGAGGGGAACAAGAAAATCCCGTTAGCAAAAGCAAGTAAGAACATCAGTAAGCCAGAGGGAATGGAAGCACTATATCTCTGTCAATATTAATGATGATATAATCATAACATATGCAAGAAGGAAGAAGACTGAGATCTGAATGAAGAACTTTGGACTTTCCCTAATGCCTTGGGGTGTCACCGCTCTGCAATTAAGAAACCAAATCATTTCAGAACTATAAACGAAATCAAGGCACGAATTTGTCAATCAAGAGGGAGAGAACCAAATCAAGATATTTTACTTACCCAGAGCTATTCATGTATATTAATACAAAAATATCAAATATTTGATTATAAGGATATTTAAAATGCCAGTAACCAAGTTGATGATCCTTCCCATTCACCTGGTTTAGCTTCTCAGATCGACTGTTCCAGCCATACAATCAAAGCAATTGATTGAGAGTTATTGGAAGTGGATTTTCAAGTCATGGGGTGGCAATATAAATTGTCCAACTATCGATCAATAATATTATGTATTGGTCTTCCACTAACAGTGAGCTTCAACTCCATTACCAAAAAGGACTGTTACTTAATCCACAGTACGTGGGACACGGGTATCTGACAATGCCAACTCAATTGACGCATATGTGTACACTGTCTATAAAAGCTCGCGTCTATAAAAGCTCACTACACTATGTAAAAATTACACGTGTTCCCATCTATTTGATGCAGAGTTGTTCATAATTACAACATAAATATAGAGAGGCAAAGAAGGGGATTCTTCTAGAATATCAAATTTTGGTTGGTAAAAAGGGAGAGACGAGAGATAAAGCTAAAGGGAAGGCTCCCAATAACATAACAGAAAAGTCCTAACTTTTCTTCAAAGCTTGAGCAGAACATTCAGACTTACTGCGACAACTGCTATCTTTTTTGCTTCGATGAGAATCTAGGCATTTTGCTTGGTGATTTTTGGAAGAGGCTGTATGGGCAACAAGTACACGGCCTACAGAAGAGGAGGTACTGGTATTTCCTTATCTGATGGGGCTAGGATTCTAGGTTCTCCCAGTTCAATGAAATTTGAAGTGTCTGACACGTCCAAAGACTCAAACTGTGTACCTATGTTTGGACATGACGAAGTTTGGGAACCCATGTCTGGAAACACTACTTACTACAAGCTGGCTTTCCATATTTTACATCAAGCATCTCTGGCTCATAGCTTCCTCCTTGACGTCAGCAAGGGAGTAGTTATCCTGTTCACTATTGCTCAAAATGATATTCAATTCTTTTATAACAGTCTTTTATGCTCCATAACCAACCCTGCACTCCATAGAGTGACCCACTACCATGGGAAAGGCTTGGATAGAATGGATGATGAGATGTCTCCTTCATTGCTTAGTTTTACATGGACCATCTTAAAAATATAGCAAAGAAGCATCTTTCCGTTCATTTTATATTAGTAAATCCTAAAAAAATTCTCAGAAATTTTGCAAAGCTTTTAACAAAATCAATCAGATGCTGAACCTACTACCACAGGAAGCATTTATGACAAGGGGAGAATAGAGACTTATTTAAGAATATCTTGCCTGGCTATACGCTGAGAAAGTCGATGGAAGGGTAAACTTTGAATAAAGACGACACCTGGTCCAGTTAGAGAAGTCATCAACTGATTATCACCCTGCAAACAGAACAGCAAAGAACTCTCAGTCCTCAAAAAAAAAAAGAGACTGATCTTTCATGAAATAAAACACACGAATTACCACACCCCACAGTAAAAAGGAGGGAAATTCTTCAAAGCAAACATATGGATTCTTCACAGCATATATATTATTCTAAGTCATATATATTATACCAAATGATCTTTCAAGTACATGTACTAAAGATAGGTTATTGTGATAAAGAAGCTACTGCTGGGGTGAGGCAAACAATCTTTGACAGTGTAGAGACTTTAACATGGTACTAGAGCAACCCAGGTTCCAATATGGTACGCGTTTTAAGCGGATATTGTAAATATACCACAGCACGATCCAGCTCATTGCCCAAAATGGGCCTCAACCTGCAAGTGACGTGTTGGAATAATATAAATATTACCCTCAACCCTCACAATAGCTCTAGAGTTTTGGTGCAGTGGTAGAACTTTAATAGACAACCATATTAAATATATGTCCGCATTATAGAATAGACATATTACTACTACAACAGATGGTGACAATTGGGATTTCTTCAGGATTTGGCAGGTAGAATAATTTGAAAATCCATAAAATAAGTGTTCCACAATTTAATAACACCCCCCCCCCCCCCCCCCCCCCCCCCCCAACCCCCTTCCTTCTCTCCTCTCACATGTTATAAGAAAAGTCTGAACACTACAACAGATTGTAACAATTGAGATTCTTCAGAATTTGGAAGCTTGAATAATTGGAAAATGGTACTTCAAAATTTTAAGTATACCACAAATTCAATTAGCACCACCCCACAAAAATATACAACCCGAGGAAACCAGAATTAGTGTTGTTGATGGAAATTTTTCATTTTGATGGATTAAAGTCTAAGACATGAACATTTTAACAGGAGATACGAATCTTCTCCTCTTGGGATTTTAAGCTCACACTAAAAACAACAATTTGCCACAACTAATGTGGTGAAAGGTCGATGTAACTTTTCTATTTTTGAAAATTAACACCTTGAATAACCTGAAAAGTTGCCTATAAGATATGGTTGAACCAGAAACTGCTTTCCTTCAAACTAAAAACCAGCACCTGAGATCTCACTAAAAGTCTAAAACCTCTAATTACATGTAGTAATTGTTCCATGGTTTATCATCCCACCAATCCTTCATGGATATGGTAAATATTGATCTTTATATAATTATATAACCCGAGGAAACCAGAATCGGTGTTGTTGATGGAAATTTTCATTTTGATGGATTAAAGTCTAAGACATGAACATTTTAACAGGAGATAAGAATCTTCTCCTCTTGGGATTTTAAGCTCACACCTAAAAACAACAATTTGCCACAACTAATGTGGTGAAAGGTCGATGTAACTTTTCTATTTCTGAAAACTAACACCTTGAATAACCTGAAAAGTTGCCTATAAGATATGGTTGAACCAGAAACTGCTTTCCTTTAAATTAAAAACCAGCACCTGAGATGAGATCTCACTAAAAGTCTAACACCTCTAATTACATGTAGTAATTGTTCCATGGTTTATCATCCCACCAACCCTTCATGGATATGGTCAATATAAGTGACCAAAGTCACTTGAAACATGAGATAATAGTTAGAATATGTTGAGTGTTAAATAGTGGACAGCACAAACTCACCCCAAAGACCACCTTTCTAACAGGACTGGTGTACTTCATCCGCGAGTCAATAGTACTTGTCATAGCAATAATGCAAGCTGCGTCAACTACCAGAACCTCCCCATCATCAAGGATTTTCTGTACAACTGGTAAAATAGAACTTAAAATTACAACAAGGTGTTTAGATACAAAAATACCAATCAAATACTCAACTTTAACTTATTGTAACAAAAATTACCAAGAGAAGCAGGATAACTACTTAATCACAATAAGTCAGAAAAGGGTCCAGGTTCAAATTTTACAAGGCAAGTAATCACCAAGCCAGCATATGCCCACACTCAAGAATTACCAGCATGCGTATGTTAATGACCATCCTCACTACAGGATTAAAGTTAATAATATAACAAAACAATTTTCTTGTGTTAATGTAGTTTGAGAAGAGTTGGTGTTAGAGACTGTGGAGCCATGTTGCAGAGAATAGAAGGTCAAGGAAAAGAAGCACTTGTCTGATTTCTATTTAAGTAAATTGGAGTGTTGCCTTTATGGGCATAACCGCCAAAAATATGCGGATTAGGTTTTGGTAAATAGGATCTGAACAGTGGGTTTTATTTGGTAATGAACTTTTGATGGAAGTATATATAATTTGTTATAAGCTCTGAAAATAACAAAACTGAACCAGAACCAGGAGATACTATACGACTACAATATCAGACAAAACAAGGATAATGTATTTTATGTCTAGATTTCGAACTGGTCCCCTCCAACCCTTGTAAAGCAATCCACGGAATACCACCTAGTGTGAGACGGTTCAAAAATATTAATTTGGACCACAAGCATGGCAATTAATGGTATAACTCTAATTATACCAACCAAGCACTCTATTATGACGAGGACATTGAATTGAAGACAGTAATATCTCAAAAGTCAAATTAAAGAGAGAAAGACACCTGATCCACCACCAACGAGAAAAGCAAGACCTTGGCCAACAAGCTTATGTTTTAAAAGTACCTGAAATATAATCCAGTATGAAGCATAAATAGCTGCTTTGTGTGTATTGTGTGTGTTTGCGTGTGAACCCACATGCAGTGGTGGGGACGGGGTTAGCAAAAGTCAAAGCAGGTATTTTGACGCAAAATTATGAACAGAATATACAAGAATTGCAGGTCAACAAAAGGGCTACCAAGACTTACCTCTACACCAAGCCCACCGTTACGGACTCTTGGGTTCACTGCGTTGTTGGTGATTGTCACGTCATTGACAGAGCAAAGAAATGCATCTGGCTACAAACAAATTGTGAAACATGACTCTCCTCAGAAGATGAATCAGAAAACACAAGATAGTTCATCTATTAACTAGAAAAACTTAACAAAATTATTTTCATGTATTAAACCTTTCAATAGTAGAAGTTAACAATCAAAGAACGCAGTCAAATACTGATCACACTCTAATTTGGAACTGGGGCCATTTATTGTTGATTTTTCTATCACTCTCCCTACCTGCTGCAGCAGGAGACCACTGTTTGATGAAGGAATAGAATAGAAAATACTGGATAAGATATTGTAACTGTTGTCATAGGTATTATTTAAGTCTTATTTTATTATGCGGATACAGTTAAGTAATTGTGGGTGTATTTATCATTATGTATTAATATAAATACACATGAGATGCAACTTAGGGTTTTAAGTCCCTGCACTCTCTTTTCTCATCTCTTCTCTTCCTTCTCTCTTCTTCTAAATTTAATTTGGTACATAAAAACTTGAAAAAGTATTGTGTATCACATCCACAACTTCGCCGGTCGAACTTGGCGGTGAGTTTGAAGGGGGTTCGTGGATGATCGTTTAGTAATCGTTCGTAGGTATTAGAGACATTGTTTAATGGTTGCATGATCGTCTTGTGACATTGTTGTTTGTGATTCATCGTCGTTGTTCTTCGTTGTGAGTTCTAGGGTTTCTATAGATCTCAGTTTGGTTGGCAGAGATATGGTCATAGTGGTGGTTGAGGAGGAAGTCGTGGTAGAGATGGTGGTCGTAGTGGTTGTGGTATGCTATGTAACTGTAACTATTGTGGCATGTTTGCCACATCGAAAAATATTGCTGGTACAAGTGGGGTAAAATCGAGTATGCACATCATCCGAATGATGAACATTTACAGTCCCAGGTACCACTTTTGCCCCTGGACATAATATTTCTGGTTCTAATCAACCTTCAGCTTTCACTTGAACAAATCCTCTAGAAGTTGAACGTGCGTGTGTACTCACAACCTACTGTAACTATGACACATATAGGTTATCTTATATTTGTGACAACTTAGTCACCATCTACCTCTTGGGTAATTATGTCTGGTATAAGTTTTCTTTCATAATTGTTGTCCCATGAGACAATATTATCTTGACCGATGGCTCTACTCATGTGCTTGAAAACGATGGCATTCACCCTACCCAATCATTCTCATTATATGATTCATTATATGTGTCTAATTTTTCTTTCTATTCGATATATGTGAGCTAGTTAACAAAATCACTTCATTGTTCCATAACATTTTCTTCTAATTATTGCGTTTTTTAGAACCTCGGAATGAAGAAGATCATTGGCTCGGGACATGAAAGAGATTGGCTATATTATTTGGACTTACATGTACATGCTTTCATTTTAGTTTCTACCTTTCCATTGCATCGCTTGGGTCATTCGTCTTTGGCTAAGTTACGTCAAATTATTCCCAGTTTGAATTTTTTTTAATAATGTGAAGATTGTCAGTTAGGCAAGCGTCACCGTAGTTTGTTTCCTCGTCATGTTGAGTCTTGAGAGTCGCATGTTGCAATTCTTTGATCTTGTTCATACTGACATTTAGGATCCGTGTAAAGTCAAAATTCTAAAAGAATTTCAGTATTTTTGTTATTTTTATAGATGATTATTCCCGAATGACTTGGTTATATTTAGTTAAAGAATTATCTGAGTTTCCACGTGTTATCGACCTTTTTATAGTGAAATATATGTTCAATTTGGTAAACACATTAAGTTTTACGTTCTGATATATGGCTTTTTTGTGTTAATCGTGTTCATCGAACTAGTTGCGCCTATACCTTTCGTCAAAATGGAGTAGTTGAATGCAAGCATTGAGACCTTTTTAGATGTAACTCGGATTCTCATGTTCAATATGCATGTCTCTAAATACTATTTGGTAGATGTCGTTCTTATTGTATGTTATTTAATTAATCATATACCATCATCTATGTTGAATAACCAAGTTCTCTTTTCCATGTTATATCCAGATGTCTCTCCTTTTTCTTTACCACCTCTTGTGTTTGGGTGTGTTGAACTTGGAACCAAATCGAGACAAGTTGGCTCATTGATCTATCAAGTGTATCTTCCTTAGTTATCCTCGAACTCAAAAAGGTTATTATTGTCACAGTTCCCATTCGTGTAAATATTATGTCAATACAGATATTACCTTCTTTAAATCTTTTTTTTCTTCTTTCCTTCAGGAGACCATCCTCTTCTGTTCACATCAGATTTGGTATCTCCATTCCACTCCATATGACCCCTAAATCCATTTTTATAGTCCTCCTTTACAGGTTTATCAGAGATCCAACGACGGACAGATTGTTTTGCGTAATTTAGCCCCAACACATCATCTTCTGTGCCTGAGAATCCGGATCCGGCTCCTGCACCCAAATTTCATATGATCTTCCTATTGCTCTCAGAAAAGGTATCGTAATTGTACCACTAAGCATCTCATTTAAAATTATGTTTTCTTACATCGTACTTCTCATTATTTACATGTTTTTGCTGTCTTATTGTCTTCTATTTCCATTCCTAACACTTATAAACAAGTTATGTCAACTTGTTGAAACAGTACAATAGATGAAGTGATGTATGTTTAATATCAATTTCAGACTTGAAACTTACCTTGATTCCCGTAGGGAAGTAAACAATGGGGTTTTACATAGGCGTACACTGTTAATGTTAAGTATCATCCAGACGATTCCCTTGAGCACCTCAAGGCACGGTTGGTTGCAAAAGGTATACCCTGAGTATAGTGTGGATTATATGGAGACTCTCTCTTGTGACTTGGTTGAATTCACTTTGCATTCTTATCTTTGTAGCGATTAATCGTCAATGACCTATGTATCAGTTGGACATTAAGAATATTTTCTTGCACGGTGACTTACAAAAGGAAGTTTACATAGATCAACCACAACTATATGTTGTGTCTGGTAGTAAGAATTTGATGTGTCGATTGAAGAATACATTATATATACTAAAACAATCTCCTCGAGCTTGGTTTGACAAGTTCAGTTCAGATCTCATTCAGTACGGATTTTGGAGCACCATGTTAGATCGTTCAGTATTTAGTCGTTCTTCTATCGGAGGTGTTATTATGTTGATGATATCATTAAATCTATGAGTGACTACATTGGTATTGCAAGCTTGAAGGCCTATTAGTCATCATTTTCATATTAGGAATTTAGGTACTCTGTATTTTCTCGAAATTGAGGTTGCTCGATCTAAAATAGGTGTGTACCTATCGCAGCACAAGCATGTTTTGGATTTTGCTTTCATAGACAAGGATGTTGGACTCCCAGTCAATTGATACTCTTATGGATTCTTTTGATGCTGATATGGGAGAAATTTTTTATGATATTTGATTGTACATATGACTGGTTGGGAAGCTTATCTACCTTACTATTACACGACCAGATTTCACCTATGCAGTTGTAGTTAATCAGTTTATTTAGGCCCCTCGGCAGCCACATTGGGTGGCTATATCTCGTATTTTGTAATACTTAAAAGGATGCACCTGGAAAGGAATTGTTGTATAAACCATCACAGACTCTCATGATGATGGGCTTCAGTTATGCTGATTGGGCATGTAGTCGTAGTAATAGGATGTCTACTTTTGGTTATTGTACCTTGGTCGGTAATCTTATGACAGGACACATTAGGAAAAAGAATATTGTGACTCGTTCTAGTACAGAAGCCGAATATTATGATATGACTCATACAACTTCGGAGATGATGTGGGTGTGGTCTCTTATTCAGAAAATGGGATTATAGTTCTTATTCCTATAGAGATGTATTGGAAAATACATTAGCAATTTTCATCACAAGTAATTCCATGTTTCATGAATGCACTAAGCAAATCGAGGTGGATCGTCATCTTATTTGTGCTATGTTGGTGAAGAAAGAAATTGTCACTCCACATATTCGGTCTAAGAATCAGCTGAGTAATATTAATATTCTCACTAAACCACTTGCTCGTAGTCCATTTTCTAATTTATGTAGCAAATTAGCAATGTGGAATCTCTATACCCCAGTTTGAGAGGGATGTTAGAGTCATAAGTATTACATAAGTCTTATTTTCTTATGTTGGTAAAGTTAGTAATTATGGGTGTATTTATCATCATATATCGATATAAATACACATGAGATACAACTTAGGGTTTTAAGCTCTTGTACTCTCTTTTCTCATCTCCTCTCCTCTCTTCCTCTCTTTTCTTCTAAATTTAACTAACCAATGCCAGACTAAACTTCATCAAGCAACCTTTATTTGACTCGAAAGTTAAATATAAAAGGAAGTTTCATGAGTAGCTTAACATAAAGTAGATATATGAAGTAAACAGGTACTATACTAAACTTATGAGCAATTAGAAGAAAATGATAATATAGTTATCAAACTTAGTAATATATGTTAGACTTCATAAGAACAAAACATAAAATATGATCAAGAATTCAGCTATGCCAAAGGTTCGCCATGAAAGTGCCATTAACCACCGCAAACGCAATAAATTGTTAAATCTTTAAACGTTGGATATCCAAGTATATATTATAAAATTATTGCACAAGACTATTAAACCTCTAGATTGTCTAATTTTCCATGTAAATGGTATTATAATAAGATCAATACATGACAATTAAGCCCCATCAGGTCATTTGGAATCTTGGAGATTAACAGTTATGATTATGGAGTCTAGCCAATTGAAGTTGCATCAGCAAGCAGATCCAATAAAGTAATCAGCATTACCTGGCAAAGAATTTCTCCCCCAAAGTTTACTAAATCAATCTGCGAAGTAAAACAGAGATCATGCAGTGAATCAGATGCCTCGACACTCTTCAGAAACAAGACAAAATAATTTTAATAATCTTATATCCAATAAGAATCCATATATAAAAAGGAAGAAAGAAAACGCAAGATTTTTATATATAGCCCAAAGAAGCTAATATTTACAACTTTGTAATAAAAGGAAAAAGGCAAATTTTGTATAATAGCTACCTTGAAGATAATGCAAGGTTTCATACAAGGTTCAAAATCGGTATCAGAATTGGTTTTGCACCCATCATTTGAGTATCCGTATCGCCGGCAGCGGCGGCTTCAGACTGGAGTATCCGGTTCTTCACTTCGGAAAGCCAAAAATAATTTTAAAAAATATTTTAAAAATTTAGAAAAAATAGTTGGTATATTTAGACATAATTTTATATATTATATGTTTTTTCTCGTTAGTTTTAAATTAATTAATATTCCACTTGCAGTAGATACTATTGTTCATTTATGTGCCTTTAGACATAATACAGCCAAAATAAATAGTTTTGAATGGAATAATGTTAATATTGATGAATGTTTTGAATTTATAGATATACAACTTACACAAATGATAGTAGTTTCAATTTATCAATATGAAATCTTATCAACACACTATAACATTTGTCAATATTTGGCACAATTGAATCAGGAAGACACTATTTTTTTCATTCTTTTATCTTTTCTGTTCATTTTTTCTCGGACAAATTAACCGAGAAAGAGACCACCAACGTCACTAAAGGTCGGTATCGATTGAGGTCGGTAGCGGATCGGGACATTGCAAACAGCTGACAGTGCAAACTATGGTTTTACATAGACCAAAGGAGCACAAAAATGACTACTCATGTGATAAAGGCAAAATTGTAAAGCTTGCAGAATAGCTACCTTGAAAACCATTCTAAATGAATTATGATCATTACTGAACTTAAATCTTCCAATGTTATAATTTGAGAATAAAATTCAACTTATCAGCATAGTTGTATGCTAACCGGGAGTATTCTTGCAGGAGACAGTGCTGAAATCCCGACAAATCCATCATCTGAACCAGTATTAGAAAGAAGAATGCTTGTCACATTCTTCCCAAAAAGCCATTGCCACACACCTTCATTGTCAGGGAAGTATATATTGTCCATCTGAATGGACCCAGACATATAACAGACGGTACCTAAATGTTATTTGGTAAATCCAACTCAGTACAGGGAACATGATCCATGGACGGTAACTTCCATAACGATAGAGAGAGTACATGAGCAATCTAAAAAACATAACATAATCATAAAAAAATTAAAATATGTCTATTTTATTCAGTAACCCCCATTCATGGAAAGAATAGAAGAATCCATAATCATAACTGTTAATCTCCAAGATTCCTATTCCTATTCCTATTCCTACACTATAATCATAACTGTTAAATCTTTTTGTGATGTTGGAATAGGAATATAGAATTATAAAGGGATAATTTAGCAAATACCCCCATTCCAAATGTTAAAACTAGCATATACCCCCACTATTTATTTTATTTAGCAAATACCCCCACTCCTATGTAAAAGAGTGGGGGTATATCTTAAATTTTTATTATTTTATATAAAAAATGGGGGTATTTGTTAGATAAATAAAATAGTGGGGGTATATGCTAATTTCAACATTTAGAATGGGGGCATTTGCTAAATTATCCCAATTATAAAAGATGATTGGCAATCAGCATATGCATATCAGTATATGCAGATAAAAATTGGACAACATCACAAAAAGCCAACATGAATCTAAAAATCATATATATATATATATATATATATATATATATATATATATATATATATATATATATATATATATATATATATATACTGCAAAGGATCAAATACACTTTAGTAAAGTTGAGTGTATATCAAGTGTAGATTGGGATGCAATAGCTGATATACAAAGTCATCCCATTGTTATCACCATCTGCTATATTGCCTGACAACATAGTGACCACTCACCAGGCTTTGCAGTAATCTTTTCTTGTGATTTTAACATGATCTGGAAAGGTAATAAGGTCACAAAAATAATCAGCAATCATACACTCGAACCACCTAGAAAAGTAACAGTCGAAGAAAAACAGATGTAACAAATACCTACCTGAACCACCTGCACTTCACCACCCAATATCTGGAAAGGTGTCACAACTGCTTGGGTACTCTGCATCACATACCTCTCTAATCAATAATTGCATTACAAGCATCTCTACTGAAGAAAATTACCAAAGGTGCTTGTGTTCATCGAGATAGAAACTGAGAGGCCTGTAATTAAAGGCTACATTGGAACTAATTGGGATAGTCTCATTAGGGCTCTAAGCCAAACATTATAGAAAAATTAAATGCTAAAGATAAAATAGACGACTAGTTAATAGCTAAGCCTATGTGACATTACTATAACTATCTAGAAAAGGGAAAATACACATATTCTTCTACACTCCCCTGCAAGCTGGAGCTTAGATGATAATCAAGTCCATCTTAGAGAGGAACTACAGAACCAACACAGAGAGTATAGGTTGCAACCATCTGGGCCATGAAAGATGGTCTTGAGTTGGGGCCAACTGGGAGTGCAGGAGAGTATGAGTTACTGCCAACAGAGTGAGTGGTCAGTGAGAGTCTAGAGTTGCATGGCCAGATTCTGAGTTGCCGACAAGAGAGTTGGGTTGATGTCATCTGGACAACGAGAGAGTCAGATTTTCGACTTTTTGTACGCAGAAGAGAGTCTAAGTTCTAGCAAGAGTCTTGAGTTCACGGTGAAAGTCTCGTTTATATACAAGAAAGTGAATCATAACCAAATTTCTAGAGAGGGGAGAAAGAAGAGTTAGACAGTAGTGTCCTGCTCGCCAATGAGCATGCCATGGAGTCCCCCTGTCTAGGGGTTAGGGTGCGATGCCCCCAAATTAAATATATATATATTTCCCTCCTTTTTCTTCTTCTATTTTATTTTTCTGCTTGCATCACAAAAGAAAATAGCAAAAGACAAAAGAAAAAAGAAAGGTTGCAGAGCTCCTTTAAACGTCTTGTTTCCACCATGGATATATAATTTATTACCTTGGTATATAATGTATCACCATGAGTGCTTAACAAAGCAGCTGAGACGCCCTCGTAAGTGGGTGCGTAGACAGTTTTGCCAATGACCACCTAATGGCGTGAGTGGGCTTCTTCAGCATCCTACATGATCCATCTACCAGTTACGACACAAGCACCTAAACCTATTGAAATTTGTAATATCTACTCAACATACTAAACTTACCCAGGTCGGTCACATTTAAAGTGGATCTTCCAATTATTTACGTACAAAGGTTCTTCAGCATCCTACATGATCCTGTTGAGAATCAATAAGGGACTTTTAGTCCCACATCGGAATATGTAGTATGTAGAGGAGCTAGACTCCCTATATATAGTGAAGTAGTCCATCAATAAAATTATCAATCTATTATTCTCTACATGGTATCAGAGCCATAACTCTCTCTCACTCTCCACAAAAAACAAAAAAAAAATTTCTTCTCCCACCCCCAGCCGCCGACCCTACGCAGCTTCTACTGCCCCCCCCCCCCCTCCCACCGGCTAACCACCCTCCCGACCCCTGCAGCTTCTACCGCCCCCGAACCCCCCCCCCCCCCGATCAGAACCCCCCCCCTCGACCAGAACCCCCCCGACCCACTCCGACCAGACCCCCCGAACCCCCCCGATCAGAACCACCCCCCGATCAGAACCCCCCCCCCCCCACCACCAGAACACCCCCGACCCCCCCCCGACCCCCCCCCCCCCCCGACCCCCCCGACCCACCCCGACCATATCCCACCCCGACCAGACCCCCGCCGACCCCCCTCTCCAGCAGCAAAACGCCCCCCCCCCCCTATCCCGCAGACGCCCCCCCCCCCACACCAACAGCACATCAAACCCTAACCCTAACCCTAGATTTTTGCAATGGAAACCCTAACCCTAGACCTAGCAGCCCCTTCAAACCCTAACCCTAGCTTTTAACATAAAAAAAAAACAAAAAAAAAAAAAAACGGCGTATTTCGAATAGAGACGGCTGTCAAATCTTTATTTGCACCAACTCTGTTCCGTGCTTACGCTGTTTGGAACTAACAAATGCTTTATTTGTTATTCCTTCTTCACATCGATGATTCTGTCCGTGCTCTTGCATCTATCCATCAGCCAGGATGGATTATGGACTCTGGGGCATCTCGCCATGTCACGGGGTCCCGTGGTGCGTTTCGGGAATATACTCCCCTACCATTGTCGGAGAGTATTCAGACCGCTGATGGTACATCCAACCCTGTAGTGGGTAAAGGCACTGTCGCATGCACCTCTTCCATCACTCTAACCAATGTCCTTCATGCTCCATCTTTTTCTGTCAATCTTCTATCCATTAGTGCCATTATACTTGATCTTAACTGTACTGTTTCTTTTGACATTCCTCAGGTGACTTTTCAGGAGAAAGGGACAGGACGACGACTTGGGACTGGCACATGGCATAAGGGGCTGTGGTATTTAGACAGGACTGGACTGGACAAAGCATTGGCATCCTTGGTAGCAGACGCACCACCAGAAGCTTCCTGTCGCAGTGTTGAAGCCGACTTGCTACTCCACCACCAGCGTGTCGGTCATTCCTCTTTTCCGGTTATTGGTCGAATGTATCCGTCCTTATATCAAAGGGCTAATAAAGAGAAGTTATTTTGTAATGCTTGTGCTTTGGGAAAACATACCAGAAGCTCGTATGTGAGCACAGGTAATAGGAGTTCAGCTGCTTTTGACATGATACATTCAGACGTTTGGGGCCCTTGTCCTACAACGGGGATTAACGGCTTTCGATGGTTCGTCACCTTTATTGATTGTTATACCCGTGTGACATGGGTCTACCTTCTGAAGAATAAAAGTGACGTCCTTGAGGCCTTTCAGGACTTTCATCGACGAGTGGAAACACAATATGGCGCTAAAATTAAGTGTTTCCGATCCGACAATGGGACGGAGTATACGAATAAGCGGGTTGCTGAGTATTTTTCAACTCATGGAATACTTCATCAAACTTCATGTGCTTATACTCCGGCTCAAAATGGTGTGGCGGAACGAAAGAACAGACACTTGCTGAAAGTTGCACGGACGATGATGCTGGCTATGAATGTCCCGAAGCACTTATGGGGGCAGGCTATATTGACGGCCTCTTATCTCATCAACAGAATGCCATCTCAGGTATTGGACTGGAAGACACCATTGGAGATGCTTACTGGAGCTAATACATACACTGTTCCACCAAAAGTTTTTGGATGTGTATGCTTTGTCCAGGATAATCGGCCAGGCGTTGGCAAACTGGATCCACGGACAGTTAAATGTGTCTTTGTCGGTTACACGGCGACTCAGAAAGGTTATGCATGTTGGAGTCCAGTCGAGCGGAAGATGTTTGTCAGCATGGACGTTACTTTCAGAGAACTCGAACCATACTATGGTTCGGATGAAGGTTCCGCATTTGGTGACACACCTAACACAGATGGTGTTCGATGTGAGGGGGAGATAATAAGCCCAAATATGGTCGTCGGATCGGTTCCGTGTCCGGTTGTAGAAAACTGGACAAAAGGGGGAGAGCACAGTGACTCAGATACAGAAAATGAAGAAGAAGATCCATATGTTACGCAGGGGGAGCAGCAGACAAGGGAAAAGGAGCTCCAAGTCTACAAAAGAAGACAACAGAAGTCCAGTACTGTGCCTATGCCATGTCCTGTGCCTACTGTACCAAGTCCCTTGTCTACTCCTGCTCCAACTCCTGAAGATGTTGCCCCCGTACTGAATCACTCGAATTCTGATGCGGATCTCTCCGACTCGGATGGTACGATCTCTCCACCACCTATTGCTCCCTTAAGGAGATCTTCTCGCATCAATGCGGGTAAGGCTCCTGCTCGTTTTGATGATTACGAACATGACATTGCCAACTTCTTGTCTTATTCTAACATTTCTTCGAATTATCGAGCCTTCATTGCATCGTTAGACTCTACTTCGTTGCCCAAGTGTTGGCAGGAAGCAAAGAAAGATCCAAGATGGAAAGCTGCAATGATGGAAGAACTTGGAGCACTGGAGAAAAATAAGACATGGGAGCTGGTTCCATTACCCAAAGGGAAGAAAGCTGTGGGATGCAAATGGGAGTACACAGTGAAAGAGACGCCAGAAGGAAAAGTAGAGCGGTACAAGGCGAGGTTGGTTGCAAAAGGATTCACACAGTCATATGGAATAGACTATGATGAGACTTTTGCCCCAGTAGCAAAAATGAGCACCGTAAGAACTCTGGTCTCCATTGCAGCGAACTATGGGTGGAAGCTGTACCAGTTGGATGTGAAGAATGTCTTTCTTCATGGGGACCTGCAAGAAGAAGTATACATGGAGCTCCCGCCTGGGTGCTATGCGACGAAATCAAACGGAGGGACGTCGCAAGGAAAGGTGTGTAAACTGAAGAAGTCACTATACGGGCTCAAGCAATCCCCTCGAGCCTGGTTTGACAGATTCAGAAAGGCTGTTACAGGCATGGGATACCGTCAAACAAATGCAGATCATACGGTCTTCCTTCAGCATGCAAGAGGCCACATCACTATACTTGCTGTATATGTGGATGATATAGTTATCACAGGTGATGATGAAGTAGAGATCACTAAACTGAAGTCAAAACTCGCGAAGGAGTTTGAAGTGAAAGATCTAGGAGCGATGAGGTACTTTCTAGGTATCGAGGTGTGTGAAGGCGAACAAGGAATTGTTCTCTCACAGAAAAAATACACACTAGATCTGCTGAAGGAGACAGGGATGCTGGGATGCAAAGCAGCGGTCACTCCAATTAACCAGAAGTGCAAGTTGGGAGCAGAAGCAGGAGAGCCCGTTGATCGTGAAAGATATCAACGACTTGTAGGGAGATTGATTTATCTGGGACACACTCGCCCTGATATCTCATTTGCGGTGAGTGTAGTGAGTCGCTACATGCATGATCCAAGAAAGGGTCATATGGAAGCAGTATTTCAGATCTTGAGGTATCTGAAAGGAACGTCGGAAAAGGGGCTATGGTTCAAGAAGAATGGACGCATAGAAGTTGAGGGATACTGTGATGCAGACTGGACGAGCTGCATAGACGACAGAAGGTCTACCACGGGATACTGTGTTTTTGTAGGAGAAAATCTGGTCTCATGGAGAAGCAAGAAACAGTCTGTGGTAGCACGGTCGACAGCTGAAGCAGAATACAGAGTAATGGCTCTGGGAGTGTCAGAGTTGCTATGGGTAAAAGCATTGCTGACAGAGTTGAAGCTGGATAAGGGAGCACCATTGCGTCTTCTGAGCGATAGTCAAGCTGCAATAAGTATAGCTAACAATCCAGTTCAGCACGACAGAACGAAGCACATCGAGATTGATCGATTCTTCATCAAGGAGAAGCTGGAACAAGGGATACTGAAGATTGACCATGTCCGCTCAGAAGAACAAGTTGCAGACTGTCTGACTAAGGGTCTTAGTTCATTAAGTCTGTCGAAGCTATGTAACAAGATGGGGATGATCAATATCTATCGCCCATCTTGAGGGGGAGTGTTGAGAATCAATAAGGGACTTTTAGTCCCACATCGGAATATGTAGTATGTAGAGGAGCTAGACTCCCTATATATAGTGAAGTAGTCCATCAATAAAATTATCAATCTATTATTTTCTACAGATCCTTCTACCCGTTACGAGAAAAGCACCTAAACCTATTGAAATGGGTAATATCTGCACAAAATACTAAACTTATACAGGTCAATCACATTTAAAGTGGATCTTCCGATTCTTTTACGTACAAAGGAATTGTGCAAGGGTTAGCGTAATACAACATTCTCTCTCTCTCTCTCTCTCTCTCTCTCTCTCTCTCTCTCTCTCTCTCACAACGCATTTCAGCCCCTCCTTAATCAAATCAAGGCAGCAGCAAAGGCAAGTAGAAGCCACGATCAACATTAGCAATTAAAACAATGAGCTTTTCCAGTGATGTACCCTTCTATTCTTCTCTTTCTTCCATCTGCTTTCCTTCTCCTTCATACTCCAACTTCTAAGCTCTCCGTTTTCCCTAAGAGCAGATTTGGTTTACTGAAAAGGAGTGGAACTGGTGAAATTTGAGATGCCCCTACATGAATTTGATTCTTTACTATGGTTTGGTTGGCTTGAGAGGGGGATAAGACTCATGGACTGCAATTCCTGTATCCTTTCAAACATCCTGAAAGTCCAAGTTTCACTTCTCTCTCATGGCGGAACTAGGAAGAACTCTAGGATTTTTTTTTTTTAATATATTCTTATTTTCCTTGGAAAAGCGTGATCAACACCCTTCTCTATAAACGGATTCGCAGACACTGAAACTTGAAATCTAGGACAAAAAACTCAAATTGGGCCCACATAGTAAGAACTCATATCCACCAAATTCATGTTCCCTTCACAAAATTCTGGAACCAAAATAGAGAAGAGAGGTGTGCGAAGAGTTAGTAGAAGAAATTTAAAGGAGATAATAAGCATAAATAAGGAACAGAAGAGACAAGAAAGAGGTAAGAATAACTTTCACATTTTTATATAAATATGTAACTGATAATGAATTCAAGATTTTTCAAATATTGTTTCCTGCTTACCAATTAATTCCCCTCTTTCCTCACAAGAAAGCACATAGACCAGAAATAGGTCAATGTTTGTGTCACCTTGTGCCGGACATGTATTGGACACAGTTTGGACTCCACAATACACTAGGACACGTTGAAATGAATGTCTGGCCATGTAGCCAGTGAAACATAGTTCCTCTTACTTTAGAACTATTTATAGTTATTCAAATATTAAAAAAGGAAGTGACAGCCTAAGCACTAGACAGCTCCAGGGCACATCCTTCTTTCCTATTTAAACCATCACCTATAACATTGATCACCATTTTCTAATGGTTAAAAAGTACGCATGAAGAACTAAAGTTGATCTGAAGATTGAGCTTTTTGTTAGAGGCAATCACTTTAAACTAGTCTAAATGCATGTTGCAAGATGCAACTCTTCTCTTGATGTAGATACAGCTTAGGGATGAAATCCGCACTAACAAAGCAATTAATTACGATATCTTAGTAAGAACCTCATTAGAAACATGTAGTGTTCTAGTTACTATTATTTACCTCTATTGAACAGTATTTTTGGTGAATTGAGAGAGACAGCACTTGGCACTTGTGGAGAGGGTGCTTCTCTCTTATTGCTTAGGAGAGATTTAATGCAATAAATAATGAATTATTAAAGATTTAAACTGCTAATAATGGATTTTGGAAAATTAAAAAGCCATTGGAATGTGGATTAGAAATTTAAACCATCCTTTCATGTTAGTTATATTAAATTGATCGGTACAAAATTAGCAAATAAGAGAGTTTATCAAATTAGAATAAGAGAGATGGTGGATAGTTAACAAGTGAGAAGTTCTCTTCTTTTCATTCACAATCCCTAGAATCCAGGGGAGAGAGCTCGTCTCTCCTATGCATCAATTTTGGCTTAGTATAGTAGAGAGATTGATATACATATCAATATGATACACTTGAAAAGATATGCTAAAGACAAAAGTGTGGAAACAAAGAATACAAATAGCAACCAACTATATATATATATATATATATATATATATATATATATATATATATATATATATATATATTGAAAATGGTAATTAGTTTCCGGAATCGCTCCCACCGGGATTCGAACTCCTGACCACTCGGGCCACATGCCTCATCACTACCACCAGGCTAGGGGTCATTGGCATATATATATATATATATATATATATATATATATATATATATATATATATATATATATAAAATAATAGTAAGTTGTTTTCAACTTATGCCGTTTTGGATTTAAAATCACATGATAATTGGACATCAGGACGGGGGATAGAGTGTTTGATTTCTTTTCCCAACATTGTTCCAGTTCGGATGAAAAACCCAATCCCAGCTGTTGTTGGAGAGACCAATGCAAACAGAAAATGGGAGAATGGACTAATATCACAAATCCGAAGTTTTAAGGGACAAGTTTACAGGTGCAAGATGGACTGGCCTGACTACTACGAGAGGATTAGAATGGAAGGATTTCAAACGGGAAAGCACCCTATTAATTACAGAGTTTTGAATTTCAGATATTGTGTATGCAACAACTGAACAATTATGCTCTCCTTCCCATAAGTTATTATCTCCTAACTGGTTTATCTACCTATCTGCATGATGAGGATAACATAGGAAGCAAGGAACTTTCTCACTTATTCTCTAAAATCCTAGAAAAAAGAGGAGAGAATTTCATCCTCCACTTCTCCCCTTTGGCTTAGTAAAATGGTAGATTCCAAAATGTAATCCGCATGTTATCATGTGAACAATGGGCTTAAAGAACCCTTGGAAGCACCCTTACATGTGATGGGAATATCCCATGGCTCGGCACAAAAGAACCAGGAAAAGGACTAATAGGGCCGACATGTACTGTACTAATCAAAAAGAAATAGAAAAGAAACCATATCCAGAATATGGTCATGGGAAAGGAAGCATTTAGATGTATACTGAAGGATGAGTGCTAAAGAGTGATCAAAGACTATCAGAACCTTCTTCTCATTTAACATCTTCCATGGTTTCATATGGATGATGCCCATTATATTATATACTTCTAGGAATTTCCATAAATGATTTTCAGATCTCAATGATATGGAAGTTTATCAGAAATTCATTCTCCCTGTCAAAAAGAGTTCCATAGCTTTCAATAAAACTATCCTTATTTGAAATCTTCCTACTACGTACTATAGGTTATTTTGTATCTATTGTATGCATTTACGAAAACTAATAAAGCTCAAAAGAGGCAATAGATGTTGTCTTGCTACGCACGAAGGTTAAGAGTCATGTGAACATGCAATATGAAAGGCACGATTGCACATACAAACATAGCAAAACAGGCACTTATTATAAATTGAATTTGAAAGAAGAAGCCATATGTTGGACATCACATATGGTTCACAAATCCCCAACTATTCAGTCTGAACCAAATAAGAATTTTTCTCCTTGTAAGAATGGATTTTATGTACCCATAATTTTCTTCTGCTCTATAGATATCCCCATTTCCCAAAACCCTTTTCAGCAAAGACTCCACAAGTTTACCTAGTCTATTGACTTGACATCGACCACTACCACAAGAGTCACACTTAATACCTTTCTGATGCTAGACATCTCGAGTCTTGTCATATTAGATGAAGGGGCGGGTGTGTGTGTGGGTGTGTGTGGGTGTGGATGTGTGTGTGTGTGTGTTAATTAAATCAGATCCAACAATGCAACTTGGGCCAAAGCCATGGAAAAGATTACCTAGCCAAAGTGAAAGGATATCTGGCTGTGAAAAAGAGTGCAAGAAAAGAGCTACCTAGAGAACCATATAATCTCCAACCAAAATCATGTTGCAACTACGCAAACTAGGAAGAACGGACTCACCAAAATCCATGTTGCGTCGTCATATCCAGTGTTCTAAAACTCGAAAAAAATCGTTGCCTAGGCGGTAGGCGCCCATGGCCCGCCTAGGAATAGGCCAGAATCGGTCCAGTGGATGGCCGGCAAGAAAATCGAAGAAAGGCGGCCGATTAGGCGGTCACAGACGGCTAGGCAGCCGCTTAGTGCCCGTCCCCGACTTGGACGGACGGCCGCCTAGGCGGCTAAAATTTTTTTTTTGCAAGTGGGAACCCGACCCGAAATGGACTGGGTTGAAACCAATGTTACCAGGATCGTGGGTCGCTTTAGTACGTGGTACGGGTACGTGGTACGGTACCTCAGCCGGTATGCGGTGCGGTGGGGGTAGGCTTATTCGGTACGCTATTTGGGGTCGTTGTTCGTTTTTATCTAGGTCGTCTTTTGTACCATATACAATTATATATAAGTATACACTATATAAAAATAAAATAAAAATGATTACTTAACCAACAAATATTGAAAATATATGGCAACAAATATAATATAATCAAAAATATATTTTATATTAATTTTGTTTATATTACTTAATTTATGTTTATATTAATTTGGCAACCTGGGACGCGAACGCACCCCGTTCGGGGTCGTTCGTCCTAATTCGTTTGGGTCGCAAAATTTGGCGACCTGGATCGCGAACGCACCCCGTTCGGGATCGTACGTCCCAATTCGTGGGACTTAGGGGGGTTGGCGAATTAGGCAACACTGGTTGAAACCCTACCTGTGCACTGTGCAGCTGCCTCTTCCTCTTCTTCAGTGAGAGGTACAGCAGTAAGTGGAGTCTGGAGACCTTATTCTTCGGTGAGCGACATAGTAGCAGCAAGCGAGTGAGCGGCACAGCAACAGCAGGCGAGAGGAGAAGGAGCAGCGTTGATAGGTGAGTCGTCTTCGTCTTCTTCTTCTTCTTATGAGTGATTTTTTTTTGAGATTAGCGGCTAGTCTTCATCTTCTTTTTCTTCTTCTGGCTGGAGAAGAGTGAAATTTTTGAAAAATGAAACTTTCGACCAAAAAATTTGAGTTCACTTGAAAGAATACACTTGAGAAGCGTGCCACCTTTTTTTCCTCACAGTGCACTTGAGAATACACTTTAACACATAAACATAATACCAGCCACTTGTCCACATAGGGAGTTTGTCTTCTTTTTTATTTTACTTTTATTTTTTTGCCACTTGCTCAATTTTGAGTTGTCTTCTTCTCACAGTGCTATAAATTTATGTAATATAAACAATGGTATAAGATACTACTACAATAGTGATTTTGTTGTCTTCACCTAAAAGAATACAGTGGTGGAGTCTTCATTTTTATTGAAGACATCCGGAACAAATAGCAATAGTATATAAAAATTGAAGACGGTGATTTTTATTGAAGACTGTTTTTTGAAGACAAATGTCATTTTTTTTCTTGAGTCTGTTTTTTGAAGACACGAGTCTTTTTTTTTTTCTTTTTGAAGACAGAGTCTTCTTCTTTTGAAGACAGAGGAGTTTAGTTATTATGAGAGACTTTGAATTTATGGTATAATTTTTACTTGAGCATAATTTCTAGATTTTTTTTTTAATTGCAGCAACCGCCTAATATTAGAAGGCGGCCTAGACGCTAGGCAGTAGGTGGCCGCCCGCCTAACGCCTAGCGCCTTTTACAACCTTGGTCACATCTGTCTCCGACACATATCGGACACAACAAGGACACTAGTAAATATACTAAAACACGCCAAGGTATCATTCTAGTAGACAGCCCCAATAGGAAGTAGGATAGGATGGGTCACAGGTGGTACCCCTCAAGTTGCGGCTCATCCTCCTAAATGCCTGTTGGCCAGTAGTGCGTGTTAGGCCAAAGTCCATAGCATGTTACAAAAACGCCTCCTTCAAAAAAAAAATTTCTTATAGGAATCAATCTGTTTTTTTTTTGTTTCACCTTACGGTGTTTAAGCCGAATCTCCTATTCATTTGTCATGATCAAGTTGTGCCATGTCATATTCGTCGCCATTGTTATTAAAATTGCACCTAGGTGAAAAGTTCGGTACCAACTACCAAGGGAGGTTGTGCCTCGCTCCATCAAGATTTGTTCGCTCTAGCTACCTTATTCGGGGATATAATATCATTATTGACCCTCTGCATCTAGGGTTCAAATGCTACTAATCTTCCATATTCCCTTGTGAGCAAATGCGACCTGGAATATGGCAACACAAAGCAATTTGGGGTTGAGGCCCTATATTCTTCATCTCATATAAGTACATGCATGCTTCCTCTTATGCTTAGGTGTCTCTCAATTTTGTGCTTGGTGCCCTTTGCCCCGCTCTAGCAAGTATGTCTGAGGCCGTGCAGCGTAGACTATAAACTACTAGAGCACCAAATAGTTATAATAGGTCTTTTTTTCTTTTTCTTTTTTCTTTTTCTTTTTTTTTCTTTTATTTTAGGTGGGGGTGGGGGGTGGGGGGGTAGGGGTTTGTCGGGTTTGTTTATTTTGTTGTCCCTCCTTTTCAATTTTGGACAAACCCCAAGTGTGCATTTTAGCATTTCAACATTTGACAATTCATTTATTGACTTGTACACATGTGGTGTGTTATCCTAAGTGGTTAGTATGCTAGGATGTTTTTCTAGTGTGCGATGTTCAAATCCCATAACAAACAATAGTCCTTGTCACCATTTTTTGGAGAAATTCTAGCACGAGCACAGACTCAGGTACAGCTGTGGGTGAAGGGTGCAAAGTAGAGCTTTGATGACGCACGTTCACGTGGGCTGCGTCGGATACGGAGTTGGTGCGCTCTTGCACAGAGCAGCAGGAGTAGCCTCGCGGCCAAGCAGCTAGAGGAATTTTTGATACCTTATCGAGGACACGGCAAGAAAAAAGGGCTTGAAGGAACTTTTGATATAAAGTCTATGTAATTCTACCTTAAATTGTTTTTGTATTAGTTCAAAGAGAAATATATTAGGCAACTCATTTTTTGCTCAAAGAAGGATCATAGACCGGAATACATTAGGTACAAAGGTTTGTCTATGGGAACATTGGTGGGAAGAGATCCATGAACATTTGTGGTCTACTTTCTCCTATATGTAAAGATGAATCCTATGGAGAGGTTGGCTTTAAATCTTAATGAGTTTTTAAGCATTTAAAATGCTTGATGTGTTTGACAGGAGCACGGGTACTTCAGTACTATAAAGAGGCTAGTACCTCACGCTATACTGGCGTGACACCACATGAGGTAGTGCGGCCTCGACTTCAGGCCATATCACAACATCGTATCATCGCAAAGAGGCAAGTAACCTTGTATTAAGAGTTAGAGAGTTATAGCACAGCACTACAAGAGGCTAGTACCTTATGCTACAGTGGGATGACACCACACGGGGTAGTGAGACCTCCGCTTCGGGCCATGTCATAATAGCATAGCAATACAAAGAGACAGGTAGTCTCATGTTGGGATATTAAACTCTTTAAGATAAGAACTCACATATGTGTATGAATAAAGATATAGGTCGTCTCCTGAGGAAAAATTTGTAGATACCTAAGATGCATACAGAGAATCCAAGTCAACACATAGCCTTTAATGTGCGACTAGAGTCACAATTGATATAATTGTATGAGTTGGAAAAATTGTATCTATCGCACTGAATTCAAGGCTTTGTCATCTACTCCATGCAGGAAGATTCAAGTCGTAAGCAACATCTATCATAATGCACGATGGACAGACACTGTGGGAAATGCTTATTCACATATTCAAAATGTAGGAGATTGTTGGGATTTGTCAAGTTTGTTCCGTTTTCACCATTCCATTTTGGAGCAAACCTTATGTGTGCGTATTTCAATATTTGACCATTCATTTATTGACTTGCACATAGGTCGTGTGTTAGCTCAAGTAGTTAGTATGGTGAGAGATTTTTTTTAGTAGGCAACATTCAAATCAAAGTAGTCAAAGGGGAAAGGCGCACTCGAGACGCAAAGGGTCCATATCACCCAAGGCGCAAGGTGCGCGCTCGAACGAAACGAAGCACGAAAAATAAAAATAAAAATATACATACATAAATAATTTAGTTAGTAATGTAAGAAATAAAATCAAATAACATTTAAACCAACAAAAATATGTTAAAAATAACCAAGTGAACTAGCATTACAACACTAGCAGTCAACAACTAAAAAGAATTGTATTCTTCATACCACGCCAGTGTTCTAAAAATCGGCCTAGGCGCCCGCCTAGGCGCCGCCTAGGCGCTAGGCGCCCGCCCACCGCACCGAAAACCCCCTAGGCGGTGGGCTAGGCGGCTAGGCGGGCCCTAGGCGCCCCTAGGCGGCGGATTTTTTGAATTTTTTTGATTTTTTTTTATTTTGTTTATTCTTTGTTGTATTTTGGATATTTGTTTGGGTTTTAAGATAGTATTTGAATTTTAGAACATTGAAATTTCAAAATTCAAAATTCAAAATTTCAAAAATTTCAAAAAAAAAAAATTCTAGGCGCCACCTATGCGGGCTAGGTGCTAGGCGGACCTCCGCCGCACCGAGTCCGCCTAGCGCTTTTTAGAACATTGTACCACGCTTTTAGTAAATTTTAGTTTTTCCAGTTCAACTGTAACCAACTTTGACAACCGTGGAAAGGGCTACCTCCCTCTCATTTGTATATGGTAAGGCTATCTCTCTGCATCAAAGTTTTTGAAAAACACAGACACAAGGCGCGTCTTTTGCCTTGGGTGCGTCCGGAGAAGTGCGCCTCGCCTAATGAGGTGCGAGGCACAACTGTTCCGTCTTGCTGCGAGATGCGCATTTTACTACCATGGTTCTAATCCCACGATCAACAATTATTTTTGTCACCATTTATTGGAGAAATCTTTTTGGAGCTAGGCCCCAGACTCGGGCGCGAGCATGGACGAAGGACGCAAAGTAACACTTAGATGGCGAACTTTATACCTAGCACATACACGTCGGGCACGGAGTTGGCGCGCTCTTGCCTAATGCAATGCGGGTAGCCTAATGACTAGCCCTACAACTAGACTTCCTGCTAGCTACACGAATAACTTCGCTGGTAGCCTCGCGGCTAGCCCGGCAGCTAGTTATGTGGGTAGCTTCGTTGCAGCAGCTCCGTCGTTGTAGGTTCGTGCTATAGCGTCATGTGTCAGGTTGTTCAATTCTTGCAATTGATTGCCCACGTTAAGGAGTGACTCCATTTTAGCCATCATTTATGGGGATATTCAATTTATGTAATTGACTTAGTGGTTGCTCTCCTGTATATAGAGAGCACCATCTCTTTGCAGTGAACAGAGAGTGAAATAAGGACATAATTCTGAAGGTGAAAGGAGATATCCCTCTCTAGCAGCAGCAAGTGCTTTTTGCAAAAGCACTCAGGCGCACAAGCTCCGACGAAGGGAGATGACAAAAGAGACTCTTAGGTGACAAAGAAGACTCCATCGTTTCAGTCAGGCCTACTTTGAAGCATTTGACTACTTTACCGAGAAACTTACCATTAAAATCTAAGACAAATAAAAGGCTCAGCTTTTAGGCATTGTGACCAAAGTTCCAATTTTTTCTGCTGTTTTCTATCATACATGAATGGGAAGATGATGATGTTAAAACTATAGCTTCTGATCTCGATTGATTCATCAAAATATCCCCAAAAAAATGATAATCAGTGCATTCTTCATCAAATTCTCACTACAAGAACAAGAACGAGCGCGAATTGAATCGAAATAACTGATCTCTCGCCATGGATCTGAGGCCCCCACAGCGAGCCCTAACAAAACCCTAATTCGAGAGAGAGAGAGAGAGACGGGAGAGGTAGGAGCACCTGGTAAACGTAGGGCTGGAATGGCGAGGAGAAGACGGGAGCGGCCATGGCGGGAGCGAGAACAAACTCAGCACAGAAGGGGCCGAAACGCCGTTAGGGACCTCAAAGACGATGATTTGAAGAAGGAGACTTGAAAAATTACTGAATGGCCCTTGCTGTGTAGTTTGACCACTGGAAATGAATGGTGCTTTCGTAATTATATGCGACGACATGGGTTGTTTGTCCTTGTAAATGTTCATGAGGAACCAGATTTGCTTCCACGTCAGATGACCTGGAATTCAAATACGTGGCACATCACTATTCGATGACTTGGAGACAGAAATTTGTGTGTAGGGTAATAAAATGAGGAGAAAGTAATTCAAAATCCTAGAGGATCTCATTTTTTTTTTCAAACTTATCAGCAACAAATCGTTGGATTACACGCATCTGATTTTTTTGTTGTAAGTTTCTAAAAAATCAAATATCTAGATAGAAAAATTCGTCCACTTATTATAATTCTATTGTAAGTTCCTATTTTAAGTTCATATTTGAGTTTCTGTAATCAAACTGTAATTAGTTATAGGGAATCAAAAATCCTAGAGGAACTCATTAGTTCTTAATTTTTGAAACTCGTCAATAAAAATCGTTAGATTAAATGTATCTCATTTCTTAATTTTTTTTAAGGACCTAAACATAAAACGCCAAGGAGAGAAAAATAAGTTCGCATGTTATAACCATATTGCGAGTTCTTATTTTGAGTTCATATTTGAGTTTCTGAAGTCGAAATGTATAGGAATATAAATTTGTAAAAATCTCCTATATAAAGACAATAATCAAGTCATATTCTCTAAAAAAAATCAAAAAATGGCAAAAAAGTTCCAATTGGACGAGCATATTATTTAATTACTTTTTTTAAATTGCAACAATTGAAAATTCGGTCGTCGATGTATATGTTCCCCATCCATATAGGGGTGACTATTATTAATTAGGTTCCAAATCAAAACCGAACCAAACCGAATAAGCAATTCGGTTCGGTTTTAAAAAAATCCGGGTTGGGTTCGGTTTAGAAAACGCACTAATTCGGTTTTCAGGTTCGGTTATTGGGTACAAGTTCGATTTAAAACCGAATAAGATTTATGAAATTACTTATATACCCTCAAACCTAACCCCAAGTATATAATCTCTTTTTCTCTCTATCTCCTCTCATAATCTCTCATTCCTCACCAACTCAAATCCTTTTCTAAAGCAGAGGCCAGGCCGCCAGAGTGCAGTAGAGCCAGAGATCTCCTCTCCTCATTCCATCTAAAAAAACTAGATCCTAACCCTCCTTCCGGCTCCACCTCTCACTTTCTCACGTCTCACCGCCTCTCTTCTCACCACCGCCTCTCATCGACTCACTTCTCACTACCGCCTCTCTTCTCACTGTCTCACCGTCTTCGCCTCACTCCAGCGGCTGACGGGGTAAGTTGTGAGCAATATTAGGTTTCCAGCAGATCTGAACAATGAACTCTAACTGGCTCGAGAATAGGGGTGAGCATTGAAGAGTATAAGAATATCTATTCACCAATAGTTGCTTCTTCAACTAGTAATTGAAATAGTTGCATCTTCAATCATCGAAAATTATCCTCTTTTTAACTTCAAACATATGATGAAGGCTCAATATAAGAACCATAAATGAAAAAGGGTAGTTGTGATAGTAAGTCGGAGTTGGATCGTTATTTTGTTGAGCCCACCGAAGCCGATGAAGATGAGAATCCAAATTTTGATCTATTGTCTTGGAGGAAGATTAAGTCTCCTCGTTTTCTCGTTCTTTCAAGAATCGTTCGTGATGTATTGGTCGTTCCTATATCTATGGTGGCTTCCGAGAGTTCATTTAGTACAGGTGTTCGAGTACTTGATACATTTAGGAGCTCTTTAACACCTAAAATTGCTTAAAATCTTATTCGTTCACAAGATTGGTTATGATCGAGTCCCAACCAATCTATTGTTAGTAGTCTTGAAGAGAACTTGGAATCTGTAGATCAACTTGAAAAAGGTATATCTTTTTTATCAAAAAGTTTCAAAAGTACTTTTTTTTACTTTATTTGTTGTATTGAATATTGTTTTGTGTTATCTTTTCTTATATAGATTTAAGTCATTTGGCGACGGGTTCAACCTCAAGCGGGCTTTAAAGCTCTAGTTATTTTGGAGTGCAATATTTAGTACTCTAAATTATTTTGCAATGTGCAGTATTGCATTTCAGATTTCATTTCAGTAGTCTGCACTATGCAGATGAGAGGTTTAGCAGAAGGCAAGGCTGCTAGGCAGGATGCTAACAGTAGATAGGTGGTATGTACTATAGTTGTGGACATATTTCTACATAGCAGCAATAGGGAGGAACCTGTGCAGAATGAATGAAGCCTACAGTATCAATATTCTACAGTAGTTTGCAGAAAAAAAAGGAAAACTACAACATCAGTTTTGCTCTGTAGGCAAAGTTGTAGCCACAATTGATAATAGCAACTGCAATGGTGTCAAGAGGCAGAATTGCCTATAATATTAAACTACAAACTATAGTACAGATTTGTGTAGAAATAGTTTTATGCACATAAACTGAACTGAGTAGTGTGTATTGCAGATTATGGTGAGTGAGAGTTTCTTGTAAAATAATGTGTACTCGTGTATCAATAGACGGTGAGTAACCTAGCTAGTAGGATAGATGAGTGATTGGCCAATGGTAATGGGTGTCAAAAGTGACCCTGTGGGTATGGGAGTGTTCTTATAGCAGTTGGGCACAATAAATATAGATTATTTGGACTTGGACTCAAATTTTGACCCGTACCATCAACTCAGGACATCAGGCAATTACTTACATTGATTGTTTTTATTTCCTGATAGTTTCTCCATTACATGTTATACATATGTATCTCTTGATTTCTGACACGCTTGTTACACGAGGTTAGTATTTGTGGATTCCATACATGTATCATATTTCGTGATTACTATATCCGTGACTATCGTGTTTACGTGATTATCGTATTCTGACTTGTTCATACAGTGACTTGAATACATGACACATGTGGTTGGCCGAATCTTACCCCTTAGTCGTTCACATGTCGAACATGATATTTCAAAATACTTTGATAGGTATCAATTTATTTTTATCTTGCCGTTGTCACACATGCCATTATCGTCAGGTTACATGTGTCATGTCATGTCATGATTATAGTATTTACCTATTTCTTTTTATTTCTTATAACATGATGTTAGTTTTACTTTCTTATTCTATATCACATATGTTATTTCCTATTTTGTAGCTTCTATCATGTTTTGAATAGCTTGTCATGTATGTACTTGTTTCAATCCTGACTATATAATTATTTTTAGGAAATGAGTTAGAATCTTATGTCCCACTTATTATGGTCTTCCTGAGCATACTACATGGGAGGTTGATCTTGACATACAGGGTGATCAAGAGGCGAACTTAGCTGAATTGCCATCCGTAGATGATTAGTTAGTTAGATATCCTATTTTAGCTTTGGCCGAATTTGTCTCCGGGAACCATTAAGATATTTTCTCTATTTTGAGGTTTAGATTGATTCTTATATATTGGATGGTTATATGTGGATTGTGACAATTTATGACTCTCGTTGAGATTATTTATTTTATTTCTTTTCTATTTTATATCTATCTTCTTTAGCACTTGACTGAGTATAATTTAGTTGCTCATATTATATTTAAGAAATTGGAAGTGATGTTTAATATATGAACTGTATGGTTTACAGGATAGACTTATTGATGTTTAGACATCGTTCTACTGTTGATACTGCGGTGTAGGCTGAACATACCCACGTACTCATGCCTACATTTCTGGGTGCAGGTCGTGACATATACACACACATTAGAAACTATGACTCATGGTTCAGCTCTTTACTAATTGACACCTATCTATATGGTGGTCCATGGACATTTCCATGATTAGAAGTTGGGACGTACAAGTCCATCTCACTAACAGACTAACAACCCCTTGATCGGAGAACTTATAGCCTTAGGGTGTTATGTTCCCTCATAGGCCCGAGCGATCCTGGTGCCCAAGAGATCGGTCGAGAGATTACACCCTTGTGCACAAATTGTCCAAACCAATACATTAATGCAACTCCTATTATATAAAACTCTACGATACACAGTTTATCGGTAAGCAACATTTATATCTTTTCTCTTCTTTTCATATCACAGAGCCAATAGCTCTTATTTTCTTTTCTCTATATGGGAAACCCGTATCATCTCTTTTAGCAACACGAGTACTTCCATACAATTCTAAATTTGCACTATATAATAAGGAACATGTAAACAATCTTACTTATGCAAGTATGACAATGGTTCTATAACATTAAGCAAGAACTATGATTAGAGGTATGTAATCATTCTCTTATTACTTCTTAAGCATGGCAAAAGTTCTTTCAATTATAGTGACAATCTACTTTAGCATGCAATATTCTTATCTTGACTTAGCATAGCAAGGGTTCTTTCACTTTGCAAGCATACATCTGTCACTCCCCGATCCCGATATATGTATTCTTTCATGAATTCTGTACATGGTATCACGTATTTAGCATGTGCATAATTCTATTTATTATTATTTAATGGTTGCATGTAGCTTTTAAGCATGTCATTAGTAGAATGGTTAGAGCATGTTTAGATATTAGGATTTTCTTAAGCCAACCCAACCCCTATTTATATTCTCTTCCTCACTCTCTCTCCTCATTCACTCCTCCATTTATTTTCCTCAACCACCATCCTTAGGCAAGTACAACTTGCTCAAAAGTGGAGATTTATGCATATTTCATTCTAGATTTTTCCTTTGATATTATTTGTCTATATTGTTCTTCTCTTCATTCTCTACAAGTTTAGTTCTTGGAGTTTTTGATTTTAATGGCTAGTTTTGTGTAGATCTAAGTTTCTAAAACTAGGGTTTTATGTATTTACATGGTTTTGATCTATCAAACTTGGTTATTTTCGAAACCTAATGGTCCTAGGTTGTAGGAAATTTGATTCTACACAATTTTGACCTTTGAAAAGTTAGATTTCGACTTGTTTTGAGAAAGTTATGGCTAAAATAATATTTAGACATTTTCTATGTCATCTTTCATGGTTTTGGCAGGGACGATGAATAGTGCTGCATTGTCACGCCCCAGTACCGGAATACGGGGGCGGACGTAGGCCAGCTACACCGTATAAGGTACGACTACGCTATACGGCGATGACGGCTGTCAAGTCTTACTGGGTATCCTAGCATGCAATCAATCTATGGCCTAAATCCGATCTCATGTCCACAGGCAAATCACAATAAAACAACATCAAGAGAGATAATCATATGGAAAGCAGGGAATACTCATATGATAATCAGAAAATCCACAGTACAGAATAATAATGTAGACTAGTATACCTTCCCACAGTCCCTAGCATGGTCTGGAACTGAAACACATCCCCCAAGTCAAGTCTGGAAGATCCACAGGGTCGGTCACATGCAATCTGGGAACAATCCAGGGTTGGTCAGGCCAACCGTAGCAAGTACCAGAAAGGAAGGCTCAAGGACGGGCGAAGAAAACCAGCATGATAAAATGTGACAGAAATAGCATCTAAAAACAATAAATAAGGTAAGGGATTGTGCGGTACCAACGCACAATTACAGAATATAAGGCAGCAATCCAACTACTAATACGTAAGTAACCAACAATCATCACAGTCATCCTAACATCTACTAATGCTTGCATCGCCAACTGGAACTCGTAGTCTGTCATCGAATCAGTAACCCATCCCTACATCAAACAAGAACAAGGGAATGAATTACTGCGCCGGGACAGCATTACGTGTCAGCCAGCTTAGCAAGCAACAAGCCAAACAATTATATAAATAAGCGGCCACTCAAATGCTTACGGCTGTCTATATGGAGGTTGGGTTACCCCAACAATGCAATATAGGAATCCTCAGATCGTGCCGTCCCAGCAGGGCTAGCGAGGCCAAGTATAGCATGTAAGCAGAGCACCGATCCCTCGTAAGGCCACCGGGCTTTGCATGTCACCACCGGTCCCTCGTAAGGCTATCGTACCGAGCATACCATGTATATAATGTATAGTACATAAGTAGCCGGATATTGCCATCCACTAGTATGAATGGTAACAATATCCGTGGCGGCCAGCCTGCAGGTCATGACTAATGTCTGGGATAAGGCTGGTAATGCACGATCTCGGGATTCCGTTCTCCCCCCAATGCTTCTACCAGTTTAAGTTGCCTAGATTAAACATATATTTATCCGGAATCACGTGCCGTGGTCACATGATCATCCTCCTAAATGTCGCACCTCAGTACGAGAACGCTAAGTAAGAATCAACTTCGGCACCTATAGTCCCAGTTGTGATCCATCCTTAGTGTTATGCAACAAGCAAGCAAGCAATCATAACCACGCTAATACTATAGGCCAACTACCAGATACCCGTGCAGGTAATCATATAATATAGCTAGAATATCAAGATGGCATCGCAATGCCATATAATCATGGAAGTAGCACATCAAAGTGCCAATAGACAAGGGACACCGCAGTGCAAGATCAGGGCCAGTACCTCAAAGGATAATTGGACTTATAGCACGGATACAAGTAGTCAGGTCTGGGACAAGGACAAATCTGCCAGTCACAAGAAGTCATCTGCCCACATCGTGGCATGGATATCAGGTCAAGTACAAGATCAGAACCTCTACTGTAATAACATATCAAGCATATATGGGAGCCTACAGCTCCAATCATCAAGTCGGTCCATCCACCAAATCAATCTAGCAAGAGTCTCACATCCATGATGGAGTGAATATCACGTCAATAAAGACAACCACCAAATACCAAGCTCATCCCACTAACAATGCTAGGCCCTCTGACTCACAAGAATCCTCCAAGTCAATGATCACAAGCCACTAGAAAACAAGCCCCTCAACTACCAAGACATAGCAATCAACCAGGTTCCCCAACTACCGGAATACACAAAGGTACCCAGTTTTGGACGTTTGGAAAGTCGAGTAAAAATCATATAATAATACCCTCGATATTCTATTCGTTCCGCGAGACACTCGCACCAATATCAAAATCCAAAAGTCCTCAAGACATATATGATCAAATTAGAACATAACCAAAGAACTAGCAACACTATATAAGAATCCACTTAGTCTACCATTATCACTATCTTAATATCATATCTCCTCATAGTCAATCCTCGAATCAGATCATAATCCCAACACATGGGTCAACACTAATCAACGTCGTCGGAAGATGGCAAGGATTGTGTGAACCACTCTGGATCAGATCCACAACCCTTAAACCAAACTAGGACCAGGGTTGCAGACCTTCACCCGAGTAGAACCGCTCTCCTTACACAATCCGGCGGACAGGACAGACAATGGGATAACAAACTAAACTAGAACACCATCTAAAAAGAAGGGTCATGGGTCAAGAGTCTAATGGGTGATACCGTCGAAAAGGCAAGGATTGCGTGAACCACTATGGATCAGATCCACAACCCTTAAACCAAACAAGGACCAGGGTTGCAGACCTTCACCCGAGTAGAACCGCTCTCCTTACACAATCCGGCGGACAAGACATGTCAAGACGCTAGGCGACTAATCTAGTCGGGAGTCTACCTAGCAGGCAATAAGATCAGGTAACTATGCCAAGATGAACATGCATGAACCCAGTCCAGCAAACCAAGGAATGGTTCTGTCCAATCCTTCGAACCAAATTCTCGATCAGAAATTCTGGAAAAATTCGACAAAATCTCCTTTGTAATCTGGACGGGAGCACCCTACGAATTGGGGCTAAAACCACTCGGCGCAACCCGTCGCAGAATCGCAGAATCGCAGGCTGAGAACACTAAGTCTCAGCTACCAGCAGCACTACGATGCGTATTGGGAACAAATCGATAGCCGAGAACACTAAGTCTCGGCCTCCAGCAGCACTACGATGCGTACTGGAAACTAATCGAACCCGAGACCACTAAGTCCCAGCCTCCAGCAGCACTACAATGCGTACTGGGCGCCAAGCCAACATGCATAATAATAAAATAATTGCCTCGCAGGGCGCACCACAACACATCTTCATAATTCTAACCCAAGCGCAATCACAGCCACAAGAATAGTTAGCCAAGCCGTTACCCGACTGCGAGTCGGACACGGGACATACAGGGACAATCCATAAAAGTGAGTCGTGCTCGTGTCCTCGGAGGTGTGGATGACCCATCCGAGTTGTCCGATACGGTCTATCCCAGTATCAGACCAAGCTAGTCTAGGTTATCATGGCAGTTCTACTGCTAAGCTACACTACTCATGGTTATACAATTTACAAT
Source organism: Iris pallida (assembly GCA_029216955.1). Classification (NCBI taxonomy): domain Eukaryota; kingdom Viridiplantae; phylum Streptophyta; class Magnoliopsida; order Asparagales; family Iridaceae; genus Iris; species Iris pallida. The sequence goes on from JANAVB010009197.1 coordinate 862,960, forward strand.
AAATTAAATACAATAAAATCCATGAGAGATGGCAAGAGCCGCCGATGAGCAAGGGATACTTGTCTAGAGGGCTCGGCTAGGTAAGCAAGTCTTCGGCAGTCGCGATCCAAGCTAGCACGCCAATCGAGATCCTCAGAACACACAATAAATAATCATCAGCACCAAATAATAAAATAATAGAATAATCACAAGAGAAGGCATAAGGCTATACCGTGTGGGTCCCGCAAGCAGTGCAGGCATCGGGTACGAAAATCGAGGTACGCGGATCGATACGGACACGTAAATTGAGACGTGCATATATATCGAGACGTGCACAAGAATCGAGATAGCACGGATATCGAGATGAACAGGAAACACGTACACGTAAATCAAGACGTGCACGTAGATCGAGAAAATCACGAATATCAGAATGGTCCACGAATCACGCGACACGCAAGTCAAGGCGAGCACGTAAATCGAGATGGCACAAGGACCGATGCGGCACGCAAATCGGAATGAGCACACAAGTCAACATATGTACGCAAATCGAGGTGGTACGGATAAGGCACAAAGGCTGAGGCACGAAAACCGAGGCGGTGCATAAATCGAGATAGCACGGTGCCCGAGGCAGCGCGGGGCTCGAGACGTCCCGCTGTCCAAGGCAGCACGTAGATCGGGGTGGCACGGGAACCGAGATAGCTCACAAATTAAGGTGCACGTCCCGAGAAGCACGGAGAACGGGGAACGTACAAGTCAACGCGGAGGAGCTCGGGGCTCGGCCATGTCGCGGCAGCTCCGGGCGGAGGAGGAGACAGAGAGAGGGGAGGCCGGAGGAGAGGCTCACCGGCGTGCGCGAGGTAGCTCGGCCAGGTCGGCCCACCGGCGGAAGGAAGTTCAGGGGGAGAGGGGAATGCCGGAGGAGGCCCGTCGTCGTCGGAGCTGGGGTCAACGGCGGTGGAAGGGGGCTCGCGGCGGTGGAGGGAGGATGGAGATGGCGATGATGATGATGTTGGCTGCGCTGGAAGTGGTGGTGACGATGGTGGCTGGGGGCGGTGGTTGCGGCTGGAGGCGGGGCGAAGGCGGCCGTAGGTCGGGAAGAGGCCGGGCGCTAGATGGAAGAGAGAAGAGTGAGGGGGAGCTCGAGTAGGGGGGCTGTGCCGAGTGAGCGAAGGAGAGAGAGAAAGGTGAGGGAGACTGGGAGAGAGAGTTGAAAGAGTGGGGCTGGGGGGTTGAGCTATTCTCGGGAGGGAGAGAGAGATGGGAGGGGGCGGCTGAGAGAGTGGAGAGAGAGGGTTTGGGTTAGGGTTTTCTTTTGGAGGGGGAATATAGGAATAAAATAATAATAATAATAATAACAATGACAATAATAAAAATAAAAGAATAATAATGAGGATAAACTCACATTCCAAGTAAACAATAATATAATTTTAAGAATACCCGAAATTAAAAATCCTCAAAATACACCAATACAGTCATATACCTATTTCCAAAATAGGGATCTGACACGCATGAATAGTGCCGCAGCCACAGGAATGAATAGTGCCGCAGCCGCAGGAATGAATAGTGCTACAGCCGCATGGATGAATAGTATCGTATGAATAGTGCCACAGCCGCATGGATGAATAGTACCGTAGCCGCAGGAATGAATAGTGTTGCATGAATAGTATCGCAGCCGCATGGATGAATAGTGCCACATGAATAGTGCCGCAGAGGGCTGCATAGTACCGCAGAAGGTCGCATAGTGCCGCAGAAGGCTGAATAGTGCCGCAGAAGGCCGCATAGTGCCGCAAAAGATCGCATAGTGCCGCAAAAGGCTGTATAGTGCCGCAGAAGGCCGCATAGTACCGCAGAAGGTTGAATAGTGCCGCAGAATGCCGCATTGAGCTTATTTTGGCTGTTTTTGGCTGTTTTATGCCCTATTTGGCTGAATTGTGGCCAGAATTTTCTCCAACTCCCAATATAAAAGTTGTAGATCTTTGTCTTGGCTTCAAGAATTTTCATGACTTACAAGCACTTCATACCCTAAGTGTATAGTACCTTCTTATTCTATTTCCTCTTGTGTCTTGGTCCTCATTCCTGATCTGACTCCTATGCGTATGCTGGATAACTCTATGTGTGTACTAAGGTACAATCTATGTGAGCATCGATGTGCTATCTTATGTGCTAAGTGTTTCTATGTGATACCTATCAGTACCTCCAAGAGTCCAACATTTACATAGTGATTGGTCAGTACCAATGACGCGGTATGTGTTGTGTGTCGCATTACACCAAGAAGGGGGTACATACGTATGACTCTATGAGCCAGTACGGATCACTTCTTGGGATACTCGTATAATGTACGACATCTAGGGAGTGAGAATGTGACCATGACATGTGAACTCCGAGGATAACCTAGGGATTAACTGGGCAACTAACTTGGTAGATGCATTGGGTGGGAAGAATCCCGAAATCGTGCCATACTAGCCACCCCAGTCCCAGTCCTGACGTGTCGGGTTGGCCACCACGGATATGGTTTCACTCGCCTACAGCGGATGGCTATATCCGACTCCTACGAGCTATGTGTTATATGTTTTAGCGCGGTAGCCCTCCGGGGGACCGGTGCATAATCAATGTGCTATATGTCTTATGGTTTGGCTAGCCCTGCTGGGTTGACACGATCTGAGGATTCCTTTTAATCAGTATCGCAGGGATAACTCCGCCAAATATAGAAAGCTGCATGAATAAATAGCCGCTTGAAAATGATTTGACTGTGCCTTGTAACTTTCGTTAGTAGCCGAGGGACATGGACTGTCATGGTGCGTGGACCAACCCATGTCCTTGTTTGGTTGTTGGGTTGGGCTATCGTGCTAGGACAGGCTGTGGACCGAGGTTACGACCGGAAGCTTTTATTATTACTAGTATTAATATTTTGTGCTTGGTTTTTATCTCTCTTTTGTGCTCCCTTGTGGTACTTGCTATTCGGGGCTGACCCCGCTGGTTTTGTTTGGCCAGATCTCGTAGCAGCGCCTGAGGATCCAAACTTCCTCCCCGGCGTCAATGGTGCATACTAGGAGCATGGCTGGCGGAGGACTCGAGTGAGTTTCTTCTCCACCACTCTAGTATCTTTACTTATGTTCTGGCGCTTAGCCACCGGCACCTGTTAGCCGGCTAATCTGGATATTTTGTCTTGCATAATTTATAATTAAATCAGACTGTAGCTGAATACAATTATGTACCTATGACTCTCTGGGCTAGCTAACTTATAAAGCTAAATCCCCATGATCATTTTGATGATGCGTCGGGGACACCTTACTGCTTTATCTTATATGATCATTATTTACTGCTTCTTGTTTGATTGATTGAGACCTAGATGCTCTGTGAGACCATAGAAGACTTGATTGTAGCATGCACCCCCTTGTCTCTTGACAACCACGATCGCCGTATGACGTTTATATACCTCATATGGAGTAGCTGGCCTAGCCCGTCTCCGTATTTCGGTACTGGGGCGTGACAAGGTTTTGTTGGTGGCCCATGCAGGTCTGATTTTCAGACTTGTGGGGTGTTACTATTATAGGAGTCTCAATCAAAACTTGTTTCCTTTGAATCTCTTGTCTCAAATTTTTCTTTCCTCACCTTGATTGATAACTTGAATTGTATCTTCGAATCTTTCTCGTCCTGTCATTTAATATCATGTATCTTTTCCTATAGGGGTGCTTCATTCTCAATAGCTGGTGAGGCCAACATGGAGGAACGTCCAGTAGAGCATGGCTCGACGGGGCAGCAGCCGGAAAGAATGCCTTCTCCTGACCAAATTTGAGTGGAAGTTATATCAGAGCCGGTAGAACCGCAGGTTCTAGAAACTCCCGCACCCCCAGTGGTACCGGCAACGACGACAGTACCTGATGCTACAACACTCATGAAGGTCATCCGGGGATTCCTGGCCACTCAGCAGCGTCAGGTGGTAGCCCATCAGCAACAGCAGACCCAGCAGCAGGAACAGAATGTGCTACTGAATCAGGGGTTACAATTAGCCCTTGAGAGAAGTGTCAGGAATGATTCGGGAGCGTCGGGAAGGTTTTGTCGACTTAACCCGAGATATTTTGACGGCACAGGGGATGCCATCACGGCGGATGCATGGCTTCAGGATATTGAGGCCATATTGACTGCAGCTAAGGTTTCCGCAGAAGAGAAGGTTGACCAGGTCAGACTGTTACTTCAGGTTCTCGCCCGCGACTGGTCGGCATTGGAAGAGGTTGGAATGAGGCGTCCTGTTCCTTGGAATAGCTTCAGTACTAGATTCAAGGCCAAGTACTTTGGTGTGGTAGCGCGGTATGAGCTACAACAGAGGTTTATCAGTCTCAAGCAGGCTGGTAAGACGGTGGATGGATATACAGCGGAGTTCTGCAGACTGAGTCGGTTTGCACCGACGATGGTAGCTACAGAGCTAGAGAAGGCGATGAAATTCCAGCAAGGACTTCATTTGGAGATTCTACAACTAGTAGAAGGGCACGACTACAAGACTTTTGATGTCGTTTTAACGGCAGCTCAGAGGCATGAACTCATCCAACAAAGATTGGTAACAAGACATGGGGGCCAGAAGAGGTCACCTCCCCAGAGTAGGGGCGGAGGAGCAGTACAGCGAACATTGGCGCCAGCACCCGGCATCCGTATTCATGAGTCAGGAATGCCACGGAGGACGGCGGTATCAGAAATAACAGCACCAGCTCGGCATCATCAGCAGAGGAACCAACAGCAACGCCAGGGGGTGCCCATTGGATGTACTTACTGCAATAAGGAAGGGCACACTAGGGATGTGTGTCGTTCAGCTAACGGATTGTGTATGAGGTGTGGCAGTCCAGATCACAGGATTATCAATTGTCCTATTATGCAGAGGCCAGGAGGGCCAGTTCAGCAATTTTCGACGTTGCCAGCTCCGGGGGCAGCACCGAACAGAGGACCGACATTGGTCGTAAGGCCGCTAGTCCAGTGTCTGCCGACGCAGGCTCAGATATTTTGCCAAGCACAGAACCAGGAAGGCCCGCAGAGGCCGCAGCAACAACATGGTAGAGGAAGGCAGCACCAGGGAGCTCAGCATGGCCAGGGCCAGGTCTTCACCTTATCACTGGAGGATGCACTGGCTTCAGGCGACGTGGTTGCAGGTAATATTTCTGTTACCTCTTGTCACGACCCGGTCCCCAAATACTTGGGTCGAATCGGATCATGCCCAGCCTGCACCGTTGATGAGACGGCGGCAGTAAGCTGTAATCCATATGCAGGTGATCAACAACATTTGAAACTAAATTTTCCACAACATTTATTTAAACGATAATTTAAAACTTGTTTTTGATACAAGGATTCATAATTTGAAATAACAAAAAACTAATAAACTCTCAACAAAAGTAGCATCTATGAAGATGCCACAACATCCTCATCAGCTGGAAGTACCGCCGGGTACAAATCTGGATCATAGTAGCTATTGATCAGCATCTCCAGGTCATCAGAAATACCTAAAATGTTGTCTCCAGTCAGGAGGAAGCAAAGTACAAATTTATGCAAATTTTAACAATTAAAATAACAATTAAATATCATGCACTTTTAAACAGTTTTAAAAAAATGAAACAGTTTTGAAATACAGTACAGTGACGTGAATAGGTAATGAATATGACCGGATTGGGTTACAGTAGTATCCTAGCGATACGGTATGGCTTGTCCCCGTATGAAGAGGGGAAAGCTAATACAGTAAGTTATCCTAATTTTGGATTTGGTCATATCCACTACTCTACTCCCCCAGTCCCCAACAGTACAGTCAATACTCCCGAAAGAGTCCGTGTTAGAACAGTGGTTTAAAATTGCAATAAAATGATTGCTAAAATAATCGTAAATCCACATAAATATACTTGCCTTAAATTTAAGTTGGACGAGTTTGGTTCTTCAGGATTTGAACAGTCACCTCTCTTCTTTGAAATCCTACATTCTGAAAATTATGTCTCAGAAACCACAACTCTAGAATCTAGTTACAATCTCTAGATTTTGTTTCCTAGTCAATTTTAATCTTGTATTTAATCAACACAATCAAAACACGCTTTTCTAGTGCATTACAATTTAGAAAATCCAATTTATGTTTTATTCCGGAAAACTTGTTTTTATCAATTTTATTGGAAGAAAGTTAGTATTTTATATGTATACATATAAATATATTTTCTTTTCTTTAAGTGAGAAAATCATGAATTTCTAATTAATTAAATAATAATATTAATTAATAATAAGATTAATTAATTCTATGCGTTCACAATCCCAGCAAAATCACAGCTAATTCCTAACTTATTACAATTCACAAAATAGATAAATGGGCTTATGCCCTTACATTTCCATGAATTAAAATAAGAGAAATAAACTGTTAGTCCTACAAAATTAATATTAACTAATAATTAAGAATAAAATAAAATGAGTCTCAGAATTGGTCCAATCTTCATTTACAGCTACTCTGCCTCAACGTCCGGACAAACCGGTGCGTTTGCATTTCACTGGGGTCCATTGACCGATAAGGTCGTCGCCCAAAAATATTATTATTTTCGAAAATCATTTTAAAATCATATAATCAAATTTTATAGAAATTTCGGCAGCATTCCCTCTATTTTCGGGATAACCCAAAACTGGGAAACGCTCCGTTTTCCTGCAAATTAACTCCCAAACCCCAAATATATATATATAACCATCCACAGAAATAATTTCCAAAGCCAAACTGGAAAACCCGAAACAATATCGGAAATCCCGAACTTTATAGGAAACCACAGAACTATTTATTTTTAAAGCTAACAATATATCCCAAAAACTCACAGAGCCAAATCTGAAAACCCAACAAAGTCCAGGATACCAAATATGTAGTAAATTTAAACTCCAACTTATTCCCGAAAATTTCTCGGAAAACCCGAGAATTAAAAACACAGAACCATTTCCGAAAAATTCTCGAAAATCTCGAGAATTCTACAGAACTAAGTTCTATCCAGATAATCCAACAATCAAAGAACCAAACCAGCAGCAAAAAAAATAATTTTTCGAAGAACTCGAAAAAGCCGAAATAGTAATGTAATAGTTACGTTATTGGAAAACCAAATTCCCGAAGGAATTGGTAAGATCAGAATTTCATCATGGACTACGTATAATATAGGAAAACTACTGGATTAGAGGTTACCCAAACGACAATGGAAATCCGAAGTGGAACTCGGATCGGAAACGTCACGGGCTCGGAAACGAAACACCGACAGAGCACACGGGGCCGCGCGGTTCAGCACCGGGAAGCGGATCGGGACAGCGAAGGGGGTCGGCGGCCTCGGGATCGGCGTTGGGCGCTGGCGTCAGCGGGTCGCGGGGTCGGGCGCCGGGTTCAGCGGCGGATGGCCGGCCTGGTGCGCCGGTCGGGTGGCCCGGGATGGGCGGTGAAGCTCGGGTCGGCCAGGGGCTCGGCCCAGCGGGGGATCGCCGGAAATTTGGTGAGGGATCTAGGGATTTGGAAGGAGGGGAAAGAAGAATGGTGTGGGAAGAGTGGAGAAGTGGCCTTTAAATAGAAATAGAGGGGTTGGGGTTACCATTAGAGAAGGGGAAAAGCCACCATGTCTTGATGACCGGCCGGCGGAGGAAGTCGGGAAGCCGACGGTTTGGTCGGAAAGGAAACGAAGAGACTTCGGTTTTGGAAAACCAAAGGCTTCAACAGAGACTTGAGCCTAAAGCTAAAAAAATGGTTTTTCATTCTCTTCCTGAAGGATAATATCCATTGTAAAACTTGGTTTATGGGTTATGGATAGGTGACTCTTAATGGGTTTGTATAAAAAGGATTTGGGCTTTGGCTATTTGGGAAATGGGCAGGAAGAATATGGGTTTGAATAGTTTGGTAAAAATAGCTTTGGGCCTAGAAAAATTATGAATAATTCTCTTGGAATTTTTTTTTTTAAAAAAAACTCTACAATTAAAATACAATAATTATAGTCTCAAAGGATTTCGAACCGGATTCGGGTTTCGGGTCCGGGAAAAACAAGCAAAAGTCCTAGTTAAATATTTTGAAAAATAATTTTACACTTAATAATATAACACTTCACAAATTTAACAAATTTTTTTTTATTTTTTGACAATTTCTATTTAACCACAATAATGATAAAAATATAATTCCTAAAATATTACTGAAAAATACGGGTTTCACAACCTTCCCTCCTTAAGAAATTTCGTCCTCGAAATTTAAAGAGTTGGGTTAGAAATTACCTCAGGTCTCAAATAAATACGGGTATTTCTCCCGCATCTCATCTTCTCGCTCCCAGGTAGACTCGCCTGGGGAATCATGCCTCCATATTACCCAAACTATCGGAGTCACCGAGGTCCTGGTTCTCTTCTCACCTCGGTCTAGAATCGCCACTGGCTTCTCAGGCATAGTGAGGCTCGGTCCAATCTCCAGCTCTGAGTGGTCTAAGATGTGATTCTCATCAGGGACGTAGCCTCTGAGCTGTGAGACGTGAAAGACGTTGTGCACGCCCTCTAGATTAGCTGGTAGAGATAACTTATATGCCACTTCTCCAATCCGGCTCAGAACTTCAAATGGTCCAATGTACCTGGGACTCAGCTTCCCAGCTCTGCCAAATCTGATTGTACCTCTGGTAGGAGAAATCTTCACAAAGACTTTATCTCCTTCTTCGAACTGTAGTGGTCGACGACTGCTGTCTGCCCAATGTTTCTGTCTGTCTTGGGCAATTCTGAGCTTGTCTCTGATTATCTTCACCTTCTCTGCTGCATCGGTCACCATCTCTGGACCCAGCAGTACTCTTTCTCCTACGTCGTCCCATGCCAAAGGTGTACGGCAACGACGTCCATACAGAGCCTCAAATGGGGTCATACCAATGCTGGCTTGGTAGCTGTTATTATAAGAAAACTCTACCAAGTACGAATGGTCTTCCCATGATCCTCCGAACTCCAAGACACACGATCTCAGCATATCCTCCAGTGTCTGAATCGTCCTCTCTGATTGACCATCTGTCTGGGGGTGATAGGCAGTGCTGAACTTCAATTATGTCCCCAGGCTGTCATACAAACTTTTCCAAAAGTGAGAGGTAAAACGAGTGTCTCGGTCAGATACAATGCTTACCGGTACTCCATGAATCCGGTAGATGTGTCGCATGTATAGTGCCGCCAACTTCTCGGTGGATAAACCAACCTTGAAGGGGATAAAATGAGCTGACTTGGTTAGTCGGTCCACTATAACCCAGATGGCATCCTTCCCTCCTTGGGAACGAGGCAAACCTGACACGAAATCCATTGTGATGTGCTCCCACTTCCACTCCGGAATGTCCAGCGGTTGTAGAAGTCCTGCGGGTCTCTGTCTACTGGCCTTCACTTGCTGACAGATCAAACACCTCGCCACGAATCTGGACACATCTTTCTTCATTCCATACCACCAAACAATAGTGCGCATATCCCGATACATCTTATTAGCTCCAGGATGTATAGAATACTGCGACTGGTGCGCTTCCTTCATCAGCTCGTTCTTCAGTTCGCCAGATGGTACACAAAGTCTCGCACCATTCTTCAAAGCTCCATCACTGGCGATTGAGAAACCCTCAAATGTTCCTGCCAACACTTGGTCTCTCAGTTTACAAAGTGCCTCGTCTTGAAACTGATTCTTCTTGATCTTGTCCATCAGATACGAGCTCACTTGCAACTTCATCAGTACTGAATCAGCATCCAGCTCCATCCTTCTATCTCCAGGCAATATGATCTCTAATCCAAGCTTCTCGATGTCTTCTAGCAGATGCCGCTCCTTAGTCAAGAACATCGCCACTGGGTATCGACTAAGTGCATCAGCGACCACATTAGCCTTACCCGGGTGGTATTGCAGGTCGATGTCAAAGTCCTTCATTAGCTCCAGCCATCTTCTTTGCCTCATGTTCAACTCTTTCTGAGTGAAAACATACTTCAGACTTTTGTGATCTGTGTATATTTCCACTCTCTCTCCATACAGATAGTGCTTCCATAGCTTCAACGCAAAAATAACTGCCGCCAGCTCCAGATCATGTGTGGGATAATTCTTCTCATGGTTCCGTAATTGCCTAGATGCGTAAGCAATCACTTTCCCATTCTGTTGAAGAACACATCCCAGTCCTTTTCCAGAGGCATCACTGTAGATTTTGAAACCACCGGATCCTGCGGGTAGCGCAAGGATTGGTGCAGTGGTAAGCCTCTTCTTCAGCTCGTCAAATGCAGCCTGGCAATCTTCCGTCCAGACGAACTCTTCATTCTTCCGAGTCAGCTTCGTCATTGGCTCGGCAATTCTAGCAAAGTCCTTCACGAACTTCCGATAGTAGCCAGCCAAGCCCAGGAAACTTCTGATTTCAGCAACTGAGCTTGGGGTAGACCACTTCTCCACAGCAGCTATCTTCTTAGGATCCACCGAAATTCCTTCTCCTGTGACAACATGGCCAAGAAAATCCACCTTGTCTAGAAAGAATTCACATTTGGATAGCTTACCATATAACTTCTCTTTCCTCAAAGTTCCAAGAACCTTCCTGAGGTGCTCCTCATGCTCCTCTTCAGTCTTCGAATAGATCAAAATGTCATCAATGAAGATAACAACAAATTGATCTAAGTATTCATGGAAAACCTTGTTTATAAGGTTCATGAATACAGCCGGAGCATTTGTCAGTCCAAACGGCATGACCAAGAATTCAAACTGCCCATACTTGGTGTTGAACGCCGTCTTGGGAATATCTTCCTTCCTGACCTTGATCTGATGGTAGCCAGACCTGAGATCAATCTTGGAAAACACCTTGGCTCTACTGAGTTGGTCAAACAGGTCATCGATCCGGGGCAAAGGGTACTTGTTCTTGATTGTGATATTGTTCAGCGCCCGGTAGTCGATGCACATCCTCACAGTTCCGTCCTTCTTGGGAACAAACAAGACAGGCGCTCCCCAGGGTGAAGCTCCGTCTCGAATGAATCCCAGAGCCTTCAGTTCATTGATCTGATCCTTCATCTCCTTGGCCTCCTTCGGGTTGACTCTGTAGCATCCCTTAGAAATAGGAGAAGAACCGGAGACTAGGTCAATGGTGAACTCTAAGTCTCGGTCTGGGGGTAACCCGGGAAGACTATCAGGAAAAACATCCATAAATTCCGCTATGATAGGGTGCGGAGGTCCGGACTCTTCAGTGATAGAGGTATAGGTAACACATTCCATCTCCTCCGGAGTTCGAGAGATTTCAAACTCCGGTTCTCCAGGTGGACTGAAGACTACACATCCTCGATGACAGTCTATCAGCGCATGCTGCTTACTTAACCAGTCCATCCCTAGGACTATATCATAGTTAGGTAAGGGCATGACAAGCAAAGGTGCTATAAAATTATGGCCAGCTATGGTGATAGGGCATTCACAGATCTCAGTAATAGGTAGGGGTCCTCCTCCAGTCATAACTCTACAGATCTTCTTGCTAAAGCCAGTAACTATATGGTGTGCAGATATGAATTTGGTGGCTATGAAACTATGAGATGCTCCCGAATCAAATAAAGCTAAGGCAGGGTAGGAATGCATATAGATAGAACCTGATATGACATCCGCTACAGGTTCCTGAGCTGGTTCTGATTCCTCTGCTATCAGGGCAAAAGCTCGCCCTGTCTTCTGTTGATGCTGCCCAAATTGTTGTTGCTGAGTGGGCAGAGGTCCTTTCTGCGGAGTTGCTCCAGTCCGGTTAGTCGACAGAGGGCAGTCCCTCGTTTGATGGGTGGAAGACCCACAGACTAGGCAGTGCCCTAGTCTCTTCCTGCAGATGTTTGCCAGATGTCCCGGCCTCTTGCAAAAGTCGCAGATGGGGATCTGCCTCTGAGGCACCTTATCATTGTTCCTCGTCTGCTGGTAAGGAGGACGATTGTTGTTGTTGCTGTTGTTATTGTTGTTGTTGGGCTTCTTCTGATTACCCTGGAAGTTGTTAGTTCCAGGATAATCTCTCTTCGAGCGGGCAGGTTGGCTCTTTTTTATGTCTTGAGCTCGCTCCAGGATCTTTTCATAAGTCTTGGCACCGCCTGAGATCACATGGGTGCGGATCTCTTCTCTCAGTCCATATCTGAACCTTTCAGCACGATCGTCAGGATCAGCTACCAGGTTCTTGGCAAATCGGCTGAGCTGGCCGAATTCAGCAGCATACTCTCCCACAGTCATGTTGCCCTGCTTCAGGTTCTGGAATTGTCGCTCCATCTCCCGCAACTCGGAAGTTGGAAAGAACTTCCTCTGGAACAACCTCTTGAAGGTGTCCCAGTCAACTTGCCTATCCTGGAGTCGGGGTTCATTCCGATACGAGGTGCTTGCTACATTCTGCAGTTGGAGTCCCACTGCTTCAGCCTTGAGGTCTTCTGGAAGTCGAGCGACGCTCAGGAGACGCTCCATACTATCGAGCCATTCGTCAGCATAGACGATTCCCTCGGTTCCCTTGAAAGGTCGAGGGTTCTGCTTCTTAAAGCTCTCAATATCGCCCACCTTGGCAATATGATTTCCATTAATTAAATGGCCTTATTATTACATAAATTGATCCTTAAATTTATGTTTACCTTGGCAGGCCTTGGTTCCTGTTGAGCTGCTTCTCCTCTTTCCAGTGCAGCCATTGCCACGCTATGGGCGTTCTCCATGCCTTCTCTCATAATGGCCGTCTGCTCGCGATGAGCTTCAGCTTGAGTTCTCTGGGCTTCTAGCACTCCTCTTAGCAGACCTATGAGGTCAGTGGGGTCCACAGGAACCGGTGGGGCAGTTGGAGTGGGCGTAACCACAGGGGGTTGCATCTCCGTCTGGGAAGATGATGGGTCCACCGTTGAAGCAGCAAACAACCCACGAGGCGTATTCAACGGATGGGGTGTAAAACCCGGACTTGATTGAGGCGGTGGGGTTTGATCAGGTGTTGACATCCCATCGCCAGCAGGGTTGGTTTTATCAGTGGCCATTCTCTGGAAGGTTTAGGATATAAACATAAGCAAGGTAGCCTATCTATAGTCAAACAAAAATATTTAATTATAATATATTTCGGTCCTATATTGTGGTAAATTAATGTTCTAATGTTTCTAAATGTTTCCTAGGTTTTCCTAAGTTGTTGATTGATCGACCTGCATGGGCCACCACTAAAAACATGTCACGACCCGGTCCCCAAATACTTGGGTCGAATCGGATCATGCCCAGCCTGCACCGATGATGAGACGGCGGCAGTAAGCTGTAATCCATATGCAGGTGATCAACAACATTTGAAACTAAATTTTCCACAACATTTATTTAAACGATAATTTAAAACTTGTTTTTGATACAAGGATTCATAATTTGAAATAACAAAAAACTAATAAACTCTCAACAAAAGTAGCATCTATGGAGACGCCACAACATCCTCATCAGCTGGAAGTACCGCCGGGTACAAATCGGGATCATAGTAGCTATTGATCAGCATCTCCAGGTCATCAGAAATACCTAAAATGTTGTCTCCAGTCAGGAGGGAGCAAAGTACAAATTTATGCAAATTTTAACAATTAAAATAACAATTAAATATCATGCACTTTTAAACAGTTTTAAAAAAATGAAACAGTTTTGAAATACAGTACAGTGACGTGAATAGGTAATAAATATGACCGGATTGGGTTACAGTAGTATCCTAGCGATACGGTATGGCTTGTCCCCGTGTGAAGAGGGGAAAGCTAATACAGTAAGTTATCCTAATTTTGGATTTGGTCATATCCACTACTCTACTCCCCCAGTCCCCAACAGTACAGTCAATACTCCCGAAAGAGTCCGTGTTAGAACAGTGGTTTAAAATTGCAATGAAATGACTGCTAAAATAATCGTAAATCCACATAAATGTACTTGCCTTAAATTTAAGTTGGACAAGTTTGGTTCTTCAGGATTTGAACAGTCACCTCTCTTCTTTGAAATCCTACATTCCGAAAATTATGTCTCAGAAACCACAACTCTAGAATCTAGTTACAATCTCTAGATTTTGTTTCCTAGTCAATTTTAATCTTGTATTTAATCAACACAATCAAAACACGCTTTTCTAGTGCGTTACAATTTAGGAAATCCAATTTATGTTTTATTCCGGAAAACTTGTTTTTATCAATTTTATTGGGAGAAAGTTAGTATTTTATATTTATACATATAAATATAATTTCTTTTCTTTAAGTGAGAAAATCATGAATTTCTAATTAATTAAATAATAATATTAATTAATAATAAGATTAATTAATTCTACGCATTCACAATCCCAGCAAAATCACAGTTAATTCCTAACTTATTACAATTCACAAAATAGATAAATGGGCTTATGCCCTTACATTTTCATGAATTAAAATAAGAAAAATAAACTGTTAGTCCTACAAAATTAATAATAACTAATAATTAAGAATAAAATAAAATGAGTCTCAGAACTGGTCCAATCTTCATTTACAGCTACTCTGCCTCAACGTCCGGACAAACCGGTGCGTTTGCATTTCACTGGGGCCTATTGACCGATAAGGTCGTCGCCCAAAAATATTATTATTTCCGAAAATCATTTTAAAATCATATAATCAAATTTTATAGAAATTTCGGCAGCATTCCCTCTATTTTCGGGATAACCCAAAACTGGGAAACGCTCCGTTTTCCTGCAAATTAACTCCCAAACCCCAAATATATATATATATAACCATCCACAGAAATAATTTCCAAAGCCAAACTGGAAAACCCGAAACAATATCGAAAATCCCGAACTTTATAGGAAACCACAGAACTATTTATTTTTAAAGCTAACAATATATCCCAAAAACTCACAGAGCCAAATCTGAAAACCCAACAAAGTCCAGGATACCAAATATGTAGTAAATTTAAACTCCAACTTATTCCCAAAAATTTCTCGGAAAACCCGAGAATTAAAAACACAGAACCATTTCCGAGAAATTCTCGGAAATCCCGAGAATTCTACAGAACTAAGTTCTGTCCAGATAATCCAACAATCAAAGAACCAGACCAGCAGCAAAAAAAAATGATTTTCCGAAGAACTCGGAAAAGCCGAAACAGTAATGTAATAGTTACGTTATTGGAAAACCAAATTCCCGAAGGAATTGGTAAGACCAGAATTTCATCATGGACTACGTATAATATAGAAAAACTACTGGATTAGAGGTTACCCAAACGACAATGGAAATCCGAAGTGGAACTCGGATCGGAAACGTCACGGGCTCGAAAACGAAACACCGACAGAGCACACGGGGCCGCGCGGTTCAGCACCGGGAAGCGGATCGGGACAACGAAGGGGGTCGGCGGCCTGGGGATCGGCGTTGGGCGCTGGCGTCAGCTGGTCGCGGGGTCGGGCGCCGGGTTCAGCGGCGGATGGCCGACCTGGTGCGCCGGTCGGGTGGCCAGGGATGGGCGGTAAAGCTCGGTCGGCCAGGGGCTCGGCCCAGCGGGGGATCGCCGAAAATTTGGTGAGGGATCTAGGGATTTGGAAGGAGGGGAAAGAAGAATGGTGTGGGAAGAGTGGAGAAGTGGCCTTTAAATAGAAATAGAGGGGTTGGGGTTTCCATTAGAGAAGGGAAAAAGCCACCATGTCTTGATGACCGGCCGACGGAGGAAGTCGGGAAGCCGGCGGTTTGGTCGGAAAGGAAACGAAGAGACTTCGGTTTTGGAAAACCAAAGGCTTCAACAGAGACTTGAGCCTAAAGCTAAAAAAATGGTTTTTCATTCTCTTCCTGAAGGATAATATCCATTGTAAAACTTGGTTTATGGGTTATGGATAGGTGACTCTTAATGGGTTTGTATAAAAAGGATTTGGGCTTTGGCCATTTGGGAAATGGGCAGGAAGAATATGGGTTTGAATAGTTTGGTAAAAATAGCTTTGGGCCTAGAAAAATTATGAATAATTCTCTTGGAATATTTTTTTTAAAAAAAAACTCTACAATTAAAATACAATAATTATAGTCTCAAAGGATTTCGAACCGGATTCGGGTTTCGGGTCCGGGCCAAACAAGCAAAAGTCCTAGTTAAATATTTTGAAAAATAATTTTACACTTAATAATATAACACTTCACAAATTTAACAAAAAAAAATTTTATTTTTTGACAATTTCTATTTAACCACAATAATGATAAAAATATAATTCCTAAAATATTACTGAAAAATACGGGTTTCACACCTCTTTTCCTGTAGTAGCATTGTTTGATTCGGGGGCTACCCACTCTTTTATATCTGCACGATTTTCGACACGTATTAGATTAAAGTTCGAGGCATTGCCAAAGAGGATGAATATACTCACTGGTAATGGGCTCGTAGGAGTTAGCAGAGTGTGCCTAGCATGTCCGGTCGTAGTGAGTGGGCGATTATTGCCCGCATCTTTGATTGAGTTCCCTATGGGCAACTTTGACGTTGTCCTAGGCATGGACTGGTTGAGAGACAGTCATGCGACGATAGATTGTCGGGAAGGTAGGGTAGTATTTAATATACCTGGCATTGAGGAGTTCGTCTTTGTTCGATCATTGGAGGATCAACCCAAGGGCATCGTTGCAGAAGCATTGGCAGAGCAGGAGCAGATTCCAAGAGTGGTCAGAGAATTTCTTGATGTATTTCCAGATGAGCTTCCAGGTTTACCACCGGTGAGGAAAGTGGAGTTTTGCATTGAGTTGAATCCTGGGACGGAGCCTAAAGTCGGCAGAGTTTACAGGATGTCGCAGTCAGAGTTGGACAAGTTGCACCAGCATGAAGAAGGACTGAAGGCGAAGCAGTTTATCCGAGACAGTGAATCACCCTGGGCAGCACCGGTGATTTTACTACCCAAGAAGGATGGATCGACGCGAATGTGCATTGATTATCGGCAGTTAAATGCAGTAACAGTGAAGAACAAGTATCTATTACCAAGGATTGATGACTTGTTTGATCAATTGAGTAAGACCTGCGTCTTCTCTATGATTGATCTTCGATCTGGATATTATCAAGTGAGGGTCCGGGAGCAGGATATACCTAAGACAGCATTTAGATCGCGGTATGGGCATTATGAGTTTCTGGTGATGCCATTTGGATTGACTAATGCCCCAGCCGTGTTCATGGACTTGATGAACTGCATCTTTCTACCATATTTGGATAAGTTTGTAGTAGTGTTTATAGATGACATCCTCGTTTATTCCAGTAGTGAAGAAGAACATGAGAAACATCTTCGGACAGTTTTGCAGACCTTGAGGGAGCATCAACTTTATGCGAAGCTTAGTAAATGTGTGAGCACCCTGAATTTCGGGTTGATTTTTTTTATTTTTATTTTAGTTTTTCTGATTTAATCTTGTTTCGATAAATAATTTTTTCTGTTTATTTATCCTAAAGTGTACTTTTCCATGCCTTTGATATTTGGAGTGTCAGGGATGTTCAACTCTGGAAATCTTCTTCACGAGTTTTGGAGTGGATATGATTACCTTCATGACGGTATATAGTGTCCCATCCAAACTTGTTCCCTTGTACTCTTTCTGCTTCGCTGAACTTGGGTCGGTTTAGACCATTTGATTGTTATTTATTTTTCCACTCTTTTCCTTGATCATTTTCAGCGCGTTACCATGACTTTTAATTTGGGAGCGCAAGACCAGTCAGTTTCTTGAAACCAACTCCTCATTGATGGTCTACTCGAGACGCTCGTCATCCATGACCTTCGTGTCCCACTCAGACACGTCATTTTGTGCTCCATTCGATTCGCACAACTTTTCCGACACGTGACTCGATTTTATTTCACTCCACGGCGTCACATTCATCTTCCAACTTGATTTGTGGGTCCCATGTCGACCAAAACCTGTCCGCCCCAATTATGGACATGGCCCACATTGAGCCTACTACCCGTCCGCCACTTGTGTCCTATTTATTGGAATCCCCATGTGCTACTTATTTACACATGATCATCAACGTCTAATTTTAATTCGATTTTTGCACAATGTCTAGTTTTGACCCAATCCGGCTCCACTGAGTCCAGCCCAGCTCCGTGTTATTCTCCATCATGACACCCTCATATTTTATTGTCCAAAAAATACTATTCCATACCTCCTTTTCTATTTCAAATTTTGAGTGTAAATTCTATTTATCTAATTCCTTTTGGAATGACAAATTCCCTCTATTTTATTCCTAGCCACTTGATCATCTAAACAAATCCTATCCATTAATCCTCAACTTTTCCCACACTTTCACAGCCCCTTCCTAATGGAGTGGCCGGCCCTAACTCCCAAAAGCAAATTCTCTCTCTTACTTCATTTAATACTTATACTTTTCTCTCTCCTTTCTTCATTACTACACAGCAACTCCACATCTCTTCAAAAAAACCGACAGCATGCTCTTCTCCGACAATCTCCTTCCTCCTTCCAGGCCAAGCCGACCACCCCCCTACTCCTCCCAGGCCAAGCCGACCTACTCCCTCCACTACATCTCCTTCCTCCTCAAGCTCTCTCCAATCTCCTCCTCCATGCAACTCTACCGCCACCACGTTCGACCTCTCTGCACACACAGCAGCCTCCACCCTCGTCGGGGTGTGCCGCCGCCCGACCCACGTCGACGCGCACAGTCCCCCGCCGTCGCCTGGCCGGGCCGGCCACGCAACAACGTGCAGCGGCCTCGGCAGCAAGCGCGAGCAGCCGCGCGCCCCCTTGCGCGCGTGCTTACGAGCTCCGATCTATCGTCGTCGGCCACGCCCGACGTGGCCGTAGCCTCCCCCTAGGCTGGGCGCCCCTCTGGCGACCATTCGGGTCCATCGCCTCGCTCCCCGGCACGACGTATAGGCGATTCGTGCGTTTTGAACGACGTCCCGTCGTGACGCGCGCGGAGTCGAGTCCGTTTTGGCGCTCCGTTGCAGCAACTTCGTGCGTGTTTTCCCGAAGATCCGACCGTTGGATCGACGATTTCTTTGCTCTGTCACAATCTCGGTATATCCACATTTATCTCTGTCAATTTTCGTCCGTTAATTTTATCGTTTGATACATCAAAACCGGCCACCAAGTTGACCGTTTAAATTGTATTAAATTTGGACAGTTTCGCGGGGCCAACTTCGTCAGCTTGTATCTCCTCCACCGCAGCTCCGTTTGGCATGCTACCAGTTCCTGTGTGAAGCTGGTATAACCCTCTTACTATCCCTCCAGTTTCGTTTCATTGTGAGCTTGTTTGATTGGTTGAATTCGACGCCAAAGTTGGCCGTCCGAATTCGTAATTTCCAACTTGTAAAATTCCATTTTTGAACACGGGACTCCAGATTTCATTTCTGACACCACCATTAGACTTGTGGCATCGTTCTGGCATGTTTTCATATAAAATTTGTTAGATTTGGAGAATGTGGGCTCGGGCACGTATTTCGGTGCAAAGCGGGTCCCACTTTCTGGGTCAATGGGACTTTTTGACGTCGGCTCAACGGAATCCAATTCTGGATATACCGTTGAGTTCGTATCGTCATTCTGGACTCGTTG
This sequence comes from Iris pallida, assembly GCA_029216955.1. NCBI lineage: Eukaryota > Viridiplantae > Streptophyta > Magnoliopsida > Asparagales > Iridaceae > Iris > Iris pallida. The sequence goes on from JANAVB010009197.1 coordinate 882,364, forward strand.
ACATATAATTTGCTAGGTTTTGGTGGACGTTGGATCCGACACGCATTTCGGTGCAAGTCGGTTACCAATATCCGAGCCAACGGGTCATTTTGAGATCGGCTCATCGGAATCCAATTCCGGATATACCATTGAGTTCGTATCATCATTTTGGACTCGTTGACATATAGTTTGCTGAGTTTTGAGAACTTTGGCTCTGGCACGCATTTCTGTGCAAACCGGAATTCCAAGTTCTGGTCAACGGGCCAAATTGAGATCGGCTCAACGGAATCCAATTCTGGAGATACCGTTGGGTTCGTATCGTCATTCTAGTTTCGTGGACATATAATTTGTTTTATTTTATAGACTTGTTTTCTTGCACGTTTTTCGGTGCAAAATGGCTCCGACACGGACACCATTTTGACCCGAAATTACCTTTCTGCCCTTGTGTCCAAATTGGACCGTTGGGTAGGCTATCCTAGCTAATTTGACCATTTTGGACACGTTGGCGATGTTTATTTCATCGTCCGACAATGTTTGTTGATAGTTTCTCTAAGTTTAGCCTTGTTATAATTAAATAATAATTAATTCATATAATGCTCGTATTTCGGGATTAGTACAACGAAACTGAGCTCAGTCAATTCCAGTGATCTCACATCGCTGAAATTGACAAGATGGACACGTGGATCACCATAATAAGATTATCAACTTTACCGTTGATATTCTTATCTCGATTTGCGTGTCGTAAGTTTCGACGTACAAATAACGAAGTACACTTTATATTAGACTAGAATTGACCCTGTTTGACCAGAGTTGACCAGCTGACCCAAAGTCAATTGTAAGTCAACACTTAACCTAGGTTGACTAGATTATTGACCGGAGTCGACCTAGAGTTGTTTTGACATAGAAGAACCTAGAATAATATAGATGGCTAGTATAGTTTCATTTAATATAACTTGAACACCTTGTAACATGTGTTGCTTTAAATAGGACTCTGTGGCTTCAGTTGGACCCTCTATACTTATCAGCTCAGGACCGCAGGCGAGTACATTCACTGATAGTTTTCATTGTCTTGATATCTACTATATCCGATTCAGTCGTAGTGTTTTACTTGATTCCCGACACGACGGTTCACGGACTAGTATACGTCGGATCCTGTCATGAGATGTTATTCCTGGACTTTCTTGGTATATGGGTATGAGATATTTCCGTGTTTCTGTACTTGTATAGACATTGATTTGGGAGTGGGCTGGCCCCCTGCTCTCGAACCTTGTGTCATGACGTGCCATGTCCGGATCCGTGATACTACTCGGGAATGGGGGAATTATTAGGGATTATGTGATCAAAGCCTTCCTGTCACTATATTTTGCTAGCGCCACCCTCACCTCACGTAGGGTGTAGCAGATACCCCCTTGCCGGTTATCCAGGTTGGACGGCATGTCTCTCCGTTGAGGTCACCGCGGATTGCCGGGCCAAGTGGATAACCTTCTCTTGCTACCCTAGCCGATCACATATCGCCCTAATAGTTCAAATCACTTTTTTTATATTTGTTGTCATATAATATATTTCCAGTTCATCTTTACTTACTATACTTTCACCATGCTATGATTCATTTCTCATATGCTATACCTGCCTTTTATACTGTACTATGATTACGAGACTAAGTTCTGTTTGAAAGAAGGGTTACAACCCCGGTCCTTGTTTGGTTTAAGGGTTGTAACTCGGCTTTCAAATGGTTCCCAAGTCGTCGAACTCACCTGTTCTACCTGCTTTCATACTGTACCATGGTTATGGGACTAAGTTCTGTTTGAAAGAAGGATTACAACCCCGGTCCTTGTTTGGTTTAAGGGTTGTAACTCGACTTTCAAACGGTTCCCAAGTTGCCTATATTCTTTGTCTTGTATCTCATTATTACTGTCTCTTATAGTATTTCTCAATTCATATGGAACTGCTGTTGGTGTTTGTACTTGCTTATTTTCCTGACAGGATACGTTGACAAAATTTTACAGATAGTTTGGAGGTTGCCTGCTAGCCTAGAGGAGACACATTAGAGGTTGTTTAGTTAGCCATTCTCAGTTGTCTGGAGTTGTATTTATTTTATGGATTACTGTATTTGAGTTTTGAGATATATTTCTGGGATATGTATCTTAGACACTTAGACTTCTATCTGTTGTATCTCTTTTCGATTTCATGTTTTATCTATCTTCCTTATCATGCTCTACCTTAGATGTGATTGAGACTGTATCTGCTATGTCACCCCCATTCGGGGAGTATAAACTGTTTAGTCTTATACTGTTAGATGCATTGAGACCTAGGACAGCGTTCTACCGCCGACACTGCGGCGTAGGCAGGGCGTTGTTACGTTCTCGTGCCCTAACCCTAGGGTGCGGGTCGTGACAAAATATGAGTTTTGGTTGGATCGTATTTCATTCCTGGGATATATTATTTCTGGAGCAGGAGTGTCAGTAGATCCGAAGAAGGTTGAGGTAGTAGAGAATTGGCCAGTTTCGAAGACGGTAGCAGAAGTACGTAGTTTCTTAGGATTGGCAGGTTATTATCGGAGGTTCGTGGCAGATTTTGCCAGGATTTCGGCACCCTTGACGCGTTTGACGCATAAGGATGTAGAGTTTGTTTGGTCAGCAGAATGTCAGATATCATTTGAAGAGTTGAAGAAGAGATTAATCTCAGCCCCGATCTTGACACTTCCAGTAGGATCGGGAGGGTTTACAGTGTATTGTGACGCATCCGGGAAGGGACTTAGGTGTGTATTGATGCAATATGGTAAGGTGATAGCATATGCATCTCGACAGCTTCGAGACCATGAGAAGAACTATCCGACCCATGACCTAGAATTAGCAGCAGTAGTGTTCTCGCTTAAGTTATGGAGGCACTATTTATATGGGGATCGAGTGGAGATTTACACTGATCGTAAGAGCTTAAAGTATGTATTTACCCAGAGGAACATGAACATGAGACAGAGAAGATGGTTGGAATTACTGAAGGACTTTGATGTAAATCTTCAGTATCATCCAGGCAAGGCGAATGTGGTAGCAGATGCCTTGAGCAGGAGAGGTGGTGCATTTGTTTAAACCTCACAGAGGCATATTTTGGAAGACCTTCGGGAAATAGAAATTGAAGTGATCTTGCCACAAGATACAGGAGTTATGGCTAGTTTGCAGATTCAGTCTACTTTAGTAGAGAGGATCAGAGCAGCCCAGGCAGAGGATCCGCGGATTCAAAAGCTTCGATCAGAGTGTGAGTCAGGTCTCAGTAAGGAGTTAGTAATCCATGAGGATGGTATACTTAGGTTCGAAAACCGTCTTTGTGTACCAGGTGGAGACCTTCGACAAGAAGTTATGTCAGAGGCTCATAGTTTTCCTTATTCTATTCATCCCGGGGGCACAAAGATGTACCAAGATATAAAGCAACACTTTTGGTGGAATGGTATGAAGAGGGAGATAGCGAGGTTTGTATCCAGATGTTTGGTATATCAGCAAGTGAAGGCAGAGCAGCAGAGACTAGCAGGATTGTTACAGCCGCTTCCTATTCCGGAGTAGAAGTGGGAGCACGTCACGATGGACTTTGTGACCGGTATACCTAGATCTCCGACCGGTCGAAACGCTGTTTGGGTAATCGTGGATCGGCTCACGAAGGTTGCTTATTTTCTTCCTTTCAGAGTAGGCCAGTGTCACTCCCCGTTCCCAGAATGCGTATTTTTATACATGTACAACTCATATATATTTATTTAATATTTATCATGTATTATCCTGTATTTAAATTCCTTTAATTTTATGTTAATTAATTATCTGCATTTTATTTTCTGCAATTTTATTCCTGTATTTTATTTTCTGCATTTTATTTCCTGCTGTTATTCTCTGCTTTAGTCTTGCTTTTAGGTTCGGGTTCAAGGTGGTTCTTCTCGGGTTCATGGTGGTTCACATGAACCGAACCCCCACCTACCACTATCCTTCCTATTTAAAGCCCCCATCTCCTTCTCTCTCCTCATAACTTTCCTTCTCCATTACTTCTTCTTCTTCCTCATCACTCTCTCCACCAACCAACAGCAGGCAAGTACATCTTGCTTCCACTTGAGAACCATTTTTATGGTTCATTTTTCTTCCTCTCATGATTCTAAGAGAGTTTAGTTCTTAGCATTTTTGATTTCTTTGGCTTGTTTCTTCCAGATCTAAGTTGTTGTGTTTTCGGTTGACCATGGGTTTTGATCTCCCAACCTTACGTGCTTTTCGGAATAGATAGTTTACGTGGCAGAGCTTCTCATTTCACACTATTCTGAACCATGGGAACTTCATTTCTGGCTTGGAACGAAGGTTTAGTCACGCTCACGTTCTTACGTGCCAGCGTGAGTTTTTAGTCACGCTCACGTTCTTACGTGCCAGCATGAGTTTTTAGTCACGCTCACGTTCTTACGTGCCAGCGTGAGTTTTTAGTCACGCTCACGTTCTTACGTGTTAGCGTGAATTTTCAGTCACGCTCACGTCTTTACGTGCGTGCATGAATTTTTAGTCACGCAAACGTCTTTACGTGTTAGCGTGAATTTTTAGTCACGCTCACGTCCTTACGTGCGTGCGTGAATTTTTAGTCACGCACACGTCTTTACGTGTTAGCGTGAATTTTTAGTCACGCACGTCTTTACGTTTCAGCGTGACATTTGAGTTACGCTCACGTCTTTGCGTGAGTGCATGAATTTCTTATTACGCTTTTCACGCTCATATGCTCACGCTGTGCGTGCGTGATTTACTTTTCACGCTCACGTTATGAGTACGTGAATTTCCTTTCACGCTCACGCTGTTTATACCCTCACTCCTACCTACTAGACTTGTTGGCGTGACTTCCTGACCTGAGTGTTTTTATTTGTTCTATAACTTATTCATTTTAATGATGGCATGATAATTCTTCTATTAAATCCTTACGCCTTCTGGCATGAACTTGATAAAATCATGATATGCTAATATCGTTAATACAGATGACTGGAACTTAACCCTGAGAGTCGTAGACTCGACTCCACTGAATATTATTTGATTTTCATGCCTTGTCACCATTGATAATGATTGTGATATTGACTAATAATTGATCATGCGTTCCTAGTTGGAACTAAGAGACTGGCTAGTCGTCTTATTGAATTGAATGAATGAGACACGTTCATGTAATGAACTATTGCAATCGATTAGCCGATCCCGAATATTGGCATACAGACACATGCAGGCTTCAAATTATTTATTTATTTATTTAGTTATTTATTTATCTTACGAAAACAGCATGTGTACTTTATGGTCAAGGTATGATTATTCCGTGGTTAGTTTGATCGTTGTATTACGCTATGTAAGACCTACAACCTAGCCGCACAGGTATTATTGTAGAGTTGCGCATATCGTACCCCGTACAAAAGTACTCATTTGAATGACCATGATCCACGGCATGGAACTTCACTCAACGTAGAGACTATTAAGTCAAATAAAATAATGATGGCATGGAGAGAATGGATTCCCGAGTTCTTACATGGCGGCCCTCTTGGGACTAGTAGTGCCCGACAGGCCGGCTGGTTCCCACAGATACTGTAAATCTGTCACACGGGCAGAGAACGGTATCTGCTTATATTATTGTACATGATATATTAACGGCGGGCGTCCCGCTGGGACTCGTCTAATTACATGATTGGCGCAATTGATTGATTGGATAGACTAGCATTGCTCGCACATAGTAAGAACTGAGGAATCCTTTATTGCATAATTCCAAGGTAACTTGGAACTCACAATAGCAAGCTGTAGTAGTTGATTGGCCGTTCAAGATGATTTGTTTGTGTACTGTATTTACTCTGTTGCCTAGCTGAGATGATCAGAATGTCAGGACATGACGGGACAACTTCTGTCCTTGTTTGGTTGGGAGGTTGGTTCGAAGTGTCGTAATGTTATGTGAATCCTAGTGGAAAGCAGAGATCTATTATTATATTCTCTTACTTACTGGTTTAATTCTTCATATCGTGCTCCCTTGTGGTACTTGCTATTAGAGGTCTAACCTCTCTGGTTTTGCATGGCCAGATTTAGAGCCAGTCCTCGAGGATCCAGCTTACTTCTACCTCCAAGATGGTCAATACTAGGGGAATGATCGTAGGAGGACTCGAGTGGGTTTCTTACTTCACCATTCATTTTGTTATTTACTTTATACTTAGCCGTTTGGCACCGACATGTTAGTCGGATTGTCTTGCACTTACTTTTACATAATTGTAATTAAGTCAGACTGCAGCTGATAACAATTGTGTATATGTTACTATACCATCTGGCTATGTTTTGTAAAGCCAGATCTCAAGAACATTTTGACTAAGCGTTTGGGACGCCTTACCGCTTTATCTTACATGTTCTCTATTTTTGCTTCTTATTTGAATGATTGAGATAATAGATGTGAAGTGACCATAGTAAGACTTTCATGTAGTATGCACCCCCTCGTCTGGTTAGACAACATTGATCGTATTATACGGTATTCATCTACCCATAATACGTAGCTGGCTGAGTCATTCCCCCGCTCTCCAGTATTCTGGTTCTGGGGCGTGACAAGGTTTTAGTGGTGGCCCATGCAGGTCTGATTTCAGACTTGTGGGGTGTTTTGATTTATAGGATGTCTCAATCACACGTATTTCCCCCTTTGATCTCATGATTCGTTATTCTCAACCCTTGCTTCACATTCCGGTATCCTTTGACTTCATTGATCCTTCATGTCCGGTTGTTTGATTGTTCTCTTGTCCCTTTTCTTAGGGGCACTTCTTCCGCATCGGTCAGAGCTGGACAACAGCAGGGGCAACATGGACAACCTGACCATGCTGGTCAGCAACAAGGGCCAGTACTAACTCAAAAGGCTACCCAGGAAGAAGTGATAGTGGAAGCAGCAGCTGGATCACAGTATCCGGATGTTCCACCACCACCAACAGTTCTACCTACCCAAGTGGACACACCAGCCCTTCTGGAGATCATGAGAAGGATGATGGCCACTCAGCAACATCAGATGTTGGCCCAGCAGCGCATGCACACTCAGCTACAAGAGCAGAATGTGTTGCTCAACCAAGGATTGCAGACGGCTTTGGAAAGAGGAGTGAGGACTGATTCAGGAGCATCAGCCAGGTTTTGCAAGTACAACCCCCACCATTTTGAGGGCACGGAGGATGCCATCTCAGCGGATGCATGGCTTAAGGATATGGAGGCTATTCTGACAGCAGCTAAGGTACCGGCAGAAGAACGTATGGATCTAGTGAAGTTGTTACTTCAGGATCTCGCACGTGATTGGTGGGAATCAGAGGAAGTGGGCATCAGACGTCCTGTGGCTTGGGTCGATTTCACTGCAAGATTCAAGACCAAGTACTATAGAGTTATGGCACAGTTTGAGCTACAACAGAAGTTTATCAACCTCAGGTAGGCCGGCAAGACGGTAGATGCTTATGCAGCGGAGTTCTGCAGATTGAGTAGGTTTGCCCCAGAGATGGTAGCGACGGAGCGCCAGAGGGCCATGAGGTTTCAGCAAGGGTTTCATCTTGAACTCTTGCAATTGATAGAGGGGCATAATTACCAGACTTTTGATAAGATATTAACGGCAACCCGAAGGCATGAGATCACCATCCAGAGGCTTGCGACAAGGACTGGGGGTCAGAAGAGATTCTACAGTCAGATTGAAGGAGGAGGGGAAGCAGCGCCCCGAACAACAGCACCATCCACTGGCATTCGTATCCACGATGTGGCGATACGGGGGCCAGCACCACCACCCAGGCAGCAGCAACAGCAACAGAGGAAGAACCAGCAACCCCCGGCGGGCTACACTTATTGTGGGAAGATGGAGCACACTAGAGATGTATATCGGACATTGAATGGACTGTGTCTGATATGTGGAAATCCAGACCATCGGGTTACCACATATCCCATGAATTCGAGGTCAGGAGGACCAGGGCAGCAGTTTTCTGCTCTGCCAGCACCAGGGGCAGGCCAGTATCGAGGACCAGCAGTGGCAGTAAGGCCGTTGGCACAGCGTTCGTTTGTACCGCAGGCTCAGATGTTTCGGCAGCAGGGGCCACCGATGCAGCAACACCAGCATAGACCACCCCAGCATCATCAAGGAAGGGGCCAGCAGCAGCATCAGGCTAGGCCGCAGCATAGAAACCAGCAAGGAGGTCGAGGGCAAGCATTCACTCTGTCCTTGGAGGAGGCATTGGCATCGAAAGATGTTGTGGCAGGTAACATTCTCGTAGCCTCATATCCTGCAGTAGCATTATTTGATTCGGGAGCATCCCATTCATTTATATCTGCACAATTTATGACACGACTAGGAATGGAGTTCGAGGCATTGCCAGGGAGGTTGAATATACTCACTGGTAATGGGCTCGTAGGAGTTAGTAGAGTTATTTTAGCATGTAGCGTTGTAGTTTGCGGGCATTCTTTACCCGCCCGGTTGATAGAATTTCATGTTGGAAATTTCGACGTTATCTTAGGCATGGACTGGCTGAAAGACAGTCATGCGACAATAGATTGTCGTAGAGGGAGTGTATCTTTTGATATTCCAGGCATGAAGCGGTTTACCTTAGTCAGATCAGGGGCAACTCAACAAGAGCATGGAGTAGTAACGGCAATGGAAGAAGTTCAGATTCTGAAGGTAGTTGAAGAATTTCTAGACGTGTTTCCCAAAGAACTTCCAGGTCTACCACCGGTTAGAGATATTGAGTTCAGTATAGAATTGGCACCTGGAACTAAACCGATATCAGATCGAGTTTATAGAATGGCGGATTCAGAGCAGGCCAAGGTATATCAGCACATAGAGGAACTGAAGGAGAAGAAGTTCATCCAAGCTAGCGTGTCACCATGGGCAGCACCAGTGGTACTTGTGGGGAAGAAGGATGGATCATCCAGATTATGTATTGACTACAGGAAGCTTAACGCGGCAACAGTGAAGAACAAGTACCCATTACCCAGGATCGACGACTTATTTGATCAGTTGAGCAAAGCTAGAGTTTTCTCCAAGATAGATCTTCATTCAGGGTACCATCAGGTGAGGGTTCGGAAGGAAGATATCCCCAAGACAGCATTCAGGTCGAAGTATGGACATTATGAATTCTTAGTAATGCCGTTTGGTTTGACCAATGCTCCAGCAATATTCATGGTTTTGATGAATCGTATTTTTATGCCATACTTAGACCAGTTTGTCGTTGTGTTTCTTGACGACATTCTCGTATACTCTGCTAGTGAAGAGGAGCATGAAGACCATCTCAGGAAAGTATTACAGGTTCTGAGAGAGAACTAGTTGTATGCCAAGCTCAGCAAGTGTGAGTTTTGGTCAGATCACATTTCATTTTTGGGTCACATCATATCAGGAGCTGGAGTAGCAGTGGATCCCAAGAAGATAGAAGCAGTAGAAAGTTGGCCAGTACCCAAGACCGTAGTAGATGTGTGGAGTTTCTTGGGATTGGCAGGATATTACAGAAGGTTTGTGTCAGACTTTGCAAGGCTTTCAGCACCCATGACCCGTTTAACCCGGAAGGATGTACCATTCGTTTGGTCGACAGAATATCAGGCATCATTTGAGACTTTAAAGCAGAAGTTGATATCAGCACCTATTCTTACATTGCCAGTTGGACCCGAAGGTTTTACAGTATATTGTGATGCGTCAGATAAAGGACTTGGATGTGTCCTTATGCAACATGGGAAGGTAATAGCATATACATCTAGGCAGCTTCGGGACCACGAGAAGAATTACCCAACTCATGATTTGGAGTTAGCGGCAATAGTGTTTGCTCTGAAGCTATGGAGGCATTACTTATATGGTGACCGAGTGGACATGTACACAGACCATAAAAGTCTGAAGTACATCTTTACTCAGAAGGAACTAAACATGAGGCAGAGAAGATGGTTGAAGTTGATTAAGGATTATGACGTGGAGCTTCAGTATCATCCAAGCAAGGCTAATATAGTAGCAGACGCTCTTAGCAGGAGAGGCGGCGCATTTATGTTGATAACACAGAGGCATATCTTAAAAGACCTTCAGGAGATGGGCATCGAAGTTATACTTCCTAGTGATGTAGGAGTTCTAACAAGTCTGCAAGTTCAATCCGACTTGGTAGGCAGAATCGAGGCAGCTCACGCACAAGACCCAAGGATTCAGAAGCTTAGGGCAGAATGTGAGTCAGGACTCAAGAAGGAGATGAGAATTCATGAAGATGGTACACTTAGGTTTGGATCACGTCTATGTGTGCCTAGTAGAGATATCAAACATGAGGTTATGGCAGAAGCTCACAGTTTCCAGTATTCTATTCATCTGGAGGGACCAAGATGTACCAAGATATCAAGCAGCATTTCTGGTGGAACAGGATGAAGAGGAAGATAGCTAGATTTGTTTCCCGTTGCTTGGTATGTCAGCAAGTGAAAACAGAACAGCAGAGGCCAGCTGGGTTATTGCAACCGCTTCCTATCCCGGAATGGAAATGGGAGCATATTACAATGGACTTTGTGATCGGTTTACCGAGATCACCAAGTGGTAAGGACGCTATTTGGGTAATAGTGGACTGACTTACAAAGGTAGCACATTTTCTTCCTTTCAGAGTAGGGCAATCTACAGAAAAGTTGGCAGAGTTGTATATGCAACAGATAGTCAGGCAGCATGGAGTCCCTGTCAGTATTGTGTCGGACCGAGATACCCGCTTTACATCACATTTCTGGAAGAGCTTACATCATAGTCTGGGTACCAAGTTAAGATTTAGTACGGCCTACCATCCGCAGACGGATGGGCAATCAGAAAGAACGATTCAGACTTTAGAAGATATGTTACGAGCTTGTACTCTAGATTTTGGAGGGTCTTGGGAGAGTCACCTGCACTTAGTCGAGTTCTCCTACAACAATAGTTATCAAGCCAGTATCCAGATGGTGCCATTTGAAACACTATATGGTAAGAAGTGCAGGTCACCGCTTGCATGGAATGATATCGGAGAGAGGAAGATGTTAGGCCCAGAAATGATTGTTCAGACGGTTGAAGTAGTTAAGGGAATTAGAGAGCAACTTCGAGTTACGCAGGATCGACATCGTCATTGGGCGGACCAGCATCGTAGGCCGTTAGAGTTCTCTATCGGGGACCACGTATTCTTGCGGATCTCACCTACTCGTGGGGTCATTAGATTTGGCGTTCGCAGGAAATTGAGTCCGCGGTACGTGGGCCCATTTGTGATCCTTGATCGGATAGGCGATGTTGCTTATCGTTTATCCCTCCCACCTTCGTTACGAGAGGTGCATGACGTGTTTCATGTATCTCAATTACGTAGATATGTATCGGACCCAAGCCATATCCTCGATCATTCGGAGCTGGTTGTTGGTACCAACCTGTCTTACGAAGAACAGCCTGTGTACATTTTGGACCGAAGAAAGAAGATACTCAAGAACCGAATAATTAGTCTTGTCCGTGTTGCTTGGGGTCATCACTCCTTGGAAGAGTCAACGTGGAAACATGAGGATGATATCCGATCACGGTATCCACACCTGTTTGACTCACAAGGTATATCTCTTTCTGTATACCTTGATTGTCCTGATTCTTCATACTTATCACCTTATGGGTAGAGCTACTTGATATCGTGGATTGATGAATTTACATATATAGTACTTGCTATGGACATTGTAAAATGATTGCTTGCTCACTAGAATTGCTTGTATTATTTTAGCTCCGATATTTCTACCTGCTTGGATTTGAAATTCCGAGGACAGAATTTTTCTAAGGAGGGTAGAGATGTCACTCTCCGTTCCCAGAATGCATATTTTTATACATGTACAACTCATATATATTTATTTAATATTTATCATGTATTATCCTGTATTTAAATTCTTTTAATTTTATGTTAATTAATTATCTGCATTTTATTTCCTGCAATTTTATTCCTGTATTTTATTTTTTGTATTTTATTCCTGCTGTTATTCTCTGCTTTAGTCTTGCTTTTAGGTTCGGGTTCATGGTGGTTCTTCTCGGGTTCATGGTGGTTCACATGAACCGAACCCCCACCTACCACCACCCTTCCTATTTAAAGCCCCCATCTCCTTCTCTCTCCTCATAACTTTCCTTCTCCATTACTTCTTCTTCTTCCCCATCACTCTCTCCACCAACCAACAGCAGGCAAGTACATCTTGCTTCTTGCTTCCACTTGAGAACCATTTTTATGGTTCATTTTTCTTCCTCTCATGATTCTAAGAGAGTTTAGTTCTTAGCATTTTTGATTTCTTTGGCTTGTTTCTTCCAGATCTAAGTTGTTGTGTTTTCGGTTGACCATGGGTTTTGATCTCCCAACCTTGCGTGCTTTTCGGAATAGATAGTTTACGTGGCAGAGCTTCTCATTTCACACCATTCTGAACCATGGGAACTTCATTTCTGGCTTGGAACGAAGGTTTAGTCACGCTCACGTTCTTACGTGCCAGCGTGAGTTTTTAGTCACGCTCACGTTCTTACGTGCCAGCGTGAGTTTTTAGTCACGCTCACGTTCTTACGTGTTAGCGTGAATTTTCAGTCACGCTCACGTCTTTACGTGCGTGCGTGAATTTTTAGTCACGCACACGTCTTTACGTGTTAGCGTGAATTTTTAGTCACGCTCACGTCCTTACGTGCGTGCGTGAATTTTTAGTCACGCACACGTCTTTACGTGTTAGCGTAAATTTTTAGTCACGCACACATCTTTACGTGTTAGCGTAAATTTTTAGTCACGCACGTCTTTACATGTCAGCGTGACATTTGAGTTACGCTCACGTCTTTGCGTGAGTGCGTGAATTTCTTATCACGCTTTTTACCCTCATACGCTCACGCTGTGCGTGCGTGAGTTACTTTTCACGCTCACGTTATGAGTGCGTGAATTTCCTTTCACGCTCACGCTGTTTATACGCTCACTCCTGCCTACTAGACTTGTTGGCGTGACTTCCTGACCTGAGTGTTTTTATTTGTTCTATAACTTATTCATTTTAATGATGGCATGATAATTCTTCTATTAAATCCTTACGCCTTCTGGCATGAACTTGATAAAATCATGATATGCTAATATCTTTAATACAGATTGTTATATGGAATGCGCCTTGTATCCCGATTGATCCATGGATACCCAGTATGACTGGAACTTAACCCTGAGAGTCGTAGACTCGACTCCACTGAGTACTATTTGATTTTTATGCCTTGTCACCATTGATAATGATTGTGACATTGACTAATAATTGATCATGCGTTCCTAGTTGGAAATAAGAGACTGACTAGTCGTCTTATTGAATTGAATGAATGAGACACGTTCATGTAATGAACTATTGCAATCGATTAGCCGATCCCGAATATTGGCATACAGACACATGCAGGCTTCAAATTATTTATTTAGTTATTTATTTATCTTACAAAAATAGCATGTGTACTTTATGGTCAAGGCATGATTATTCCGTGGTTAGTTTGATTGTTGCATTATGCTATGTAAGACCTACAACCTAGCCGCACGGGTATCGTTGTAGAGTTGCGCATATCGTACCCCGTACAAAAGTACTTATTTGAATGACCATGATCCACGGCATGGAACTTCACTCAACGTAGAGACTATTAAGTCAAATAAAATAATGATGGCATGGAGAGAATGGATTCCCGAGTTCTTACATGGCGGCCCTCTTGGGACTAGTAGTGCCCGACAGGCCGGCTGGTTCCCACAGATACTGTAAATCTGTCACACGGGCAGGAAACGGTATCTACTTATATTATTGTACATAATATATTAACGGCGGGCGTCCCGCTGGGACTCGTCTAATTACATGATTGGCGCAATTGATTGATTGGATAGACTAGCATTGCTCGCACATAGTAAGAACTGAGGAATCCTGTTGCCTAGCTGAGATGATCAGAATGTCAGGACATGACGGGACAACTTCTGTCCTTGTTTGGTTGGGAGGTTGGTTCGAAGTGTCGTGATGTTATGTGAATCCTAGTGGAAAGCAGAGATCTATTATTATATTCTCTTACTTACTGGTTTAATTCTTCATATCGTGCTCCCTTGTGGTACTTGCTATTAGAGGTCTAACCTCTCTGGTTTTGCATGGCCAGATTTAGAGCCAGTCCTCGAAGATCCAGCTTACTTCTACCTCCAAGATGGTCAATACTAGGGGAATGATCGCAGGAGGACTCGAGTGGGTTCCTTACTTCACCACTCATTTTGTTATTTACTTTATACTTAGCCGTTTGGCACCGACATGTTAGTCGGATTGTCTTGCACTTACTTTTACATAATTGTAATTAAGTCAGACTGCAGCTGATAACAATTGTGTATATATTACTATACCATATGGCTATATTTTGTAAAGCCAGATCTCAAGAACATTTTGACTAAGCGTTTGGGATGCCTTATCGCTTTATCTTACATGTTATCTATTTTTGCTTCTTGTTTGAATGATTGAGACAATAGAAGTGAAGTGACCATAGTAAGACTTTTATGTAGTATGCACCCCCTCGTCTGGTAAGACAGCATTGATCGTATTATACGGTATTCATCTACCCATAATACGTAGTTGGCTGAGTCATTCCTCCGCTCTCCAGTATTCTGGTTCTGGGGCGTGACAGCCAGTCTACTGAGCAGCTGACAGAAATATATATGAAGTAGATTGTAAGGCAGCATGGTGTTCCAGTCAGCATAGTATCAGATCGAGACACACGGTTCACCTCTCACTTTTGGCGGAGTTTGCATCAAAATTTAGGTACCAAATTGAGGTTCAGTACAGCCTATCATCCGCAGACGGACGGACAATCAGAGAGAACCATTCAGACCTTAGAAGATATGTTACGAACTTGTACTTTAGACTTTGGCAAAACTTGGGAAGATCATCTTCATTTAGTAGAGTTCTCTTACAATAATAGTTATCAGATAAGTATACAGATGGCACCGTTTGAAGAATTATACGGAAAGAAGTGCAGGTCCCCTCTGGCATGGGATGATGTGGGAGAACGAAAATTGTTGGGACCAGAGATGATCACGCAGACAGTGGAGACAGTCAAGTTGATCAAAGAGTGGCTTCGAGTCGCACAGGACAGACACTGAAACTGGGCAGATCAATATCGTAGGCCTCTAGAGTTTGGCGTTGGTGACCAAGTATTTCTGCGAATTTTGCCTACTCGAGGTGTCATTAGATTTGGAACCCGAGGAAAGCTTAGTCCGAGATTCGTTGGTCATTTTGAGATTCTCGCTCGGGTAGGCGATGTTGCTTATCGGCTTGCCCTTTCTCCCTCGCTATCTGGCGTACATAATGTGTTTCATGTATCTCAGTTGCGTGGGTATGTCCCGGATCCGAGTCATGTCCTCGATCATTCGGAGTTAGTCATTGGTACCGACCTAACTTACGAGGAACAACCTGTAATGCCTATAGTTCGTATTACGTATCTTGGTATACGTGTACGTATTCTTGACTCGTATTGCGTATTTTCCTGCATAGTTATTTTGGCATGTCATTGGATATGGCTTAGCTTGGTTCGGCTTAGCTTGGTTTGGTTTGCTTGTGGGTTCATCATGAACCAAAAGAAAACCTCCACCTACCACCACCACCCCCATTTATATTTCCACCTAACTCTCTCTCTTCATTTATTCTTATCCTTCACTTCTTCTTCTCCACCATTTACTCTTCCACCTACCAGGAAAGAGAGCTAAGCAAGTGCAAACTTGCTTCATGATGGATCTCAAGTTTTATTGTTCCATTCTCTTCCTTACTTGATTCTAAGACTCTTTAGAACTTGGCCTTTTTCATTTTGATGGATATTTTTTTGTAGATCTAAGTTTGTAACTTTTCGGTTTTCTTGGTTTTGATCTCTAAAACTTGGTTATTTTCGAAAACTAATGGTTCTATGTTGTAGAGAATTCAATTTCATGTAGTTTTGGCTTTTGTTTCGCTTGATTTCGACTTCGGATGAGGAAGTTATGGCCAAAAACATTTTTGGCCATTTCTATGTTCATCTGTGCTGATTCTGGCATGTCGCAGTTGGCCGCATATGATGTCGCAAAATGAGCCGTATGAGGCACATGTCGCAGTTGGCCGCATATGATGTCGCAGTAGGCCGCATATGATGTCGCAGTTGAGCAGCATAAGCCGCATGTCGTAGTTGAGCCGCATGTCGCAGTTGGCCGCATATGATGTCGCAGTTGAACCGCATGAGCGCATGTCGCATTTGGCCGCATATGATGTCGCAGTTGAGCCGCATGAGCCGCATGTCGCAGTTGGCCGCATATGATGTCGCAGTTGAGCCGCATAAGCCACATGTCGCAGTTGAGCCGCATGAGCGCATGTCGCAGTTGGCCGCATATGATGTCGCAGTTGAGCCGCATGAGCGCATGTCGCAGTTGGCCGAATATGATGTCGCTGTTGAGCCGCATGAGCCGCATGTCGCAGTTGGCCGCATATGATGTCGCAGTTGAGCCGCATGAGCCGCATGTCGCAGTTGGCCGCATATGATGTCGCAGTTGAGCCGCATAGGCTGCATGTCGCCGTTGGCCGCATATGGTGTCGCTGAATAGGCCGCATAATGCCTATTTTGGCTATTTCTAACTGTTATATGTCCTAATTGACTGAATTGTGGCTCGAACTTCTCCCAACTCCCAACATGGAAGTTGTAGATCTTTTCCTTGGCATCAAGAATATGTCACTAGTTATTTTGTGCAAGTTTCTCTCATTCATAATATTGTAAGAATAGAACACGATAGTGGCCCGTTGTGGCGCACTCTTGACAAGTAAACTGACATGATATATCTCGGCATGCTGTTACGTCAGCTAGCCTGACATGACAAGTATGAAAGACTTGGACACCGTAGACGATTGTGTTTGTACAATAAACTAGTATTGTCTTGCATCATGTCTAGGATGGGGACCCCTGAGTACCATGGTCAGGGGTACCTACTGAAATTGACTAAGGCTAATTAACTAGAATGATTCAGTAGTCATGAAGAGATTCCCAGCTACAGGCAATCCCGTTATCTGGACGCATTTAGTAGACTTGTAGCCTACCGACGAGTAGGGCACATTTCCAGAACACAGTCATGTGTTGCATTCTTCCTAAACGGACATTCGACCTGGATAACCGGATGGTCTGCAGGGCTTATGGCTGTTGGGATAATCTCATTGTATCTTGCTAGTAATTAGGCATGTGATAACCCTAGTTAGTTAAAAGTATCAAGCCGTACTCTTGATTGGCCGTGATTGATTGAATGTAGTTTATTCCAGCTTAGTCTTATCCTGATCATGTGCAAGATTGTGACATGATTATTGATGCTTGCCTTAACAATAACGATCGGAGGACCAGTTCTGTTCAGGCGAAGGGTTACAACCCCGGTCCTTGTTTGGTTTAAGGGTTGTAACCTGGCTCCCGGAGTAGTTCTGTGTCCTCTCTTTATTTATTGTCTTAATGCAACCCCATGACATGTTCGTCATGTTTTACCTTACCTTAATACCATGATTAATTATGCTGGCCTTAGCAATAAAGATCGGGGGTCCAGTTCTGTTCAGGCGAAGGGTTACAACCCCGGTCCTTGTTTGGTTTAAGGGTTGTAATCTGGCTCCCGGAGCAGTTCTGTGTCCTCTCTTCGTTTATTGTCTTCACTGCATTAATAATATTTGAGGCAGGTTTCTATTCAGGTGAAGGGCTGCAACCCCGGTCCTTGTTTGGTTTAAGGGTTGCAGTCTGGCTACTTGAATAGTTTCCTCGTACTCAGTTTACTGTTGTTATCTCTATTATTATCAGTTCTTTATTTATTATCTTTAATATTCTATTGTGATATGCTGGTTTTAGTTCCTAAGTGAAGCCTCCTTTGTGGCACTTGCTCTTTCTGGGGTCTGACCCAGCTAGTTTT
Source organism: Iris pallida (assembly GCA_029216955.1). Lineage (NCBI taxonomy): Eukaryota > Viridiplantae > Streptophyta > Magnoliopsida > Asparagales > Iridaceae > Iris > Iris pallida. Next base: position 900,200 of record JANAVB010009197.1, read on the forward strand.
GTGTGGCCAGATATCGGAGCAGCACCAGAGGATCCACCTGTCTTCCAGCCCGATGGTGACCACCAGGCGTAACCAGGGCAACTAGTGGGTTTCTTTTGTCCTCCCACTCTATTTGTAAAATTATTCTTTTTAGGCGTTTAGCCGACGAACACGTGTTAGCTCGTATTGCACCTTTATTTACTGTCTGCCTACGGGCTGTAACATGATTGACAAATCCTAGGGTTGATCATGTATTGACTAAAACTCTTGCTAGTCCTGACATTTTGTACGACTAGCTTCATGATCATCCAATATGTAATGTATGGGACGCCTTACTAGTGTATATTGATGCTCTAATATCTTGTGACTGTTACTACTTGCTTGTGATTGAGACAATAGGTTTGTTCTTGACCATAGGAGACTGATGGATTGTAGTTAAACCCTCATATATCTAGACAGCCGTGACCGTATAGTGACGTGGATTCCATTTTATTATACGTAGCTGGCTATGTCTGCCCCCGCTCTCCAGTATTCTGGTTCTGGGGCGTGACATAACCCGTGTCTATTTTGGACCGGCGAGAGAAGGTGCTTAAGAACCGGACTATTAGCCTTGTCCGTGTCGCTTGGGGCCATCACTCTCCGGAAGAGTCAACCTGGGAGCGCGAGGACGAGATTAGATATCGGTATCCGCACTTGTTCGACTCAGAAGGTGTGTTTCTCCTCATGCCTTGGTAATCTGTTTACATGCATATTTTACACCATTTTAAAATATATGATCAATGACTGCTAATGATAGGTTGCTTGCGTAGATTGTAATTGCACCTTGCTTGTCCGAATTTCTCTATCTTGTCTTGGCAGAAATTCCGAGGACGGAATTTTTCTAAGGAGGATAGAGATGTCACTCCCCGATCCCGATATATATATTCTTTCATGAATTCTGTACATGGTATCCCGTATTTAGCATGTGCATAATTCTATTTATTATTATTTAATGGTTGCATTTAGCTTTTAAGCATGTCATTAGTAGAATGGTTAGAGCATGTTTAGAGATTAGGGTTTTTTTAAGCCAACCCAACCCCTATTTATATTCTCTTCCTCACTCTCTCTCCTCATTCACTCCTCTATTTATTTTCCTCAACCACCATCCTTAGGCAAGTACAACTTGCTCAAAAGTGGAGATTTATGCATATTTTATTCTAGATTTTTCCTTTGATATTATTTGTCTATATTGTTCTTCTCTTCATTCTCTACAAGTTTAGTTCTTGGAATTTTTGATTTTAATGGCTAATTTTGTGTATATCTAAGTTTCTAAAACTAGGGTTTTATGTATTTACATGGTTTTGATCTATCAAACTTAGTTATTTTCGAAAACTAATGGTCCTAGGTTGTAGGAAATTTGATTCTACACAATTTTGACCTTTGAAAAGTTAGATTTCGACTTGTTTCGAGAAAGTTATGGCCAAAATAATATTTGGACATTTTTTATGTCATCTGCCCTTGTTTTGGCAGGGACGATGAATAGTGTCGTATGAATAGTGCCGTAGCCGTATGGATGAATAGTGCCACAGCCGCAGGAATGAATAGTACCGCATGAATAGTGTAGCTCCCCTTCCCGGAATTTTGAAATATTTTTTATTTATTTGATTTAAATGGTGATTTTTAGATTTTTATTAATAATTATTTTTTTAAATTATTACGGTAGATGATTTTAACTATAGTTGAGTTTTGAAGTACCAGACGACTAGGAGTCATGGCACGGGTAGTGCAGCGGCGTGCCTTGACTAGTGTATTAGCCATGCCAAAGGAGACCCAGCCATAAGTGTGTCATAACTAGGAAAACCAGGCAAAGTTGCGACTTAAACCGTACCGAAGATTTTATTTATTTATTAATTATATTATTTGACGTTTAGGAGACCCGGTTGTACAAAACTAGTCAAACAGGACCCGAACTGAAACCGAGCCCATGAAATCTTGTAGTGAGACCAAAGACGCCCACGTAGACATGCGTATTGCATTTATTAAATCTGATTGTCCAAATAGTCTTTCATATATCAAGGATTTATATGCATATAAATAATATATTTTATTATTACTAAAATTGACAGTCTATTTTTAGAAATAGGATAAATACTTTTATATTATTATATTGACACATTTTTGGATAATTGTATGTGTATACAATTATAATCCATTTTCACCTTATATATACGATTTTATACATATATGTGCTTATTATATTAGGATATATATTTATATAAGGTATATATTTGGAATTATACAAGATATATACTTATATAATATATGTGTATTAATAGCCAAGCCAAACACCAGGAGAATAAATCCCTAAGATTTAGTTTGGACTCTGGGAGTATTTATGCATATATAGAAATAAATGTATATATGTATATATATATATATATATATATATATATATATATATATATATATATATATATATATATATATATATATATATATATATATATATATATATATATATATATATATATATATATATATTATATATATATATATATTATATATATGTATATATAATTGATTATATATATAATCAAAATATATATATATATATATATATATATATATTTGATTATATAAGCTTATAAATAAATGATATAATTTATTGAGGTATATACGTATATACGTGCTGTATATATATATATATATATATATATATATATATATATATATATATATATATATATATATATATATATAAGTATACGTGTGTATGTGTATGTATATATACGTATATTATATATGTGTGTATGTATGTGTACAAATAAATATATATTATATATATATACGTGTATGTATAGATAAAAATATACCTATATGTACATATGTGTGTATATAGATATATATATATATATATATATATATATATATATATATATATATATATATAAGTATTGATTAGAAATGAATAAATAGAATAATAAAAAAAGAAAGAAACAATAATCCAGCCCGGCCCAGCCCATTTGAGCTGAGAACCCACAGGCCGAGCTCCACAGCAGCTCCCAGGCCTGAGCCTAAACCCAGTAAACCCGAGCATAAGAGCCGCCCACAGGAACTCTTATATAAGCAGAGTTTACATAAGAGGATCGATCGAGAGAGAGGGAGGATCGAACTCCAAACCCTAGCCACGAATCGTGCCAGCCTCGACGTCCTGGGCGGCCATCCGCTGCGCGCGCGTGCAACACCGCGCCGCCGTGGTGGCCGAACGTCGGCCGGCGACAGGTCGAAAACCGACAGGAACAATAGCCAAGGACAAAACCAACGGTGGTTCGACCCCACTTCGCCGTGGCTGTTCTCCCTCCACAGTTGGTCGTTTTTCGAAACGATCGCACAGTTATAAACCCAATCTAACCCTCTTCAAACTTATTCATTTAGTTCGTAAGTAACTGCCATTGATAGATCGAAAATTCGACGCAAAGTCGAAGAAAAACTGCGTGTTGACAGAACACAATTTCAGTCCAATCATCTATATTGGAAGCCGAATTTCGAACAACATATTAGGGTTCTCAAAAATCCAATTAAACAAACTTGTAGACGACATAACCGAGATTGAGACCCCACTTTTAGTATATTTTCTAGTGGATTAAACTATGTTTAAAACCAAGTTAAAAATCATGAAAAACCTGTTTTCAAAACTTAGAAAACTCATCCACACGACGTGCGTCCCGCCACTCCGGGCGACGTGGTCGCGAACCGAAGGCATCGAAAGCTGCGTAACGGTTTCGTGGTCGGGTGGGCTTTGACGGAATTCAAATTAGTCGCGTGTGCGCGACGAATTTAATGCATATCCGTCGAAATTTACCATATCGTACACTTTGCAAATTCTCCAATTACTTTGTGCACGCTCTTCAGATCTAGACAAAACTTGTGCCAACAGAACCGTATCGTTTTTCGGGTCCTGTATGCCAAGTTTGGTCCGATTCTAAGACGGTTGATAAAATTACCGTTTTGCGGGCCCCACGGTCCGACTCAACGGGCGATTTTGTGCACGGCCTGCCGGAATCCAACTCTGGACGTACGGTTGGGTTCGTATCGAAAAACCGGATCCGTAGACATGTAATTTGACGACTTTAGAGACCGTTGACTCTGGCACGCTTTTCGGTGCAAAGCGGGTCCAACGGCGGAAATCGTTTTTGTCCGAAATTACCGTTTTGCCCCTGTGTCCAGAATTGGACTTAAGGACAGGCGATCCTAGCTATTTTGACTATTCTGAGAACGTTGGTACTGTTTATTTCAGCATCTGGAGACTTCTGTATGTGTTGACTGATTGTGGCTCATTGAGTGGTATGGTATTATTGGTTTCTCCAGCACAGGACCACAGACGAGTACATTCTCTGATATTTTCATACTTCTTTGGATATGTTCTCTTGTTATAGACTAGTATACTTGATACTGACATGATGTTCACACGAATTAGTACCCTTTGGATCTTTTTATGCGATGTTATCCTCTCGGATACATCGAGTATGTCATGTTCATGTACTTTATCATGGCCATCATGTACTCCATGTATTCAAATTTATCCATGTGCACTCATGTGTTATTCATGTACACTCATGACCATATGAGCTCCATGTATACAGTAGTTGTTATCCATGTGCAATAACATAACATGCATTGATCCTTGTGTATTGATTGGGGACAGGGAGAGTGTAGTTGGTTATGTGATCATTATCCCCAGTAGTTGTTATCCATGTGCACCCCTTAGCTGTATCCATGTGCAACCCAAGCTGTTTACATAACCAATTCATGCTCTGAATCATGTAGAAGTTTATATTTCTCTATTTATCATATTATATCTCAGTTTATATTCTCTCTCTTGTTGATTTCCTTTACAGCGATTCATGTATAGTTTTCTATAACTTGCTTTATATGTCCATTCCTGCTATGAACTGTTGTGAGAGATATGTGCTCGTTCCGTTCCTGACTGAAAACCAACATTTTTCAGGTTTAGCCGCGATCACTCTTAGCACTGGGAAGACATGGGTATGTTGAGGCCGACCTAGATAGTAGAACTAGTTGTCTTTTTAATTAATTGTGAGAACTTGTATTTTTCTTTAAATATAAATCTTGTAAATGTTGTAACAAATTTAGAAATGTGAATGAGCAGCAAATGTTTATTTTGTGATGTTTGAGCATTTATTCCTTGCGGGCTTGACAGCGTTCTACCGTCGACTCTGCGGCGTAGGCTGGCTTGGACACGTCTCGTATCCGAAAAGCGGGTGCGGGTCGTGACAAGTTTTTGTGGTGGCCCATGCAGGTCAGTTTTGGCAAAAGATTGCGAACTCGCGGTAGTACCATATTAGTCGTACTGCTGCGAGCCTACGTCCAGGAAATGCTCATTCACAATTAGGATTAAAATAATTTAGGAGATTAACTAGGACTAGGTGTCCCCTGTTCAAATTGACCATTGGGTAGTTAAGGTTATTAGATAGGCCATGTAATTTAGATTGCTTGCCAGATCTCTGTAGATACACTATTACTTTTGATATGACAGTATGATTCAAAGTGGATATACTATTCGCATGGTATGTTAGACTTTCCAGGTTTAAGGCTATAACCTTGATAACCTGCTCAATTTCCTTTTGCTCTATTTAGATATAAACCTTATATCATAAATTAGAATTGCCTATTTAAATTCTATTTTGATGTAAGGAATTGATTTATAATTACTGATTCTTTTATTTGTATAAAATCTCGAGGTAGATTGATTCGAAATTTTCCCTCGACCATTGAAATGGAGATGAAATAGATACTAGAATGTTTGTATTTCTTCCATCCTTAGTTATTTCCTCCATGTTAAATCTTTTACTTTAAGTGTTGTGACTGATAGGACAAGTACCTACGCCTTATTTTTTTTAGTCAACTTGTTTGAATCTCTAGAGGCTCATAAATTTTACGGTTATAGTTAAAAGAATGTTAGTTAACTAATAATGGTTAGGCAGCAGCACACTGTCGTCAATTATCTGAGAGTGGAGATGTGGGTTCACTGCAGCTAGCAGCACACTGGTGAGGCACAACCCATATAAATAAAACCATTTTGAGGATCATAGGTTATAGAACATTGCTAAAACTATGTCCTAGTTGACCTCTTTAGATCTTAGATACCCTTGTGTCAATGTAGGGTAGAGTACCTGATAGTATATCACACCTGAATCACGGAACCAAGAGTTTACCGCAGCCTGAGTATACGGGAGAAGCATAATTCTCGGTAAAGGGATTTCAGACATGATTACAAGTTTAGGATACTATAAAGGAGAGGGACTGCCCTGTATGACCCTAAGATCCAAAAACCAATGCTAGTAAAAGTTCTGTAAGCTGGATAGCGTGTCCCCGACCTAGCCTTCCGTGGTCTTTGTGACCTATTGACGAGGTAGTTGACCGATATTAATAGATTTACTCAGAGTATAGAATTCAGAAGTCCATAACCCATTAGTCGAACAAGCCTTATGGATAGAAGATAGTAGGATACCTATATAAGTAATGACACCAGGTAAGGTTTTGATTCTCTCAAAACTCGAACTACTGCCTCTTTTCCAAAAATCTCGCATACTTATATTTTGACCATCTTAACCAACGCTGCAATTACAGCCTAGTTTTGCAAGCTTACTCTTTTATCGAGCTTGATTCAAGACATATGTTTATTGGGGACGCCCACTAACATATTGTCTAATCAGAATCATTGTATCACAGTCTGATCAACCAGGATGCATTTGGTTCGCTTTTCATTTAACTATCCTACGTGGATTGAGATGTAGATGTCTCTAGGATACTCATCCGCGATTGCTTTGACAATTCTTCTTGAATTATACATTCGCCTTTGAATCACGTAATTGTATTCAGTGACATCTCTCTTGAACTCTTCATTGTTTTTGTCTTTCACCGATTAGAAAGACGAAAGCTCGTAATTGATAGATAGATACAGAGTATTCCCCATGGCTGTGATAGTTGTATACGTAAGTGTAGCTACCATCGGCCAGCCCTGTGACTGGAACCTTGCTTAGAATTACTCGTCCTCCCTTCGACCCTAAACATACTATCCTAATCTTCTAGTCCTTAGAATCCGAGAATGATTAGGATCTTTCCCTTGACCAAATGCCAACCTAGGAGACTACCTATTCTCAAGAGACCAAGTGTTGTGAGCCTCTAACAAGTACTGTGCCCTAACCTCTAAGGTGGATAGACTGTAAGCCTTCTAAATTTTAAGATATATCAGAATTACCAAGTGATTAGAATAAATTCCATTTGGAGAATAGTTAGTACCCCATGGACTCCCACTTTTCATTTAGATTATTTTGTGTCCCGACCATGTCATTAATATTCGGAGCACGAGACCAGCTGTTACCTCCCAACAAATTTTACATGCAAGATCTAGACGAGTCCACCTTCATCTAGGTATATCATGTCCCACTCAAACCTGTCCCCTTGTACTCTATTTTTGTGCTGCGACTTTCAGGATAAAAGGACTAGCTATAACCCTTACCATAATGCCGGTACATCTCCCGACTTCCATTAGAGCCTCAACTTCGACTTAATTCCTTCGACCCAATATATGGTTGTGATCTACTCGGAGCCCACTATGCACATGCCACCAGTGTGACACCCAATCGAAGCCTCATGTGCTATTTAAATACAAAGTCACTGAAGGCACATTTTGAGCTTTAGAGACCTAGCTAACCAACCTGACTAGCAACTAGCTCAATCCCTTGGGTAGAAACCTATTCTAGGATACTCTAATCTAGTAAGAATAGTTTTATCATTGGGATCTTGTCTAGTCCATATAGATTGAAACCTAATGTTCATCCAACCAACGACGGATATCCAAATAGAGAACCCAGTAAGATCACAATCTTGATTTCTCAAATTCAGTCATATTTTGGATGTTGTTTAGAACTTCGAAAACGAAATTTATGTATTGCACGGATTGCAAGCCCCTCTAAGAATCAAGTGTTCTTCGATTTAGCAAGTGACTAGACTAGAGTAGCCCCATCAACAAATAAGTCAATGTTTCATAAACCCCCTTCCTAGCTGTATCATTGGATACTCTCTACTGCTCTTGAAAACTTCATATTCGCTCTCGATTATTTTTCTTCCTTATCATCATGTCCTTCCTATTTCGGAGCGACGAATGGTCATGCTTATTAGAGTTTATCAATATTTCTTAGCTACTTGTGTAACTTTGTGGCTTGTTAAATTTTGGGTTGCTTGATAGATACGAGAGGATCATAGATACCATATGCCTAGATAATTGTTGGTAGGATTGTTAGCAACCAGTTAGAAGCTTTTAAGATTTTAGTTTGAGGAGTAGTGTAACCAAAGGTGGGTAGGAGTCCTAGAGGCTATATGGCTAGGAGAAGAATACAAATTATTTTGGAGGAATTAAAAATTCGAGGATATTGTGGTAATAGTGGATTTATTCCTTGACTTTTATTTTAAATTTTAGGTATGATTATGAGTTAGAATTTCGAGGACGAAATTATTTTAAGGTGGGTATATTTGTAGCTCCCCTTTCCGGAATTTTGAAATATTTTTTATTTATTTGATTTAAATGGTGATTTTTAGATTTTTATTAATAATTATTTTTTAATTATTACAGTAGATGATTTTAACTATAGTTACGTTTTGAAGTACCAGACGACTAGGAGTCATGGCACGGGTAGTGCAGCGGCGTGCATTGACTAGTGTATTAGCCATGCTAAAGGAGACCCAGCCATAAGTGTGTCCTAACTAGAAAAACCAGACAAAGTTGCGACTTAAACCGTACCGAAGATTTTATTTATTTATTAATTATATTATTTGACGTTTAGGAGACCCGGTTGTACAAAACTAGTCAAACCGGACCCGAACTGAAATCGAGCCCATGAAATCTTGTAGTGAGACCAAAGACGGCCACGTAGACATGCGTATTGCATTTATTAAATCTGATTGTCCAAATAAGCTTTCATATATCAAGGATTTATATGCATATAAATAATATATTTTATTATTACTAAAATTGACAGTCTATTTTTAGAAATAGGATAAATACTTTTATATTATTATATTGACAAATTTTTGGATAATTGTATGTGTATACATTTATAATCCATTTTCACCTTATATATACGATTTTATACATATATGTGCTTATTATATTAGGATATATATTTATATAAGGTATATATTTGGAATTATACAAGATATATACTTATATAATATATGTGTATTAATAGCCAAGCCAAACACCAGGAGAATAAATCCCTAAGATTTAGTTTGGACTCTGGGAGTATTTATGCATATATAAAAATAAATATATATATATATATATATATATATATATATATATATATATATATATATATATATATATATATATATATATATATATATATATATATAGGTGTGTAATATATATATATATATATATATATATATATATATATATATATATATATATATATATATATATATATATATATTACACACCTATATATATATATATATTTTTTTTAGGTGTGTAATATATATATATATATATATATATATATATATATATATATATATATATATATATATATATATATATATATATATGTGTGTGTGTGTGTGTGTGTGTGTGTGTGTGTGTGTATATATAAAATGTTTTATCGATTTGATTGATTGAGATTGAAATGCTTTATTGAACAAGAGTTTTGACATGACCTGAATTGTGATTTCATGGATTGATGATGGCGAAGGATGAGGACTATCGCTGCTAAGGATATCGTAAGTTTCTCCTTAAGTTTCGAGGACGAAACTTCTTTTCGGTGGGTAATTATGTAGTGCCCCGCTCCGCGAAGGCACTAGATAGACAGAAAGATCGGATTGCTGGTTCTGCAACAGAAGACGATTAATCTGGGTGAGTGGATGAAGTCTCATTTGCTGATTCGCTTACGCCTTAAGAATCTGAAATTTTGATTGAATGCTTTTGTTAATAACAAGATGGTAATCAGTATGTATGCTTGTAAGAGAATTCACATGTTGCCTTGCTAAGAAATGAATATTGCCTTGATAAAGAGAACCTGGTCATGCTAATAACAAGATGGTAACCAGTATGTATGCTTGTAAGAGATTTCACATGTTGCCATGCTAAGAACAAGGAAAGAGAGAACCAGTATGCTAAAGAAAGAATTAATCTGCATGCTAATAAGAAGACTTGTTGCCTTGCTAGTACAAGAAACTAGATAATCTGCATGTATAAGAAGTAGAACTGCTCAACTGCTTGCTTGCAAATGTATGTCATCTGGGGGCTTCGGCTCTGTTATCTGTTATCTGGGGGCTACGGCTCTGTTATCTGTTATCTGTTATCTGGGGGCGACGGCTCCACTATCTGGGGGCTTCGGCTCCACTATCTGGGGGCTTCGGCTCCACTATCTGGGGGTTTCGGCTCCACTATCTGTTATGGCTTCGGCTCTATTGTATGGGGGCTTCGGCTCTGTTATCTGGGGGCTTCGGCTATGTTATCTGATGGACTAAATGAATAATTGCTAAAAGATCAAATGTGCCTCAAGAATTTAGATCACATAGATAAAAGTTGGTATTATCATGTTTATGCTAATCCTTGTCTTGTGCAGGGATGGACGGTCGGCTATGGTAAGAATCACTTAAAAGTGATACATATGTACTGCTTAAGTTTTTGACATGAATTGCTTGCAGAGATTTATCTATGCCATGAAATGTTATGTTCCACAAAAGAAAAGATATTTTATCATGCTTGTCACTGACCCTAATAGTTGCTCGAACAAAAGAAATGATATGCTCATGAAACACGCTGCGCACTGCACAAATGAATACTCATCGTGCTCGAATTGAATAGTCCCTTGTATGCTTGAGATGAAATGAAATAAAACAAATGTTGGCTTTTCAAAGATGTGTTTTCAAAAAGGTATATAAACTGACTCTGTATGCATGGAATGAATCTAGGTAAAAACTAGCAAGATCACATCACAAGAAACGTTTTCTCACTAAATGAACAGTGATCGTTTCAGACAAATGTAGCCCCTTTGTTCACAATTCACCAGTATGCTGATATACTGACCCACCATCAGTCTACATGCAGGTGCACCATGCATCGAGAAGGATAGTCCGAAGCGATAGCCCGAGCCTCATCCTCAGGAGCCAGAAATCAGAGGAGATGCCAAGAGATGACATCTGTACAAGAGTTTGATTTTGTATATAAAAGGATGTAATGTATGGGAACGGGATCATTGTAATCTGTAAAGTTCTGAAAAAATGTAACATTGTATCAGAGAGAAAAGAGAGCTTGTAATCTGTTCAAATAAAATCAATAAAGAGAATTGTTTCTTGTTACCATTGTGTTCAATGCATGTATTCTGAAATATATCCGCTGCTGCTTCAATTATCTGCGATACGTTCCGCTGCGTATTGTCAAACTTGTCTATCTTGTCTTGTTCCAGGTCTTGGCCTTGTGCAAGCGCAGCTTAGACTTGCACGGCATCACGCCTTAGCGAGGACGAACGGTCCCAAAGGGTCTGAAGCGAGGACGAAAAGGACTCTGCGGAATCGGGGCGTGACAGAATAGTGCCGCAGAATGCCGTATAGAGCCTATTTTGGCTGTTTTTGGTTGTTTTATGCCCTATTTGGCTGAATTGTGGCCAGAATTTCCTCCAACTCCCAACATGAAATTTGTAGATCTTTGTCTTGGCTTCAAGAATCTTTATGACTTGCAAGCACTTCATACCCTAAGTGTATAGTACCTTCTTGTTCTATTTCCTCTTGTGTCTTGGTCCTCATTCTTGATCTGACTCCTATGCGTATGCTGGATAACCCTATGTGTGTACTAAGGTACAATCTATGTGAGCATCGATGTACTATCCTATGTGCTAAGTGTTCCTAAGTGATACCTATCAGTACCTCCAAGAGTCCAGCATTTACATAGCGATTGGTCAGTAGCAATGACATGGTATGTGTTGTGTGTCGTATTACACCAAGAAGGGGGTACATACGTATGACTCTATGAGCCAGTACAGATCACTTCTTGGGGTACTCGTACAATGTACGACATCTAGGGGAGTGAGCATGTGACCACGACATGTGAACTCAGAGGATAACCTAGGGATTAACTATGCAACTAAGTTGCTAGATGCATTGGGTGGGAAGAATCCCGAGATCGTGCCATACTAGCCACCCCAGGCCCAGTCCTGACGTGTCTGGTTTGCCGTCACGGATATGGTTTCACTCGCCTATAGCGGATGGCTATATCCGACTCCTACGAGCTATGTGTTATATGTTTTAGCGCGGTAGCCCTCCGGGGGACCGGTGCATAATCAATGTGCTATATGTCTTATGGTTTGGCTAGCCCTGCTGGGTTGACACGATCTAAGGATTCCTTTTAATCAGTATCGCGGGGATAACTCCGCCAAATATAGAAAGCCGCATGAATGAATGGCCGCTTGAAAATGATTTGACTGTGCCTTGTAACTTTCGTTAGTAGCCGAGGGACATGGACTATCATGGTGCGTGGTCCAACCCATGTCCTTGTTTGGTTGTTGGGTTGGGCTATCGTGCTAGGACAGGCTGTGGACCGAGGTTACGACCGGAAGCTTTTATTATTACTAGTATTAATATTTTGTGCTTGGATTTTATCTCACTCTTTTGTGCTCCCTTGTGGTACTTGCTATTCGGGGCTGACCCCGCTAGTTTTGTTTGGCCAGATCTCGTAGCAGTGCCTGAGGATCCAAACTTCCTCCCCGACGTCAATGGTACATACTAGGAGCATGGCTGGCGGGGGACTCGAGTGGGTTTCTTCTCCACCACTCTAGTATCTTTACTTATGTTCTGGCGTTTAGCCACCGGCACCTGTTAGCCGGCTAATCTGGATATTTTGTCTTGCATAATTTGTAATTAAATCACACTGCAGCTAAATACAATTATGTACCTATGACTCTCTGGGCTAGCTAACTTATAAAGCTAGATCCCCATGATCATTTTGATGATGCGTCGGGGACGCCTTACTGCTTTATCTTATATGATCATTATTTACTGCTTCTTGTTTGATTGATTGAGACCTAGATGCTCTGTGAGACCATAGGAGACTTGATTGTAGCATGCACCCCCTTATCTCTTGACAGCCACGATCGCCGTATGACGTTTATATACCTTATATGTAGTAGCTGGCCTAGTCCGTCTCCGTATTTCGGTACTGGGGCGTGAAAACATCAAATCTCATGGATTATTTATTAAGAGTGAAGAATCATATAGTGAAGTTTTTATCCACTCACATAGATCAATCATCTTCGTGAAGAATTTTCTCTTAAGCCAACAAACATATTTCTATATTTGTATAGTACATTTACGGAGCGGGGCACTACATGTTATATGCGGCAGTTGATTTCTTTCTCATGTGTTTCAAATTTGTTTAAGTTTCAAAACCTTTGAAGGAGGTATTGTAGAAGCATAAAATTTCTTAGCACATAATGGCTATACACAGAAGCCCGTGCGCTAAGCGCTAAAATCTATGCACCAAAGATAATGACTCTTCATAAATATGAAATAGCTTATGCGACATCCTTCAAAGTCTATGCGGTGAATTTGGCTCCACACGACAAGTATTTATTCGTATACAGTCAAACCGCATAGATCATCCTAACACATATCAAAAGTCGAGCCATGTTGTGCAGTATGCTGCTGATGGTTACGAAAGAGACATCATTGCTTACATCAACCAAATATGTATGCTTTACAGTTGGCATCATGCAACATAAGCATCATGTGGCAGAAATGCCATGTGACAGAAATGTACTATGTGGAGATCGTGTGCTACGTAGTCGTATGTCACACACTACGTCTCAATTAACTAAAGCCACATGGCAACCCGAGCGTGACATGTGAGCACGATTTATCCCCCATTCTACAGAGAAGTCTATGCACTAGCAATATCTTATGCACATAAGGACAGAAGACAATGTATTTTCTGCCTTATGCATACATATTAATTCTAGTGTGAATGACTATAAATAGCTGGGACGTGTGCTTTCCAAAGGCAAAAAAGCTTTTGATATCATAGCCTACTTGCTGCCAAATATGCCAATGAGCCAGAATTAGCAAGTTTCTTCAATCTTCGCATCGGATCATCAACGGAGTAAAGAAGTCGACTGCAGACTTAATCTTCATCGCTCCAACTCTTTAGATTCTTTTTTGTACTAAATATTCTTGTAACTAGGATTCTATTATACTTTTTTTCGAAGTTTAAGATAAAAGTTTCTCACTTTTTTAATAGAAACATATACTGTTGAAGCACATGTAGAGTGATGATTAAGAGAGTTTTAATAAGTATGGAGCATGGAATGGTTTCTTAAGTATCATTCAATAAACTTGTGATCTTTTATTTTTGGAACTTTTCAACATATAATGTATTAGATACTTATAAATCCATGCATCAAAATTAGTCTATAGTTCATTTGGTTCAAGGATTTTGAAGTATGTGGAATTTTAGTCTGGATAATGATGTCCAATATGAGACATCCACCAAAATTTTAGAAATGTCCTGCTTGGTTCAATGATTTCATGTTTAGGAACTAGAAATATTTGGCTAGCACAGAAAAGGATGCTAAAATCAAAATAAGACAAGTTTCATAACTTCTCACAAATCTGGTCATTGTGGACAAATTTAATTTGGTGTTGAAGGGGATGTGGTCCGACTTTAGATTTGAAACATAACTTGAAATTCCTATATGTTTCTCCCCAAGAGCAGATTCCACGAACCAGGGCTACCGTTTCAACTCCAAGACCATATTTCCATAGTCATTTCAACTGTGACACTGCCAGGGGCTGAATTTAAAAATTATCACATTTTTTATAATAAAGAATTGTAATTTCTGACGTTATTCCTTAGTAAGGGACTTCATAGAATAACACTCAAAGTTGTCATCAAACCTGCGAGTATCACACAAAAAATAATTTTGAACACCCTTCCATCAACTTGTAATATGTTCAAAGAATGACCAAATGGCCTTGGTTTATGATCACTTGTTCAAAACATTCACAAACCAATAATCGATATATGAATACTAATTTATCTTATACCATTCACAAACACATCAAGAGCACACATGATAATCAATGAAACCAAAGACACCATCCTTTTAATTAAGGGTTCAATAGAAAACTAAGAATTGAATAGTATTTTGGAGTCGTGTCGTGTCCAATGCATGTGTGACGCAAGAGACAACACATGTCTCAAGTTTCTCATCTAAAATCTCTATAATTCCTCCCTTCTCAAAAATCCCTAAAATAATTCTCTAGTTTGTAAAACTCAAATTCCTAGAATAATCAAGTCCCTACATTTTTTTTCCCAAGTTATAAGTACAATATTAACAAGAAACTAAAATAAAATCATGTCAAAATTCACAAAAAAAACAAAACAAAGAAAACCCAAAATCGAGAATCCATATCTTTTTGGAAAGAGCGAACTAGAGAGAGCCGAGAGAGAGAGAGAGAGAGTCCCGAGAGAGAGAGAGAGAGAGAGAGAGAGAGAGAGAGCCGAGTGTGTCTGTGTCAGCTCTCCAAAGTCTCGAAAGAGAAAAAAAAAGAGGAGAGAGAGAGAGAATATCATGTTTTTTTAAATGGTGGTGGCAAAAGTTGTAATAAGTGTTGGAAAATGTGAATGTATATTTGTTATAATAATAATATCATTATTTTTCTATCAACGAATCTATGAAAAGGTGTACAAATCTTTCATTGGAAAAGGTGTACGAATCTATTTATTGGAAATGTGTCCCCTTTCCATCGTGTCTCTTTATTTCTATAAATACAAATATGTTTGGAGCATTCATTCATTCATTCAATAAATCCATATTGCATTAGTTAGTCTAAGAGAGAGAGACAACCAACGTTGCTTCGACGAGTTCCTACAGTGTGAAGTGCTGCTACCGAAGGAAAGAACCGTTGTATCCTGGGAGAATAATCGCCATCAAACCGTAAGCACCAGTGCGGGACGAATATTGTCTTAAGGACATTGAACCAAGTTCAAGCCTCGGTATCATTTATTTATTTATATTTATATTTTAATTTCAGAGTCTGAATACATAGTTGGAAATATTTCTAATAACAATACGTACAACTTTTTGTTAGGCAAAATAAAAAATATCCATCGAGTATTAATGGAATAAAAATTTCATGTTTCATGCATAAATAATTTACCTGGTTATTAGTAATTTTGGATAATAAAATTTAATAAGATAAACCAAACATGAAAAATCCTTTTTCAATCCTAAATTTGTCCGGAAATCAAAAAATATTCCGTGCAAACCAAATGCTCCCTAAGATTAATTTGATTCCCACCTGAGATGATAAACGGTAGACGCTATTCCTGTGATATATTTCATTTGTTGTTTTCAAATATATTTTTTGTTTGGTAAAAACTACAAATAAGGAAACTAAACAATTTATTTGCTAGAGAAAACATAAGTACATCGTACACTTGAAAAAAAGAGTTATTTATTAATATGGCCGCATATAATATGTGATATTAGGAATTAGGTCTCTAAATTGTCCAACATTAGAGTTTAAATCTTTACTGTTCACTAGTATATGTGAACAATGATTTGGAATCCTAAATACTAACGTCAAATAATTTAGAGATACAAACCCTAATAACTATTACGTAAGACCCTATTATTAAATAATCCAAAAGAAAAAGGAAAAAAAATACAAGAAAGAGGAAGAAAGTGATACAGACCCTAAAAAAAATACAAGAAAGAGATACAAACCCTAATAACTATTACGTAAAACCCTAAGGCCTCGTTTGGTTCACGGAAAGGAAATCAATTCCCATGTATTTTCCATGGGGATGGGGAAATAGAATTCCTATCAAATTTCCTTTCCTATGTTTGGTTGGTGTAGGAAAGGAAAGAAAAAATATATCATTGTTCCAACAATATCCAATGTCAACATAATTATAATGAAGAGTTAATTGGTAAAATAGGTAATAAATCAAGGCTACTTTTGTCATAATGTTTGTTAGTTAATGTTCGGAAAGGAGGAGGGAAAATGAATCCCATGGGTCATGAGAGGAATTATTTTTTCTCCTATTTTTTTATGTCAGAAAAGTGTTTCCCAAATTTGTAGCTACAGGAACAAGTTTCCTTTCTGGATTCCTTGAATCCGTGAACCAAACTAGGCCTAAGAGCATCATTAGTAAGGCCTATACCATTTTCTAGATTCTAGATTTAGAATGTAGGAGCTCATTTTGTATAATAATAAGTCTCATCCCTAGTTCCAATTTCTACAATTTCGGTCCCAACCCATCCATGGGTGCTAAGGGTTGGGCCTCCCAATTTCTAGATTCTAGATTGTAGAAACTCGTTTTGTAGAATAGTAAGTTCCAATTTGGAGCCCAACTTTTTAGGTTCTAAACTTTATATTATTTTTTTCCTACATTAAATTTTGACCACACAATTTTTGGGACCGGAGCTCACTTTATCATTTTTTACTATTCTCATACAAACCCAACCCATTCTACATTTACCTTTTTTTTTTTGAAATTTTGGGCTCCAAATTGCATTGTCCCAACTACTAATGATGCTCTAATGGACACGGATCCGACCCGTTGAAACCCGGTCGTCACAGCTGGCAGCCTGGCACACAAGCTCCCACCCCACAATACAACCGACATAAAGAAGTAGGGCCCACGCCAGTAATCATCGATCGACCTTATCCGCGTTCGTACACGCAACGGTATCTCCATCCGTCCGATGTGACAGGTGTCCTCATCCGAGAACCATTCCGCGGACACCGATACAGAATGCATCACACCAGATCCTTGGAGGGGGATCAACGCCGTAGCGTGTTGTCCTTCCTAATTCCTCATCCCCTCTCTTTATATATATATATATATATTCGATGAATCAAGAGATCGATCGAAGGGAAAAAAGAAGAAGAAGATCGTATTCGAGATCTAAAATTTGAGAGAGAGAGAGAGAGAGAGAGAGAGAGAGAATGGAGAAGGCGATCAATAGGCAGAGAGTTCTACTTCAGCACCTCCTCCCTTCTTCTTCATCGTCACCGGATTCTTCTATTTTATCGGTAAAAAAACAAACTTTTGCCATTTTTTGGGGGTTTTTATTGAAATTGTTTTTTTAGGTTATTGTGGTGATTTTTTTTTGGGGTGTATGTGTGTGATCTGCAGGCATCAGTGTGTGCTGCAGGTGATAGCGCTGCGTACTCGAGGAATTCTTCGTTTGGAGATGATGTCGTAGTTGTTGCGTAAGTAATTTTACTTTCTATTTTAATTTCACAGGAAAAATTTCGTTAATTTAATAAAAAGAGAAACTTCGTACTAAAGGATGCAAGATTGTCTGTAGTAGTGTTACTGATCTTGTTATATTTATTTAGAATAGTTTTTGTAAGTATTAGTATTGGGCTTTAGTCCCACATTGGCTAGCATAATATTGAGAGGGGTTAGCCTCTCCTATATATATGTAACTTCTCCTTTAATAATAATTATTCCATTTTTTCCAACTATACATGGTATCAGAGCCATAAACTATCCATAGGGTTGTAAAATAATTCAAACCGTTCGCATTCGGCTCGTGTTCGGCTTGGTCCAAGTTCAGATTAAGCTCGTTCGTGGACTAATCGATACCGAGTTCGACCATAGGTTGTTCGACTCGATCTTGTTCGCAAACAGGCTCGAGCTCGGCTCGGTTTCTCATATTATGACTTTTTCTAGTATATGTTATGCCTTTTTTAATAGATAGAAATACATTTTGTCTTAGAAATTTTACTCATTTTTTGTTCATCATATGATGGTAAATTTATGATGTAAAGAGCATAAGTAATCCAATAAAAAAAGTCTTTAAAACTTGAGAGAAACAGTGTGATAGTCTATACAACATATTCAATAGGACTTTGGCTCGAGCTCGATTCGTTTGATTCTCTAATCAAACTGAGTTCAAACACCATTTTAGAGCTCGACCTTAAGCTCGGCTCGAATCAAACTCGTTCGATAGTTAAGTCAAACCAAGCTTGAACACTCTTTGTTCGAGCTCGTTCGTTCGATTTTCAGCCCTACCTATCCATCCCCCCTCTTCACAAAAAGAAAAAAAAAAACCTAACCCTAAACTTGCAGCCGCCCCCACCCTTCCTATCACACCTGCCTAACCCCCCCCCCCCCCCCCCCCATATCCAGCAGCCCCCGACCCCCTCCACCCAGGCTAGCCCCTCTTCCCTGCCTCTGCCCAGGCCACCCCCTCCTGCACCCGCCTACAGCAGCAGCAGCAACTACTGCCCCCATACACCAGCCTGTTGCAGCCTGCCTCCGCCCAGCACTTCCCTGCCGTCGCCCAGGCCAGCCCCACCGTTAGCCCCCCTCCCTTGATCATCACATCAGGATGTAGCAGAGGATAACTTGGGTTATCTCTCTGTTCTGGTTTGTGTGATCCACATTCATCTTTACTTCCTATGCGCGTGCCAGTTTTAGCCATGTTTCTAACGTATTGACAGAGTTGATGTGATTATCAAGTTGGAAAGATCAAACCGACAGTCGAATTAGGATCCTGAAGGATGATAGACACTACGACAAATAACAGTGCTACAGACACTAGTATCGGAAAGGCAATGGTGGGACCAACGGACACTAGCACGACGATTTCATCGATTCGACTTATCGATCGTCGATTGGACAGACCATAAGGTTACTCGACATGGCGAAGGAAGGTCGAAAATATGCTTTGGGGAATGCGGTTGTTAAAACATCTGACTTACAACCCTTCAACAGTGACTGATCCCATATTTAAGCAATAAGAGACGGGTGATAGTCGATTGTTCACACATTTGATGAATTCATTGGAACCATCGATGGAAGACATAGTTTAGAATACAAATTCTGTGAAGGAATTATAGGAGGTCCTGGCGACGATGTTTGATGGAAAACACGATTTGTCTCGTATCTACGACTCGGTCGTTGGTGTTCATCGAGCAAATCAAGGTGATAAATCTCACAAGGATTACTTTCGCGCATTTAAAGCCATGATCGATGAAATCGACTGTGTATTACCTCTAACGACGGATATCAATGAAACAAGGGCTCAACATGAGCAGCATCACGTAATGACATATCTTGTCTCTTTTTGTCCTGATGCGGATTATGCTCGCTCTCAGATCATTGCTGGATCTGATGTTCTATCTCTGATGGAAGCTTACTTTCGTGTCTTACAGACAATGAAAGTCAAGACTACTCCGGGTGATGATCTTGTTGATCGATCTGCTATTGGTGCTACCCATGTTGGATTTTGTGGTGGTCGTGGTGGCCGATGTGGTGGCGGAAATGGTGGCCGTGATGGTGGACGAGCAATGGCGGTCGTGATGGGGGTAGATCGTGCACATGCTTCAACTGTGGTCTGCAAGGCCATTTTCAGGGACAATGTCCTAAGGCTCCTGCATGCTAATGTTACATCAGATGCTCCTGATGATGGCATTCATTCTGTTTAAATAACTACAGAGTCATTCAGATTTTCTCGACTTTCAAGCTCAACGTCGCGGTGAAACATCCACATCTGGATCCACAGCCGAATACTCAGCAACATGTGTGGTAAGGTTGAAGTAGTGAGTAATTGACTCTGGTGCGTCTTCTCACATGATTGACGACGCAGGTATGATACGCAATTATGTATCGGTGGGTCGTGTTTTCAATATTACTGTTGCCAATGGTGGTCCTAACAGTCCGTAGACGAGAAAGTGTATTTCTTTTAGACTATCACTCAAATCGGTATTACATACACCAGAAAATTCATTCAGTTTGCTTTCAATTAGTTGACTCGCAATTTGCATTGCTTAGTAACATGTTTTTTATGGTTGTGTTTTTCAGGAGAGGCATGTGGCTATAGGTTTGTATTTGTTTGATGTACCTTCTTCTGTTGCCTGTGCCGGTGTGGAATTTGATCCTTTCGAGTTACATTGTCAGTTAGGCCATTCATTAATCCAAGCTCTTCAGAAAATGTACCCATCTTTAGATATTCCTGTTTGTTTTCATTGCAACTCTGTGTCATTTAGCTAAGCATCACCAGGTTTCCTATCTGACGAGTCCAAATAAATTTGCATCCGCTTCTTTCAAATTGGTGCATTCTGGTGTATGTGGACCTTGTCCGATTGAATCATTAATGAGTTTAAAATATTGTTATATTCGTTAATGATTACTCGCGTGTCACTTTTGTTTATCTGATTAAAAATTGTTCTGAATTATTTCAAATTTGGTGCAATTTTTATGTCGACATCAAAACATAATTTGGTGTTCCAATTAAATGCTTATGAAGTGACAATGGTCATATCTATCTCGTGAGTTCAATACTCATTTGTCCGATAATGACATCATCCACCAAACTTCATGTTATACACAATAACAGAATGGTGTGGCCGAGCGTCAAAATCGTCATCTCTTGGAAACAACGCGTGCTCTTATGTTTCAAGCACGTATTCCCAACAGGTTTTGGTCGGATGCGGTACTTATCGCTTGTTATCTTATTAATCGTATATCATCATCGGGTTTCAATAGTTCTATACATTTTTCTCGATTATATTCCGGAAGAGAGCCATTTTCTCTTCCCCTCAAATTTTTTGGTTGCTTGTGCTATGTACGAGATATCCGACTAACTCTTTCTAAATTAGATCATAGGACAATCCAATGTACGAGAAGAAGCACACGTGATGGATGGCTGTGCGGTGGCTGCGGGTAGCCTGCGGTTGCTCCTGCTCCCTGCTCCTTTAATGTATGGTTTTTGTTTAGGCCTTAGGGCCGGCTGTACAAGTGAAACATGACCCTTAATGGGTCGGATTTGGGAATACCCAATTTTTTGGTAAAACAATATAGTCGACCGATTTTGGAGTCGGGGCCAATTCCTAGGCGGGCGCTTAGCCGCCCAGCGCTGCCTAGTCGGCCCGACTTTTTCCTTTTTTGGTTTGGCCGCCTATATGGTGGATTCTGGCCATTCCTAGGCGGGCCATGGGCGCCCAACGCCTAGGCGCCACTTTTTTCGCCTTTTAGAACACTGGGTGACACTTCCTCTATGTTTTGTGTTTATTACGCGGACATCCCCTAGTTTAAAAATAAATAAATTGACCTCCTATGTTTTGTATTAAATACACGGACCATCCCTAAGTTTTATAATTTACGAAAAGGATTTTACACTAACCACCCCTACTTTAAAAAATATATAAAGGATATAGGGTGTCAGTGTATTTATTTTTAAACCAGGGGAGATCCGCTTACTAAACACAAAATGTAGGGAATGCCAGTGTAAATAACCCTTAATTTTTTAGCTTTATTTTTTATGTTTTTTTATAAATTATAATTTTTTTTAATTTCTTTTATAAATGTTAAGGTTGGCCAAAATAGAAAATATAAATGTCAATGATATATTTGTCAAAATGATACAAATAACAATTATTATTCCATTACATTACATGGTAAACCAAACATTTGAATGCAATTGACATTACATTACATGATTTGATTACATGTTCCAATCAAACTTGATAATGTAATTGTAATTCTATTACATTACAAACTACATTCCATTACGATTACAAACTACATTACAGTGAACCAAACACAACCTTAGGGTTTCTGAATCTGATCATCAGTTTTCCCCAAAGAATATATCCCCCTATTTGTAGGATAACTCTGCAATCCCGACCGTAATTCTGGTTTGAGTACAAGAATTGGTATTTGTTCCAATGAACAGAAGGTGACTGAAATAACTGAATATTTACAAGCATCTTTTATGGAATTCCAGTCCCGAAGGGTCGAAATTCCAGTTACCTATGATACACATTGTTCAAGCCCCTCTTTTTCTTCCCACTGTGTGATTTAATCTCCATTTATGCCTAATCGTTTCACTTCGTAATACTGCTTTACTGCTAAAAGTTGACAGCGGCTGAATGTATTGTTGTTGTATCTACATTTATCCATTCACGCTTCATCGTTTCACTTCGTAATACTGGTTTAACTGATAAAATTTAACATCGTCTGAATGTATTGTTGTGGTCTCTACATTTATTAGGCGTTTCTTTGGATCTTTTTGGCATAAAATGCCTTAGTATTCTTCTTTTTTTAATCAATAAAAACCCCTTTTCCAAACTGTACAACTCTAGAGTTCTATTGGAATTTTATAACTATATGTTGTGGAGGCGTACTGGAATAATATACATATATAATGACCACAACTCTAATGCTTTGGTCCAGTTGTAGATCCTTTAACAAGTGCTAACCACTTTTCTTCTCACTAATGGTACACCCTTCACCGTTTTCTGCTTAAATGGCACAGGCTATTTACATCTTGATCCTCCCTGGACCCACATTAGCAGGAGCTTTGTGGCAGCGGGAGTGTCTTTTAATGTGTACTTGTGCTTTTTCGGATATGTTCCACCTATATACTGTGACCTGATCTGGTTGTTGGTTATTTTGAAATAATAATTTCACTTTAGTTTCATACTGATAACAGGAATCAACCATGTCTGATTTTATCTTGGTTGTGTACTATCTTATTCAACATTTTCTCCCAATGTTTTATAGTGCTTACCGAACTGCAATTTGCAAGGCCAAGAGAGGGGGTTTCAAAGATACATACCCAGAGGATCTTTTGAGTGCTGTATTAAAGGTTGGTATTATTTTTTGATGGCATATGTTTCTATTACTTGACTACAACAGGGTAGTTTTTAAAAAAAGAAGGTAAATTGGACAAATTAGCCCCCCTCATACTTCTCATACAAAAACATTGCGACGCCTGCATTTTTCTTCGGTTCCAAGCATACTCTACTATTGGGAATGGCCTCCAAGTCTAAAATAGTTTTAAAAAAATACATAAATAATATCATCTCATCATCTTTGTGCGGCTTTCTTGACATTGATGATGCTTTATTGCTGACCTGATAGTGTTGATGATGTAATCTTAATGCTTCGACTTTCACATCTAGTCTTTATTGATCCTCTCTTTAGTATAATCTTCTACATTTTACGATTAACATATATATTGGTATATGAGGAAAAGAGGGTGGTATTTGGTGGAAATTAAAAAAGAAAATAGCTGTTGTTGCTTCTCTTATTGTCTAGGTCGGATGGCACCTAACATACGTGCGATCTCCTAAAAAGCTGATATAGATGAGCTTTGGAGGTTCATACTGGGGTAGAGCTAAGAGGCAACTTTTCTTTTGCTGCTGTTGGAGGATGGTAGATGGTGGATATGTCAGTTGAAGGGGGAAGCATGAGCCAAATTACCTTCTGCTTAGATTGAGTAGGTCAGGGAGATTTGCTTGAGAAATTGGTTTTAAAGTGACGGTATGGTTGGTTGCTTTATGACCGTCCAAGAGTTCACAGCTTGATCTGGTGGGGAGGGAGGTGTGTTTAGAATATATTTTGCTACAATATCATCCTTTTGATGAAGGATAAAGCCACCCTTACGAACTACAATGTCTCTAAAGCCCTTTGTGGGAAGAGGAATAGATAAGTAGATGGAAGCACACAGGAAATAGTCTAATCAAGACCTGAGGTGCATTCCTTTTCCCAAAGAAAAAGGTTATGGTGTTACTGAGTATAGGGAGCAGTAGGCCGCTGGGTAATTTGTACAGGAAGATAGGATATGGATTGGGGATAAGGTATTGTATGCTGATTGCGAAAGATAGTGTTGATGCCGAACTTCAAAGGATTTGCTTAGTTGGATTAGCTTCAGCCTGTCAAATTCTAAGGCTGGAGCTTTTGTAGAGGAGGTGTAGTATCCAATGGTCTCACAAAAGTATTATTCTAGCAAGTTTCCAATGAATGGTCGAGTTGAATTAGCTTCAACTTTACATCTCCTTTTGGTTGGAGATATTTGCAGTTCGGTTGATTAACTGTGTAAGAAAATCAATAAATATCTAAGATGTTGCAGTTCATCGATCATTCATAAGTATGCCTTTATCTTTAAAAGGTAAAAAGACAGGAAAAAGAAAGAGGGAGACTTTGGCAAAGGAATAGATAAATAGTACTCGTACTTGAGATTCACTCTTACTTCATTGCTGATCTACCTTGAGATTCACTCTTCGTTGCTATCCACCTTAATGGGCATAACTTGCACCAACTAATTTGTATATGTAATGCAAGGAATATCTTCCAAGGCTCTGGTTCGTGGAAACCTATGATAGATTGACATGTGTATGTGTTTATATCAGTGAGTGCATTATGTACATATATAGCTACATACATGAGAAGCTCAGAAGCTAAAATTGCTGGAAGCAAAAATCCTGGTCCAATCAGAGAGATTAGAAAGCTAGCATAAATTCGGTGTGAGATGCAGAGGTTTGAAGGAGAAGGGAAAGCTGGTTGCAGCCATGACTATGAAAGCGTGGTGGGCCATGGTGACACACACACATCAGATGAGGTTTGAACATATGTTTTACAGATACTTCAATGGAGGTGACATACCTGTGTCCGGTTTTATTTGAGACCTGGATATGCCGGTTAATCTGTGGTACGTATCAGATACACTTTCTAATAGATCCTAAGTTCTAAAACAGTATCTCTTGCATGCAAGGCCTACTACAAGTTAGAGAAGACTACAAACATCAGAATGCTAGTAAGGGGATGGAACAATAGTTAGGACATATAAAGTACGAATGCATAACATCATAGGTTTTTTTTTTTTTTTTTTTTTTTTTTTTTTCTTTTTAGATATAAAAAATCCCTTTCCCACTCCCGTGGCCAGTCAACTCCTAATATCCTCTATTTTTATTTATATTGTCACGAAATTAAACTTCTAATTTTGAACCTCTAGTTCATTAACTTTCCTTATTCTATTTTAGATAAAGAAACCAGGTTAATCTGTTTTTTACATATTCATTTATTGTTTTCCCCTATTGTGTGGTATACTACATTTTCAAAAGAATTGGTGATATAATTTTAATACTGTCTTTTTAGATATTTTGCTTGTAAGCAGCCTCTTCTGAATTTGTATCCTGACAAACTTGTTATTATAGGCATTGGTGGATAAGACTAAACTGAATCCAAATGAAGTTGGTGATATTGTTGTTGGCACCGTCTTAGCGCCAGGAGCCCAAAGAGCAAACGAGTGCAGGATGGCGGCTTTCTATGCTGGGTTTCCTGGTATTTTTTCTCATTGCAAGTTATGAAATTTCCTTACCACCTTTCATCAAAATATTGTATCTTGAGCCTTCTCCTCGATGGCACAGAAACTGTTCCAATCAGAACTGTCAACCGGCAATGTTCTTCTGGCCTACAAGCAGTTGCTGATGTTGCTGCTGCTATAAAAGCTGGTTTCTATGACATCGGTATAATTATGTTACATTTATCTAGTTGTTCCCTACATTTTCTTTGAACCCATGTATTCATCTTTTTTCTTCTTCTGTTCAATGTAGGCATTGGGGCTGGGTTGGAATCTATGAGTGCCAATCAACTTGCTTGGGAAGGACCCATAAACCCAAAAGTATGGCCTCTTTCATTTCTGTTTCAGTTCCCTGTTAAGCCTGCGTGCTTACTTCAGGGTACAGAGATTATTGAAATAACTATGTTAATGCTTCAGGCAAAGGACTTCCAAAAAGCTCAGGATTGTCTTCTACCCATGGGAGTCACATCTGAAAATGTTGCACATCGTTATGGTGTAACTCGACAGGAGCAAGATCAAGCTGCTGTGAGTTGATTTGGATTAGATCTTTTATGTTCCTGTCTTTGCAAACATCAGGTCTCCATTTAAGCAAGATTGTTTGTTTTTAGGTTGAATCTCATAGGAAGGCAGCTGCTGCAACTGCTGCTGGAAAATTTAAAGATGAAATTGTTCCTGTTACTACAAAGGTAAAATTCTGATACCATGCATAATTAAGTTTCTAAGTAATATGTGGAGAAATAATGTACATAGAATAGAAAATATGTAAATGTTGTGGGCTAGTACAGAAGGGAAGCGACCATGTAATATTTGCCAACGTTGGCCCATGGCCATACACCATCATCATCCAAGATTTCTTCCATCATATTGAGGTCAGATGTGGAGCATGACTAAGCTCCATGAAAGAATTGAAAATATTTATGACAGCCTGTCAACCTGACAGTAACCTCTCTACAGAGGCTTCAAATTTCTAGCCAAGGCAGTTATTATTAAGAGAGTGCTTGGCTAGAGCGGTAGGTAGACCTTCCTTTTTGGTCATGAAGTAGCAATCTCTAAGTTCCCCAACACTAAAAAGGAGTCCAGGTTAGAGGGTATATGATGTAATTTAGTATAGGGAGAAGTGCTCATCTCTAGACGAAAGCTAAAGAGTGCAAAGGATGACATCCCAAATCAGATCATAACCAAAACCCAAAATGTTCAGCTGACTAAGAAAGGTTTTGAAAGAAGGTCGCTCTAATTAATTGCTAACTTTTTATATTTCTAATTAGTTCCTTGGAAGCAGGTACGAATAGACGAGCTTGTTATTATATTTATGGTTACTAGTTGCAATGCAGAATGTTTGTTTCTATTTTTCTTTCTTCATGATATAGTATGCTTTTTACAGATTATAGACCCAAAAACTGGTGAAGAAAAACAAGTCACAATCTCTGTGGATGATGGAATTAGGCCAGAGACATCGCTGTCTAGTTTGGGGAAGCTTAGACCAGTATTTAAGAAGGATGGAAGCACAACTGCTGGTATTACAGCACTTACCCTCTATGCTGTTTAGATAAAGCTATTCCTTTTTGTTAGTAGTGCAGTTAAAGTCAGTCTTCATGAATATTTATTCTGCTACACTTATTTGTAGGTAATGCGAGTCAAGTGAGTGATGGTGCTGGGGCAGTCCTGCTCATGAGGAGAGATGTAGCAATGCGGAAAGGGCTACCAATACTTGGCATATTCAGGTTTTTTCCCCCTCGTACAAGATTTTTCATTACAATCTGATCTTCGTAGTAATGGAGTCTCTGTTTTGTTAATTAGTAATTACCATCAGTGAAACGTGAGGGCATTTTATTCCCATTGTTTAGTCTAAGAAGTCCTCTTCATGTTAGTTCTACTACCTAGTGAAGCTCTCATAGCGTTTATTCAGCTACATATCCTAAGGCAAGGATGCTAATAAGTTGACAAATCGGTCATTGCTTCAATAGCGAATTTCTTTCAACAAAGATTGGAATCAAGAAAGACAATTTATGAGATCGCTACGCACTTCAGTTGCCTTCACTTGTTAACGACCCATTTTTCTGATTGCTTCTCTACACCAGCTCTAATTTTTTTTTTTCTTTTTTCACAGAGGAGAAAATAATGAGATTCTTGTTCCTTCTTTTTGTAACATTCACCGAGATAGGTTGGGGAATCCTCCTTCGATAGACTGGTGACAAAGTAAAGACAGGAACCCGTGCCCAATGAAAGGAAGACCACAATCATGAAAAACGCACCTGAAAGAGGGATGAATAGAACCTTTTTCTATTTATTTGTTGCTACTTCCGGGGAAAAGAAAAGTCGAAAGATACTTAGTTTGGATAAATCCCCGTTGTTAGAAAGAAAGAGCACTAAATATGTCAATCAAAGAAGAGAAAATAGAGATGAGCTACAGTAAGGAGAAAGTGACGGTGTTCTCGATCGGCGACGCCTCACCTCCTGTTTATTTTCTTCAAGAACTAACCTACCCTAGAGTTCTTAACCAACTCTTTGTTTTCGATATGAAGGGATCAAAAGGAAGAAAAAAATTCGAGTAGGGGTATCAAAAATCAAGAAGAAATTCTAATGCACTCGACGCTCTTATACTTAATTCATATTAGACTTGAATAACTAAACAAAATTTCTTACGCCGAATTTATCCGATCCTTTACCGACTACCACAATTGGAAGAAGAACGAACTCATGCCTATTGAGAAACCGAATACGTACTCCTATCTTTTATTTTCCTTAAGGCTAGGCACATTTTCGTACTCCGACCTAACACTATCACATTCCTTACTCGAGACTGTTAAACCATTTTTTATCCTTTCTTTCCAACAATGTCAACTATTGACGTAATCTTCCCACAAGAGTCATAGTAGTTTCTCACTAATGAGATTGGCTACCACTCTTGAGGTACGAGAAGAGGAATAGGAACATGGTTCGCTAAATCGAGCAAGTCCTTTGTTCAATGCTCGTACATCTAGATCAGGCACTCGCTACGCCGTCCCTCTCTTTGTTGTACCACTTTTGCTGTTCAAGAACAAACAGTTCGCCAAGGCCTGTTTTTTCCCACTAACCAATTACGTTACGACACAAACTTGATTGACAAACATGGTTTATGTGCAGCTAATGTACTCATGCCATCCATCTCAAATGTGATATGTCCCGTCGATACACGAGTAATTCAACCCATAGGGTTTCCTTTTTCTCTTCCCATTCTAAAGATTTGCGAGAACTCTAACCCATATCTTTTCGAGATTGTACACTCATAGCACGATGTAATTGTCCGATTGTAGCTTGATGTCTTGCTTCAGTGGCTCTAAATGAAAGACGACCAGCTCTACAACTTTTGGTGCCGTATCTTCTAAAAGTTGTGTACTGTCCGGTTCAGGACCCCTACTAAATCTGTCTTTATGTTATTTATTATACTTGGTACGTTTCAAATATAGTACGCCAGAAAATTTTCCCACAACTAGTATATCTTTCATCTAGGCAATTTGTGGTTGCCATTTTGCATATTACATTTGGTATGTTTTTTTTTGGTTAACAATTATTAGTAGCAGCACTATTTCAGCGATGAGATGTCGTAATAGACCAAAATTAAAGAACTTCTGTATGGTCTTCAAATAAAAGCACACTGTTATCGTGAACAATTATTAATATGACCTTAGTTCATGGTTGGATTTACTCAAATGGGGTGGGCAGTAAAAACTTGCCATTATTGTAAAAGACGTATTCCTTAGCACTGCTACATGAGACATACTCCAGTAGTATAAAGCAGCTTTATTGCCTTCCACAATGATTTAGCAACATCCAGATAACCCCAGTAGCTCTTTTGGGGGACTCATGATAATAGCATATAGCTCTTGATACTTTGACTTAAAATCCGTCTTATTCTTGGGACCACCTTCAGCTTCTCTTGATAGTTGATTGAGCGTATTCGACAAGAAGGAATCGTGGAGTATAGTTGGAAAATTGTTAGGACCTTCTAATCTAGTCTAGGCCTATCTTTGATTCTTTAGTCCCTCCGCACCCGAACTTTGATGTGATTCCAATCTTGCACTCAACAAGCTTGGGTAGAGAAGTGTTAAACTATCACACCCTACCAGCAACCCTTGAGTCACTTAGTAGCAGTTATCCCTCAATTGCACACTGGTTCAGTTTCATGATTCCATATTGAATCAATTACATACTGGTTCAAAGTTTAATTCTAAATTAGAGGAATGTTATGGTAAAACTTTGTTTGAAACGATGTGGTAGAAAGCAACGTGCGACTTGAAGGACATGATCCACTGTGGATTTTTACGTCCACCATTTTCTATAGGAATGAAGATGCTCTTGACTCGACATAGTTTGTTCTGTTCCTGCTAAGAACCTAATTTGTATTGGGTTGGTAAATAAAAATAGTACATGATGGAGCTCGAGTAAAAAATCTTTATTCATTTATCGGGGGGGCAAATTCTAGGGTTAGTAACAATAAATAAGTGAGACTAACTCTGTAAGTATATCCTCAATATCAATATATAAATTGGAAGGTTCAAATTCAAACAAGTTTGAATTCAAAATAAAGTCAAATTTGTCAGAATTTGGAAAACTTTTTTGATGTAAAGTGTATTACAAAGGAATCAATCCTTCATATTTCTTTTCCATAGAAATAAATAACAAAAGGTATGTTGCTGCCATTTTGAAAGAAGTAATACATCCTGTTGTCTAAAACATTTTTTTTCAAACTCTGTAGGAGCTTTGTGGCAGTAGGAGTTGATCCTGCTGTGATGGGTGTTGGTCCTGCTGCTGCGATACCTCCTGCTGTGAACTCTGCTGGTCTTCAAATTGATGATATTGATCTTTTCGAAATAAACGAGGTAATTCCTAAGGAGAGAACTGTTATCACTTTCACGTCCCTTGTGTAAAGCACAACTGACAGCACTTTGTTTCCTATTTGTCTAGGCCTTTGCCTCCCAGTTTGTGTACTGTTCCAAGAAGCTCGGGCTTGATCCTGCAAAAGTAAATGTAAATGGAGGTGCTATTGCTCTTGGTCATCCATTGGGCGCAACAGGTATGAGTATTTCTGTTCTCCGGAGTATCTAGAAACCATCTATGGGTTTGGCTTTTTCCCTCGTAAATCGTAATTTCCAGTATGGTCTTAAGATTCCCTTTTATGTTCCTTTGTATGTTGATCTTTTTGTCGTCAGAAAAATTAAATTTGGTAGTCTGTAACAATAATTTCATCAAACCAATATGTGAGATGCAAAAAACATTGTCCAGTGAGATGCTGA
Organism: Iris pallida; assembly: GCA_029216955.1. Taxonomy (NCBI): domain Eukaryota; kingdom Viridiplantae; phylum Streptophyta; class Magnoliopsida; order Asparagales; family Iridaceae; genus Iris; species Iris pallida. Next base: position 931,620 of record JANAVB010009197.1, read on the forward strand.
TCCGATATTAAATGTTGAAATTATATCAAAATATATTATTGTTCCATTGAAATGTTACATTGAAGACGAAGAACTGCGACATATTGTTCATTGAGTGTGCTTATATACTGAAAGTTATTCAGAAAAACTACTATTTTTTCTAGTGAACAAGAGTGCTGTCATATAAACCGTGTTTTTTCTTTCTGTCTGTAGTATAATTTCCGTTTGAAATAGTTCAAGACTAAATTATGCAAACATGAGGCGGCAAAAAAAATTGCCACAATGCCATTTATGCATCATTTCCATCTAGTTCAAGCTTTTATGTAGCACATTGGCACGTGTTGGATATGGAAGTAGCTTTTTATTTTTGGAATACATATCAAGTATACCCGACTCCCATTTGTCAAGTTTCCAAGAGTTTAATCGTGTCTGCCACAGTAAGGAAATTCATTGAATTGTCCAAGCATCATACTGCTATATTAGCACCGTCTTTGCCAATCCTTCAACATATGTTGTTTAATGGTGCTAATCGGAAAGTATTACAATTCTAGTTTGCCTTAGTGTTACAATTTCAAAGTCTCCAACACAATATTTCTGGTATACTTACCACTGAGGGATTGGTCCAGTGGTACCACTGGCAAGGGAGGGGCGCGTGGGTTCGATTCCCAGCCCAGGAAAAAATAAATGGGAGGGGATCTTGGTGCTAGTAAGTAGCCCAGGACAGGGTCAGTCATTAATGACTGGCCTCATCTCAAAATAAATAAATAAATAAGTCTAATCTGGTATCGTTTACTCTTGTTTACTCGACAAAAACCTTGATGGGTGGTGTTTCAAGTTTCTTTGCCAGAAGTACGATTTCCTTATTACATCGCTATTGCAGTATCACTAAATTGAATTTTGATGATCTTTGTTTATTAAAGATCTGCTAAAAACTAGATGTAGAAATGGTCTTCTGCATGTAAATTCGGACCTTTAAAATTAGGAGGGAAGTAGTTGCTCTTGGCTTATTCCAAAAGAGCGCTTATACCATTTCAATTGAACACAAATTAATACTTGCAAGACAGTGATTTAAAAACAACACGTGTGGAAGTAGGTTACCCTCATTTTGACACATTATTTGATCTTATTTGAACTTTGAAGACTCTTGTTTTGGCTGACCCAGATTGTTCCCTTCTTTTTTCAGCGCTTGGAATTGGTTATATTTTCATTTTCAAGTTAAACTTTCTTACTCCGATCGAAAATGATGATGTTTTCCTTGATAGCAGATTATCGTTCTTAAGCTGAAGTTATCTCGTCTTCTTTACCTTGCAGGTGCCCGCTGTGTCAGCACTCTGTTGAATGAAATGTCACGAAGAGGCAAAGACTGTCGATTTGGAGTTATATCTATGTGCATAGGTGGTTCTTGGCCATGTTGATTTTGAATAAAACCTTCTCATGATTGTTGACTTTTGCTAATTATTTGTATTCATTTATTGCCCGGCAGGCTCGGGGATGGGAGCAGCAGCTGTGTTTGAACGAGGTGACGTGGTCGATCAGCTGAGCAATGCCCGACCGATCTAGTCCCAGAACCTGCTGTCCAAGGATGCTATGTAGAGCTACCACTAATTCTCATATAAAACAGCTGCTTCATGCATAACTCATACAACTCAGAATGTGGTGATCGTTAAGGGTTTGTCTTTCTTAAATGTTACAAAATAAAGCAAAAATAATGGTTGCAAGCCGAGTGAACAGGGGAAACACCCTAAATATGTATTACATCCCAATATCGAAGAATTTGTTTAGTTTTGTTCGCTATAGTAGTGATGAAAACTTTAAGGAGAGCTCACTGGTTTTGAAGTCTGTTTCTTTTGATATTCTGCATAGTACACTGTCTGGACACGAACATCTGTTGTTCAAGCTATGATTTTATGTAATCAAAGTGGTAATCTAGGCGCGATCGCGCTATTAAATGGGCTGTATGTAATCAAAGTGGTAAGCTAGGCATGATCGAGCTATTAAATGGGCTGAAGTTGTTTTCTATGCACTGTTTTGAATTTGCATTTCCAGTAGAAAAATGGAGTGGATGGTACTATCTGGTAATATCAACTTTTTGTGATAACTTGGTGATGGCGTTTATAATTTCTCTTGTAGCGACTCTATGCATGATTTATATTAGTTACTCTAATGTTGTCATTGACTTCTATGTGTGAACACTACACTTTTCATATCTATCAGTGTCTGGGTGCTAATATAGATATGCTCAAAAGTTGCTTAATTGCACTATTACATTATTGTCGTCACTCTAATACTTTTTTTGCAATATAATTAAATGAATAATGTTGTGTATGGCAAATGTTAAGGACAATACAAAAATTACTAGAGACGACACACTTTTGGTAGTCCTGTGTGCTAATTTATTTATTTATTTATTTATTTTTTTTTTTTATTTTTTTTTTTTATAGTTCTTGCTAGGACTACCGAAATTTTGACAGTCTTGATTTTGTCGGTCAAATTTTTTTTAGTGCTAGAATTGTCAAAAATATATGGCCTCCTAGTAATTATTGCAGTACTCTTACATTTGCCTTATTATGTAGCCTATATTGAGAGCTTCTAGTCGAAGCAACGAACATCCTAGGTCTCTACTTTCTTGTTTCATTTTTAAATTGAGTTTTTGTAAACCTTTTTTTAAATTTTATGTGGTTATGATATGAACATATACTTGGGCCTTGAACTCATCTGAGTGTGGTGGTTGATAAGTACCCTAAATAGTAAGTTTTCTGAGTGCAAATTAAAATAACATAACCCTTGTTAGCAATTCGGCAAATGGAAAAAATTCGCGAGTATAAATCGGCACAATATAAGTAAAATACGGTAAAAAATTCGGTCAAAAATTCGTCTAACGGAAAACATTCGGATCAGATTTAATTCGTGTTTAGTATATTTCATATGAACCAATTCTACACTAAAAATTCAGCATATATATAGGGCCCATCCACCTCTACTCCTTCATAAATAAGGGTTTAGTGTGAGAATAAGAAGAGGTTGGATGATGGAAAACCGAAAAAAATTTCTTTGATTGTTGCAAGCCAACATGTGCAAAGACTTTTGGGTTTCTTTTTTTGGTTACTGTGGGACTTTTTCTTCTTTTCTTTTGATAATAGCAGCAAGAGTCAAGAAAGTCAAGACTGTTGGGTTTCTTGGTCACATTTTTTTTGGCCAAATTTTTAAAATTCGTACGATACGTGTTTAAAATGCCATAGGCTTAAAATTCGCGTACAAATCCGAATTTTTCAAAAGTACGTAAATATTATACGTTTATGTAAGATACGGAAAAATTTGCGTATAATACGAATTTTATTCGGGTGATTGCTAACAAGGAACATAACCACAGATAGTAATTGTCACTTTATATATCTTAATGAAAAGACGTGGACACATGGGAGGAAGAGGAAGAAGGGAAATTAAGATAGGAGGGGACCAGACCATATTCAAAGTTAAGACCCCCATAACCCCAACATTTAGCTGCCTATGATCATCACAACCACCTCTTTCTAAACAAAATTTTTGTTAGTGCCGTCCTTTGTTCCCCTTATTCTTTACTTTAAAGGCCCAATATGTGATGGCTTTGAGCTTTTCAAAAGATTAGGATTCTTGGTGTCCCCAAAGTGATCCTACTCTTTTGATGTTTTTGTGTGCCATCTTCCTTTCTTTTGGAGCAACTTAGCCATTGGGTCCAAACTCCCACCTACACCAATTGGGAGGCAAATCTTTTGGATGTTGCCATGGATTTGCCATCTGTTAAGATGAGACCACAATCTTTTTGGTTCAATGAGTACAAGTTTTGTTCATTAGCTATCCTCTTCTATTTCTTCTTTCTTTCTTTCTTTCTTTCTTTCATCTAGGGGCTTAGAATTGATGCCACATCTCTCCTGTCTACAGGCAGGGGGTGGATGGTTAAATTTGAGAGGTTAACCTTAATTAAATATATTTAAAAAAAATCAAAAATAAAATCATATACTAAACAATCACATGTCTCACAAAAAATATGATAACTTTAGTATTAGCAAAACAAAATTGTGGATATTTTTTTCCTGATGGGAACTAGGGTCAACACGTAAGTATCTATCTGCAAGAATTATTTTTAGTAGCATCAGTTGATCCCACTTGTCTTTTACTGTGTCCGCTCCTGTCTATAGAAAGACCTAAATTAATAGGCTAACGCAACTAAGTACCATAAATTTTCACCTTTTACAAGTCGTCTAGGCTAAACTATCATTATTATCAAGTTCCTATCATAAAGTATTACGGTTAGCAACTAACTATGCTAAGCTTTCCATAATTTGCAACTTGATGCCGTGCCTATAAGATTAGGTAACATTAAGAAATATTAACAAAGGAAGATATCATTGATCACGACATTGGGGTACAAAGTTGCAGGAAGAGAAAGTGTCGAGGTATTTAGTTGATACATAATAGTTTATGGTAACAAGTTATAAAGGAGTAAACGATGTACTCTTTTGACGCAGAATATTTGACTATTTTTTAGAGAATTATTATCGAATCTGGTTGTCTTGAACCATGGATCGTACTCAAACAAATGAACCAACACATCATTGAAAAAAATAAAAGTAAATAAATGAACCAACACATGCATTATATTGAAAAAAATAAAAGTAAATAAATGCTCTCTCCAAATCTTCTTTTGGAGAAATTATCCTACGAACGGGACTCACCGAGCACCATTTAATGTGATTCATTGGATGATATTGAGATAAGTGTATGTACAAATTCACATATAATTTAAGAGCATCTCCAACCCTATCGTCTTGTTAAGTGTTGTGAGTCTTAGGTGGCTCCTATGTGGCATGAGCCACAAGACAATGTCTTGTTTATGTGGCAAAACTATATCTCAAAAGACAATGAGATAGAAAAACTCTCTCCAATGCAAAAGTATTGAGGAGACAATAAAAAGTATTTTTTTCCAACTTCAAAGACAACTCCTCCACTTCTTCAACTTTTTTATAAATATTTCTATTCATAATTGATGATGTGGAGACAAAGTCATTGTGAAGTGCATTGTCTAGATCTAGACAACCAACTTCACATTCTTCTTGCCATGTCATTGCCATGTCAACTTCATGTTTTATTCTACATTTGCATTGGATAAGAATTTTTGGAATGAAAGTTTGTCATTCCTATGTGGCAACCATTTTTTTTAAACTCACAATAGGGTTGGAGATGCTCTCTAATGGGGAAACCTTTCAAAGTATTGTGAATGTTCCATCAAAGTGTTGGTAATGAAACGCAGAAACCGTTCCTCAAAACCAATAAATTACAAGAGAATCGAGAAAAAACACACAAAACCAAAAACCAAAATCACACAGAAAAATCAAACGCAGACACAATCGATTTTTTACGAAAAAATTCAGATGAAAAAAAACCACGGGACGATCAGAGTCTAACCACGAAAAGCCTCCACTATTGGAATAAGAAATACACAGACTCCTTACAAACTTTTCACCGATCCAACACGAATCACCGTAACTCATTGGAATAGAAAACAATCACGGACATACAACAAAAACAAAGACGACGAGAAATAGAATTACCCGAAGCAATCCTCTCTTCGAAAATGCCATAAATCTCTCCATTCTCCTCCAATGTCGCAAAGCACTATTGCCACCTTTTTTCTTTCTTTATTATTTATCAACTTGCATGCATCAATATTTTATAAACTCATGCATGAATTAGGGTTACCATATATTGAAAATATGAAAGTCCAATATATATGAAAAGCTCAATAAATATCAATCATATATTTGATGAAAATTCAATCATAATTGATTTGCCATAAATTGGAAGTCCAATTATATGGAAACTCAATATATGAAAGATCCAATCATAAATATATTATCAAAGTCAAAGATGAAAATTCAATCATATATTTGCTTACCATATATGTTCCAATATACGGCAATCGATGCACTCTCCGAGCTTCTCCGACACACGGATGACGTTCGTTGTACTCCGAGGTATTCTCCACATAGGTTGGGAACCTCACCCACTCCAACAAATCTTTTCCTTCACAACTAGGTAGAAGAACTCGTCATCCCGACGATCTGTCTGCACTACTCGAATTTCTCCCTTAGTAGAACCTTTGTGAACATGTCTGCTCTATTGTCATCTGTAACCTTCTCAAGCGTCGCGTCTTTCTTCTCAAGCACATCCCTTATCCAATGATATCGAGTCTCAATATGATTGGATCGACTATGAAATGTCTGGTTCTTTACAAGGTGGATTGCACTCTGGCTATCACAAAGCAAAATGTACTACTCTTGCTTTAACCCAATTTTATGTAACAACTTCTTCATCCACAACAACTCTTTGTAAGCCTCTGTCACCCCAATAATTCTACCTCTGTTATCGATAAGACAACACACTTCTACAACCTCGATTTCCACGATATGCTCCACCAGCAAACATCATCGCGTAGCCTGTCACGGTCCGCATCCAGATGTTTGGGCACGAGTACGTGGGTACATCAGTCTGCACCGTAGTATCGGTGATAGAACGCCGTCTAAACCCCAATAAGTCCATCCAGCAGTTCATATATTCAACATCACTTCCAATTTCTCAAATATAACATGAGCAACTAAAATATACTCAATCACAGTGCTAAAGAAGATAGATATGAAATAGAAAGGAATAAAATAAATAATCTCAATGAAAGTCATAATCGTCACAACCCACATCTGATCATCCAATATATAAGAATCAATCTAAACCTCAAAATAGATATAATTTTTCAATATTTTTCGGAGACAAATCCAGCCAAAGCTAAAATATGAAATCTAAATAACTAATTAACTGTAGATGGAAATTAGGCTAAGCTCGCCTTTTGATCACCCTATATGTCAAGATCAATCTCTCCTGTAGTATGCTCAGAAAGACCATAGTAAGTGGGACATAAGTCGTTCTAATCCTACAAGTTTTTCGGACACTGAAACACCACCGTAACCCATCTATTTAATTCCAAATCTTTGTAGGAGTTTAGTGTGATATAAATATGATTCAATTAGATGGAAAATCATATTTTCTCTAAAATATTTTGATTATTTCTAGAATATATATTTTTTATGTTGATTCGCTTTCCAATTGGAATCCCGTATGGCATAGTTGTGTTGATCTATGAACTAGTTCGTTTTGAACACATTTTTCCTAAAATATTAGTATATAAGTTATATTCAAAATTTAATTATAATATATTCTAGAATATAAATTATATATTTATGGTATATAATATTATATAACATGTTACCATGTATGGTACTATTGATAATATATATGGTAAGATGTTATCTATGATAATTAATTAGTTGTGTGTACCAATATAGTATGTGTCTATTTATGGTAAGTAGATTAATGTGCTAGTATTAAATTTAGCTTATTATTATTTCTAGGAGATCGTGATCATTTGGTTGTAGCAGTTGGAGAAGGACCGTTATACTATTCTCTTGCTGATATCCTAGGCAAGATACCTTACATTTGTCTACTGTTTAAATTATGTTCTCTATTTTTGTTCTTTTTGTTAGATATAGTTATAGTTGTGTGAGTCTAAGTTTAACTTGGGTGTCATCGATGTTGTCATCGACGACTTGTGTGTGTGTGTGGACATAGAGTTAGTGGGCTTACCTATAGTGGTGAAGTTATAACTTCTAAGGCCTTGACATGTATTATTATACGACACCTTGAGTGAGATTTCATATGCATGAGTTAGCGCATTGAGTGGACATTGATACGTTGACTCATTGGATAGTTAGATGGGTCTAGGTAGGATGACTTGCATTGAGATAGGGGTTGTCCGAGTCATGGACATGACTTGTGCAAGTCCATGGACAGAAAAGACTACCAGCAGATGTATGGGATCACCTTATTAAATTTTGTAATCTTCGAAGGAGATTGCGGGGCCATTAGCCTATAGATAGGTTCATAGTTGCTTGTGTGGTTCATATTTCATAGACATCGGCTTGTGATCTGACGTCGGCCTGTGATTCGGTGCTATATACTTATCTCCCACCCATACATCCAAAGTTGTGTTCAACATGCATTGATATAGTCATGGGACATTGTCTTGTCACATAATAGTTTGCCACCCTTTTCCTTATCTGGTTGTAGGTGCGGTTCACTGTTTCGATGATGGGCTATTGGACCGTGTGGTGATTTAGGATTATTTCCATATATTTATTCAGTTTTACATTTGGCGTGTTCCTTTTGAATCTTGTTACGTCCCTCTGAGGACCTGATTTTTTTTATCCGGATGAGCATTTGTATCCCACTGTCTACGGACCGGGAATAGAGACAGGTTATGTTGCTGAGGACTTAAAGCTGTTGCTTGCAGAGTTTTCGTAAGCTTGGAGGATGTTGCAGTTAGAGCCACGAGCATCTTTATCTAGTTAGCCGATGTTTCTTGGCTAGACATATTTTATTTCAGTATTTTTTTATTCAACATTGTATTTATTTTTCGTGGATATTTCCACCAGTATTTATTTTCCGTGGATATTTCCACCAGACTATATTTTATAGACAAATCATTTGTATTAGATATTTAGTTTTTTGTTATATTTCCTTTCAATTCATTTGTCGTATTTTTGTCTGTGTTGTTGTTATTGTTCCGTGGATGAGATTTCAGAGATTATAGACTTTCATGTGACTGTATAGTTTATGTACAACATAATACGACTGGAGTAAGTCCATTTAATTGGATAGCTTATTCTAGACGTACAGCTGACATGCTCATGTCTTAAGTTTCTATGTGTTTTAGAACTGGGGCGTGACATATTTTGTGGTAGTCCATGTAGATTAGTTTGTCGCTTTGGTATGTTATTGTATCAATGCGAGCCTGCAATTAGGATTAAAGAGTATTAGGAATCCCATCCACTTGTTGAATTATCGCCTTTTTAATCCAAATTCTTCTTCTCTCGTCATACATCCTGCTTGTTTCTGTACCCCTTTCATACATCCTGCTTGTTTCTGTACCCCTTTCTATACACTGTATTGTACTTACAGTTTCCCTACATAATAGATAGTAACACCCTAATTGATACATAACTCTTCCATTGATACTCCCCGTACTGGTACACCCAACCACACTGAATACTTAACTCTCTCTTTCTCTCTCTCTCCCTTCTCACACATAAGTCCTACACTGTCACGTCCCAGTCCCAAAATACACGGAACTAGGCCACGTGGCAATGGCCAGCTACGTATCCAAGTGCACTCAAGTCCAAATTGAATACGCAAAGCTGTCCTAGATTGGTGTAACTACTTCTATAACATGTTTATATCTCAATCCACGAACAAAATCATAAAGAATAGGGAATATGAGAACCAGTCTGCAGCCTAATAATCATATTGTCCGAATAGACTCGAAAGGAATAATATGAGTCTATAAATACTATGCTACTAAGCGATCAAAATAACAGAAAATAAAACGTATAAACTACGAAAGAATGAATATTTGCAAAGAGTACATGTCACGTCCCGGAACCAGAATACTGGAGAGCGGAGGACAGACACAGCCATCTGCGTACATAGAAGTGTAATCCACCTCGATATACGGTCACGACTGTCTAGATGTATGAGGGTTTATCTACAAGCCATCAGTCTCTTATGGTCAAGAACAAGCCTAGTGTCTCAATCTCAAGCAAGTACTAATAGTTACAAGATGTTAGACCATCAGATATTCAATAGTAAGACGTCCCATACATTTCATATACAGATGATCATGAAGCTAGTCGTACAAAATGCAAAGACTAGCAAGAGTTTCAGTCATACATGATTAATCCTAGGATTTTTCAATCATGTTACAGGCCTTAGGCAGACATGAATGTAAATTCAACACGAGCTAACACTTGCTCGACGGCTAAATGCCTCAAAAGAATAATTTTACAATTAGAGTGGGAGAGCAAAATAAATCCACTCGTTGCCAGGATTTCTTCTAGTATTCACCATCTGGCTGGAAGACTGGAAGATCCTCGGGAGCTACTCCGAAATTTGGCCATACAAAACCAGCTGGGTCAGACCCCAGAAAGAGCAAGTGTCACAAGGGAGGCTTCACTTAAGAACTAAAACCAGCATGTCAGAACATAAAGAAGAATAATAACAAGAAGACATAAAATGTAAATAAGGCAACAAATGACGAGAGGACAAGGAACTATTCCGGAAGCCAGGTTACAATCCTTAAACCAAATAAGGATCGGGGTTGTAACCCTTCGCCTGAACAGAATCGGGTCTCTTGCCATTTAATGTTAAGAGTAAAGCGTAAACAAGCATGTCCTGAGATAGTCATGTACTGGGTCTAGACAAGACTAGATTGGACTCCATCCATCAATTACAGCCAAGCGATAAGTACGGCTTGATACTTTAACTAACTAGGGTTATCACAAGCCTAGTTACTAAAAAGATGCATTGAGATGTTTCAACAGCCACAAGCCATGTAGACTTAATTCAGGTTATCCAGTTGCAAGTTAAGAGAGTTGGATTAGGTGACTTGGGGGTACAACACATGACAGTGGGCTGGAAATGTACCCTACTCGACGGTAGGCTACAAGTCCAATTAAAGCGTCCAGATAACGGGACTGCCTGTAGCTGGAAAATCTTTTCATGAACTACTTGATCAATCTAGTCATTACCCTAGTCATATTCAGTATGAATCTCTGACCGTGGTAATCAGAAATCCATATCCTAGACATGATGCAAGATGAGACATGTAGCTTGTACAAGCACAACCAAGAGAATCAACCACGGTGTCAAGACAGAGTTACTTAGCAAGTCCAGGTAGCTGTCGCAACAGCGTTCAAGATTATCATGTTAGGTTACTTATCATGTCAATAGTACGTCACAACGGACCACTATCAAGAATTTTATGTCAAGGTTGCTTGTCAAGAGTGCGCCACGATGGGCCACTATCGTGTTCTATCCCTACATTATCATAAATGAGAGAAACTTGCATAAAATAGCTAGTAACATATTCTTGAAGCCAAGAAAAAGATCTACAACTTTCATATTGGAAGTTGGAAGAAATTTTGGCCACAATTCAGTCAAACAGGACATAAAATAACCAAAAATAGCCAAAATAGGCACTATGCGGCCAGGCACTATGCAGCTATATGGATTGGCACTATACGACACTATGCAACCATGCAGACAGGCACTATGTGGCACTATGCAACCATGCAGACAAACACTATGTGGCACTATGCATCCATGCGGACAGGTACTATTCATCGTCCCTGTCAGAACCAGGACAGATGAACATAGAAGATGTCCAAAACTTGCTTTGGCCATAACTTTATCAAAATAAGTCGAAATCTAACTTTTTAATGGTCAAAATTGTGTAAAATCAAATTCCCTACCACATGGAACACTTAGTTTTCGAAAACAAGTAAGTTTGATAAATCAAAACCCCAAAAAATTAAAAATAGTACAAACTTAGATCTACAAGAAAATATCCACCAAATTAAAAAATGCCAAGTTCTAAAGTGTCATAGAATCATGTAAGAAAGACAATGGAACAAATAGAATTAGGTTCCTCCATGAAGCAAGTTGCACTTACTTAGAATTTCTTGGTAGGTGGAGAGAGTTATGAGGAAGAAGAAGAAGTAATGAAGAGTAAAGAAAGAGAGAGAAAGTAGTTGGGGGTTTATAAAGAGAGGGGATGGTTCAACATGTTGAACCAACCATCAAAATAAACCAAACCAAGCCATCCAAAGCAAGTCAAGTTGGACCAACCCAACCCAAGGTCAACCCTAGTCAAGATACATCAAGGCAAGCAATAAAAAATATGGAAATACAGTAAATAATATACGGGTCAAAATCCGTATATGTATACTGGAAATACGTATAACAAAAAATGGGAGTGACAACTCTACCCACCTTAAAAGAATTTCGTCATCAGAATTTAATCAAGAGGCTAGAGATGTCGGGGCAAGTCATACTAAAGCACAAGCAATCTACGACTAGCAACAAATCAAGCAATCATTCATGCAAGCGAGAAATTTAAAAGCATAAGGCATAAGGAAGATATTATACCTTATGAGTCAAACATGTATTGATATCGCGAGCGGATATCATCCTCACGCTCCCACGTTGACTCACCTAAAGAGTGGTGACCCCAAGCAATACGGACTAAACTAATAGTCTTGTTCTTGAGTACCTTCTCTCTTCGGTCCAATATGGATACGGGCCTTTCCTCATACGAAAGATTGGTACCAACAACCAATTCTGAATGCTCAAGGATATGGCTCGAATCCGGGATATACCGTCGCAATTGGGATACATGGAACACGTCATGTACCTTACGTAACGACGGTAGAAGAGCGAGACGATAAGACACATCACCTACTCGCTTGAGAATGTCAAACGATCCTATATAACCAGGACTAAGCTTTTTCCGTACGCCGAATCGAATAACGCCACGGGTAGGCGAGATCCTAAGGAATACGTGGTCGTCGATAGAAAACTCAAGAGGACGCCGATGAGAATCGGCCCAATGGCGCTGACGATCGTGCACAACTCGAAGATGATCTCTGACTTGTCTGACCACCTCGATAGTCTGTGTCATCATCTCTGGACCAAGCATTTATCTCTCGCCGACATTATCCCATGCTAACATGGATCTGTACTTTCTACCGTACAAGGTGTAACGCCCCAGTCCCAAAATATGTAGGACTAAGAACGTAGACATGCCAGCTGTATTCATACGAAGTACATAGGCCTCGTATGGATACATAAGCTGTAAAATGCAGTAAAACCATAACTAATCTCATCCACACAAAATAAATGAATAAAAGATATCATATAATGATAATAAATTGTCATTGGTACATGTAGTTGGGCGGAGACAAATCCACTACCAACAAGTAAAAAAATACATGAGAAAAGAAATAATTTTGGCGAGCGAAGCGAAGACGATCCAAGAGCAATCATCCTTGTAGAGAAGCAATAATCACGACTAGAGCTAGAATACCTGCGAAAGACAAGAGCACACACCTGACGAGATAACCAGATCCTCAGAGGGACGTAACAAGACACATAATATCATGCCATATAAACTGAATAAATATTGCTCAAGAAATAAGTCAATTGAATTATAACATGGTCCAATACGCACATATTGAACGAGCGCACCATCCCCCCAACCAAACAAGGACAGGAGATGGTAAACTAATTCACGGTGATGTATCTTTCCATGCTATGAATCCAATATGGTATCCGAACCCCAACAAGGTTCAATACCTTCTCATCGAAGTAGTAAGCCACACCTACAACCAAACAAGGACAAGATGTGACGAACTAATCCGCGACAAGTTATTGTTCCAAGTCACGGTCAGATACAAGTACCCAAACCAAAAGTACTCGTACCTAACGGATAAAGGTGTCTAACAGTTCTAAGTGAAATATAGTTAAGAACAATCCTTCCTACGCATGGGCCCTGGATAAATAGGATCGGCATGGTCCCCCCTTGGGGCACCAGAGGCCCCATCAGTAAGAGCATAACGTTCCACAGAACGCCAGTTGCCGTCAGTAATCATGGGTCGTCAACCCCGTATCTCCAGCAGAGAATCCGGGTCACAAGGGAAAGTACATCGAAGCCCATACGCTAAGGAATTGTCCTTCCCGCCCAATGCCTACTATGTTGTATCCACAACAGAAAACCTCTATAACCGCTAAGTCAAACTAGCATGCAACCTCTAATAGCGGTTATTCCTATTGCACGGCTTATACGCACCGGTGGCCAGCCAGTCACGAATGTCCGTGTTCTACATGCGACACACAACTTCGTGTTACAACGTGTCAAGGCCAATGAATGGAACACACAAGGTGGTCCCTTAAATCTAGGTTTAATGTGTAAGAAAAATAATACATAGCAGAAAATATAAATGAACAGTAAGTTCTAACAGGTTATGCCATGTATCACAGTTTATTTACATAAAAAAATAATGAACAATGCATAAAATATGAGCTAAAATAAGTAAACAGCAAATGGCAAGGTGTCTTGCCTGATAGTACGCCTGGTGTGCTGCAATGATCAAGCTGGCATAAACTGCGACTTCGGTGCAACCACTATACAAGGTGATCTCGGACGATGACACGGACAGTTCCATTGGGCCCAGGACATGCGAATTAGTTAGGATGGACATAAGGTAGTCTAGAATTGGCAATCGGATAGGAAAGAGGGGTTGAGTCACGGTCGGAAGAATAAAGAAAATATTGACAAATAATAATTATATGATTTTAGAAAACTAATTTATAATACTTAAAATATAATTTATTAGTCAACATATGCTTTCAAATAAATATTTGAAAAATTAAAAGTCATTTTAAGGCATAACTGTAAGTTTTGTCAAATAATATTTTAGGCTAAAACCTATATCTTATAATTCAAAAATATTTTAAGCGAATTAAAATAATATTAGAAAAATTATTTACGGGCAAGAACCATATTTTGTAAAAATATAATTTTATTAATAAGCTATACTTTTAAAATGCCACATAATAATATAACAAATCCAATTAAGGCTTCTAACCCAATGTTGAAAATATTATTCATACTTTACAATAATAACAATATGAATATTAATAATACTAATAATAATAATTATAAATACCAATAATAGATAATCTACTTTAATCAATTTTCTGTAATCAAAAAAAGATAATAATAATAATAATAAAGATAATAATAAAGATACTAATAAAATAGAATAATAATAATAATAATAATAATAATAATAATAATAATAATAATAATAATAATAATAACAACAGTACTGATCCTCTTCTCAGGATTGAAAATAAAACATAAAAACATAAAAACAATAATTAACAAACAAAATATCAAAGAAGAAAGAAAAAAATCACACACTAGTTCTCCTCCTTCGAGGAGAACACAACTCTTCCAATACAAATAAAAACGAGCTGGGAGAAAGAGTTTAGAGAGATAGTAAAAACGTATGGGAGAGAGAGAGAGGGAAAGAGTGAGCTGGAGACGAGCGTGAGAGAGAGAGATAGAGAGTGGCCGGAGATCGGAACAGGGAACTCGGCGGAGGGTGTATGGGGCTCGGACGGTCAAGGGGCGGCGTGCGCTCAAGGAGGAGGGGAGTGGCGCGGTGAGGGGTTCGCGGATCCGGAGGCGGACGAGGTCGGCCGGAGGAAGCGGGAGAGAGGTTCGTCAGGGCTGAGGAAGACGGAGTACGACGGAGATGGTGACGAGCTCGGAGGCGGCCGGAGAATGAGGAAGGGTCGGGAAAGAGGGTTTCAAGGGCGCGGCGGAGGGTTCTCGGTTGGACGCGGCGGCAACAAGGGTCGGCGACGGACGGCGACCGGGCACGACTCCGACGAAGGTAAGGCGGTGGCAGTGGTGGTTTCTCTTTTCTCTTTTCTTTTCTTTTTGGCTGTGGGTTTTGGATCTGCCGGCCCCGACGGGGGTGGCCGGTTGTGGTGGCGGTGGTGGCCGGGTTTGAGGTGGATGTTGACACAAAGTCACAGTCAACCAAATATTGACTACATTGACTAAATAATGTCTGTATTAATTCAATACGACACACGACGTCTGCATTCCGTTCAAAGACAGACGACAGCTCAGTCTCCGGTTCTCAGTGTGTTTTCGAGTCTGTATTTTATATTTTCATTGAGTCTAGACTTGTGTACTCTGAGTCATGCTGAGCTCTTGACACTTAGTCTACAGCCTACCCAAAATCCCAAGCTCCACTGAACCAAACACTGCTCAAAATCCCCTTTGAACCACTCTGTGCTCTGGAGACAGAGTTCGGGCCGAACTCTGCCTCCACACAGAGTTCGGGCCGAACTCTGTCCCCTAGAAATCAGAAACCCTAATTTTAGGGTTAGCTGGTTGCTAGTTGTCCAACGGCCAAATATTTGAATTTTCCTACCCGAATTCTGGCCGAATTCTGCCTATAAAGACACTATAAATAGGGCATGAATTTTCTCATTCTAAACCATCCAATCTTCTCTTCTCTTCTCTCTTATAGCTGAAATAAGCCATACCCTTCCCATCTACTAGCCACAAGCCTCCTACGTCTCGAGTGCTCAGCATCTCTCAGTTAGGATTCTTGTGCAAGAGTCGAAGAAGTCGCTTGGACAATTCCAAGCAAATCGCCACTGCGATCCTCTGTTAGAAGTTGACGTGCTCTTCTGAAGTAAAGGCACGGTTGTAAACTACTATTTCACAAATAGTGGATTTGAATCCTGAGCAAGAGTTCTCAGGCCTGGACTAGTCCTCCACGAGGAAAACCAGGTTAAAATTGCTGTGTTTGCGTATGCTCTTTTAATCTCGTTTTATTTTCCGCACTTTACTCTGATTATTTTTTATTGGTGAAAGAGTTATTTTTAATTGGTCATTTTTCTATATATACTCTATTCACCCCCTCTAGAGTTGCCAAACTGTTCTTCAGCGGAGGTCTTGGCTGTCACTAGCGAACATGGAAGGGGACGAGACTGTGCGGATGGCGACGGCGAGGAGCAAGTCGGCTGGAGAGTTGGGCGAAGAGGAGACGACCAGAATAGGAAAAGAGCGGGCTGGTCTTGGCCAGGCTGTCGTGGCCGAACATGGGACTTCGGTCAGTGTCGAGGATTTGTCATGTCAGAGTTGGCCAGGATTTGGTGGCCGATGGTAGTTTGGAAGACGGGTTAGGGTTAAGGTCGTGTCGGGATCGACGGTCGGAGAACGGCGGAGATGATTGGTGAAGGGTGTTGGGTTGGCCGAGGACAGGTGGCCGGGGACGGGGCTGTCAACAGAAGGCTAGAGTTAGGGTTTAGAATATGATTGGGTTTGTTGTCAAAATCGTGTCCGACATGTGGACACGAAGAAGGTAAAATGTACATGTAAAATATGGAATAAGAATTTGGACGGACATAGACACGATGCACGTAGATTTGTGGAGAAAATTTTTGTGGATGTGAAAAATTTATGGAGGAGTACCTGCCTATTTATAGGATGTGAGAATTCCCATTTGGATAGGATTAGGATTAGAATTTAAACCCAATTAGATAATTAATGTATTAATTTAAATAAATCCAAATCCGAATCAAAGTCCAATTTAAATCTAATTAAATTCTATCTTTTATTTTAAAATCAAATAAGATAATTCAAATTCCAAATATGGATATTAATTTAATCTATTTAAATAAATCCAAAAATTAAATCAAGATTTAAATGGCCACAATAACTTCCAAATATATTTTTCAAAATACCAATAATAATAATTTCAAAAATAATAAATATTTTTAAATATCTTTTTGAATAATAAATTTTTAATATTAATAAATCTTAAAAAATATATTTTTATTTAAAATAGACTAATAAATAATTACGAAATATATGTATGCACAAATATTCTTTACATAATTATGCTTTTCTAGTATACAAAAATTATTATTTATTATTAATAACTTTTAGAAATGACGTAAAAATAACAAGCTTAGAAATGATAGCAAAACTAATTATTATATCTATTATTTGAAACTATAAAAAAATAGAACAAAATATTTTTCTAAAATATATACGATCGCACATATTCGCACTCGTCGAGCAATTACGAAAAATAAAATTTCGTGCACGACGTACAATACGACTACGCGACGTACAATACAAAATTTTAAATCAGTACCAAATTTAATAAAAAATAGTACAAATTTAGGGGTTTTACACAAGGCCTCAAAGGGTGCCATTTGGATACTAGCCTGGAAACTATTGTTATAGGAGAACTCTACTAGATGCAGGTGATCTTCCCACGAACCACCGAAGTCAAGCGTACAAGACCGCAACATATCTTCAAGAGTCTGAATCGTGCGCTCCGACTGACCATCTGTCTGCGGATGATATGCTGAACTGAACTTGAGACGAGTCCCCAAACTCTCTTGAAGACTCCGCCAAAAGTGCGATGTGAATCTTGAATATCTGTCTGATATGATACTAACTGGCACTCCATGCAATCTGACAATCTGCCTGAGGTACATCTCTGCTAGCTGATCTGTCAACTGACCAATTCTAAAGGGAAGAAAATATTTTTCATGTATCTCTGTTGCGTAGGTATGTCCCAGATCCGAGTCACATCTTCGATCATTCTGAGCTGGTCGTCGGTACCGACCTGACTTACGAGAAGCAACCCGTATCCATTTTGGATCGGCGAGAGAAGGTGCTCAAGAACCGGACTATTAATCTTGTCCGCGTCGTTTGGGGCCATCACTCACCGGGAGAGTCGATATGGGAGCGTGAGGATGAGATTCGATCTCGATATCCGTACTTGTTCGACTCGGAAGGTATATTTATCCTTATGCCATTGTAATATGTTTTTCCATTTTTACTGCACCCGCTAGGGTGGATGATTATTTTCTAATGCCTGCTGGAATTGACGGAATTGCATGTGTAGTTAGTCGTGTAATTAGTATCTTGCTTGCCTTGATTTCACTATCTTATCTTGGCGGAAATTTCGAAGACGAAATTTTTCTAAGGAGGGTAGAGATGTCACTCCCCGATCCCGATATACGTATTATTTTGTGAGTCTTGTACATGGTATCCTGTATTTAGCATGTGCATAATTCTATTTTATTATTAATGGTTGCATGTAGCCTTTAAGCATGTCATTAGTGGAATGGTTAGAGCATGTAAAGATTAGGGTTTTCTTAAGCCAACCCAACCCATATATATATATATATATATATATATATATATATATATATTCTCTTTCTCACTCTCTCTCCTAATTCACTCTTCCATTTATTTCCCTCAACCACCACCACCACCACCATTAGGCAAGTACAACTTGCTCAAAAGTGGAGATTTGTGCATTTTTATCCTTGATTTTTGTTTATATTGTTCTTCTCATCATCCTCTACAAGTTTAGTACTTGATATTTTTGGCTTTGATAGATGGGTTCTTGTAGATCTAAATTTATGTCATTTTTGGTTTTTCTTGGTTTTGATCTATTAAACTTGCTTGTTTTCAAAATCTAGTTGTTCCATGTGGTAGAGCATTTTATTTTACCCAAATTTAACCTTTGAAAAGTTAGATTTTGTTTTGTTTTGATCGAGTTGTGCAAGTTTGGAATTCATGGGTTCCCTGGCCATTCTTTTCGGATTTTTGGAGAAGGTGATCAGTCTCGGCCGCATGACCCTCGGCAGCATGCAGTCTTTGGCCGCATGACCCTCAGCCGCATGCAGTTTTTGGCCGCATGAGTCTTGGCCGCATGACCCTCGGCCGCATGCAGTCTTTGGCTGCATGAGCCATGAGCCGCATGACCCTTGGCAGCATGACCCTTGGCCCGCATAAGCCATGAGCCACATGAGCCATGAGCCGCATGACCCTTGGCCGCATGAGCCATGAGCCGCATGACCCTTGGCCGTAGGAGCCACATGAGTCTTGGCCGCATACACCCTTGGCCGTATGAGGCATGAGCCGCATGAGCTTGGCCGCATGACCCTTGGATGCATGAGCCGCATGAGTCTTGGCCGCATGGACTCTCGGCTGCATACGTACTTGTGTCTTGGTCCTCATTCCTGATATGACTATCTATGTGAGTGCTGGATAACCCTATATGTGTACTAAGGTGATATCTATGTGAGCACCGAGGTGCTATCGTATGCGCTAAGTGTTACTACGTGATACCTGCCAGTACATCCAAGAGTCCAACATTTACATATCGAATGGTCGGTAGCAATGACGTGGTATGTGTTGTGTGTTGCATTACACCAGGAAGGGGTACATACGTATGACTCCATGAGCCAGTACGGATCCCTTCTTGGGGTACTCGTACATCATACAACATCTAGGGGAGTGAGCATGTGACCACGACATGTGAACTCCAAGGATAACCTAGGGATTAAATAGGTAACTGATTTGGTAGATGCGTTGGGTGGAAAGAATTCCGAGATCGTGCCATACTAGTCACCCCAGGTCCAGTCCTGACGTGTCGGGTTGGCCGCCACGGATATGGTTTCATTTGTCTTTAGCAGATGACTATATCCGACTTCTATGAGCTATGTGTTATATGTTTAGTACAGTAGCCCTCCGGGGGACCGGTGCATGATCAATGTGCTATATGTCTAATAGTTTGGCTAGCCCTACTGGGTTGACACGATCTGAGGATTCCTTTTAATCAGTATCGCGGGGATAACTCTGCCAAATATGGAAAGTCGCAGGAATGAATGGCCGCCTGAAAAATGACTTGACTGTGCCTTGTACCTTCCGTTGGTAGTCGAGGGACATGGACTGTCTTGGTGCGTGGTCCAACCCACGTCCTTATTTGGTTGTTGGGTTGGCCTTTCGTGCTATGACAGGCTGTGGACCGAGGTTACGACCGGAAGCCTTTATTATTGCTAGTATTATTATTCTATGCTTGGATTTTATCTCACTCTTTTGTGCTCCCTTGTGGTACTTGCTATTCGGGACTGGTCCCGCTGGTTTTCTTTGGCCAGATCTCGTAGCAGAGCCTGAGGATCCGACCTTCCTCCCAGACGTCAATGGTGCATACTAGGAGCATGGCTGGCGGGGGGCTCGAGTGGGTTTCTTCTCCACCACTCTAGTTTTTATCTCTTATGTTCTGGCATTTAGCCACCGGCACCTGTTTAGCCGGTTAATATGGATATTTTGTCTGTTGCATAATTATAATTAAATAAGACTGCAGCTGAATACGATTATGTACCTATGACTTTCTGGGCTAGCTAACTTATAAAGCTAGATCCCCATGATCATTTTGATGAAGTGTCGGGGACGCCTTACTGCTTTATCATATATGCTCATTAATTGTTACTTTCTTGTTTTGAATGATTGAGACATAGATGCTCTATGAGACCATAGGAGACTTGATTGTAGCATATACCCCCTTGTCTCTTGACAGCCACGATCGCCGTATGACGTTTGCATACCTCATATGGAGTAGCTGGCCTAGTCCGTCTCCGTATTTCGGTTCTGGGGCATGACAAGGTTTTATTGGTGGCCTATGCAGGTCTGATTTTCAGACTTGTAGGGTGTTACTATTATAAGAGTCTCAATCAAAACTTGTTCCCTTTGAATCTCTTGCCTCGATTTCTCTTTCCTTACCTTGATTGATAACCTGAATTGCATCCTCGAATCTTGCTCGTCCTGTCATTTTATATCATGTATCTTTTCCTATAGTGGTGCTTTTTTCTCAGTAGCTGGCGAGGCCAACATGGAGGAATGTCCAGTAGGGCATGGCTCGACGGGGCAGCAGCAGAAAAGAATACCTTCTCCTGACCAGATCCGAGTGGAAGTGATATCAGGGCCAGTGGAACCGCAAGTTCTAGAAACTTCCGCACCCCCGCGGTACCGGCAGCGACGACAGTACATGATGCTGCAACACTCCTGGAGGTCATCTGGGGATTTCTGGCCACTAAACAGGGTCAGGTGGCAGCCCATCAACAACAGCAGACCCAGCAGCTGGAACAGAATGTGCTACTGAATCAGGGGTTATAATTAGCCCTTGAGAGAAGTGTCAGGAATGATTCAGGAGCGTCGGGGAGGTTTTGTCGACTTAACTCGAGATACTTTGACGACATGGAGGATGCTTAGCTTCAGGATATTGAGGCCATATTGACCGCAACAAAGGTTCCAACAGAAGAGAAGGTTGACCAAGTCAGACTGTTACTTCAGGATCTCGCGAGCGACTGGTGGGCATCAGAAGAGGTTAAAATGAGGCATCATGTTACTTGGGATAGCTTCAGTACCAGATTCAAGGCCAAGTACTTTGGCGTGGTAGCACGGTATGAGCTGCAACAGAGGTTTATCAGTCTCAAGCAGGCGGGTAAGAAGGTGGATGGATATGCAGCGGAGTTCTGCAGACTGAGTTGGTTTGCACCGACGATGGTGGCTACGGAACCAGAGAAGGCTATGAGATTCCAGCAGGGACTTCATTTAGAGATTCTATAGCTAGTAGAAGGGCACGACTATCAGACTTTTGATGCCGTTTTAACGGCAGCTCGGAGGTATGAACTCACCCAACAAAGGTTGGCGACAAGGCATGAGGACCAGAAGAGGTCTCATCCCCAGAGTAGGGGCGGAGGAGCAGTACAGCAAACATCGGCACCAGCACCCGGCATCCATATTAATGAGTCAGGAGTGCCGCGGAGGACGACGGTATCAGAGATAACAGCACCAGCTCGACATCAGCAGCCGAGGAATCAGCAGCAGCGTAAGGGGGCGCCTATTGGATGTACTTACTGCGGTAAGGGAGGGCACACTAGGGATGTGTGTCGTTCAGCTAATGAGTTGTGCATGAGGTGTGGCAGTCCATACCACAGGATTGCCAATTGTCCTATGATGCAGAGGCCATGAGGGATAGTTCAGCAGTTTTCGGTGTTGCCAGCTCTGGGGGCAGCACCGAGCAGAGGACCAACAATGGTCGTAAGGCCGCTAGCCCAGCGTCTGCCGACACAGGCTCATATGTTTCGCTAGACGCAGAACCAGGAAGGCCAGCAGAGGCCACAACAACAGCATGGACGAGAAAGATAGCAGCAGGGAGCTCAGCAAGGCCAGGGCCATGGCTTCACCTTATCACTGGAGGATGCACTAGCTTCAGGCAACGTGGTTGCAGGTAATGTTTCTGTTACCTTTTTTTCCTGCAGTAGCATTGTTTGATTCAGTGTAAAATCCCTAAATTTCTACTATTTTTTAAATAAATTTGATACTGATTTTTTATTTTTGTATATTGTACATCACGTAGTTGTATTGTACGTCGTGCGCAAAATTTTGTTTTACGTAATTGCTCGACTAGTACGACTATGTGCGAGCATACATATTTTTGAAAAATATTTGTTATATTTTCATAGTTTCGAAATTATATAGATAATAATTATTTTTAGCTATCGTGCCTAAATTTTCAAGTTTATGATTTTAATTATGAAAAGCTTTTCATTTATACAGATATAATAATAAATAATTTTCCTATAAAATGGTATATTAGAAAAGTATATTTATGTAAATATTATTTGGACATACATATATATTTTGTAATTATTTATTAGTTTATTTTTAAATAATAATATAATTTTTGAAATTATTATTATTAGTATTTTGGAAAATATATTTTAAAATTATTGTGGCGATTTAAATCTTGATTTAATTTTATGAATTTATTTAAATAGTTAAATTAATATATATATTTGAAATTTGATTGATTTTAAACTAAAGGATGGAATTTAACTAGAATTAAATTGATTTAGATTTGGATTGAAATTTATTGAATTTGATTTAAAATAAATAGAGGAATTATCTAAAGGGATTTGCAATTATCATAATTCTTATCTAAATAGTAGCTTCCACCTCCTATATAAGGAGAGCCTCATTATTCTCTATTCCATTAATTTTCTCCACCTACAAATGTGTTTGTACATCGTGTCCGTGCACATCAAGCCATATCCATTCACTTCTTCTATTTTTCATCCAAATTGATTAATGTTCTCATTAAAGAAATTTTCTTTTTCCTTCCATCTATTTTCTATTATCACAAATTCTTACTATCCTTTTACCGATCAACCAAGTCCGTCTACCATAGTAGTCCTTAAATTTCGAGTATGAAAATTTTCAAAGGTGGATAGATTTGTAACTCATCTTCCCGAAATTATTATTTTTTCAATTATATCTATATATTTTAATTTCGTGTTTAAAAGTAATTCTCGTAAAAATTTTGTAAAAGATATTTTGTGATTACTTTTATTACCAAAAAAATAGTTTTAAATTAATGGTTTGAAATAATGTTTCTAAAAAAAATGTTCTCGAATTTTTTATTTGAAATATAAAATATCCTTTTATTATTTTTGGTCTTCTAAAAATTGGTTTTAAGCAAAAATGAGCGATAAAAGGTTTTTTTTTTGTCTATTTATTTTTAAATAACGATTTGGATTTATAAAAGTAAGTTTTATAATATTTAATGACATCGAGTATTATTTTGATATGTTAATCAGTTATTTGATTATATTTGAATTTATTTAAATTATCTTGATGGTTATCAACTATACGTTAAATTATGTTGATAATTTAAATATTGTTTAAAATACTTACGATGACTAATTGGAGCATTACGATTTGTCTAATCTAGATTTGAAATGTTATTTGATTAAATAATTTATTTATTATTTGATTTAAATTATTTTGATAAATATTAGATATTATTTTAAAGTTATTATGTTGAGTTTGATTTGGATTTGGATTCATATGATTTGAATTATTTGATAATATAGAATAATACTTAAAGTTATTATGGTGATCATTTAAAGGATTGCAATCAAATTGATTTGTTTTTTTAAATAATTTATTTGATTTAAATTTATGGAAAGATTTATCCATTAGAAATTCTTATCATATTGGAATCATATCTAACATTAATTAGATCATTTTTTTATTTAAATCAAATCCTATCTAATTTAGGAGAAAAATCTGAAATAAATACCTATATAAACCCGATACATCCTCCTTCTATCAGCCATAATTCGAAATTATTTTTAGTCCAATAGAAACTCTAAAATTCGTCATTAGAATTCAGCCCCGCTTTTTAGCAGCAAGAACAACTTGGAACGACGATATCTCCTAGCTCCGAACTCCGTTTTGCCTCCAGTTTTTTTTAAAAGAAGCGTATCGAGGTAAGGTTTCTAAAAAAGATTTTAATAAACAAAATTCATTTTGTAGATTTCTACAAAACTGTTTGAGTATCTAGTGTCCCAAAAATAAACGTGTTTCAGTATTTTTGCGATTTCGGGAGATTGCGGAAACGAAAATGTGATCCGTTTAGTTTTTCGAAAAGCTAATACGAAAACCTATACCATATCCTAACTTCAGAATTTATTAAATAAATGTAATAGGTACAGTATTGGTTATAATTAGATAATAGACTATTTTCAGCATCTGAAGTTGTTCATGCACCTTCCTCTTTGTGCGTTGTTGTTGATTCGTCGCCAGGATATTATCTTACCTCACTCGGACATCAGGCAAGACATCTTGCCTTTACTGTTTAATTTCTTGCTCAATATCATGCATATTTTATTTCTTGTTCTTTCAAAACCATATGTAGTTGCAAATTATTATACTTTAGTTTTCTTTATGCACTTGGCCTAGAGTTAAGGGACCACCTTTGTTTGTGCCGCATTCATTGACTCGACACATGTGTGCCACGATGTCATGTGTCTCATATAGATTCGGGCTTGCGTATCGACCGTACATCGGTGCGTACAGGACAAGCGTTAGGATATAACTGCTAATATAGTTGTCTAGAAGACTTAGCGGTTATTAGAAATATCGTGGTATGGATTCAGCACGAGTAGTGCATGGGGAGGGTGAAGACAGTTATTAGGCGCAGGGGCTTTCACACATTTACTTTTTTCTAGCTGCCATTTGTGACTCAGCCGAGAGCTAGTGTGCCGTGCACTTATTTACTTTTCTCCAGATGCCACTAGTGCCTCGGTTGAAACACAAATGTGTCGTACATTTACTTTCCTCTAGCTGCCGTTAGTGACTCACCCAAGAGCTAGTGGCCGTGCATTTATTTTTCTCTAGATGTCCCTTAGCTCTCACTCGAGTGCTAATGGGCCGTGCATTTACTTTTCTCTAGACGCCACTAGTGCCTTGGTCGAAACGCTAACGCATCGTGTTTCTAGTCTCGAGAGCCCTTGTGTGGAACGTTGTCTTCAAATTGCATTTACACATAGAATGGTTAATGACCTTTATCTGTTTAGACATATACTTTTCTGTTGAGCTTTGTTTATTCAGTTATTGGCATGATATTATGTGTCTTGTTACGTCCCTCTGAGGACCTGGTTATCTCGCCAGGTGTGTTCTCTTGTCTTACGCAGGTGTTCTAGCTCTAGCCGTGATCATTGCTATATCTTCGAGGATGATTGCAATTGGATCGTCTTCGCTTCGCTCGCCAAATTTATTTCATTTTCTATGTATTTTTTCTTACTTGTTGGTAGTGGATTTGTCTCCGCCCAACATATTGCATAAATACCTTTCCATAGATGATTATATAAATTCTTTATTTTCCTTTATTTTGTGGATGAGATTAGTCGTTATGGTTTCTACTGCATTTTACAGCTTATGTATTCATACGAAGTTTCCGTATATTGTAGTGAACTTCGTATGTATACAGCTGACATGTCTACGTTCTTAGTCTTACGTACTTTAGGACTGGGGCGTTACATATTTTTGTGGTGGCCCATGCAGGTCTAGATAAATTGTTTGGTTACTTTACCGTACCAAGCAAGCCTGCGTATAGGATTAGAAGTCTAGGATCTCATCCACATACTTGACCTCTTTCCTCGATCCCATATTTGAATTACCGTTCAACTCATCAATTGCATCTTACTTGATTCCTCCTATCATTATTCTTATCTTTCCTTCGTGTTCACTAGAGATTGACCCTACTAGTTAGATATCCCAAACACTATTAGTTTAATTCTTTTAAGTTGGGTAGAATGCTTTATGACCTAGTAATCCCTTTGTCCTTGTGACCTATATTAGTAAGTTCACTTAGATTCTAGAATTTAGAGGACCCTACCCCATCTAGTTAACCAAGGACTTGGACAAGAAGACTATAGGACGCCTGTATAAAGACCATCACAGGATATGACTTAGATCCTTTAGAAGTTCGACTATACTTCCTCTCAATTTTAAACTCTCGTGCCTATATTTTTACTATCTAGACTAATGATGCTAATGTAGCCTAGTTTTTACAAGCTAAATTCTTTATCAAGCTTGTTCATGACATATGTTATTGGAGGCCTCCGCTAACGTATTGTCTACTCAGAACCGGTGCATGATGGTCTGATCAACCTAGTGCACTTTGGTTTGCTTACATCTATCGTTCTACGTGGATGGAGACATAGTTAAACTTGCCCTCTAGTGTCCCATCCGTGACTGCCTTGGCAACTCCTTTTGAATTATTCGGTCGCCTTTGAACCACGTATTCGTATTCGATAACGCCTCCTTCGAACTCTATATTGCTTTCGCCTTCACCTATTTTAGAAGGACGAAGGCGTTACACTAGAACTTCCTCTAGCCATCCTATCGACTATGACCGTTCTCACTCGATGTTGCTATATCTTCATCCTAAACTGCTTGTCATTTTTTCGGCCCTATATTTACTATCATGACCTTCTAATCGCTTAATTTAGGAGTAAAATTAAATTCGTTCTCTTAAATCGTGCCCTCAACCTACTCTCAAAACATATCTTTTTAGGTCTTCCATTTATCCTCTTGATACCATATTACTCTTTGCATGTTATCATGACTAACTTTAACCCTTAACTTTTTAATTGTTGCTTACAACTTATGACCCTCATTCACTACCCACGACCATACCCGTATTATTTTTCTAAGATCTAGATCGGAACTTCTTACGACATAATTTTGTTGAGCCTTATAATTGATTGTTCCCCACCGATACCCCCTTGTGTCTTTTCACCCTCCTACTAATTCTTAATTTCGAGAACAAAATTCTTTTAAGTTGGGTAGGATGTAAAACCCCTAAATTTCTACTATTTTTTAAATAAATTTGATACTGATTTTTTATTTTTATATATTGTACATCGCGTAGTTGTATTGTACATCGTGCAAAATTTTTTGTTTTTCGTAATTGCTCGACTAGTACGACTATGTGCGAGCGTACATATTTTTGAAAAATATTTTTTCTATTTTCATAGTTTCGAAATAATATAGATAATAATTATTTTTAGCTATCGTGCCTAAATTTTCAAGTTTATGATTTTAGTTATGAAAAGCCTTTCATTTATACAGATATAATAATAAATAATTTTCCTATAAAATGATATATTAGAAAAGTATATTTATGTAAATATTATTTGGACATACATATATATTTCGTAATTATTTATTAGTTTATTTTTAAATAATAATGTAATTTTTGAAATTATTATTATTAGTATTTTGGAAAATATATTTTAAAATTTTTGTGGCGATTTAAATCTTGATTTGATTTTATGGATTTATTTAAATAGTTAAATTAATATATATTTGAAATTTGATTGATTTTAAACTAAATGATAGAATTTAATTAGATTTAAATTGATTTAGATTTGGATTGAAATTTATTGAATTTGATTTAAAATAAATAGAGGAATTATCTAAAGGAATTTGCAACTATCATAATCCTTATCTAAATAGTAGCTTCCACCTCCTATATAAGGAGAGGCTCATTATTCTCTATTCCATTAATTTTCTCCACCTACAAATGTGTTTGTGCATGGTGTCCGTGCACATCAAGCCATATCCATTCACTTCTTCTATTTTTCATCCAAATTGAATAATGTTCTCATTAAAGAAATTCTATTTTCCTTTCCATCTATTTTCTCTTATCACAAATTCTTACTATCCTTTTACCGATCAACCAAGTCCGTCTATCCTATTAGTCCTTAAATTTCGAGTACGAAAATTTTCAAAGGTGGGTAGATTTGTAACTCATCTTCCCGAAATTATTATTATTTTTAATTATATCTATATATTTTAATTTCGTGTTTAAAAGTAATTTTCGTAAAATTTTGTAAAAGATATTTTGTGGTTACTTTTGTTACCAAAAAATAGTTTTAAATTAATGGTTTAAAATAATGTTTCTAAAAAAAATATTCTCGAATTTTTATTTGAAATATAAAATATCTTTTTATTATTTTTGGTCTTCTAAAAATTGGTTTTAAAAAAAAATGAGCGATAAAAGGTTTTTTTTGTCTATTTATTTTTAAATAACGATTTGGATTTATAAAAGTAAGTTTTATAATATTTAATGACATCGAGTATTATTTTGATATGTTAATCAGTTATTTGATTATATTTGAATTTATTTAAATTATCTTGATTGTTATCAACTATACGTTAAATTATGTTGATAATTTAAATATTGTTTAAAATACTTACGATGACTAATTGGAGCATTACGATTTGTCTAATCTAGATTTGAAATGTTATTTGATTAAATGATTTATTTATTATTTGATTTAAATTATTTTAATAAATATTAGATATTATTTTAAAGTTATTATGTTGAGTTTGATTTGGATTTGGATTCATATGATTTGAATTATTTGATAATATAGAATAATACTTAAAGTTATTATGGTGATCATTTAAAGGATTACAATCAAATTGATTTGTTTTTTTAAATAATTTATTTGATTTAAATTTATGGAAAGATTTATCCATTAGAAATTCTTATCATATTGGAATCATATCTAACATTAATTTGATCATTTTTTTATTTAAATCAAATCCTATCTAATTTAGGAGAAAAATCTGAAATAAATACCCATATAAACCCGATACATCCCCCTTCTATCAGCGATAATTCAAAATTATTTTTAGTCCAATAGAAACTCTAAAATTCGTCATTAGAATTTAATCCCGCTTTTTAGCAGCAAGAGCAACTTGGAACGACGATATCTCCTAGCTCCGAACTCCGTTTCACCTCCATTTTTTTAAAAGAAGCGTATCGAGGTAAGGTTTCTAAAAACATATTTTAATAAACAAAATTCGTTTTGTAGATTTCTACAAAACTGTTTGAGTATCTAGTGTCCCAAAAATAAACGTGTTTCAGTATTTTTGCGATTTCGGGAGATTCCGGAAACGAAAATGCGATCCGTTTAGTTTTTCGGAAAGCTAATACGAAAACCTATACCATATCCTAACTTCAGAATTTATTAAATAAATGTGATAGGTGCAATATTAATTATAATTAGATAATAGACTATTTTCAGCATCTGAAGTTGTTCCTGCACCTTCCTCTTTGTGCGCTGTTGTTGATTCGTCGCCAGGACATCATCTTACCTCACTCGGACATCAGGAAAGACACCTTGCCTTTACTATTTAATTTTTTGCTCAATATCATGCATATTTTCTTTCTTGTTCTTTCAAAACCATATGTAGTTGCAAATTATTATACTTTAGTTTTCTTTATGCACTTGGCCTAGAGTTAAGGGACCGCCTTTGTTTGTGCCGCATTCATTGACTCGACTCATGTGTGCCACGATATCACGTGTCTCATATAGATTCGGACTTCTGTACCGATCGTACATCGGTGTGTACAGGACGAGCGTTAGGATATAACTGCTAATATAGTTGTCTAGAAGACTTAGCGGTTATTAGAAATATCGTGGTGTGGATTCAGCACGAGTAGTGCATGGGGGTGGGTGAGGACAGTTATTAGGTGCAGGGGCTTTCACACATTTACTTTTCTCTAGCTGCCATTTGTGACTCAGCCGAGAGCTAGTGTGTCGTGCACTTATTTACTTTTCTCTAGATACCACTAGTGCCTCGGTTGAAACACAAATGTGCCGTGCATTTACTTTCCTCTAGCTGCCGTTAGTGACTCACCCAAGAGCTAGTGGCCGTGCATTTATTTTTCTCTAGATGCCCCTTAGCTCTCACTCGAGTGCTAATGGGCCGTGCATTTACTTTTCTCTAGACGCCACTAGTGCCTTGGTTGAAACGCTAACGCGTCGTATTTCTAATCTCGAGAGCCCTTGTGTGGAACGTTGTCTTCAAATTACATTTACACATAGAATGGTTAATGACCTTTATCTGTTTAGACATATACTTTTCTATTGAGCTTTATTTATTCAGTTATTGGCATGATATTATGTGTCTTGTTACGTCCCTCTGAGGACCTGATTATCTCGTCAGGTGTGTGCTCTTGTCTTACGCAGGTGTTCTAGCTCTAGCCGTGATCATTGCTATATCTTCGAGGATGATTGCAATTGGATCGTCTTCGCTTCGCTCGCCAAATTCATTTTATTTTCCATGTATTTTTCCTTACTTGTTGGTAGTGGATTTATCTCCGCCCAATATATTGTATAAATACCTTTCCATAGATGATTATATGAATTCTTTATTTTCCTTTATTTTGTGGATGAGATTAGTCGTTATGGTTTCTACTGCATTTTACAGCTTATGTATTCATACGAAGTTTTCGTATATTGGAGTGTACTTCGTATGTATACAGCTGGCATATCTACGTTCCTAGTCCTACGTACTTTGGGACTGGGGTGTTACATTCAGGGGCTACCCAATCTTTTATATCTGCACGATTTGCGACACGTATTGGATTGAAATTCGAGGCATTGCCAGAGAGGATGAATATACTCACTGGTAATGGGCTCGTAGGAGTTAGCAGAGTGTGCTTAGCATGTCTGGTCGTAGTGTATGGGCGATTATTGCCCGCATCTTTAATTGAGTTTGTCACGACCCGCACCCGCTTTTCGGATACGGGCTCGTGAGCAAGCCAGCTACGTATCAAGCGAACTCCAGCCCGACTCGAATACGTAAATGCTGTCAAGTCTATGGTATACTGCCAATTCATGGCAATGAAATCTATATCTCAAATCCACAAGTGTAATACAATTATGAATGAACAACTATGGGTCATGGTCTGCAGCCCACTAGCATATATGTCCGATAAGACTCAAAGAATATAACAAGAGTCTCTAAAGTGAATCAATAAGTAGGATATCTCATGATAAGGAATGTAAAGCACGAAAGAATAACAAGGTAATATCACTGACAAATACATGAATCATGCATCACAATCATCTACCATCCCGCTTTGCTAACTAACTCCATGCAGTCACTAAACCTGAAGAGATCATAAGGTCCTCAGGGGACATAGCAAGATACATAAAAATATGCCTATCTAGCTGTGTAATCATGCATGATAATATAAACATGATATAAACAAGGAACGACACTTAACATGACAAGAGACTACGACCAAAATTGTTAACAAGTGAATTTCGACAGTGGCTACTGACAGGTGACTATGAACTGGAATACAAGAACAATTACACGTAACTGAACTGCTGGATGAACAAGTGAACACAAGATCAATGGAATACCAAGCCCTTACCCCGAGTGGACTTGCAGGTTTGAACTAATCACTAACCCTCGCCCCGAGTGGGCTTGCAGGTTAGTTCACGGCAAGGCACCCTCGTCCCAAGTGTGGACTCTCTGGTGCATGTACAACATCCCCGTCCCGAGTGTGGACTCACGGATGTAAACAGATCAAGACAAACACCTTCGTCCCGAGTGGACTCTCTGGTGCCAAGGAAACAAACACCCTCGTCCCAAGTGTGGACCCTCTGGTGCAATGGATCAACCCTTGTCCCGAGTGTGGACTCTCTGGTTAAGGAAAAACGATACAGGGAAATAGCAGTTCAACTATACGTACTCGTTCCAAGATACGACTCAGTCAGGGTACAGGTGAGACAAGGTATAACTCATTAAGACACAGGTAAGGACTGCTCTAGCATGGACTATATTGTGAACAAGCTGGTATACTACACTATCAAGTCAAGCAAGATAATAAACAGGTGAACATGGTATAAAGAAAACATATCAAATCAATTTAACTAGAGAACTAAAGATAACATATAAATCCATCACAACTAGAGAACTGGATAATAACATATAAAATAAAAGACTATAAGCATGTAATTAAACTGTAGAGGAAGGCAAGATATCTTGCCTGGTGGTAGCGCGAAGATCCCATAATATACCGTCAACTGGTACGCCATAAAGTCCAAATCTCACAACTATTTATGAAAGCTGAAACGGACAATGCCAACATTCTCAGAATAGTCAAATTAGCTAGGATTGCCTATCCTTAAGTCCAATTCTAGATACAGGGGTAAAACGGTTATTTCGGGCCAAAACGGTGTCCGCCGTTGGACCCGTTTTGCCCCGAAACGTGCCAGAGTCAATGGTCTCTAAATTCGTCAAACTATATGTCTATGGATTTTTTTTTGATGGCACGAACCCAGCCATATGTCCAAAATTGGATTCCGGCAGGCCGTGCACAAAATTGCCCGTTGAATCGGATCGTGGGGCCCACAAAACGGCGATCCGATCAACTATCTCAGAATCGGACCAAACTTGGCATACATGACCAGAAAAATAATACAGTCCTGTTGGCACAAGTTTCATCTCGATTTGACGAACGTGCACAAAGTAATTAGAAAATTTTGAAAAGACAGATACGGTAAATTTTGACGGATACGTATCAAATTCGTCGCGCACACGCAAATAATTTGAATTTCTTCAAAGCCTACACGTCCATGAAGTCGATACGCACCTTTCGATGCTTTTGGTTCACGACCACGACGCCTGGTTTGGCGGGACGGATCCCGTATCGGAAAATTTTAATGTTTT
This sequence comes from Iris pallida, assembly GCA_029216955.1. Lineage (NCBI taxonomy): Eukaryota > Viridiplantae > Streptophyta > Magnoliopsida > Asparagales > Iridaceae > Iris > Iris pallida. Next base: position 964,813 of record JANAVB010009197.1, read on the forward strand.
AAAAACAGATTTTTGAAAAACTTTAACCTAATTTTGAACAAAAACTATTAGTCACAAAAAAAAAAACTAATTAATGGGTTTTAATCTCGGTTAGGTTGTCTTTAAATCTATTCAAGTGGATTTCGAAATCGATTAATGGTTTGCAAGAAATCGAGACTCAAACTAGGGACTTTGGGACAGTCTCTATACCCAGGAACTCGAGATTTTTTCTCGATTTTGGCACTCGATTCTCGTCGCGTACACAACGAAATAAAATTTTCTACTTGGAGGGAAGCAAAGCCGTAAATGTTGTTTATATACCTGTCGAATTGGTTCGCAAAACGAGAGAGCGTGCAGGGAGAAGCGACAACGTGAAGTTGATATGCTGCCGCTGTTGTTGTTACTGCTGCAACTGCTTTGGCGGTGCTTGGTCGTGCGTCTGCCGGCCGGCGGTGGCCCAGGGCGGGGCGCGGAGGTGGCTGGGGGTGCGTGCAGGTGTCAGGTTGGTTTAGGGTTTAGATTTTTTGGAGGATTCTCTCTCTACCCCTCTCTCGTTCTATATATAGAACGTCGGGTGCGGCTGGGTTTAGCTCGGGCTCGGCTCGGTTTGGGCTTTCCACAAGCTGCCGTTGCTCTATTTTTTTATTAACCCTCTTTTTCATTATTCCTATATATATATATATATATATATATATCTATATATATATATATATATATATATATATATATATCCTCATATAATCCTATATATGTATACACAACAAATAACATCTCTATATATTTATTAATTTATGTGTTTCTCTCTATATATATGTGTTTCTCTCTCTCTCTATATATATAAATCTAAAATTTGGTAACATGATCACTCGTATTAGAAGCGATCATGGTGGCGAATTCGAGAATGCTGATTTTGAGCAATTTTGTGACACACACGGTTTCATACACGAGTTCTCCTGTCCTAGGACTCCACAACAAAATGGAGTTGTGGAATGTAAGAACAGAACTCTATCCGAAATGGCCAGAGTGATGTTAAACCAGTTTAGTCTACCCAAATATTTCTGGGCTGAAGCTGTCAATACAGCTTGCTTTGTTCTCAATAGAGTTCTAATTTGACCCAAATCGAAGAAGACTCCATTTGAGTTATGGTTTGATAGAACTCCCTCAGTTTCATACTTTAGAATATTTGGTTGTAAATGCTTTATTATCAATACAAAAGACAACTTGGGAAAATTTGATGAAAAGGCCGATGAAGGTATATTTTTAGGTTATGCGGCCAAGAGCAAAGGATACAGAGTCTTCAACAAACGAACAATGATCATCGAAGAATCAATCAACGTCACCTTTGATGAAATGAATCAAATGACTATCGATGACAGTGATGAAGATCTGCCTGCATTAAGCTCAACATCAGCTGATCCTCAACCAAGCTCTGCACTAGCTGAACCTCCTAGAGAAGATCCAGGAACCAGCTACCTTCAGAATCTACCGAAAAGGTTAAAATTTACAGCTGATCATCCAAAAGATTTGGTAATTGGTGATATTACCAAAGGAGTAAGTACTCGTACATCTAGTAGAGATATTGTTTCTAGTGTTGTATTTATTTCACAGCTAGAACCCAAAACTATTGATGAAGCATGTAGTGATAGTTTTTGGATAGATGCTATGCAAGAGGAATTAAACCAATTTGAACGGAATCAAGTTTGGGAACTTGTTCCCAGGCCTATTGATCATCCGGTCATTGGCACCCGTTGGCTATTCCGAAATAAACTGAATGAGAATGGTTTAGTGACTCGTAATAAGGCTCGACTCGCAGCTCAAGGATACAATCAAGATGAAGGTATCGACTACGATCAGACTTATTCCCCAGTTGTGAGATTAGAATCCATTCGCATGTTATGTGCATTTGCATGTTTTCATGATTTTAAACTATTTTAAATGGATGTCAAGAGTGCTTTTGTAAATGGTTTTATAAAAGAAGAAGTTTTTGTAGCACAACCTCCAGGTTTTACGGATTTCAAAAACCCTGATCATGTTTTCAAGTTGAAGAAAGACTTATACAGTTTAAAATAAGCCCGCGTGATTGGTATGATCGTCTAAGCTCTTTTCTACTTGACAACGGTTTTTTAAAAGGCAAGGTTGACACTACACTGTTTATTAAGTCTTTTAATGGCAAACTTATTTTAATTCAAATCTATGTTGATGATATTATATTTGGATCTACTGATGAATCTCTGTGTAAAGAATTTTCTAAGTGTATGCAGAATGAGTTTGAGATGAGCATGATGGGAGAGCTGAAATTCTTTTTCGGACTACAAATAAAACAAACTGACAATGGGACGTTCATAAACCAAGCCAAGTACACAAAAGACTTGCTAAAGAAGTTTGATCTGGACAATGTCAAACCTATTGGCACTCCAATGGCAACTTCAATAAAGCTTGATTCAGATGAACAAGGCAAGCCAGTCGACACACATAAGTATCGAGGTATGATTGATAGTTTACTTTATTTAACTGCTAGTCGTCCAGATATAATGTTTAGTGTTTGCCTGTGTGCACATTTTCAAGCTAACCCAAAGAAATCACATCTGTCCGCAGTTAAGCGTATCTTTCGATACCTTAAGAGCACTTCTTCTGTTGGCTTGTGGTATCCCAAAACTAAAGAGACAAGCCAATAAAGAGTCTGTCTGTCACCACAACTACGGTTGAAGCGAAGCGGTACTTAAGAGTTCCCCGGTGAACCTCCGCCAGCTGGGACAGTACTCCTACAGCTAATCTGAAACAGTTGCTGTGTATCGACATACAATCTATAAAATAATATTAATTATGTTAATTGAAGTTGAAATGACTAATCTTTGAATTAAATTTTTGAAATGAGACAATGAAAAAGAATGGCAAAAATCAACTATAAAGAACCCTAGGCGAATTCGGCCAGAGCTCTGACCGAATTCGGCCCGAGTTCGGTTGAGGGTGTCAGGTTATATAACCAGAACTCGAGAGCCCTTCTTCTTCATTGCTTCCAAACTACATCATAACAGCAGCAGCAGCCGCGAAGGAGCCCCGAACCCTAGTTCTTCACCACCCTCTTCCTTCCAATCCAAGTGGTGAAATCAATCCAAAATTTGGATTCGTGCGGAGTTCGTCGTTCTCTTCGACATACTTTGATTTCGGGAGGTATAACCCTATCTTTCTCCACTTTTCAATTAGTGTATTTTTACTTCAATTTACACAAATGGCACCCAAATTCAATCCTTCAAAGAGGAAGAAGATGACCCCCAGTGAGGAAGGGTCATATTCGCATCCGCATACGGATTCCCTCTTCTCGTCGGTCCAAACGAGCGACGGTGCGTTCGACGGGATTTTCTTTCAAACCCTAGACCAAGCCCTACTGTGGTATGGAGACTTCTCCATGAGATCCATATGCACAGGCGCTCCAGTCAAGTGGACTGTATTTCCTGATCATCGTCATTTCTTTGAGGCATTAGGGTTACATCTTTTTGTTAAAATCTGCTTCCCTATAGCAACTAATGCCATTAGATTATTTTATTGCAATCTCATATTAAATACTTTTGATGTGAGTACTCGTGTTGGAGGTATTGATATCAATTTCGATGATGACCTCTTAGCGGAGATCCTTGGTATCCCTAACGAAGGTGAACCGCTAGTTGACATCACTGAATTTGATTTCCCCGAAGGCACGACACTCGCCAGTTTCAAAGCGGAACTCTGTGCACCTGATAGAGTACGCTCTGGAAAGTTCAAGGCTAACAACCTGAACTTGTTTAACTATGAATTGCATCGCATCATCTATTCCACTATCCTTCTAAAATCTACTTCAAAGGATGATGTGACTTTTCTTGAGCTGTCCGCCATGTACTACATTCTTAAGGGGATTCCATTTTCTGCCCCTAAGACTATGATTCAGATGATGGGTCGTTGTCGTACAAGAGATAGAAATCTCTCTTACGCGATGATTCTTCCATGCATCTTTCAGCGCTTCGATATCGATCTGTCGACTTGTACTCAGGAACCTGAGCCCAAGTTTCTTCAGTTATCTCGTCGTAGCATGACTGCTTCAGCACCTCCTCCTGCTCCTCCTACTGCACCTCCTCCACCACCTCATCAGTATGCCATGACATTTGAGGGCATACATCAGCATTTATCTGCTTTGCACGTCTCGATGACGGACATGGCTCACGAACGTGAGTTCCGCGACGTCACCCGTTATCAGGCACTTGCAAATTCCTTAGCTGATCTTCGTTTCCCAGACTGGTCATTCAGCCGGTTCCATCCCTAGAGATCCAGCTTTCTCTGGTTACCGCTGTGAGGATGAGGCTGTTCATGCCTACTTCCAGCCCGATAATGCCTATGATTGGTACCGTCCTGATCGTGCTCCACCTCGTGACTTTGTTGGTGAGTTCTATGCTGGCGCCCCTCCTCATCCTTCTGGCGCTGGTACCTCTGGAGCTGGTCCTTCAGGACATGCTGGTCGAGCTGATGATGATGATGAGGAGATGTGACTATTTGATTTTGAGTGATATTTTATTGTTCACTTGGAAATGCTCCGACATTCCAAGTTATTATCAGTACTTTTTGATTATTATTAGCACTTTCTAGTTTGCTTCAGTACTCTGTTATTTTCATGGACATGTTTATTATGCCTCAGTTTATGGCATTCCAGTTTATTTCAGCACTATGTTTCAGTTTTAGTTTATGATAGCACTATCTCTTATATTGCTTCATTCTTTATAACTGTCTGTGAAATTACATGCCTGTGTGATTTTTTTTTAGACAATACATGCCTGTGATATTTCTCTTTTATTTCTGCCTTATTTCTTTTATATGTGTTTTCTCACTATTTGTTACTTATGCATTGATTGCGGAGGAGCTTTATCTTTTGCAATTATTTTGCTATGTGACAAAGGGGGAGAAAAATTAAAAGATCTAACATTTTTTTGAGATAATACAGGATATGAACAATTCTACTTTTTGATATTTTGAACAAGCTTAATGTTATATCATTTATAGTTTGTCAATTATCAAAATGGGGGAGATTGTTAGCCCATTGGTCATATGGTCAAACTGATTTTAATAATTGATCAAACTTTGTCTGGATATACGAAGCTAGTCGGGACATCTCGGACTCTTGGACATGATCAAGAATGGCTATCCACTGAATTCAAGACCGAAGATCTGTTTGCCTACTCGAGTCTGTAATTCCTTATGCAATATATTTTTTCATTTTATTTGAGTCTAGGAATATGTTGTACACCGAGTCGTACTGGCAAATAGGCTACCCTTAAATGAGTTCAAAATGTTTTTAAAATGACCTCTCAAAAAGATTTACAAAAAGGTTTTCAAAAAGGTTTTCAAAAATTACCAAAAAGCTTTTTCAAAACCCTAACTAAACCCTGACAGAACTCGGGCCGAGTTCGGCCAGAGTTCGGCCAGAGTTCGGTTGGTGGCCGTTGTGATTTTGAATCCTTGTTACTTGGTCCTCCTGCAGTTGCGGATTTGACCGAGATTTGCTCATAGAGTTCTATCCGAATTCTGTCCGAATTCTGTCAGAAGTCTGCCTTTGGAACACCTATAAATAGAGAAGGATTTCGATCATTTCAACTCACTCATTCACTTTCAATCTTCTCTCTATCTAAAGCATTCAGTCTTCCAAAGATTTTTCTTGAGCTTTAAATTTCAGATACCAAGCCAATTATAATCTTCTAGTCGATTTGCCAGTGCGGTACGGTCTAGAAGTTTCTGAGAGATTGTAATCAGAAGGCTTGATTGAAGAATATCTCTTCACATTTGAAGTTGGACGAGTTCTTCGTATCAAAGCTTGCGTTGTAGAAGTTGCAAGGACTTCGTAAGAAAACTTGCAGTTTTTCCAATAGTGGATTCAACTGGTAGCAAGAGTTCTACCGACTGGATTAGTCCTCAACAGAGGGAAACCAATATACATCGCTGTCTTTGCGTTTGTTCTCTTAACTCTGCCTTTACTTTATTTTAGTTGTGATTAATATTCTGTGATTATGCTGCTAATATTTTTTAATTAGAATTATTCCGCTGCCAACTCTATTCACCCCCCCTCTAGAGTATTACGCTTTACTATTTCTTTCCTACAATTGGTATCAGAGCGGGTTTTACAGGTAAAGCAAAGGTAACAGTGCAATTATTTATTCATTGTTATTTAGATCACAGCACAACACATGGCAACTGTGAAATTCACAAGTGAAGGCCAGGCCACAAACAGACCCCCACTGTTTGATGGTACGAATTATACCTATTGGAAAACACGGATGAGTTTCTTCTTGAAATCTCTTGACTTTGATTTATGGTCTATTGTTATTGATGGCTATCAAAAGCCACCTCGTATAAATGTTGATGGAGTTTTAGTTGAAAAACCCCATAGTAGATATACAGAGGAGGAAAAGAAAAAGGCCAGTCTTGACGCACGTGCTATTAATGCTCTATTTTATGCTTTAGACAGAACTGAATTTAACAGGGTGTCTATCTGCACAACGGCAAATGAAGTGTGGAAGCTACTTGAAGTCACACATGAAGGCACGACTCAAGTCAAAGAATTTAAAGTCAGCAGACTTACTCAAGAGTATGAGGTGTTCAAGATGAAGCCCAACGAAACAGTTACTCAAATGTTCGAAAGATTCTTGGATATTGTAAATCCTTTGTCCTCCCTAGGCAAAGAATACAGTAACCATGAAAAGATTCGCAAACTCCTGCAAGCACTTACTAAGAACTGGATTCCGAAGGCTACTGCAATCATTGAAGGGAACGACCTCACATCTATGTCCCTTGAAGTACTCATGGGTAAGCTACTCACTCATGAACTGGAGCTACAAGATTTTGAAGAGCCTGCACCAAAGGAGAAGACGATCGCTTTCAAGGCTTAGCACAGAAAAGCTGCTGAAGGTGACTCAGACAGCAGTGAATCTGATACTAAAGATCAAGCACTCCTAGCAAGGAAGTTCAAAAGATTCATGAGACATGAGAAGAGAGTCAAAGAAAACAACAGCAACAACTGGTATCAAGAAGATGCTGTCTGCTATGGTTGCAAGAAGAAGGGACACATAAAGAAGGATTGTCCCACAAACTCATCATCAAGCAAGAAGAGCAACAGGTATGAAAAAGGGAACCTGAAGAGATCAACATCTAGGAGATATGTCAATACCAGCATATGGCATGAAAGTGAAGCCAGCGACTCAGAAGACGAACAATCAGAAGACGCTGCAAACGTATGCTTTATGGCATCCGATCAGGTACCTACTGAACCTGTAGTTGATACTTATGATGACTTCACCTTTGAGCAATTAGGAGATGTCTTCAGTGACCTGATAACTGATTACAGGAAACTGCGTAGCAAGTATCAGACCTCTAAGAAGGTACTCAAAGAGTACAAAGGTAAAATAGGTAGACTTACCGACCTACTAGCTGAGGTTAGAAATAATGTTAGTGAGTCTGGTGAGCTTTCTTCAATAAAGCTCTTATTACACGAGACTACCAAGTCATCTGAAGAGAAAGACAAAGTTATTGACCAACTCAAGGAAGAACTTTCTAAAGAGAAGAAAAGTCTTCAAAGTGCACAAATCAGAATGGAAACACTCACTTCTGATTATACTAAGTTGTATGACACTTCCAAAAGATTGAAAATTAGGTTAGGAAAACAGCCTGAGCCTGCTGCTTCCTTCCATAATACGTGTCACTTACCGAAAAATCGAAACATTCCCAAGCCAAACACTGTCAGACCTAACCATATAAAACCTTTACCCCAAAAGGTTAAGCCCAAACAAGATTATAGGTATGCTTTCTTCTATACTAGAAAACCTAAACCTACCAACCATGCACACCACTCAGCTTTCAACACTCGACATGCATAATGTCATTATTGTGGCCTCATTGGTCATATTTCATCTGCATGTAGAATGAAAAAGCTTGTTGATTTAAATGTTTATGCTTGGATACCAAAAACTAACAATTCAGGACCCTACAAGAAATGGGTACCAAAAGTTTCATCTGCAAACTGTTTTGTAGGTGGAACACCCTTCACATGCGAGAAGCAAATGGATCCTCGACAGCGATTGCTCACGGCATATGACCGGTGATGCTACACTATTTACAACATTGTCGAAGAAAAAGAAGGAAGGCTGTCTCCTTCGGTAATAACTTGAAAGGGTATATTATTGGTATCGGTGATGTTGGTAAGTCTCCCTATCTTGTGATTAAGGATGTCTGTCTGGTTATCGAGTTGAAACATAATCTACTCAGCATAAGTCACCTACCTGATCATGGTTATGGAATCAACTTTGGCAAAGACAAATGTACTATAGTTGATAGCTCAACTGGTAGTACTATCTTTGAAGGTATCAGGGAAGATAATATATATGTTTTCTATTTGTTAGAAGAAACTAACATTTCAGGTAGATGCTTAATGGCTAAGAGTGATAAGAGTCATCTGTGGCACATGAGACTCGGTCACGCTAATATGGACACAATCTCGAGATTATCCACAAAGAAGCTAGTACACGGTTTACCAGACATAACATTCAAGAAGGATTCGGTATGCAGCCAATGTAAAAAGAACAAAGCTACCAGATCCACATTCAAATCTGTAAACACAGTATGTACTACTAGACCTCTACAATTGCTTTATATGGACTTATTTGGTCCTAGCAGAATTGCTAGCCTCAGAGGTAAGCTTTATGCTTTCGTAATTGTAGATGATTTTTCTAGATACACGTAGGTATATTTCTTGACACGCAAGAATGATGCATTATCCGAATTTGTCACCTTTTGCAAGAAAGTATATAATGAAAAAGGTTACATGATCACTCGTATTAGAAGCGATCATGGTGGCGAATTCGAAAATGCTGATTTTGAGCAATTTTATGACACACACGGTTTCATACACGAGTTCTCCTGCCCTAGGACTCCACAATAAAATGGAGTTGTGGAACGTAAGAACAGAACTCTATCCGAAATGGCCAGAGTGATGTTAAACCAGTTTAGTCTACCCAAATATTTCTGGGCTGAAGCTGTCAATACAGCTTGCTTTGTTCTCAATAGAGTTCTAATTCGACCCAAATCGAAGAAGACTCCATTTGAGTTATGGTTTGATAGAACTCCCTCAGTTTCATACTTTAGAATATTTGGTTGTAAATGCTTTATTATCAATACAAAAGACAACTTGGGAAAATTTGATGAAAAGGCCGATGAAGGTATATTTTTAGGTTATACGGCCAAGAGCAAAGGATACAGAGTCTTCAACAAACGAACAATGATCATCGAAGAATCAATCAACGTCACCTTTGATGAAATGAATCAAATGACTATCGATGACAGTAATGAAGATCTGCCTGCATCAAGCTCAACATCAGCTGATCCTCAACCAAGCTCTGCACTAGCTGAACCTCCTAGAGAAGATCCAGGAACCAGCTACCTTCAGAATCTACCGAAAAGGTTAAAATTTACAGCTGATCATCCAAAAGATTTGGTAATTGGTGATATTACCAAAGGAGTAAGTACTCGTACATCCAGTAGAGATATTGTTTCTAGTGTTGCATTTATTTCACAGCTAGAACCCAAAACTATTGATGAAGCATGTAGTGATAGTTTTTGGATAGATGCTATGCAAGAGGAATTAAACCAATTTGAACGGAATCAAGTTTGGGAACTTGTTCCCAGGCCTATTGATCATCCGGTCATTGGCACCCGTTGGCTATTCCGAAATAAACTGAATGAGAATGGTTTAGTGACTCGTAATAAGGCTCGACTCGTAGCTCAAGGATACAATCAAGAAGAAGGTATCGACTACGATCAGACTTATGCCCCAGTTGCGAGATTAGAATCCATTCGCATGTTATGTGCATTTGCATGTTTTCATGATTTCAAACTATTTCAAATGGATGTCAAGAGTGCTTTTTTAAATGGTTTTATAAAAGAAGAAGTTTTTGTAGCACAACCTCCAGGTTTTACGGATTTCAAAAACCCTGATCATGTTTTCAAGTTGAAGAAAGACTTATACGGTTTAAAACAAGCCCGCGTGCTTGGTATGATCGTCTAAGCTCTTTTCTACTTGACAACGATTTTTCAAAAGGCAAGGTTGACACTACACTGTTTATTAAGTCTTTTAATGGCAAACTTCTTTTAATTCAAATCTATATTGATGATATTATATTTGGATCTACTGATGAATCTCTGTGTCAAGAATTTTCTAAGTGTACGCAGAATGAGTTTGAGATGAGCATGATGGGAGAGCTAAAATTCTTTCTTGGACTGCAAATCAAACAAACTGACAATGAGACGTTCATAAATCAAGCCAAGTACACAAAAGACTTGCTAAAGAAGTTTGATCTGGACAATGTCAAACCTATTGGCACTCCAATGGCAACTTCAACAAAGCTTGATTCAGATGAACAATGCAAGCCAGTCGACACACATAAGTATCGAGGTATGATTGGTAGTTTACTTTATTTAACTGCTAGTCGTCCAGATATAATGTTTAGTGTTTGCCTGTGTGCACGTTTTCAAGCTAACCCAAAGGAATCACATCTGTCCGCAGTTAAGCGTATCTTTCGATACCTTAAGAGCACTTCTTCTGTTGGCTTGTGGTATCCCAAAACTAAGTCCTTTGACCTTATTGGTTATTCGGATGCAGATTTTGTTGGATGCAAAGTTGATAGAAAAAGTACCAGTGGCACATGTCATTTCTTAGGCAAGGCTTTAGTCTCATGGTTTAGTAAAAAGCAAAATTCTGTAGCCCTATCAACAACAGAGGCTGAGTACATCGTCGCAGGACGTTGTTGTGCTCAGATTTTGTGGATGAAACAAACCCTAGAAGACTATAATTTATTTTACACACATATTCCCATTTTCTGTGATGACACAAGCACTATTAATTTGACTAAGAATCCAGTATGTCACTCTCGTACTAAACATATCGAGATTCGACATCACTTTCTTAGAGATCATCATCAAAATGGAGATATAAACCTTGTGTACATAGATACTGAAAATCAACTAGCTGACATCTTCACTAAACCTCTAGCGGAAGATCGTTTCAATTATTTACGTCGAGAATTAGGAATTTTGGACGTCAATAATATTAATTAATTTTTTTATATGATTATATATCATTAGGCAAAAACTGTGTTAGAGACAAGCCAATAAAGAGTCTGTCTGTCACCACAACTACGGTTGAAGCGAAGCGGTACTTAAGAGTTCCCCGGTGAACCTCCGCCAGCTGGAACAGTAGTCCTACAGCTAATCTGAAACAGTTGCTGTGTATCGACATACAATCTATAAAATAATATTAATTATGTTAATTGAAGTTGAAATGAGACAATAAAAAAGAATGGCAAAAATCAACTATAAAGAACCCTAGGCGAATTCGGCCAGAGCTCTGACCGAATTCGGCCTGAGTTCGGTTGAGGGTGTCAGGTTATATAACCAGAACCCGAGAGCCCTTCTTCTTCATTGCTTCTAAACTACATCATAACAGCAGCAGCAGCCGCGAAGGAGCCCCGAACCCTAGTTCTTCACCACCCTCTTCCTTCCAATCCAAGTGGTGAAATCAATCCAAAATTTGGATTCGTGCGGAGTTCGTCGTTCTCTTCGACATACTTTAATTTTGGGAGGTATAACCCTATCTTTTTCTACTTTTCAATTAGTGCATTTTTACTTCAATTTGCACAAATGGCACCCAAATTCAATCCTTCAAAGAGGAAGAAGACGACCCCCAGTGAGGAAGGGTCATCTTCGCATCCGCATACGGATTCCCTCTTCTCGCCGGTCCAAACGAGCGACGGTACGTTCGACGGGTTTTTCTTTCAAACCCTAGACCAAGCCCTACTGTGGTATAGAGACTTCTCCATGAGATCCATATGCACAGGCGCTCCAGTCAAGTGGACTGTATTTCCTAATCATCGTCATTTCTTTGAGGCATTAGGGTTACATCTTTTTGTTAAAATCTGCTTCCCTATAGCAACTAATGCTATTAGATTATTTTATTGCAATCTCATATTAAATACTTTTGCTGTGAGTACTCGTGTTGGAGGTATTGATATCAATTTCGATGATGACCTCTTAGCGGAGATCCTTGGTATCCCTAACGAAGGTGAACTGCTAGTTGACATCACTGAATTTGATTTCCCCGAAGGCACGACACTCGCCAGTTTCAAAGCGGAACTCTGTGCACCTGATAGAGTACGCTCTGGAAAGTTCAAGGCTAACAACCTGCACTTGTTTAACTATGAATTGCATCGCATCATCTATTCCACTATCCTTCTAAAATCCACTTCAAAGGATGATGTGACTTCTCTTGAGCTGTCCGCCATGTACCACATTCTTAAGGGGATTCCATTTTCTGCCCCTAAGACCATGATTCAGATGATGGGTCGTTGTCGTGCAAGAGATAGAAATCTCTCTTACGCGATGATTCTCCCACGCATCTTTCAGCGCTTCGATATCGATCTGTCGACTTGTACTCAGGACCATGAGCCCAAGTTTCTTCAGTTATCTCGTCGTCGCATGACTGCTTCAGCTCCTCCTCCTGCTCCTCTTACTGTACCTTCTCCACCACCTCATCAGTATGCCATGACATTTGAGGGCATACATCAGCATTTATCTGCTTTGCACGTCTCGATGATGGACATGGCTCGCGAACGTGAGTTCCGCGATGTCACCCGTTATCACGCGCTTGCAAATTCCTTAGTTGATCTTCGTTTCGCCCAGACTGGTCATTCAGCCGGTTCCATCCCTAGAGATCCAGCTTTCTCTGGTTACCGCTGTGAGGATGAGGCTGTTCATGCCCACTTCCAGCCCGGTAACGCCTATGATTGGTACCGTCCTGATCGTGCTCCACCTCGTGACTTTGTTGGTGAGTTCTATGCTGGCGCCCCTCCTCTTCCTTCTGGCGCTGGTACCTCTGGAGCTGGTCCTTCAGGACATGCTGGTCGAGCTGATGATGATGATGAGGATGATGATGAGGAGATGTGACTATTTTATTTTGAGTGATATTTTATTGTTCACTTGAAAATGCTCCGACATTCCAAGTTATTATCAGTACTTTTTGATTATTATTAGCACTTTCTAGTTTGCTTCAGTACTCTGTTATTTTCATGGACATGTTTATTATGCCTCAGTTTATGGCATTCCAGTTTATTTCAGCACTATGTTTCAGTTTTAGTTTATGATAGCACTATCTCTTATATTGCTTCATTCTTTGTAACTGCCTGTGAAATTACATGCCTGTGTGATTTTTTTTAGACAATACATGCCTGTGATATTTCTCTTTTATTTCTGCCTTATTTCTTTTATATGTGTTTTCTCACTATTTGTTACTTATACATTGATTGCGGGGGAGCTTTATTTTTTGCAATTATTTTGATATGTGACAAAGGGGGAGAAAAATTAAAAGATCTAACATTTTTTTTGAGATAATACAGGATATGAACAATTCTACTTTTTGATATTTTGAACAAGCTTAATGTTATATCATTCATAGTTTGTCAATTATGAAAATAGGGGAGATTGTTGGCCCATTGGTCATATGGTCAACCTGATTTTAATAATTGATCAAACTCTGTCTGGATATACGAAGCTAGTCGGGACATCTCGGACTCTTGGACATGATCAAGAATGGCTATCCACTGAATTCAAGACCGAGGATCTGTTTGCCTACTCGAGTCTGTAATTCCTTATGCAATGTATTTTTTCATTTTATTTGAGTCTAGGAATATGTTGTACACCGAGTCGTACTGGCAAATAGGCTACCCTTAAATAAGTTCAAAATGTTTTTAAAATGACCTCTCAAAAAGGTTTACAAAAAGGTTTTCAAAAATCACCAAAAAGCTTTTTCAAAACCCTAACTAAACCCTGACAGAACTCGGGCCGAGTTCGGCCAGAGTTCGGTTGGTGGCCGTTTTGATTTTGAATCCTTGTTACTTGGTCCTCCTGCAGTTGCGGATTTGACCGAGATTTGCTCATAGAGTTCTGTCCGAATTCTGCCCGAATTCTGTCTGAAGTCTGCCTTTGGAACACCTATAAATAGAGAAGGATTTCAATCATTTTAACTCACTCATTCACTTTCAATCTTCTCTCTATCTAAAGCATTCAGTCTTCCAAAGAGTTTTCTTGAGCTTTAAATTTTAGATCCCAAGCCAATTACAATCCTCTAGTCGATTTGCCAGTACGGTACGGTCTAGAAGTTTCTGAGAGATTGTAATCAGAAGGCTTGATTGAAGAATACCTCTTCACATTTGAAGTTGGACGAGTTCTTCGTATCAAAGCTCGCGTTGTAGAAGTTGCAAGGACTTCGTAAGAAAACTTGCAGTTTTTTCAATAGTGGATTCAACTGGTAGCAAGAGTTCTACCGACTGGATTAGTCCTCAACAGAGGAAAACCAGTATACATCGCTGTCTTTGCGTTTGCTCTCTTAACTCTGCCTTTACTTTATTTTAGTTGTGATTAATATTCTGTGATTGTGCTGCTAACATTTTTTAATTAGCATTATTCCGCTGCCAACTCTATTCACCCCTCCCTCTAGAGTATTACGCTTTACTATTTCGTTCCTACAAAAGAATATAACAAGAGTCTCTAAAGTGAATCAATAAGCAGGATATCTCATGATAAGGAATGTAAAGCACGAAAGGAAAACAAGGTAATATCACTGACAAATACCTGAATCATGCATCACAATCATCTACCATCCCGCTCTGCTAACTAACTCCATGCAGTCGCTAAACCTGAAGAGATCATCAGGTCCTCAGGGGACATAACAAGATACATAAAAATATGCCTATCTAGCAGTGTAATCATGCATGATAATATAAATAGGATATAAACAAGGAACGACACTTAACATGACAAGAGACTACGACCAAAACTGCTAACAAGTGAATATCGACCGTGGCTACTGACAGGTGACTATGAACTGGAATACAAGAACAACTACACGTAACTGAACTGCTGGATGAAAAAGTGAACACAAGATCAATAGAATACCAAACCCTCATCCCGAGTAGACTCGCAGGTTTGAACTAATCACTAACCCTTGCCCCGAGTGGGCTTGCAGGTTAGTTCACGACAAGGCACCCTCGTCCCAAGTGTGGACTCTCTGGTGCATGTACAACGTCCCCATCCCGAGTGTGGACTCACGGATGTAAACAGATCAAGACAAACACCTTCGTCCAGAGTGGACTCTCTTCTGCCAAGGAAACAAACACCCTCGTCCCAAGTGTGGACTCTCTGGTGCAACGGATCAACCCTTGTCCCGAGTGTGGACTCTCTGGTTAAGGAAAAATGATACAAGGAAATAGCAGTTCAACTACACGTACTCGTTCCAAGAAACGACTCAGTCAGGGTACAGGTGAGACAAGGTATAACTCATCAAGACACAGGTAAGGACTGCTCTAGCATGGACTATAATGTGAACAAGCTGGTATACTACACTATCAAGTCAAGCAAGATAATAAACAGGTGAACATGGTATAAAGAAAATATATCAAATCAATTTAACTAGAGAACTAAAGATAACATATAAATCCATCACAACTAGAGAACTGGATAATAACATATAAAATAAAAGACTATAAGCATGTAATTAAACTGTAGAGGAAGACAAGATATCTTGCCTGGTGGTAGCGCGAAGATCCCATAATATACCGTCAACTGGTACGCCATAAAGTTCAAATCTCACAACTATCTTCGAAAGCTGAAACGGACATTGCCAAAATTCTCAGAATAGTCAAATTAGCCAGGATTGCTCGTCTTTAAGTCCAATTTCGGACACAGGGGCAAAACGGTCATTTCGGGCCAAAACGGTGTCCGCTATTGGACCCGTTTTGCACCGAAAAGCGTGCCAGAGTCAATGGTCTCTAAAGTCATCAAACTACATGTCTACGGATTTGTTTTGATGACATGAACCCAACCGTATGTCCAAAATTGGATTCTGGCAGGCCGTACACAAAATCGCCCATTGAATCGGATCGTGGGGCCCACAAAACGACGATTCGATCAACTGTCTCAGAATCGGACCAAACTTGGCATACAGGACCAGAAAAATGCTGTTGGCACAAGTTTCGTCTCAATTTGATGAACGTGCACAAAGTAATTAGGAAATTTTGAAAAGGTCGATACTGTAAATTTTGACGAATACGCATCAAATTCGTCGCGCACACGTAACCAATTTGAATTCCGTCAAAGTCCACACGTCCACGAAGTCGATACGCACCTTTCGATACTTTTGGTTCGTGACCATGACGCCCGGCTTGGCGGGACGGACCCCGTATCGGGAAATTTTAATATTTTAAAAACAGATTTTTGGAAAACTTTAACCTAATTTTGAACAGAAATTAATAGTCACAAAAATAAACTAATTAATGGGTTTTAATCTCGGTTAGGTTGTCTATAAATCTATTCAAGTGAATTTCGAAATCGATTAATGGTTTGCAAGAAATCGAGACTCAAACTAGGGACTTTGGAACAGTCTCTATACCCAGGAATTCGAGATTTTTCTTGAATTTGGCACTCGATTCTCGTCGCGTACACAACGAAATAAAATTTTCTACTTGAAGGGAAGCAAAGTCGTATAGGTTGTTTACATACCTGTCGAATTGGTTCGCGAAACGAGAGAGCGTGCAGGAAGAAACGACAACGCGAAGTTGATGTGCTGCCGCTGTTGTTGTTACTGCTGCTACTGCTTTGGCGGTGCTTGGCCGCGCGTCTGTCGGCCGGCGGTGGCCCAGGGCGGCGCACGGAGGTGGCTGGGGTGCGTGCAGGTGTCAAGTTGGTTTAGGGTTTGGATTTTTTGGAGGATTCTCTCTCTACTCCTCTCTCGTTCTATATATAGAATGTCGGGGTGCGACTGGGTTTAACTCGGGCTCGGTTCGGTTTGGGCTTTCCACAAGCTGTTGTTGCTCTATTTTTTTATTAACCCTCTTTTTCATTATTCCTATTTATATATATATATATATATATATATATATATATATATATATATATATTTTATATATATATATATATATATATATATATATATATATATATATATATATATTATATATATATATATATATATATATATTTATATGTGTTATATATATATATATTTATATATATATATATATATATATATATATATATATAATATTATATATATATATATATATATAATATATATATATATATAATATATAAACACACACATATATATATATATATATATTATATATATATATATATATATATATATATATATATGTGTGTGTTTATATACATATATATATATATATATATATATATATATATATATATATATAATATATATATATATATATATATATATATATATTATATATAAAATATATATATATATATATATATATATATATAATAGATATATATATATATATATATAGATATATATATATATATATATATATGTATATTTATATGTGTTTATATATATATATATATATATATATATATATATATATATATATATATATATATATATATATATATATATATATATATTATATATATATATATATATATATATATATATATGTATATATCTTATAAAATAATAATCATTTAACTATTAAGAACATGCATAAATATATACACAAAATGATTAATAAATATATTTCATCTAATCAAATAAACACACACAACATATATGCATACATATACCATTCTAGTCAAAGGTCCCACAAAT
Organism: Iris pallida; assembly: GCA_029216955.1. NCBI lineage: Eukaryota > Viridiplantae > Streptophyta > Magnoliopsida > Asparagales > Iridaceae > Iris > Iris pallida. The sequence goes on from JANAVB010009197.1 coordinate 982,520, forward strand.
CTAAAATGACCTTTCAAGAAAACATATCATGTTCGAAAATGACAAATATATAAAAATATAAATATAACTTTAATAGCAATATTATATTTTATTTAACAATTATTTATAATTAGTTATTGATCATAAAAAATAAAACACCAATATACATGTAGTATCTATGTGGCCGTCTTGGTCGCACTAAGGGTCTATATGGCTTGGGCTCGGTTCGAGTCTAGTTCGAACTAGTTGAGTACAGCCGAATCTTCTGTAAGTCAATAAATCTTAATAATAAATAATTAAACTATTTATAATGGTCATGTCACAACTTGGCATGGTTTTCCTAGTTAGGTCACACTTATGGCTGGGTCTTCCCTGACATGACTAATACACTAGTCAAGGCACGTCACTGCACTACATGTGCCACGATTTCTAGTCATCTGGTACTTCAAACTCAACCATGGCTGAAGTCATCTACCGTAATAATTAACTAAATAATTATTTATAAAATTCTAAAAATCACCATTTAAATCAAATAAATAATAATAAAAATATTTTAAAAATTTTCGGGAAGTGGAGCTACAGAGTTCCTATGGAAAACTTTGACGTTGTCCTAGGCATGGACTGGTTGAGAGACAGTCATGCGACAATAGATTATCGAGGAGCTAGGGTAGTGTTTAATGTACCTGGCGTTAAGGAGTTCATTTTTGTTCGATCATTGGAGGATCGACCCAAGGGCGTTGTTGCAGAAGCATTGGCAGAGCAGGAGCAGATACCAAGATTGGTAAGTATAACACCCACTTTTCTAAAATAAGGATAATTTTAAAATTTTGTAATTATAATCACTTAATAATGATATTTAAATCATATTGTGATTTTTGGTGATTTTTAATCAATTTAAAACTATTAAAAATATTGAATTGTGATTTTGATGGTTAACTAGTTAAACTCTAGTTTTGCTAAGCCTAGAGACTAACCATGACCAAGGGAGACTAGTCACGTGATTAGGATGACTAATTAAAACTTTTAGCCTAAGGGTATTTTGGTCATTTTTGACTTATTAATGAAAATGAATTTTGATTAATTAATATTGTGCTAATTGAATTGTTAAAGACTAACCTGGAAGCTTAGCGTAATCTAGATTAGCCTTGAACTTAGAATCTTAATTAGGATATCCTACTAAATGACAAGATTAGCAATATCTAGATATTTCTAAGTAGGATATTTTCTCCTTAGGATATTGTAGAAAGAAAGACTTGGGACTAATTGAACCAATAGGAGGACTTGAAATTGGGTGGAGAAGCCTTAGCCACTCATCTACATCTAAACCTAACCCTAATTCATTTTATGGCAGCCACAAATAGAAATCTTCCCTCCTATAAAGTATCATCTACTAGCCCTTGCCTCTTTTTTGATACCTACAAAGAACCCTAATTTGTTCTTCCCTAAACTTCTCCCAATTAATCCAAATTGAGTCCAAATTGAGTCAAATTAATTGCATCATCATTCCCAATAGTAGAGAAGACTTGTGGGTGCTTGCTAGCAAGGTTTGAGGACATTTGAACCATAGCAAATCGAGGAAGATATCAAATATAGGCTCTTTACATTGAGATTTCACTCTCAATAGGTAAACCCCTTTAAACCAATTAAAACCCTAATTTGTCTTCATAGGTGCATACATCTAGGTGCCATACCCCTGTAGCCCAAGTTTCGTAGGAATTCCTTTCATTAAGTATGCATGTCGGATACGTATCGGTGTTTTTAAATAAGTGTTTGGTGAAATGCCACTTAGAAATAAAAGTTAATGATTTTCAAAACTAATTACATGATTTTGTAGCCCTTATTGTGTAGATCAAAAATCCCTAGGACTGAGTGACACAGCGGGATAGTAGAATGGGCTTACCTTCGTGCTTGGCAATGGCCAAGTCGATCGGTGATGATGATAACTGGACCACCGTTGCTTGGTGAGAGTGAAACGGTGCCGCAAAAACTTCGACGGAGGGCCTTGTGAGGGGTCCGCACGAAGGTTGCTTGAAAACCTCAAGCGAGGGGCTTCCGAATCCATGGAACAGTCGAGTCCACGACCAAAAAAATAAGAGAACAAATCTCAAAGTTTAAAAAATAATTTTATTAATTAAAAGTTGTTCTCAATTGCATATAAAAGGTGCCTATTTATAGGGCTTTTGTGACAACCTAATCCTAATAAAATAAAGATAAAATCTATCCTAATAAAAGATAAAGTCAAAATAAGAATCCTATTATAAATAGGATTATAAAAAAATAAAGAAAAGAAAAAGGAATACAAGAGGAAAGAGGAAAATAAAAGGAATCCTAGAGGGACTAAAATTTTATGCTACATCAGTCTCCCCTGCTTCAAGAGAACTCGTCCCTGAGTTCTTATCAGAATAAAGCGGTTCGCCAGGTGGAAAGTATTCGTAAAGATCGACGACATTAAAGGTTGGAGAGATCTGCATGTCTTCAGGGAGATCAATCACATAAGCATTGTCATTTAGCTTGCGTAGAACTTGAAATGGTCTGATCTTCTTCTTCGCCAATTTGTTGTAGGAGCCAGTAGGAAAACATTCATTACGTAAGTAAACCATGACCAAGTCTCCCTCATGAAAGACCTTACGGCGGCGGCACTGATCAGCAGCTGCTTTATATTTGGTATAAGATTCTTCAAGTTGTTGTTTCACTTTATTATGTATTAATTGATGCCGCTCTAACATATGCTCAGCACCAATGTATCGACCCGGAGTCTTAGGCAGAGAAACGAGGTCCAAAACATGTCATGGTTGATGTGAGTAGACAATGGCAAATGGTGCTTTTCCAGTTGATCTTTTAGGCATACAGTTATAAGCAAATTCAGCCTGTGATAAAGCCAGATCCCACTGCTTAGGTCGTGTTCCAACTAAGCTTCGCAACATGTTTCCAAGTGTACGGTTCACGACCTCTATTTGTCCGTCAGTTTGTGGGTGACTAGTACTGCTATATTGTAGCGATGTATCCAATCTTTTCCATAATATTCTCCATAATTGTGACAGAAACTTAGGATCTCTATCTGAAGTAATTGACTTTGGCACACCATGAAGACGCACGACTCTCGAAAGAAAAGGAGAGCAATATGAGTCGCGTTGGATGTCTTACGACATGGAATAAAGTGTGCCATCTTAGAGAATCTGTCTACCATGACAAAGATAGAATCAGCACCGCGCTGTGTTCGTGGTAAGCCAAGAATAAAGTCCATGGAAATGTCTTTCCAAGGTCCTTTGGGAATTGGAAGAGGCATATAAAGACCAGTATTCTGTTCTTGGCCCTTGGCAACTTGGCATATAGGACAACTGCAGATGTCCCTCAACTTTTTTTTCTCAATTGCGGCCAATAATATCTTTCTTCAGTTATAGCTAGCATCTTATCTCGACCAAAATGTCCACCGAGACCTCCACCATGGAGCTCTCTAATAATATGTTCCTGCAAGGAACTACGAGGAATGCACAACTGATTTCCTTTGAAGAGAGAGCCTTCTTGGATGTGATATCCATTTGCAGCTCCGTTTGGTTGACAATCTTTCCATGCTTGTTGAAAATCTTTGTCTTCCGGGTAGAGTTCCTTGAGGTATTCAAACCCGATGACCTCTTGATGTAAAGTCATGAGGAGGTCGGCTCGACGACTTAAGGCATCAGCTACTTTGTTCTGAACTCTGGCCTTGTGCTTGATGGTATAGGAGAAGCGCTGAAGAAACTGAATCCATCTAGCATGCATTCGATTTGTGTTACGGGGATTGTCTATGAAAGATAAAGCTTTATTGTCTGTATGTAGGATAAATGGCCGTTGGATGAGGTAGTGCTCCCATGCTTTGATGGCTTGTACGATCGAGTAGAACTCCTGCTCATAAGTTGACCATTTTTGTTGAGCTTCACTTAGCTTCTCTCTACGAAAGGCAATTGGTCTTCCTTCTTGTATTAGTATAGCACCAACGCTCACTATGCTGGCATCATATTCGACTTCAAACAACTTGTCAAAGTTGGACAGTGATAGGACTGGCACCGTAGATAGCTTCTCCTTGATGAGTATGAAACTGGCTTCAGCTTCAGGAGTCCAGATGAATTTTCCTTTCTTCATGCATTCTGTCAATGGTGCTACAATAGTGCTAAAGTTACAAATAAATCTTCGGTAAAAATTGGCAAGGCCATGAAAGCTTTGTACTTTAGTCGTTGTTTTTGGAGTGGGCCAGTCGCGAATTGCTCTAATCTTCTCTTCATCAACACCGAGGCCACTAGCGCTAATAAAAAATCCCAAGAAAATGAGTTGGTTAGTAAGAAAGCTACACTTCTTGAGATTGACATAAAGTTTATTAATTCGGAGAAGTTTGAGAACTTTCCTGAGGTGCTTCAGATGGTCAGTTTGGCTCTGGCTATAGATCAGGATATCATCAAAGTAAACGACTATGAACTTTCTTATCAATGGCTTCAAAACTTGATTCATAAGGCGCATGAACGTGCTTGGTGCATTTGAAAGTCCGAAAGGCATAACAAGCCATTCGTAGAGTCCTTCATGGGACTTGAAAGCAGTTTTCCATTCATCACCAGGTCGAATTCGGATTTGATGGTATCCGTTCTTCAAATCGATCTTTGAGAAAATTGTAGACCCAGCAAGCATATCCAACATGTCTTCTAGTCGAGGGATGGGAAAGCAATACCTAACGGTGATGCGGTTGATAGCCCGACTGTCGATGGACATATGCCACGACCCGTCTTTCTTTGGCACTAGCAAGGCAGGAACTGCACAAGGACTGAGGCTCTATCTGATCAAGCCCTTTTGGACCAATTCTTCAACTTTGTCTTGGAGGATTTTGCATACATTGGGGCTCATCCGATAATGTAGAATATTTGGAAGTCTAGAACCTGGGATGAGATCTATTTCATATTGAATGTTTCTCATTGGTGGCATTTTGCTAGGCAGTTCATTGGCATGATGTCGCGGAACTATTGTAGTAAAGGTTGGACTACTTCAGAAATATTGGTATGGAATACTTCGGCTTTACCTGATACAACCAATGCATAGAGTTCTTCTTGTTTCTCAAGACCGTTTTCAAGTTCGTGACCGTCAACAATCATTACGGTATTTTGTTGTTGTGGACTGGTCTTAGGAATATCACCCGGTGCTAATGGATGAAGAGTGAGACGTCGTCCATCTTGAAGGAAAGAATATGTGTTGTCTCTTCCCCGGTATGTGACATTTTTGTCAAATTGCCATGGCCGGCCGAGGATGATGTGATAAGAGCCCATGTCGACAATATCGAACATGACTTCATCTTTATAGGTCTTTCCGATGGAGAAGGGTATGCGACAAACTCCAGAGACGACCATGTTGTGTTCCTGTTGAATCCAGCCAATCTTATATGGAGCCGGGTGTGCTTCTTTGGTCAGTCTCATCTTCTCTACCATTGCTCTTGAAATAATGTTCTCTGTACACCCGTTGTTAATGATGATGTCACATAACTTGTCTTTGACCTTGCATCGGGTTCGGAAGATATTGTGGCGCTGGAGTGGTTCTTCAATCTTTGGGGCTAGTAGCAGACGCCTAACGACACACACTAGTTGTTCACCATCATCTTCGGGAAGGACCTCTTCTTCTCCTGAGTGTTCTTCTCCTCCTTCTTCGTCTTTCTAGTCAGCAAAGGCAACTTGTGCTCTAAGGGGGCAGCTGTTGGATAGATGTTCGACTTCGTTGCAACGGTAGCACTTGTTTCCTCTTGGTTTGCTGTATGGATTGGCAGTTTGCTGAGGTTTGGCAACTTGTTGTGGGACCTGTACTTTTGAAGGTGCCGTTGGGAAGAGAGAATTAGGGTCTGCTGGTCCTTTGCCCTTTTTGGAATAGTTGGCAGCTTGATTTGGTGTCCAATCATCCTTTGTTATTGATCCATGGTTGTTAGCACTAAAATGGCTCTGTGGACTCTTAAACTTCTCAATCTTTTGTTCTACCTTCTCTGTAAAGGTGATTGCTTCACTGAGTGTGTATATATTCTGCAGGTATAGTTGATCATGGATGTCTTTCCTTAGGCCGCCAAGATAACGGGTCGCATGTTGAAGATCTGTTTCGTACATATCATTACAGGACGAAAGTCTGAAGAATTCTTCTGTGTAGTCAGCTATAGTTCGTGCACCTTGTGTGCAATTTTGATATCGACGATAGAGAATCTGCTGATAATCTGGAGGTAGAAATCTTTGTCGTAGCAGTCGTCGCATCTTTGGCCAACTCCGTACAGGAGCTTTGTCGACTCTCGCACGGATGTGCTCGAGTTGTTCCCACCAAGCAGAGGTACCTCCCTTGAGCCTATAGGCTACAAGGTAAACCTGTCTCTCTTCAGGGATGTTCATGTATTTGAAGAAGCGTTCTACTTCTGTGAGCCAGTCGAGAAAGTCTTCAATGGGTAGTCGACCGTTGAAAGAAGGAAGATCCATCTTCATTTTGAAATCACCTCCTCCTTCGTAGTCACCTTGCCCCCGTCGTTGGTATGCATGGCACCGTCGTTGTTGGTTTACATAGATGGTTTGGGGGCCCTGACGATGGGATCCCTACAGACTGAAATCATCGTCGTCGCTGTCTTCACAGTATTCCATGTGAGGGGCCCCACTATTGTGGCCATAATGCGAACCCTTTTGTGTACGACTTATAGTAGGACGAGCATTTGCGTCTCTCGTCTCTATAGACGATATTCGCGATATTCCCGTAATATCAATGACTTCATTGGATTTGATTCCAAGAAATCCCAGCATTCCATCCAATTTGTCAGACAGGACATCAACTTTTTTGACAAGGATTCAATGTTATTAGACATGGCATCAAACTCCTCACGTGTGACAGGTTTTGCCATTGTTATTTTGAGGAAGAAAGATTCTCAAAGGTTTCCAAACGAATTGTAATCCTCGATTTGTGGGGCTCTGATACCACTTGACGCAGCGGGATAGCGGAACGGGCTTATCTTCGTGCTTGGCAATGGCCAAGTCGATCGGTGATGACGATAACTGGACCACCGTTGCTTGGTGAGAGCGAAGCGGTGCTGCAAAAACTCCGACGGAGGGCCTTGTGAGGGGTCCGCACGAAGGTTGCTTGAAAACCTCAAGCGAGGGACTTTCGAATCTACGACCAAGAAAATAAGAGAACAAATCTCAAACTTTAAAAAAGAATTTTATTGATTAAAAGTTGTTCTCAATTGCATACAAAAGGTACCTATTTATAGGGCTTTTGTGATAACCTAATCATGATAAAATAAAGATAAAATCTATCCTAATAAAAGATAAAGTTAAAATAATAATCATATCATAAATAGGATTATAAAAAAGTAAAGAAAAGAAAAAGGAATCCAAGAGGGAAGAGGAAAAGAAAAGGAATCCCAGAGGGACTAGGATTCTAAGCTACATCACTAAGCACGAATTAGGCATGTCTTGTGTCCAAAATGGACACGGACACGCAGCACGAGGCCCCTGTGCTGTGCCCTGCTGCCCGACCTTCATTTCTCTCTGTATACGGCACGTGGACCCATGAAACTTGGCATGGAGGTGGGGGCCATGACTGTCAGGCCCCTTTCTAAGTTTCAAGACACCTCATGTCGTATCGGATACGTTATTGCACTCACACTGTTTCGACCACTGCACACACATGCGAATTTTTGGCTCTGATACGCCTTCGTATCACTTGACACAACTCACTTGGACACGAGGAAGACACATGTACACGTAGCCCCATCCCTGGCGAACACGTATGCACGAGCATGAGGACACTGGGACACTATGTCGTGTCCACGAGCCTATGTCCTCGCTGCTCGAGACAATGTTCGACTAGTGTCCTGTTTTTGTGTTCGAATGCTATTTGACACTTCGTATCCAATTTTTGGATACGAATCAGGCACCTAGACTCCTAGCCCTAGACCCCCTCTAACTCTAGACACGTGCACGAGATAGATGGTTGAGTGTGTCGTGTCCTTTTGGAGTCGACATGTGTGCACGAGCCCAGCCTATGCACAGTTTTGATACTGAGTTCGACCCCCCCCCCCCCGTCACAGTATTGACACATTTAGGACACAATGTTTGACACTAGCAGACATGTGTGACACTCACACACATGTACCCCGCTGACACGTATGCACTGGTTAGGTGTTTTCATAAGATTTTAGGTTCGATTGCTTTTCCTGATACGAGTGGTAATTGGATTCAAATGGATGTTGTATCTTGGGTTTTAATTTAGATTAGATTAACATACAGTGGGTTAATTTTGATTTATAGTTTGTATGTATGCATGTATGTTGTGTCAAGTGGAGTTGGATTTGAATGTTAGAATATCTGAGATATTGGAATCGATATTCGAATTCCTGGGTTTGATTCAGACATGTGTGATATTGTTATTTAAATATCTGAGATGTTAAAATGTTAAGATATTAGAAAGGTTAGATGGTGGTTTCTCCTAATACCTGCAGGTGAGGAAAGGGAATGGGTTCATCTCTACAGTCAGTCCCCTGTCCTCAATTGGTTAAGTCCTTGGTGAACAATTTGGTTCAGTCTATTAGTTTCCTGCTGGTATCAGTAGATTAGGATATCGTGTATCAAAGTTCAGATATTGTGTGTGTGGTTGTTACATGTAGGTTCAGACCATAGAGTGCAATTTGGATCTAAGGGAGTGGAAATTTGGAAGGGATTGTTTCAGAAGCTGCAGTCCATTCCCATGTGGAAGTGTCATATTGAGTCCCTAATTTTAGTTTAGTCTCTATAACCTGCATCATGGTCCATTTGATAATCTGACTTTCAATCCTTGAGTGATTTAGCCCCATAGACTCCTTGTACCAGTTACCTACAACTCTTTCCTTGGTATTAGCAGATGAGTTGGGAAGGACACTGCTTGGGTTCAGTTCTTGTCATTTCATTTTAGCTTAGTTTCCAATTTCATTGCCACTAGTGTTCAGTCCACATGTTGACATAGTTTCAGTCCCCATTACATAGTGTTAGCCCACATTCACTTATAGTCAATCCCCATCATATAGTATCAGATATATGAGTAGAAGGAGAGGTTCAGATGTGAGTGCAACTAGAGTGTCTAGTGTGTGTTGTAAGGGAATGTAGTAGGATGGGATGTATAGCTACTATACACTAAGTGATATTGAGGGGCCATATATAAGTACCAGTCATGTGGATACTAAGTTTAATCATATAGTATACATATAGCAGTTATGAGGGCCAAATAGCAGTTAATAGGAAGTGGCATAGGAATATAAGCTATAGATATACCTATATACTTCTATGGATTAGGTACAACCATGTAAAGATGTAGGCAATCCAAGAGTTAATATTGTCACCTAGAGTATAGGTACCCCTATGTACTAGGGTAAGAGTTTAGTTAATAGAATATAAAATAGACAACCCCATACCCTAGGTTTGGTTGTTGGACCCAGAATAAACAAGTTTGACTAGAGTTGACCAAAAGTCAACATTGAGTCAATATGTGACCAATTGACCTAGCTTGACTAGAGTTTGACTTAGTTGACTAAGATTGACTTAGTTGACCAACCCTAAAGTTGACCAATAGTTGATCATTGACCAAATTGACCCTTGATAGCCTAAGTTTGACCAGTTGACCAAGATAGCCTTGTTATTGACCTAGTTTCGCTAGATGTTGACTTGGGTTGACCCAGAGTTGACCAAGTTTGACTTTGACCTAGATTGGCTTAGAAATCATGTAGATTGCATCTTAAACTTTATTTTCCTTATTTTAAACACATTATAACCTGTAATGCTCTAAATAGGACATTGTGACTCCGGTTCAGACATCTGATATACATCAGTAGAGTATCAGACGAGTATATTCTCTGACCGTTTCATACTTGCTAGAACTTATATTCCTGCTCTAGATTACTTTACTTGATGCTGTCACGTTAGTAACATGGATTGGTACTATATGGATCTTTTCATGAGATGTTATCCCCCTCGAAAGCATCGGGTATATCATGTCATGTGTATTTCACTTACAACATGTATCTCTATGCTTTCACTATTCATGTATCCTCTGGTGAATCATGTATCCTCATATTCACAGAGCCCTCATGAATCAATTTTACGTGCTCTCATTTATGAGGCAGTGAAATCATGAATCTTAACATAACTTGTCTCGATCCTTGTGTTTTGATTGGGGATGGGGGAGTAGAAATTGTCATGTGAATAATTCCAAAGTAGTGTAGTCATGAATCAACTCTGTAGTACAGCCATGAATCATTTTCAGCTGTTCATATGTCTATCTTGTACTCTGAATCACTAGTCACTGATAGTTCTTTACTTATAGTAGATATTTCCATTACAATTATCTCTTTTACTTCATGTACATTCTTTCAGTTATTCATGTATCTTACTCTTTTGTATGTTTATTATTTTTTGACATGATATGAACTGTGTGAGATGTATTATGCTCGTTTCTGTCCTGACTGGACCTGTTGAAAATATTACAGATGATACTGATGACTTCTACCCAGCCTACTATGGAGTCCATCTAGACGACACCTGCGAGCTGGACCCACAGGAGGATCCAGCTTTTGCTGAGGACGTCATCCCTACTGCTTAGACTAGATTAGCCAGGCTTTATTTTATTTCTAATATGTTATTTGTATTGACTTTAGAGTTGTATTATTTCTGGATATTGCGATGTTGTGTCGTTTAGACACTTAGACTTTCCTTCTATTTGTATGTTCTCCTTTGAGATTTCATATTTATCATATCGTGCTATTTTCATCTCTAGATTTGTGATTGAGTTGTACCTTATGTAATTTGTCCTCCGTTCGGAGAGTATATCATATTGTATTTAGTTTGTGATAGTGACCTAGGATAGCGTTCTACCGTCGACACTGCGGCGTAGGCTGGACGTACCCACTTCTCGTACCCCTACACAGGGTGCGGGTCGTGACAGTCAGAGAGTTTCTTAATGTATTTCCAGATGAGCTTCCTGGTTTACCACTGGTAAGAGATGTGGAGTTTTGCATTGAGTTAAATCCTGGAACGGAGCCTAAGGTCGACAGAGTCGACAGGATGTCGCGGTCAGAGTTGGACAAGTTATACCAGCATGGAGAAGAACTGAAGGCGAAGTAGTTTATTCGAGACAGTGAATCGCCCTGGGCAGCACCGGTGATTTTAGTACCCAAGAAGGATGGATCGACGCAAATGTGCATTGACTACCGGCAGTTGAATGCAGTAACAGTGAAGAACAAGTATCCGTTACCAAGGATTGATGACTTGTTTGATCAATTGAGTAAGGCTCGCGTCTTCTCTAAGGTTGATCTTCGATCCAGATATTATCAAGTGAGGGTCCGGGAGCAGGACATACCCAAGACAACATTTAGATCACGGTATGGGCATTATGAGTTTTTGGTGATGCCATTTGGACTGACTAATCCCCCACCCATGTTCATAGATTTGATTAATCGCATTTTATGCCATATTTGGATAAGTTTGTAGTAGTGTTCATATACGACATTCTCGTCTATTCCAGTAGTGAAGAAGAACATAAGAAACATTTTCGAACAATTTTGAAGACCTTGAGGGAGCATCAACTTTATGCGAAGCTTAGTAAATGTGAGTTTTGGTTGGATCGTATTTCGTTCCTAGGACACATCATCTCTGGAGCAGGAGTGTCAGTAGATCCGTAGAAGGTTGAGGCGATAAAAAATTGGCCAGTTCCGAAGACAGTAGCAAATGTGCGTAGTTTCTTAGGATTGGCAGGTTATTACAGAAGGTTCGTGGCAGATTTTGCCAATATTTTGGCACCTTTGACGCGTTTGACGCATAAGGATGTAGAGTTTGTTTGGTTAACAGAGTGTCAGACATCATTTGAAGAGTTGAAGAAGAGATTAATCTCAGTCCCGATCTTGACACTACTAGTAGGATCGGGAGGGTTTACAGTGTATTATGACGCATTCGGGGAGGGGCTTGGGTGTGTATTGATGCAGCATGGTAAGGTGATAGCATATGCATCTCGACAGCTTCGAGATTATGAGAAGAACTGTCTGACCTACAATTTGGAGTTAGCAGCAGTAGTGTTTTCGCTTAAGTTATGGAGGTACTATTTATATGGGGATCGAGTGGAGATCTATAATGATCATAAGAGCTTAAAGTATGTATTTACCCAGAGGGACCTAAACATGATACAACGAAGATGGTTGGAGTTACTGAAGGACTTTGATGTAAATCTTCAGTATCATCCTGGCAAGGCGAATATGGTAGCAGATGCCTTGAGTAGGAGGGATGTCACATTCATTTTAACCTCGCAGAGGCATACTTTGGAAGATCTTCAGAAAATAGGAATTGAAGTAATCTTGCCACAAGATACAGGAGTTATGGCCGGTTTGCAGATTTAGTCTACTTTAGTGGAGAGGATCAGAGCAGCCCATGCAGAAGATCCACGAATCCAGAAGCTTCGATCAGAATGTGAATCAGGACTCAGAAAGGAGTTATTAATCCATAAGGATGGTACACTTAGGTTCGAAAACCGTCTTTGTGTACCCGATGGAAACCTTCGACAGGAAGTTATGTCTGAGGCTCATAGTTCTCCTTATTCCATTCATCCCGGAGATACAAAGATATACCAAGATATAAAGCAGCACTTTTGGTGGAATGGCATGAAGAGGGAGATAGCGAGGTTTGTGTCCAGATGTTTGGTATGTCAGCAAGTGAAGACAGAGTAGCAGAGGCCAGCAGGATTATTGCAACCACTTCCTATTCTGGAGTAGAAATGGAAGCACATCACGATGGACTTTGTGATCGGCTTACCTAGAACCCCGACTGGACAAAACGTAGTTTGGGTGATTGTGGATTGGCTCACGAAGGTTGCTCATTTTTTTCCTTTCAGAGTAGGGCAGTCTACTGAGCAGTTGGCAGAAATATATATGAAGCATATTGGGAGACAACATTGTGTTACAGTCAGCATAGTATCAGATCGAGACACACGGTTCACCTCTCACTTTGATGGAGTTTGTATCAAAGTTTGGGTACCAAGTTGAGGTTCAGTACAGCCTATCATCCGCAGACGGACGGATAGTCAGAGAGAACCATTCAGACATTAGAAGATATGTTACGGGCTTGTACTTTAGACTTCGGTAGAACTTGGGAAGATTATCTTTATTTAGTAGAGTTCTCTTACAATAATAGTTATCATGCAAGCATATAGATGGCACCGTTTGAAGCATTATATGGAAGGAAATACAGGTCCCCTCTGGCATGGGACGATGTGGGAGAACGAAAAATATCGGGACCAGAGATATCACGCAGACCGTGGAAACAGTCAAGTTGATCAGAGAGCGGGTTCGAGTTGCGCAGGACAGACACGAACACTGGACAGATCAACAACGTAGGCCTCTAGAGTTTGGTGTTGGTGACCAAGTGTTTCTGCGAATTTTGCCTACTCGGGGTATCATCAGATTTGGAACCCGAGGAAGCTTAGTCCGAGATACGTTGGTCCATTTGATATTCTCGCACGGGTAGGCGATGTTGCTTATCGTCTTGCCCTTCCGCCTTTGCTACGTGATGTACATAATGTGTTTCATGTATCTCTGTTGCGTAGGTATATCCCGGATTCGAGTCATATCCTCGATCATTCTGAGATGGTCGTCGGTACCGACCTGACTTACGAGGAGCAACACGTATCCATTTTTGATCCACGAGAGAAGGTGCTCAAGAACCGGACTATTAATTTTGTCTACGTCGCTTGGGGCCATCACTCACCCGGGGAGTCGACATGGGAGCGCGAGGAGAGATTAGATCTCGATATCCGAACTTGTTTGACTCGAAAGGTATATTTATCCTTATGCCTTTGTAATATGTTTCCCTATTTTTATTGTACCCGCTAGCGTGGATGATTATTTTCTAATGCCTGCTAGAATTGACGGAATTGTATGTGTAGTTAGTTTTGTAATTAGTTTCTTGCTTGTCTTGATTTCTCTATCTTATCTTGACAGAAATTCTGAGGACGAAATTTTTCAAAGGAGGGTGGAGATGTCACTCTTCGATCCCGATATACGTATTCTTTCATGAGTCCTGTGCATGGTATCCTGTATTTAGCATGTGCGTAATTCTATTTTATTATTAATGGTTGCATGTAGCCTTTAAGCATGTCATTAGTGAAATGGTTAGAGCATGTTTAGATATTAGGGTTTTCTTAAGCCAACCAACCCATATATATATATATATATATATATATATATATATATATATATATATATATATATATATATATATATATATATATATTCTTCCTCACTCTCTCTCCTCATTCACTCTTTTATTTTTTTTCCCTCAACCACCACCACCACAATTAGGCAAGTACAACTTGCTCAAAAGTGGAGATTTGTACATTTTTCATCCTTGATTTTTTTTTCTTTGATATTATTTGTCTATATTATTCTTCTCATCATCCTCTACAAGTTTAGTACTTGATATTTTCGGTTTTGATAGATGGGTTCTCGTAGATCTAAGTTTATGTCATTTTCAATTTTCCTTGGTTTTTATCTATTAAACTTGCTTGTTTTCAAAATCTATTTATTCCATGTGGTAGAGCATTTTATTTTACCCAAATTTGACCTTTGAAAAGTTAGATTTTGTTTTGTTTTGACCGAGTTGTGCAAGTTTGGAATTCATGGGTTCCCTGGCCATTCTTCTCGAATTTTTGGAGAAGATGAGCAGTCTTGGCCACATGATCCTCGGCCGCATGCAGTTTTTGGCCGCATGAGTCTTGGCCACATGACCATCGGCTGCATGCAATCTTTGGCCACATGAGCCTTGACCGCATGACCCTCGGCCGCATGAGCCATGAGCCGCATGACCCTTGGCCGCATGAGCCATGAGCCGCATGACCCTTGGCCGCATGAGCCATGAGCCGCATGAGCCATGAGTCGTATGACCCTTGGCCGCATGAGCCATGAGCCGCATGACCCTTGGCAGCAGGAGCCGCATGAGTCTTGGCCGCATACACCCTTGGCCGCATGAGCCATGAGCCACATGAGCTTGGCCGCATGAGCCGCATGAGTCTTGCCGCATGGACCCTCGGCCGCATACGTCCTTGTGTCTTGGTCCTCATTCCTGATATGACTACATATGCGAGTGTTGGATAAACCTATATGTGTACTATGGTGCAATCTATGTGAGCATCGAGGTGCTATCCTATGTGCTAAGTGTTCCTTCGTGATACCTATCAGTACATCCAAGAGTCCAGTATTTACATATCGAATGGTCGGTAGCAATGACGTGGTATGTATTATGTGTTGCAATACACCAAGAATGGGTACATACGTATGACTCCATGAGCCAGTGAGGATCCCTTCTTGGGTTGCTCGTACATCGTACGACATCTAGGGGAGTGAGCATGTGACCACGCATGTGAACTCCGAGGATAACCTAGGGATTAACTGAAGAACAAATAGGCAACTCTAGATGGGGTGAATAGAGTTTATGACAATAATGTCCGATTAAAAATTAAACTCTTTCACCAACAGTAAATAATCTGAGTAAATGCGAAAATAGTAAAGAACAAGAAAGCATATGCAAACACAGCCGATTTTAACCTGGTTTCCCTCGTGGAGGACTAGTCCAGGCCTGAGAACTCTAGCTCAGGATTAAATCTACTATTTGTGAAATAGTAGTTACACCCCGTGCCTTTTCTTCAGAAAAGCACGTCAACTTCTTACAGAGATCGCAGTGGCGATGCTTGAAATTTTTCAAACGACTTCTTGAACTCTTGCACAAACTCCTAACTGAAAAGTACTGAGCACTTTGAGGATTAGGGAGCTTATGACTAGTAGATGAGAAGGATATGGCTTGTATAAGGCTTTAGAGAGAAGAGAAGAGAAGATTGGATGATTGAAAATGAGAGAATTCATGGCCTATTTATAGGATACCAGATAGGCAGAATTCGGCCAGAATTCTGGGTCAAATATTCAAAAATTTGGCCGTTGGACAACTTGCATCCAGCCAACCCTAAAAATTAGGGTCCTGGATTTTAGGAGGCAGAATTCGGCCCGAACTCTGTCTCCAGAGCACAGAACAGGTCCAATGGATAAACGGGCTTATTTGGATTTTTGTGGAGCTTTTGATTTGAGTTATGGGTATAGGTTAAGTCTCAAATTGCTCAGTACGACTCAGTTTACATATGACTACACTCAATAAAAGTGTAAAATACATACTTAAAACAATTAACATAGCAGGTGCGAGCTGTCGTCCGTCTTGTACTGAGTTCAGTCTTCATGTTTCGTATTGAAATATAACAAGTATCATGTCGTCAATTATATCAATATTTGGTTGACTGTGATTTTTTGTCAACAATCTCTCCCATATTGATAATTGACAAAATGATATTTGTATATTCAATATTCATACCTGGACACATTAAAGAGCAGTAGCGTAGCTCTCCCGTAATCAGTGCAGAGCTATCAATAGCTCCCTCGTAATTATTGCTCTGTTCCTGTTGTCCTAATACAAACATTCTTTCCCAAAGCACAGATACACAATGATATGATGAATATTGAATATAGCAAAATATTTCTCCCCCTTTTGGCATTTATTAAACAACCAAAAATAATGATTGGCAAGCACACCAAAAATAATAATAATAAATGGCAGAATAAAATATCTCAAGAGTCACATAGAGAGTGCTAATACAACCAAAGTTCAGAAATAAAAACAACTACATCAACTAAAAAATGCAGAAAAGCATAAACTACGATCCTCAGCAGCAGCAAATAGAAATCCATATCCATCATCGAGCTCGTGAAGGCCCAGCGTCGCCGAATGGATCAATGAAGGAACGACGAGGGTCCACGAAAGCCGTATCCAGATCTAGGTAGTGGATAACCCAAGGGTCATCGATATGGTATCCATCGCGAGCAGGGTCCCGCTCTATAGGAATAGGCATAGAAGGATGCCGGGACATAGAGTACTAAATATTGTGCAGTGAGTTGCTAATGGCACTCATCTGCAGGGTAGTTCGGTAGTCAAGCTGAGTCCAGCGATCATCCTCTAAAGTGAATTTATCGCGTAGCATAGTCTGGAGTGACTCAAGAGTAGCAGGAGGAAGAGGAGGATCCTGTCCAAGAGGAGGTGCATCAGGCTCATCGTCAGAGTGCTCAGACGTAGGAGGTGAGCCAACCGCCGCCTGAAGTCGCCGTGCCTTAGATAGGAAGGCAGGGGCAGGTAGGAACTGGCACTCATCAAGAGGTACACGAAAGGCATGAAAGATCATAGGAAGATAAAGAACATAAACCAAGGATCTTGGCTTCTTCCTAGCATTAATCATCCAGTCCATCATGGTACGTAGAAGATTAAAAGGAACATAACAATGGAGGTGGTACAAAGCAGAGATTTCAAAGTATGTAACCTCATCAGTTGATCCTGCTTTGGGCAGAATCGTGTTAAAAACAATGCGATGAAGTTCATAAAAGTAAGGATTGAGAAACTTGGCGAGAAGCTTGTGAGGACGTGTGTTAGGAGTACACAAATCGTCCTTAAAGCTTTCTAGGGATGACCCAATGAAAAATTGAAACTTGCGAGCTTCAACAAGTTTCTCCCAAGAGTTTGGCTCCGGAATTTCATGGTATTCGGCCAAATCAAAATCATCAAAAGAATATCAATGCCCGCAACCCGTGAAAATAGATGTGTATCATTGTGAGTAAGGTTAGAATAAAACATTTGGATGGCATTGAGATATATAACCAAATTGGTAGTGACAAGTTTATCAAGGCATAGATCATGAAATAATGCATCATATTGTGAAAAGATAGTGAAATTTATAGGATGACCCGCATACACATGACGTGATCGAAAATCACTAAACCACTCATTGGAAGTGTCTAGTGATACAAATATCCGGTCATCGTACGTGTCAGGAATGAGTAGACGAGGTGGGTTAAACAACGGGTGAATAGGTTGTTGATTAGGTTGTTCAACGGGTTGTTCAACACGAGGAGAAGCATTCGAAGAGGACACACCCTCGGTTCGAAGTCTCTTCCCTCTATTGAACAACTTGGGAGCCATGAAATAATAAAGAAAATTAAAGAAATTTAGATG
Organism: Iris pallida; assembly: GCA_029216955.1. Taxonomy (NCBI): domain Eukaryota; kingdom Viridiplantae; phylum Streptophyta; class Magnoliopsida; order Asparagales; family Iridaceae; genus Iris; species Iris pallida. Next base: position 1,000,582 of record JANAVB010009197.1, read on the forward strand.
GAGAGAAGTGTAGAAATATACCTCAATTTGATGATGAAAGATGAAAGAGAATGGTGAGAGAATCCTTCTCCTTGAATTTTGAGAAGAAAGATGCACTAGGATGGAAGAACTAGGGTTAGGGTTTGAAGAAAAGTAGTTTGGAGAAGTTTAGAAGGTGGAAATGGAGGAGAGAGAAGAGGGGAACCCGGATTTTAGTGTAAGGGTTCGAATGGTCGGAGCAAATGTGGACCATTGGATCATATACTGATCAGCGGCTGAGGCTGCTTTCGGTTCTGGAACAGCCAGACCGAATTCGATCCGAACTCTGGGTAAGGCAGAGTTTGGCCCGAATTCTGGTTTCTGTAGCCAGAACAGAAATCAAGGTAAAAAGAAGTTTGATCAACTAAGATAGACTAAAAGGAGTATGAATGAGAAAAGCCAAGTAGAAAGTAGCAAAAAAAAATCAATGCTGAATTAAAGTAAAGTTTGAAAATTTGAATTTTAGCATGTGATAAATAAAAGTATACCGTGTAATAAACAAGGAAATATGCCACAATTCAATATTTTGAAGCTGCCATGGGGTAGCTGCAGGGGTCGGATCCCAGCTAGCGGTAGTCCTGAGGACTAGTGCACCGTGTCGCTTAGGCTTTTACGCCTTGTTGTCCGAAGGACCCTTTTGGCTTGTACACATAGCATTTTTATCATAAAGAATCAAGACATAATCGATATTTATGCAGGTTACTTTAATGAATAACAGCTTCATCCAAAATTCCTAGTTTACGACAAAAAAAGTTAAAACGCTCTTCGGATAGTGGTTTGGTAAAGAAATCTTCTAGCTGATGATCAGTGTCAATAAATTCTAAGTTAACAGTACCATTTTGCTGGTGATCACACAAAAAGTGGTGACGTATTTCAATGTGCTTCGTGCGTGAGTGACATATGGGGTTCTTAGTGAGATTTATAGCACTAGTGTTGTCACAAAAAATAGAAATGTGCATAAAAGATAAGTTATAGTCTTCAAGGGTTTGCTTCATCCACAGAATTTGTGCACAACAACGACCAGCTGCGATATATTCATCTTCTGTTGTGGATAGTGCGACAGAATTCTGCTTCTTACTAAACCAAGAGACTAGAGCCTTTCCTAATAAATGACAAGTGCCGCTCATACTTTTACGGTCGATCTTACATCCGGCAAAATCAGCATCAAAGTAACCAATGAGGTCAAATGATGTTGATTTGGGATACCATAGGCCCACTGTAATCGTACCCTTAAGGTATCGAAAGATACGCTTAACGGAAGACATGTGTGATTCCTTAGGATTAGCTTGATATCTAGCACACAGATAAACGCTAAACAAAATATCAGGACGACTAGCAGTTAAATACAGTAGACTGCCTATCATACCTCGATACTTACGTTGATCCACAGGTTTGTCGCTTTCATCTGGTTCTAGTTTAGTTGTAGTAGCCATTGGAGTGCTAATTGGTTTGACGTTGTCAAGGTCAAATTTCTTCAGCATATCCTTTGTATACTTCGACTGACAGATGAAAGTTCCATTTGATGTTTGTTTGACTTGCAGTCCAAGAAAGTAATTGAGCTCCCCCATCATGCTCATCTCAAACTCGGTCTGCATACACTTGGCAAAATCTTGACAGAGAGTTTCATCAATAGAACTAAATATAATATCATCAACGTAAATTTGCACTAAGAGAATAGTATCTTTGAAAGATTTTATAAAAAGTGCAGTGTCAACTTTCCCTTTTAAAAAACCTTTTTCAAGCAAGAAATTGCTTAGCCGTTCATACCAAGCTCTAGGGGCTTGTTTGAGGCCATATAGCGCTTTCTTGAGCTTGAAAACATGGTCGGGAAATTTGTGATTTTCAAAACCAGGAGGTTATTTTACAAAAACTTCCTCCTTAATAAATCTATTCAAGAAAGCACTTTTAACATCCATTTGAAACAATTTAAAATTTTGAAAGTTAGCAAATGCGCAAAGCATCCGAATAGATTCCAATCTCGCAACAGGAGCATACGTCTCATCGTAGTCGATACCTTCCTCTTGGTTGTATCCTTGAGCTACTAGACGAGCTTTGTTGTGTGTAACTGAACCATCTTCATTAACTTTGTTTCGAAAAACTCATTTAGTACCAATAATCGAGTGATTTACCGGCCTAGGAACAAGTTTCCAAACTTAGCTCCTCTCGAATTGGTTGAGTTCTTCTTGCATGGCAGAAATCCAAAATTCATCATTAAAAGCTTCTATAATGTTTTTTGGCTCAATTTGTGAAATGAAGGCAATACTAGCAATGGAGTCTCTTAATGATGATCTAGTACTTACTTCGCGTGAAATCTCACCTATAACCAAATTTTTTAGATGTGACGGCTTGAAAGAGAATTTCTTTGGCAAGCCCTCCAGAGAATTGGTTTCAGTGGTGGTATTCATTAGAGTAAAAGTTGATGGCTCAACATCATCATCAAGAGTAGTTGCTGCACTGTTATCCTTATCAAAAGTTACATTGGTAGACTCTTCTACAATTAATGAGCGTTTGTTGAATACTCTATATCCCATGCTCTTGGGAGCATAGCCAAGGAAAATACCATCGTCAGCTTCGACATCAAATTTGCCTAAGTTATCTTTGGTGTTAAGGATAAAATATCGACAACCAAAAACTCTAAAATATGAAACATTTAGAGTTCTTTCAAACCAAAGCTCATAGGGTGTTTTCTTCGTAATAGGACGAATAAGCACCCTATTTAAAATATGGCACGCTGTACTGACAGCTTCAGCCCAAAAATATTTCGGAAGTGAAAATTTATTCAACATGACTCTAGCCATATCGCCAAGAGTTCTATTCTTCCGCTCTACAATATCATTTTGTTGAGGAGTTCTTGGACAAGAAAACTTATGAACAAAACCATTTAAATCACAAAACTTTTCAAAATCAGTATTTTCGAATTCGCCTCCATGATCACTTCGGATTCGAGTAATCATGTAGCCTTTTCGTTTTGAACCTTTTTAACAAAAATTTTGAAAACTGAAATGGCATCACTTTTATTTGTAAGAAAGAAAACCCAAGTAAATCTAGAAAAGTCATCAACTATAACAAAATCGTAGAATTTTCCACCAAGACTGGCTACTCTACTAGGGCCAAATAAATCTATATGAAGTAATTGCAAGGGTCTAGTAGTACTTACAGAGTTTATGGAATAAAATGAGGACTTGGTTGCCTTATTCAATTCACATTCGGCACATACCGTGTCCTTTTTGAATGTGATGTCGGACAAGCCTCTAACTAGCTTCTTAGTCGATAGCCTGGATATAGTATCCATATTGGCATGACCAAGACGCTGGTGCCACAATAATCTTTCATCCTTGTGAGCATAGAGACATCTTCCTGCACTGTTAGTATCTCTAGATAGATAGAAAATGTAAATGTTATCCTCTCTTATCCCTTCAAAAATAATGTCTTCTGTTGACCTATCATAAATGTAGCATTTATTTTGTCCAAAGTTAATATCATATCCATGCAAGATGACTTATGCTGAGCAGGTTATGCTTTAACTCGGTCACTAGACAGACATCCTTTATTACAGGAGAAGGAGGATGACCTATAGTACCATTACCAATAATATACCCTTTTAGGTTGTTGTCGAAGGATACATACCCTTCCCTCTTCATCGATAGTGATACGAAAAGATTTGCGTCTCCCATCATATGTCGCGAGCATCCACTATCGAGAATCCACTTACTCTTAGTTGAGGAGAAAAGGTCCACCTACATCAAGAGTAGATGTGACCTTTGGTACCCAAGTTCTTGAGGATCCTGAAAAGTTAGTTTTCGACAACCATGCATATATGTTTCTATCTACTAATCTCCTAACTCTACATTGTGGTGAGATGTGTCCATGTAATCCACAATAAGTACAAATAGTATTCCTATTTATGTTAGGAGCATGTTAATGATGTCTATATGTAGAGTGGTGTGGAGTAGCATGGTGATGATGTCTATATGTAGAGTGGTGTAGAGTAGCATGATGATGATGTCTATATGTAGCATGGTAAGAGTGGTGTGGAGCATGATGATGACTATGTGTGGCTACAGGATGATGTTTATATCCATCAGCAGTATGATGGTGATTTTATTTATGTACAACATAGTGATGATTGTATCTATGTGTAGCATGGTGATTATGTGTCATATGAGAATTATTTATACGTGCATATGGTTTATGTGCTTTATGAAAGTGGGTGTACATGTAAGCATGATTACGTGCTGCAGGTGGATGACGTGGTTGACTAGTATGAGTAGTATCATGCTTTGTGTGTGTATCATGTGATTGGGTTTGAGGTTGAGCAACCTGTTTTTCCAATCTAGTCTCTAATTTCTTAGAGACAGCCTGCAGTTCATTAATCTTAGTATTCAAACCATAAATCTTAGTGATAGAGATCTTGTGTCTATTCTTTTCTTCAGCAATCTCAGTGTTGAGTGCTGTGATCTCTTGTGTTTGCTTTTTAATACGTGATTTGGCATCATGTAGGCTTAATTTAAGCTTAGACACCTCATTTGTCACTTCCGTGGGTGAAGTGTCTCTAATATTATCAAGAAATGAAGAGTCTTTGAATCTCGACTTCATAACTTTTGATCTTCTCCTTGGCGTGTTTATATTTACTAATGACTTTCTTGTGGTCATTGAGTAAATCATTGAATGCATCACCAAGTTTGTCAAAAGTGAAATCATCGAGAGTTTCGCTAGTTACCTTGTCGGATGTAGCCATTAGTCAAACATTGGCGATGTCTTGAGGAGAGTCCTTTTCTTCCTCGGAGTCACTAGCTTCGCTTTCATGCCAAATACTTGTGTTGGCATATTTTTTTGAGGAAGCCTTCTTGTATGGTTTCTCATATCGGCTGCTCTTCTTTGCGAATGGACAGTCTTTTTGGACGTGTCCAGTCTTCTTACAACCGTAGCATGTTGGCTCTTCTTTGTCATCTTCTTGTGGTTCCTTCTTTCTTCGATTGAAGCGAAGGAATTTCTTGAAGTTGCGGACAAGGAAAGCTTGATCATCACCTTTCGAGTAGTCGTCATCCATCTCTTCAGGATCAGCCCTTCGTCAGTGAGCTTTAAGGGCAATCTTCTTTGCCTTAGGAGCAGGCTCTTCGAAGTCTTTGAGGTCAAGCTCATGAGTCATCAGCTTTACCATCAAAGTCTCCATGGACATAGTCGTGAGATCATTTCCTTCTATGATGGCTGTCACCTTAGGGTTCCAAATCTTTGTTAGCCCCCTAAGTAGCTTGCGGATCTTTTCGTGATTTGTATATTGCTTGCCGAGAGAAGACAGGGGGTTGATGATGTCGAGAAATCTTGTAAACATTTGTGTGATCGTCTCATTTGGCTTCATCTTGAATGCCTCATACTCTTGAGTGAGATGACTTATTTTTGACTCCTTGATTTGGGTGGTTCCTTCATTCGTCACTTCTAGAAGTCTTCATACTTCGTGAGAGGTGGTGCATGTTGAGACCCTGTTAAACTCATTCCTGTCTATAGCACATAATAAAGCATTAATAGCTCTCGCATCTAGACTTGCCTGTTTCTTCTCCTCGTCAGAATATTTGTTATATGGTTTCTCAACGAGATCACCATTGACAACTATCCTGGCGGACTTTTTGTAACCATCGGTAACAATGGTCCACAGGTCAAAGTCTAGCGACTTGAGATAAAAGCTCATCCTTGTTTTCTAATATGTGTAGTTTGTCCCATCAAATAGGGGAGGCCTATGAGTGGACTACCCTTCAACGTGATTGAAAATCATGGATTGTGTGGTTGCCATGGATCAGCTCTAGGATGTTAGTCCTTATTGAGAGAACAGAGCTCTGATACCAATTGAAGAACAAATAGGCAACTCTAGAGGGGGGTGAATAGAGTTTATGATAATAATGTCCAATTAAAAATTAAACTCTTTCACCAACAGTAAATAATCAGAGTAAATACGAAAATAGTAAAGAGCAAGAAAGCATACGCAAACACAGCCGGTTTTAACCTGGTTTCTCTCGTGGAAGACTAGTCCAGGCCTGAGAACTCTAGCTCAGGATTAAATCCACTATTTGTGAAATAGTAGTTACACCCCATGTATTTTCTTCAGAAGAGCACGTCAACTTCTTACAGAGATCGCAATGGCGATGCTTGGAATTTTCCAAGCGACTTCTTGAACTCTTGCACAAACTCCTAACTGAAAAGTACTGAGCACTTTGAGGCTTAGGGAGGTTGTGGCTAGTAGATGAGAAGGGTACAGCTTGTATAAGGATTTAGAGATAAGAGAAGAGAATATTGGATGATTGAAAATGAGAGAATTCATGGCCTATTTATAGGATACCAGATAGGAAGAATTTGGCCAAAATTCTGGGTCAAATATTCAAAAATTTGGCCGTTGGACAACTTGCATCCAGCCAACCCTAAAAATTAGGGTCCTGGATTTTAGGAGGCAGAGTTCGGCTCGAACTCTGTCTCCAGAACACAAAATAGGTCCAATGGATAAATGGGCTTATTTGGATTTTTATGGAGCTTTTGATTTGAGGTATTGGTATAGGTTAAGTCTCAAATTGCTCAGTACGACTCAGTTTACATATGACTGGACTCAATAAAAGTGTAAAATACAGACTTAAAACAATTAACATAGCAGGTACGAGCTGTCGTCCGTCTTGTACTGAGTTCAGTCTTTATGTGTCGTATTGAAATGTTACAAGTATCATGTCGTCAATTATATCAATATTTGGTTGACTGTGATTTTGTGTCAACATTAACTAGGCAACTAATCTAATAGATGCGTTGGGTAGGAAGAATCCCGAGATCGTGCCATACTAGTCACCCTAGGTCCAGTCCTGACGTATCAGGATGGCCGCCACGGATATGGTTTCATTTTCCTTTAGCAGATGACTATATCCGACTTCTACGAGCTATGTGTTATATGTTTAGCGTGGTAGCCCTCCGGAGGACCGGTACATGATCAATGTAGTATATGTCTAATGGTTTGGCTAGCCCTGTTGGGTTGACACGATCTGAGGATTCCTTTTAATCAGTATCGCGGGGAAAACTCTGCTAAATATAGAAAGCCGCAGGAATGAATGGCCACCTGAAAAACGACTTGACTGTGCGTGCCTTGTACCTTCCGTTGGTAGCCGAGGGACATGGACTGTCATGGTGCATGGTCCAGCCCATGTCCTTATTTGGTTGTTGGGTTGGTCTTTCGTGCTATGATAGGCTGTGGATCGAGGTTACGACCGGAAGCCTTTATTATTGCTAGTATTATTATTCTATGCTTGGGTTTTATCTCACTCTTTTGTGCTCCCTTGTGGTACTTGCTATTCGGGACTGACCCATCTGGTTTTGTTTGGCCAGATCTCGTAGCAGAGCCTGAGGATCCGACCTTCCTCCCTGACGTCAATGATGCATACTAGGAGCATGGCTGGCGGGGGACTCGAGTGGGTTTCTTCTCCACCACTCTAGTTTTTATCCCTTATGTTCTGGCATTTAGCCACCGGCACCTGTTTAGCCGGTTAATTTTGATATTTTATCTGTTGCATAATTGTAATTAAATCAGACTGCAGCTGAATACAATTATGTACCTATGACTCTCTGGGCTAGCTAACTTATAAAGCTAGATCCCCATGATCATTTTGATGAAGCGTCGGGGACGCCTTACTACTTTATCTCATATGCTCATTAATTAATGTTTTCTTATTTTGAATAATTAAGACATAGATGCTCCATGAGACCATAGGAGACTTGATTGTAGCATACACCCCTTGTCTCTTGACAGCCACGATCGTCGTATGACGTTTGCATACCTCATATGGAGTAGCTGGCCTAGTCTGTATATGTATTTCGATTCTGGGGCATGATAGGGTTTTATTTAATTAATAAATTTGATTAGTTGTATCATGTAGCATTTAACATATCATTAGTCATATGGCTAGGTCATGTTAGGGATTAGTGTTTAGTGGAGCCAACCCATCCCACTATATATATTCTCTTTCTCCCTCTCCTCATTCATTCTTATTTTCATTTCCTCCCACCAACCCACCTAGGCAAGTACATCTTTTACAAATGAGAGACCACTTGCAATTTTCATTTCTTATATTTCTTTGATATTATTAGTCTAGATTGTTCATCTCTTCATTCTCTACAAGTTTAGTTCTTGGAATTTTTCATTTTAATGGCTAGTTTTGTGTAGATCTAAGTTTCTAAATGTAGGTTTTACAAATTTTTGTGGTTTTGATCAATCAAACTTGGTTGTTTTTTAAAACTAGTTGTTCCATGTTGTAAATAATTTGATTCTACCCAATTTTGTATTTTGAACCGCTTGATTTCGACATCGTATGAGGAAGTTACAGCCGTTCTTGTGTTCATGGGCTCCCACACACCTTCAGTGCTGTCGGGACGATGAACAGTGCATCCGCGCTCCGTGCTCGTGCATCCGCGCTCCGTGTGCCGTGGTCGCGTACTGTGCATTTCATGTACCGTGCGCCTGCGCGTCGTGCATCCGGGCTCTGTGCGCCGTGGCCGTACGTCGCGCGTTTCGTGCGCCTCATGCTTGCGCGATTATCTGTCGCATGCCTACGCACTGTGCATCTGCGCTCCGTGTGTCGTGGCCGTACGCTGTGCATTTTGTGTGCCGGGCGCCTAGGCATTTCTTTCGTCGTGTGCCCACGTGCCGTGGGCAGTTTTGCCCGCACGCGTCGCATGCCCACGCCTCGTGAACCCGTTCTCGTGCGCCGTGGGCCAGTTTTGTGCCCGCACGGCCGTGGGCTCGTGCCATGCATGCCAATCACCAGATTATCCCTGCACATGGTTTTCTTTGTGCCCATGCGCCTTCTTTGATTATCCTGGCCCGCTGTGCCTATGGCACATGAGACCACGTTGCCTAAGCGTCTATTTATTGGACCTTGCACTTTTTGATTTCTCTGTCATACGTATGACTTGTCCCATATGCCTGATTTGATGAGTTGATATTTTCTATAGTTTTGATGAGTTTATTGATTTGACTTTGATTTTTTGTCCCGACTATGTGTCCTATGTGACTTCTGTGTCACGAGGGGTCCATGTGACTTTCTGACTTGATCGTGTTCCTGACTTGGCCGTGTTCCTGACGTGATTACCTGTATACGCTGGTACCTTTTCTAAGTGTGTATTGAGATGCAATATTAGTGTGCACTGTGGGGCTATTAATGAGTGCACTGAGGTATGACTCTTCGTGTTAAGCGATCCTTCGTGTTATATGTCAATACATGCATCCTCTACAGTACAGTCATGGTAATTGGTCAGTAATATAGACGTGGTATATTAAATATTTGCTTGATACGTTACACTAAGCATTGATCTAGATTTGGAACTCATTGAGCCGAATGTGGAATTATGCTTAGGATACCGTACCAAGGTACGCCAAATAGGAGGATGACCATGTGACCACGAAATGTGATTCCAAGATCAATATAGGGTTAATCTAAGCAACTTAAATTGGTAGCATCATTAGAGGGAACGAAATCCCGAGATCGTATGTTACCAGCCACCCTAGGCCCTATCCTAACATGGCGGCTGGCCACCACGGATACTGTATAGTCATCTGTACTAGTGGAGTGCAGTATCTGACTAGTGAATGCCGAGTCAGTTCTCTCTATAGGAGAGGTGGAACTGTTATTACTTGTTTTAGCATGTTGGCCTTTCGAGGGACCGGTGCATTTATTGTGTGTGCTTGTATTAAATTGGTTCAGCTAGCCTTGCTTGGTTACGATAAGATCTGAGGATTCCTATATTATATGCAACAGATAACCCAGGCAAACCATAAAAAGCCATAGGATTGATTGGCTGCTTATAAACCGACTTGTCTGTGATATGTATTCTTTTTTTAGCTACTGAAGAATATGGACATCGTGGTGCGTGGTCCAACCCATGTCCTTGTTTGGTTGTTGGGTTGGTTTATTGTGCTGCGATAAGCTATGGACCGAAGTTGCGACCAGAAGCCCTTAACCTAACCATGGTTATAGGATGTATCTTATTCCGGTACGATATTGGCACCGTTTGTCCTTGTTTGGTTGTAAGGGTGTCGTATTGTTTCGATGATATGGTATAAGCCTATAACTCTTGAACCAGGTCTTAATTTACTCATTGGGTTTTGTTTTATTCATTATGTGCTCCCTTGTGGTTGTAGAAGCATGAAAAAGAATAAGAATTTCTATGCGGCCCAAAATCAACATGAAACTTCATGCGGCTCAAAACCCGGAGAGTTTCATGCGGCTCAAAATCCCTGGGAGCTTCATGCGGCTCAGAAAGCTTCATGCGGCCTTATGCAGTTCGAAATCAGCCTAAGCAGCTGGCCATAATTACTCTGACATAAAGGCGACAGCTCTGACAGAGATGATGGCTCTGACATAAAGACAAGACGTGACATGCTCCTAAAAAGACGAGAAAATTATCATGATATCCGACACAGTGCACAGTTCCTAGGAGACTCTTCATGTAGATCACTTATGAGACACCCTTTATGCGGCTCAGTCATGAGACAACTCTCATGCGGCTCGAGCGTGGATCATCTCTCATGCGGCTCGGTTATGAGACGTCTCTCATGCGGCTCGGTCATGAGACATCCTTCATGCGGCTCGGTCATGAGACACTCTTTATGCGACTCGGCTATGGGATAGTCTTTTATGCGGCTCAGCCAGGATGCATCATTTATGCGGCTCGTCGCAGAGTAGCAGTTGAGACACGTGGCAGAAATTGACTAAGTCTTAACGGTTCGGATTTAGTGCAACAAACAGATCATGATCAATCTTAACCAATCCCCAGTTGTCCACTTCTTGAGGCACAGTTACAAGGATGTGGCCTAAAATTAGCCACGTGGCTGTACACCCTATTACTCATAAATTCCTATAAATAGCAAGGTGCTATTCCCTTGCACACACACAGAGAGATATACACACACCCGGACAGAAAGAGAGCATTTCTTCACCGGAGCCGAGGTTGCGTTCGATCGTCCAAGGAGTAAGACAGAGTTAATAGCACTTTTTCGAGCCTCTACCGTCACCCCCCAGAATCTAAACTAAACAATTGTACTTAGATTGTTTTTCCTAGGTTTTGTTCCTAGGCTCTCTTTTATACAAGCGAGTTTGTAATTGTGAGTCAAAGTTCAGTCATGCTATAAAACGGTTCTGTTCTACGACAATCAATGGCAAACACGATGACGACTCTGCTGGGGACTAACTTCTCCACTGTTGAGAAGTTGGTTACGCAATCGGACGCAGCCAAACTCGGCTCCACGCAACAGAACTGGTTGTTCGCTTCGACCAGCAAGCATTTGAAGAGATGCTCTCCGAGGAGAGCGCTAGCCCCATCCAGAAGTGAGCCGGCCCAAAGAAGGCCCGCAGGGCATGGAGGCCCAAAACCATTGCCCCTCCCCAAGCTCCGAAGAAGTGTTCTCTGCTGCCCAAGATGGCAAAGAAGACTCACATGCGGCCCCACTTCAGGTCGTAGAGGACCCTGTTGTCCCCAAGTCCGGCAAAGGAAAATACTACGATGCTGGACTTGCGGGAGCAAATTGGAACTCTATGCGGTCCAGAAAGAAGCCACATAAAGGTACGGGCCGCAGGAAGAACGCATATACGGCCACCAATCCCTGCCGCATGCAGAAGGCTCATGCGGCCACCAATCTCAACCGCGTGCAGAAGGCTCATGCGGCCACCAATCCCAGCCGTATGCAGAATGCCTATGCGGCCACCAACCCTAGCCGCAGGAAGATGACCTATGCGGCATCCAATCCTAGCCGTCGGCCATCTGCCCTATGCGGTTTGGGTTCAGTGTTCGACAGCCTCTCATGCGGTCCTGACATCAGAAGCTCCAATAAGGATATACCAGACTCTATGCAGCACAGTTTGGACTCTTCCTACTATGCGCCCTTGGGTGCTAGAACGAAGAATTCTAGGACAGCACGGGCTCGTCGAGCTCAGTCAGCTGTCCTAACCTCTGACCATCAGAGAGTCCCGCTAACTATTATGCGGGCCTCTGATGGAAAGTTGTATAGAACCGCCCGTGTCCAGCCCCCGGCGGCAAACGGACAAGGTGGTTTCCAAGAGTCTCCCAACAATGATCGAGGGCAAGTGCTTTTGCTAGCCCCACATCAGGGAGCAAACATGATACCAACGCACTCGTGTGTTCGGGATTCCCGGGCCCACAAAACGAGTGTAAAGGTTGATCGAGATGTCCTTGACTTGCGAGAAATGATCCTTCACAAGCAAAAGGAAAGAGAAGAAAACTTGGTGTGCAAAGAGTCCTTCCATGGACGTCACTGCACTCAAGTCATTGTCAATTGCTGCTGCAACAAGACATCAGTACAAGAAGACCGGCAGTCCGTCTTCCAACGACTGCAGCAGCCAGGACCGGTCCTACAACAAAGCTCGGAAGACGAGGCGAGTCCTTTCGCCTCCTGTAACTCTGCCCGGAAGGCCCCTATCGGCAAAGGATGGAAGAAAATAAATACCTCCAGCCCGACAATTTCAACCAGCACGACCAAGAAACTCTCATCTAAGCAATTATCCACAGCCATCACATAAGGAGTTTATCAAGGTACCCGCTCAAAGAGAAATCTTTAACACTTGGAGATTCGTCATCTACATCCCTGGGGGTAATTAAAGCTGGGGGTAGCACTCCTCGGAACATCCACAACAATCCGGTGTTTCAAGAAGATGAACCAGGGGAAACATTGCCTCCAACAGACTCAGACGTCCCTGAAAACGTCCACAAGTGCCAAGACGAGGCAATCTCCTATGCAGGGGGTGGCACTTCCTCCGAGTCCGAACTAGAGGAGAATATTCCTACATACCCCGACGACTTCTCTATGCGAGGGTATGATTCGGAGGGCACGTCTTCTACAGTTCATTCCACTTCTCCTCATGTGAGAACGACATTCATGAATGAGAATTGTAGGAGCGTAAAAAAGTGCTTCATGGACTAAGTCAAAGAAGTTGAGAATTTTACACGAGCTACTCTCTACGCAAGCTACTCGTTACGCTAGCTACTTTACGTGGGAGTGATTCAATGAATTTTACGCTGGGGACAAACTGTCAGGCCGCATTTAATGCAGAAGATTTGATCTGACAGAATGATTTTTCTGACAGCATGCAGCACAGAAGTCTAGAAGATTGGATTTACACCTAACCCAATACTCGTCGTATAGTGTGCAGATGGGGCTATTTTACGCTCAATAAAACTGCTTCTTTTACGCACGATAGCTATTCGAGCTGTTACGCTCAAGGCTATTGTGGGCGTAAAGTCTATTTGGGCTACTTTTTACGCTCAAGGCTATTTTTCTAGCCACTTTACGCTGGAAAGTTTATTTTGGGCTATTTTACGCCCAGTTTGCCACTTTACGCTAGGAATATATTTTGGGTCATTTTTACGCCCGATCTTTCCTGACCACTTAAGAACGTGGTTTGCCCACATGGCTTTCATGCCACATTTCTCGATAAATGTGTGTACGTGCTCCCCTCATTTTATTGAAGTAGTAGGACACGTATCATTTTGCGTAGAGATCAAACCCTACATGGGACACGTGTCAACGTGCGTAGAGGATGAGTTGCATCATGGGTGACAGTTACCTGCGTAAAAACTTGATTTTGTTACTTTTTACACACAAATGGTCAAGTCTATAAATAGACTTATTTTTTACATAGACAACATCAAGAAATCAACAGAGAGATAGGGAGAGGAGATTCTGAGAAAACTTATACTTTCAAAGTGATATTCCCACAAGCATTTCTTCAACTTTTTCTCAAGAACAGGGTGAAGCAAAGCAGGAAAGCATTCGACTGTGCCATCAGTGCCATTGCTCGATACCTTTCTGGTGACTTAATTTTTTCGATTGTTCGTCTTCTTCAAGCAGTTTTCTTCATCATCATCGTATGGTCCAAGGAACAAAGTGATTGCTCTCAGATCAGACTTCCATTGCAATACTTTCCAGAATAATTTGTACTTCTGTACTTTTTCTAGTTTTCTTTCAAAAGCCAATTTTTAGGCATTTTGTTAAGTAAAACAAAATGGCGACTCTGCTGGGGACGACCTTCTCTTCCGACGAGAAGGCAATTGCTCAATATGATGATGTGTCGGTCGGATCGACAAAGAAGACTCTGGTTGTGTACTTCGACCAGACTGCCTACGAATAAATGCTCTGAACTGGGGGTAGTACTCGCTGCTCTAATGTTCAGAAATCACGGAAGGCACAAAAAGTTTGGATTCCTAAATCCAAAGCATCCTCGGATCTCCCTGTTGTCTCTGAAGGCAAAGGAATCCTTCCTACTCCTGTGGTGGAGACTCCCGTCTGTGACGAGGCAGTCTCTACTTTGGTGATACGCCCTGGGCGTAAAAATCAGTCTCCCATTTGTGACGTGGAAGACTCTCCAGTTTTACGCTCTGAGCGTAAAAATCAAGTTTTACGCCCTGAATGTAAAAATCAAGTTTTACGTCCTGAGCGTAAAAATCAAGCTTTACGCCCCGCGTATAAAAATATGTCTTCCGTCTGTGACGTGGTAGACACACAAGCTTTATGCCCCTCGCGTAAAAATATGTCTCCCGTCTGTGACGTGGTAGACACACTAAATTTACGCTCCACGCGTAAAGGAAAATCTTCCGTCTGTGACGTGGCAGATACTCATGTTTTGCGCTCTACGCGTAAAGGTAAATCTCCTGTCTGTGACAGTGTAGATGAAATTCACAATGATGCTTTTACATCTAAAGTGAATTTACCTGCACGTATGCAGCATAAAAACATTGTTGGTAAAACTTCGGTTTTCAACCAACAGCCTTCCTATACTGCTGTACACAAGCTACCAAACCTACAAATTACGCATAATGTTGATGGAGTCGTTTGTGCTCAAAAATCTAAGGATTTACGCACGCAACTCCAAGCGCATAAAAATATACAGTTTGGTTCTGCTAATGCAGCCAGTAATCTTTTTTATACACAAGGGACTAATCGTTTCTCTACCCCAAATGTAATAAAGAAGACTACTCCTTCTACTCATTCTAATTTACGCGTGTTGCTAATACAAAAGCATAAAAATAGACAATCTTCTGTGACACTCTCCCAAAAAAATCATCATTGTGAGTGTCACCAGATTGTAATCAAGTGTTGCTGTTCGGCTTATAAACGGTCAGTTTTTGATCGATTAAGCTACAATATGCCTCAGCAGCAAACTGATGATCAAGAACATGAGTTGTCATATGCGTCAGTCAATATGGCATCTCATACCAACAGAGGACAACGTCCAAGACGCAACTCGTCCCAGACTCCTGGTCAACAACAGTTCAACAGACTTCTTGATTCCTTTGAAGGAGTATATCAGAATACTCGATCAAGAAGACAAAGACTGTTGCAGACTTCTGATTCAGAAGCTGGGGGTACTCAGTCTTTTGAGTCCGAAACTGATAGTATCGATTCATATCTCTATACTAATCCCTATGTATCTTCAAGAGAGGTTGAATCTTATGCTATTGGAGATGAACCGGAGACGTCATCTGCTAATACAGAACAACGTCTCTCTGCCGTTGAGCAATCACTAAAGGACATGCTTACTATGATGCAAAGCATGCACCAAATAATAATGACTCAGCAAACTGCTCAGCCGACAGTAGTAACACTGGTGCAGGTAGCAGCATAAACTCAAGATAGTCAAGGGGATGATATACCTTTGAATAATCAAGAGCCTGCTGTTAGAGCTGTCAAAATGGGCTAAGCCCGTTGGGCCGGCCCGCCCCGCCCGCCAAAAAGGTGGGTTGGGCCGAGCATTTAGGAGCCCGCCAAACAGGCGGGCCTAGGTGGGCTGGCCCGCTAGTAGCCCGCCCCGCGGTGGGCTAGCCCGCGGGCCAAGTGGGTTGGCCCGCCATCTATTTTTTTATAAAATTTTTAATTTTTTTATTTAGCACATATATGAGATATGTATTATAAATGATAAAAATTCTCATTTAATGCAAGTAATGACGTATAAAATATTAAATTTGGTCATTTATTTACATGAATGAAGGTATTTTTAAGAAATATCTACTATTATAATGTTTCTTGTATTTTACTTGTAATTTGATGCATATGAGAGTGGGTAGAAAATATTATATATATGATTTTTTTTCCTTTTAAGAAACTAAACAATAATTAAAAAAATTAAAAAATTAAGCGGGCCGGCCCGCCTAGCCCGCGGCCCGCTGGTGGGTTGGGCTGGGTTGGATTTTTTTCAGCCCGCCAAAATGGTGGGTCGGCCCGTCCCGCCCCGCCAAATGGTGGGTTATGGTGGGTTACGGGCCAGCCCGCCCCGCCGGCCCGTCTTGACAGCTCTACCTGCTGTCAATCAAAATTATGTATCTCCAGATCCTATCATTCCAGAAGATGTACCACCTCCGGTAGGGGTTACGGTACATCCAACAACTATTCAATCGAATGTGCTTCCTCAAACTAGTGAAGCTATTCAAGCAGTGCGTGAATTAAAAGCACAGTTTGAAGTTCTGAAACACAAGGATCAGCTCTAGAGGTTAGGGATTAAGCAACCATATCCTCCTCATTGGAATGACGCCTTTCCTCCGAAATTCAAACCACAATCGATGGAATTATTTGATGGAAAGGCTTCTCCTAGTCAGTATATCAATTACTTTGATATTATGACTGTGCATCTGCAAAAGAATGATGCTCTTCTTACCTGAGTTTTCAACGGGTGCCTGACGGGTTCAGCTTACGATTGGTATCGTAGTTTATTCGACAATTGCATATCATCTTTTGAAGAATTTAAAGTAATGTTTCTCTCCCGCTTCTATGAAGGAGGCATGGACATGAATATGTACTCCTTAATAGAAATCAAACAAAATAAGAAGGAAGATACTCGGACGTTCATCGAACGTTTTCGACAGGCAACCTTGAAAATGCCTCCTAGAATGCCAGATTCAGCATTGATTGATACATACAAAATGAATCTGCGACCATCCATTGCTGTCTACACGGGTTCCCAATTCACAGATTGGACCTCGTTTATTATAGCAGCAGTTTCTGCCGAGACCAATGGTAGATTGGCTCGTGAACACGGGATAATCTTTGCCTCAGAGGACAAAGGAAAGAAAGGCTCTTCTGGTAATAATTTTGGCAATCGTAATGGGAAAGGGAAAGAAACCCTTGTGGTTAATCATTCAAAACCCAAAACGATGCCAAATAATTAGGAGTCTTCCAAGCCAAAAGAAGAATACTCTTTCGATGACAGTGATATCCCAGGGATATTCTAATGTCTGTTAAAGAGTGGCAAACTCCAGATTCCGGAGCCAAAAAGGCCTAATGAGGTAAATCTGACTGACAATCACAAGTATTGTATCTATCACAGATACATAAATCATCCTACCAAGGCTTGCTATGTCTTGAAGAAGAAAATCCAGGAGCTGATAAATGCCAATGCCATCGCTTTAACTAACGATGAGCATACGGTCACAACCAATATAGTTTCTCTTCAATTTGGAGGTTTTCCTCCACAGTAAGTCCCAGATGGAATCGTCCCAATTCTAAAGACGACGATAAAGATTGTGAATATCCCGCTTGCCAGAGAGCAAAATGAAGGACTTTTGTCTCTTACACTGAAAAATGGTGAAATCATGTGGGTACACCCTGATTTAGTACCTGAAATTGGAGATGAAGGTAAAACTTCAAAATCCAAGAAAGGTAAGAAGGTCAAAACCTGCAACATGATTTCTCACGTTGTCACTCCAGATCCTGAGGATTTGGATCATCTTTGGGATGGCATTCCTTTGGAGGATAGATTGAAGGGTTTGAATATATGCCCTCCAAGTTTGGCTCCTCCTACCAAGCTCAAACTTACTCATCAGCAGTAGTTAACTATGAATAGTGTCCCCTTATATAGGGCACAACAAGTCTTTGCAGCTCATGAAAAAGCTCTTACAGGGATTTTTTCTCGTGTCCCGAATACTCCTTTTCCTGTGGTTACAGAGGCTTCTCTCTCTTCTTCCTCTGTTAAACCATCTATTGAAAGTCCACTGCCCATTCACTTGTACAGTCAACAATCAGTCCATCTCATGAAAAAGATGGGCTATAACTTTCAAAAGATAGAGGGTTTGAACTATAATAAAGGAATGCGACTTCCTTTACAAATTCAAAGTCAAAAATCTACTGTTAGATTGGGTTCTGAGCTTCCTCATAAAAATCCTCGAAAGAAGAAGACTAAAGGAAAGAAGACTAAATCCTGCAATATGGTACTTCCTTCTCCTGAGTCTGAGGAAAAAAGCTTTGCTGGTACGAGATCTGGGAAAGAGTACCACAAAGATTATGAGGGATCTTCCAAAGAAGCAGAGGACGTTGTTGAAACAATACCAGCTCAACCATCTCCTGTTCCTGCTAAACCATCTGTGGTTAAGAAGGAGAAACAGAAAGCAGTACGCTTTGACGTCCCATTAAAATCTGCTTCAAATCAAGGGATGGTGATGAAGTCCTACAAATTTGATATTCTAGCCCAGTTAGCTAATACTTCGGCTAGACTCTCTATATTTGAGCTGCTTCATCTTTCTAAAGAAAGCAGGAAGACTTTGAGTGAAGCTTTGCTACAAGCAGACTCATGCTTAGCTCAACTCAAGAGTCCTGACAATATACCAGTGTCATATCCATAATGTCATAGTGTGATGGAGGCAATTCCTAACATTACCTTCACATAAGAAGATATGATGTTGAAGCATAATAAGCACGACATGCCTTTGTGCTACACTGGTATATAGAATCCACTAAAATTGATAGGATTTACATTGATCCTGGGTCTTCTATTAGCATTATTCTTCTGAGTATGCTAAGATCGTTGAGAATTCCTACTAGTGATTTGACTTACACTAGTACCACGATAGTTGGTTTCAACTCTGGCAAGAGTAAACCACTGGGAAAGATTCGTCTGAAGATTTAAATTGGTGATCTTCGAACTATGGCGACATTTTATCTTATCAATTCAGATGTATCTTACAACATCCTTCTTGGAAGACCGTGGATACATGAACATAACATTGTGCCTTCAACTCTCCACCAATGCTTCAAATACGTGGATTTCCAAGGGGTTGTGAAGATCGAGTTTGCTGATATCAATCCTTTCAAGGGTGTCGAAGCCTATTTTTCTGACTCAATGCTCTATAAACAAGAGCATGTGAAAGAAATATCAGATATGGCTGAAGATCGATCACCCGTTGAAGATCAATCTGTCAATGAAGATCCTCCGGAAGAGCAACCTTTGAAGATTAAAGTCAAAGGTCGAATCCAACTCCAATCTGTCAATGATCAACCTCTGGTGATCAAGGTCAAAGGAAGAACTCGAGCTTCATCTGAGGAATCAGTGAGTATTCCTGCCAAGAGCCAAGTTCAACCTCTCATGATCAAAGTCAAGGGACGTACTTCTCGTACGAATAATCCAGAACCACCACTGATCATCAACCTTGGCAAATCTACGCAGAAGACGGATGACGGCCCGTTAATGATCAATCCAAAGCGTAACAGTCAAATTGTAAATGATGTAAATATTGATCATTCTGTACTTTCTTATATCAATGAAGATTTTCTTTTTGAGTATATGGCTGTCAAATTTATTGAAAGAATGACTTTATCTTCTGATGATCAAAGTCATCAATATAAAGATGACATAGATACAGAGGAAACCTTATACATTTACCAGAAAACTCGGCATGGGTAGGATACGATCCGTCTCACAAGTTTAATGAGGATATATAAGAAGAATTGTCTTCCAATTCTTTACAATCTTCAGATTCTGAAGAAATCCAATTCATCGAGTCGGATATATCCTACATGTGCAAAGAAGATATGGAAGAAGAATATTCTTCCAGTTCTTTATAATCCTCATATCCTGGAGGAGACTATTATGATGAATCTGAGTATGTATTCTCAGTCAACATGGTTCAAACTGGTGGTGAATCTGAGCCATTTGAGAATGACCCTTGGGTACAACAAATGGACACTCAATGGGAGCTTCGATTTGAACAGCGACAGCCACCTACAGAAGATGAGATTGTCCAGATTGATGTTGGAGACGAAACTACGTCCAAGCCAATATTCATCAGTAAAAACCTCTCCGAAGATGAAAAGGAAGAGTTGATACAACTAATTAAAGAATATATTGATATCTTTGCATGGAGTTATGAGGATATACCGGGTCTAGATCCTAAAATTGCTACTCATAAACTCAATATTCTTCCTAATGCCAAGCCTGTAAAACAACAGCAGCGGCATTTTTAACCAGATATGATGGATGCTATTGAAGCAGAAGTCAAAAAGCTGATTACATGTGGCTTTATTCGCGAAGAACAACACCCAGATTGGGTTGCCAATATTGTTCCTGTTATGAAGAAGAACGAAAAAGTCCGAGTTTGCATAGATTTTTGGGATCTTAATGCAGCTTATCCAAAGGATGAATTTCCACTTCCAATTACCGACGTTATGATAGATAATACATGTAGTTTTGAACACATGTCTTTCATGGATGGATTTTCAGGATACAATCAAATTAAGATGCATCCAGGAGATGAAAAGCATACTGCTTTCCGTACACCCCTTGGGGTTTACTGCTATACGGTCATGCCGTTTAGTCTAAAAAATGCATGTGCTACATATCAACGGGCTATGAGTAATATTTTTTGAGAACATCTACGGAAGACAGTTGAATGTTACGTAGATGACATTGCTGTCAAAAGTCGATTAAAAGATGATCATGTTTAAGACTTAAAGACAGTATTCGAATTGATGTGCCAACATCAATTGAAGATGAATCCTACTAAGTCTTTCTTAGGGGTGTCCAGTGGCAAATTTTTGGGATTTGTCATCACTTCTCAGGGTATCCATGTTGATCCTGATAAAATTAAAGCAATTCTTGAAATACGTCCTCCACGTAATTTAAAAGAACTCCGCGGCTTCCAAGGTCGCATTGCTTATATCAAGAGATTTATATCCAATCTTTCTGGGAGATGTCAACCTTTCTCCCGTCTATTAAAGAAAGGTGTATTATTTGTTTGGAATGAAGCATATCAGAAAGCCTTCAATAATATCAAACAATACCATACAAATCCATCTGTTCTGGTACCACCAGTGGTAGGAAGACCATTTTTGCTATATGTTCGAGCCTTGGATCATTCACTTGGTGGTCTTCTTGTACAGAAAAGTGATATGGGTCATGAACAAGCAATTTATTATCTTAGCCGAATGATGGTCGGAGCTGAACACAGGTATACGCCTGTGGAGAAAGAATGTCTGGCCTTGGTTTTTGCTGTTCAAAAGATACGACATTATGTGTCAGGACAAACTATTCATGTCATCTCTAGAATAAATCCTATTCGGATATTGATGAGAAAATCGAGCATTCTTAACTCCAGGTTAGCCACCTGGGCAATCTTGCTCACTTCTTATGATATGGTCTATGTACCTCAAAAATCAGTGAAGGGTCAAGCATTAGCTGATTTCTTAGTAGCTCACCCTATACCTGAAACATCGAAGCTATATGAGGACATTCCAGATAAAGTCGTGGATTACCACATAACTTTAAAGGATGACATTTGGCAATTATGGTTTGATGGAGCATCACGGGTTGGACCTAAAGGCAATATCATCTCAGGAGTAGGCATCGTCCTAGTCTCTCCTGACAAAATGGTCATTTACCATGCTTATTCTCTTAATAAGCCATGCTCCAACAATGTGGCTGAATATAATGCTCTGCTAATCGGTCTCCAAGAAGCAAAACAACTGGACATTGAGATCCTGAAAGCTTATGGAGATTCTCAACTGATTGTTAATTTGGTTAGAGGGACATATGAAGTCAGAAATCCTGACCTCATCCCTTATCATCAAGTGGTAATTGAATTGGTCATTTCATTCAAAGGATTCTTCATCGTACCACGTTTTCAAAATTTGGAAGCTGATGCTCTTGCTAGTTTAGCTGCAGACTTAGCTGTTCCAATTAGAAGACAAAATACCATTACCTTGTTGGATTGAGACTTATTCTATGTAAAGAATAACTTGCATATTGAACATAGTTCTACTACAGAATCAAGTTCCCAAAAGAGGGATTGGAGAAGTCCATTCATTGATTATGCGGTCCATGGGATTTTTCCTGAAGATCCAAAAGAAGCTATATCTATCAAGAGACGATCATTTCGATTTTACTATGATTCTTCCTTACATATGTTATATCGTCGTTCATATGACGGACTTTTGCTACGCTATCTCTTAGAGAGTGAAGCTAAGCAAATACTTCGTGAAGCTCATGATGGTGTCTGTGGTGCCCATCAACCTGGTCCAAAATTACAGGACCGCATTCGAAGAATGGGGTATTATTGGCCATCCATGATAGCAGATGCTGTAGATTATGCCAGACGATGTAAAGCATGTCAGATTTATGCTAATTTTATTCATCAACCATCGGAGTTCTTACATCCTACAGCAACTTCTTGGCCTTTCGAAGCCTGGGACATGGATATTATTGGTCCTATTAACCCTTCTTCTGTCAAAGGACATCGGTTTATCCTGGCCATAACGGATTATTTCTCTAAATGGGCGAAAGCGGTTCCTCTTGTTGAAGTAAAAACATCTAATGTGGTTAGCTTCATCAAACACCATGTCATTTATCATTTTGGAATTCCCCGAAGGATAATCCATGACAATGGACCACAATTTTCTAGTCAGGCATTTTATCGATTCTGTGATAAGAATCGGATTCAAAATCTGGCTTCTACGACTTATAATCCAGCTGCTAATGGTTTGGCCGAAGCTTTCAACAAAACAATTATTAAACTTCTTAAAAAATTTGTCTCTTCTAATAAACGTAATTGGAATGAGAAACTTAGAGAATATTTGTGGGCCTACAGAACAACAGTCCGAACTCCGACTGGTTTTACACCATTTTCACTAGTGTACGGATGTGAGGCTGTTCTTCCACTGGAAATCCAGATTCCATCTCTTAGAATAGCCATTGCTAATGAGCTAACTACAGAGAACAATGATCGCTTACGACTCCAAGAACTTGAAGGATTGGACGAAAAGCGTCTTCAAGCACAATAGCACATTGAGCTATATCAGGCCCGTATATCTCGAACTTTTAATCGTAAAGTTAAAGAGAGAGTATTTAAAGTCGGTGAGCTAGTCCTAGCTGTTCAAAGACCGATGGTGATGACTCATAAGAGCAAAGGAAAATTCTAAGCAAAATGGGAAGGCCCTTATGTCATCGAGACAGTTTTCTCTAATGGTGCCTATAGGTTGTCTAAACCTAATGAAGATTTGCTCATGATGCCGATCAATGGCAAATTCTTGAAGAAATATTATGTTTGAATTTCTTCTTCATTCCCCAGCTACCAATGTTTGGTTAAGCTGATTACTTGTCTTCTTGAAGAGAATTTTGATCTTCTGTCTTACCAGTTAATTAAAAAAAAAGATTTATTATTTATCATGTTCTCATGACCTCTGAATAAATATTAAGTCTACTTCTTTTCCTATCTACCATGTCCATTTGGCCTCTGAATAGATATTAATCTATTTTTCTTTGAGTTGTTACAATCTGTCATGTTCATGTTACCTCTGATAGTGTCGTATACTCTAAACAGAAAAACAAAAATTCATTATCTATCATGTCCATATTACCTCTGGATAGATATAATTTATTGAGTTTAGAAAACTTGTCATGTCCATATTACCTCTTATAAGTATTTTCTATCTCATACCTATTGTTTAATTTTAAAATAAATAATAGGATCACAAATAAATATTTTATTCAGTTTTGTAAAAATTATAAAGTGAAAAAAATAGAAGATTACAAAAACTCTTTTTGCCTAAGGCGGAGCAGATAAGTCTCCTAGCATTTTCTGTAGCTCTGCTAGACGCTTGTCACGAAAGTTCAATACAGTTTTAGCAGCTAAGGAGCGTCAAGCTTCAGGAGTGCAGATATGAGAAAGCTCAGCAAAAGTAACTATCATCTGATCCTTGGCTTCGTCAAGGTTTTTGATAGTAGATTCGGCTCCAAAGATTTGTTCTTCCAAGATCGAGCTCTGTGTCAGCTGCTGGTCTCGAGCTATGATCAGCTGATCCCTCTCTGCCTTCAAGCGAGCCAACTCAGCCTCAACTTCTCGAATTTTATCATTTTGTTGATGAATTCTCATATTCGAAGTTTTATAGGCTGCTCTCTGGCTATCCAGCTCGGGCTTTATTCCTGCCAAAAAAGCTTTTTCTTTGGCGACTTTTATGCTATATTCATAGAGGGCTTCATTGAATCTCGTCTTCCGAACGAGGTATTCAGCTGATAAAGCGTCATACTCCTCTTGGATGAGATTTTCAGTGGTTTCACTTGACAGCTTCAGATATTCTTTGATGGGCCGTTCAAGTCCCTCCACGATTTTCTTCAATGCCGCTGCTCTCGCCGTATCGTTAAACATGGCGACATTTCTGATTGTGAGAGAGATAGATGCCTTCAAACTTTCATAATTTAGGCCTTTATTCAAGACCATCTTGATCAGAGCTGCAAGAGTCTTGTAAAAAGTTTCAGTATGAATCTCAACTAAGAGATTCATTTCTGCACTTGAACTCGGCGTTGCGGCGATATCTACCAAATCTCTTCTCTGAAGACTCGAAGCAGATGTTGTTGCCTTGGTAGCAGGCTGAGATAAAGTCATTGTTGTCACTGCTACCATAGCCAACTGGTTCCCAGGAGCTTCAGGAATAGTGTCTTCAGTATTTGTTACTCCAGCCGTCTCTGGAGCTGAAACTACTAGAGTTTCGGTAGCGGTGATAGGTGCGGGTGGAATGATAGTCGTGGCAGCTGACTCTGGTTCTGGCATTGTCTCTTCAGAAATTTATACTGGATCAGTAGTAATAGCAGAGGATGCTATTACAACATCCCCCGCTTCAGTTGGTGACTTGAGTATGCCTTCATCACCTTCCTCAGCTACTGGCTCTGCAGGCTCTTCGAGTATCTCAGTTGTAGTGAATCCTTCTACAACTGAGTCTTCATTAAAATCTAGCTCTTCCTCAGTAGCCACTTCATCATCTACAGTAAGTTCTACTGTAGTTTCTTCTTTATCTTTGCCCTCAGCAAGAGGAAGTACTTCTGGCTGAGCCTGTACTTCTGGCTCTTGTTGTACCTCCATAGAAGGAAGACATTCTTCCTGAGTCTCCTCTTCTGGCTCTCGTAATACTTCTTCTTGAGCATCTTCTTCTTCTGAAGAAGAAGCCTCCTCCTCAGATTTTTCGTTTTCCTCATAAATATCTTCTTGAAGAGGAGGGAGAGCCACAAGCTTTGGGGTAATAATAATACCTACAAAAAATTAAACAAAATAAGTTAATATACAAAAATCATAGTTTCATATGGATTTTGTATAAATTATATTTACCTGGAGTATGTATAGGATGTGCCAAGTACTCGTCATAATCTCCAGTCCAATCTTCATCATCAAAATTAATAGCTGGTTCATCGGATGGGATGGGCTCTTGATCAGTAATATGTACTGGGGCGACGTCTTCTACAACTTGTGCCTTTTGTGGAAAAGTTAAATGAAGCGACGAGCTAAGACGTCCCGGAGATAGGACTACCGCAGGTGCTGCTGGTTGAGATGCTGAAGATCCTTCTTCAGGGTGAATTGAAGAAGATGCAACATGTTGCGACTCATCCACCTGAGTGTCACTCTCCGGGGTAGAGGCTCTTGATCTAGAAGGTCTATTGGTGTTAGCCTTCTTCTTCTTCTTTTCCGGAGTCTTCTCTGGAAGAGTGATAGCTGCACTTTGTTTCCGCTTACGGGACTTGCCAATAATGATGGGTTCTGCAGCTTTTTCTCCAACTCTTGTAGGGATGACTTGCAGATACTGATCTGGAACAACTGTGTCGTCAGGGATGTCTGATGGTACCCTGATTGGCTCCTCAATATTCCTTTCCTTAGGCCATCTTAGACTACCTCTCATGGTGTATCCATGGACAAAGGAGCGAATAGAAGCATAAAAATGAGCATACGTATGGAGTATACGTAGCTCGGTGGTGCTGGTAGCGGTTGATACTTTGAATTTGGCACCAGTACGGGCAGTACTAGAATACCTCCAACATCTTGCACCATCAATCAGTTTCCTATAGTGACGGAAACTGGTAGAAGGATTACCAACATGAAGTTGGTCATATCCAAATTGGCGAGCGAACCTACTTGGCAGATATGGTTTGAACGCACAATTGTCTTCATTTCTGTACATCAGATGGGAGGGTCTGATGCACTGTAGCCACCTGAAGACTGGTGCTGACAATAAAGTTCTTCATTCAACTTCATCTTCAAATTGAACGCCGAAACAGTCGGCTGGAACTTGTGGTCTCGTGCAGAAAAAGTTCCAACCATAAGAATAATTCAAGACTGTTCGGGTATTTGCCACTGTCGTGGCAATCCAAGTAGCTTTGTTGAACTTTTGGAGGAAGACCTCCGTATCATCTCCTGGGCCTGGTGGCAATAAATTGCAGTTGTGATGCAACAACCAGCCCATCAAGTAAGTGTAGGGCATTTCTACCCTGGGGAATACGTTCCGATGAGGAGCGTTGTTGATTAGCTCCTCACCAAAAGTCCTCAGACCTGCGTTTATTCGGCACACCATTGCCGAGAGCAGGTTGATTCTGATTTTAAACACCAAACGTATCGCTGGCCAAAGCACGTTTTGGTGGATTCTATCAACTGTACCAGTCCCCGGAACAACCCATCTTCTCAACCATAGAGAAAGGAAGCCTGTCAGCAAGGCTTTCCTGGAGATCTTCTGGCTACCATATCTGAGGAAGCTCAAGGCTTCAGTTCCAGCAGGGAACTCCCTAGTCTTGTTAGATAAATATTTGTTCGGGAATTTGTAGACAATCATCATATCCCGTATTTTGTCAGCAAGGATTGTTGAACCAGTATTGATAGTTAGAGCTTTGTTCTCCTGGAATCTTTCTTTATCATCTTTGGATATTTTATCCTTATGAAAAAAAAGATATGTCGTCCACTTGTTGATGTATGCTAGATGAGATCCACTCTCATGCATAATAGTGCTAGTGGCACATCAACTCTTCATATACCTCAACCAATTGAGGGTTTTTCTTCCAGATTTTAGCAAGTTCCCGGTTGGAGGGAACATATTCTTCATATGGGGCTTCTCCCATTGGCAGCTTTGAGATGAACTGTATTTTATGAAGTGCGAGACCCATTTCACCTTTTGGGGTCGCAAAAGTTTCAGTTGAACTTATATATATCTCCATCAGAGCTATGAACAAATTGATGTTCGGTGGTATACCCTGACTAGTGGAGGCCACTGCTTCATACATGTCGATGTCTTTCAACTATGTCTGGAAGTTCTTCATCATCCAAGCACTAATTTGGATCCAGTTCTGGTTAAATGGATTCAACCATCCCGGTAGCCTAGGGTTTGTCTGGGGATACAATACCGCAGCCCTTATGAACTTATTGACAAACATCTGGGTCTACACCGGTTGGATTAAAGACGAATCTTCACTCGGAGTAAATCCTGGCAAGAGACCAGAGAAAGGAACGAAACCGCCATTGGGAACACTGACGTAGTAGCCCATATGGTTGGCATTATCCCTCTTGAATATGATTCTACCCGGCCTTCCATGACTGCTGGGAGTTAGATTCCACAGCATATGTCGGGAATGGGTGGCATGGATGAATGCGGACAGGGGATAATCTCTATCCATGTCATGGAGATACATTGCTCTATCTCAGACTTGAACACCCAAGACTCCTTCTTATGGTGTGTTTGCGACTTGCAGTCTATTGCATCCCCAAATAAGAAAGCTGGTTTTGTAAATTGTTGGCCATCCAGTGAGGTCAACAGTTCTCCATTAATTATGGATAGCAGCATTCTATCCCCCTGGGCAGCTGTCAACTGTGCTCTCTCTACAGGATACTCCGGATTCGATTGGGGAAACTCCACATGGGATAGATTCTCCAAATAATTCGAGCCCACCATACCAGCTGATGAGCCAAATATCTCTTCTAGTGGGTAAGCTTGCAAGTCCACTGCAAAAAAAAAAATGGGTTAGTGAAAATCTAATTTGAATTTTTTTAAGCAGATAATTTGGTTTGAGTTTTATGCTAAAGACTCTGACTATGCAAACTTTACGCTTATGAAAATATTTAAAGTATAAAAGTTCTTTGTTTTACACAAAGTCTTTTACTTGTGAATTTTACGCTGGCACATGTTGATGTGAGCGTGTTTTGAATTTTACGCTGGCATGTGTTGACATGAGCGTGTTCTAAATTTTACGCTAGCACATGTTGATGTGAGCGTATTATGAACTTTACGCTGTCATGTGTTGACATGAGCGTATTCTAAATTTTACGCTAGCACATGTTGATGTGAGCGTATTATAAATTTTACGCTGGCATGTGTTGACATGAGCGTATTCTAAATTTTACGCTGGCATGTGTAGACATGAGCGTATTTTAGATTTTACGCTGGCACGTATAGACGTGGACGTATTTTCTTAATTTTACGCTGACACGTATAAACGTGGGCGTATATTCTTAACTTTACGCTGACACGTATAACGTGGACGTATTTTGTTATTTTAGTTTCTACGCTGACAAGTATGACGTGGGCGTGAAATCTGAAGGTTCGGGTTTCCTTCTTCTTCTTCGGCGAACTTGTAGCCGAGATTAAGAAGGGCTTTACCCTTCATTGCCGGAGCCGCGGCGGGGTTGCTCTGTTGGGGCGTCGAGGATGATTGGACGGGGGTTTTCGTGCGGTCGGCCGAGGATGAACCGACGGGCTTCTTGCCCTTGCTTCCGGCGGTGGACTTCTTCGGAGCCATCGGATTGAAAGCAAGAGTTTTGAAGAGGAAGAAGAATAAGAGAGATCGAGAGTACAGGATATAAGTAAAGTTTTATTTCTCTTCGAAAAGCTCTATTTATAAAGAATTTTTTTGAATCGGTTCAAATTTTCGACTTTTACGCTGACTGTTGGATATCCCAACTTGTACGCGGATGACCGTTGGATATCCCGAATTCTACGCTGACTGTGAAATCCCAAATTTTATGCTTTTGTTCAAAGTATTTCAAATTTTTGAAAATAATTTGAAAACTTTGAAGGGGGTCTTGTAGGAGCGTAAAAAAGTACTTCATGGACTTAGTCAAAAAAGTTGAGAATTTTACGCGAGCTACTCTCTACGCAAGCTACTCTTTGCGCTAGCTACTTTACGCGGGAGCTATTCAATGAACTTTACGCTGGGGACAGACTATCAGGCCGCATTTAATGCAGAAGATTTGATCTGACAGAATAATTTTTCTGACAGCATGCAGCATAGAAGTCGAGAAGATTGGATTTACACCTAACCCAATACTCGTCGTATAGTGTGCAGATGGGGCTATTTTACGCTCAATAAAACTGCTTCTTTTATGCACGATAGCTATTCGAGCTTTTACGCTCAAGGCTATTGTGGGCGTAAAGTCTATTTGGGCTACTTTTTACGCTCAAGGCTATTTTTCTAGCCACTTTACGCTGGGAAGTTTATTTTGGGCTATTTTACGCCCAGTTTGTCACTTTATGCTAGGAATATATTTTGGGCCATTTTTACGTCCGATCTTTCCTGACCACTTAAGAACGTGGTTTGCCCATGTGGCTTTCATGCCACATTTCTCGATGAATGTGTGTACGTGCTCCCCTCATTTTATTGAAGTAGTGGGACACGTATCACTTTGCGTAGAGATCAAACTCTATATAGGACATGTGTCAACGTGCATAGAGGATGAGTTGCATCATGGGTGACAGTTACCTGAGTAAAAACTCGATTTTGTTGCTTTTTACTCACGAAGGGTCAAGTCTATAAATAGACTTATTTTTCACATAGACAGCATCAAGAAATCAACAGAGAGATAGGGAGAGGAGATTCTGAGAAAACTCATACTTTCAGAGTGATATTCTCAGTAGCATTTCTTCAACTTTTTCTCAAGAACAGGGTGAAGCAAAGCAGGAAAGCATTCGACTGTGCCATCAGTGCCGTTGCTCGATACCTTTCTAGTGACTTAGTTCTTCCGATTGTTCGTCTTCTTCAAGCAGTTTTCTTCATCATCATTGTATGGTCCAAGGAACAAAGTGATTGCTCTCAGATCAGATTTCCATAGCAATACTTCCCAGAACAATTTGTACTTCTGTACTTTTTCTAGTTTTCTTTCAAAAGCCAATTTTTAGGCATTTTTTAAGTGAAACAAGAATGATCAAGACGGTCCCAGTGATCGGCAGCACCTCGACACTCTTGAGGCCATACTTCAAACCCTTGTTAAGTCAGTGGACGAGATCAAGGCGGCCCTACCGGCTCTACAAGGAAGGACACCTGGTCAAACAAGCTTAGGTCCCGCCGTCAATGCGGACTCAAACACAATCGTGCCAACCCCGGGCGACAATCCACGCGGAATGTCGGCTCCCACTGCTGCAGAAGACGCTAGGGAGGCGAGAAGAGAAGTCCAGGAGCTCCGTACAATGTTCCACGCCCGAGAATCCTCTCAGGACCTCAGGATACGACAGCCGTATCCCGCTGCATGGAGAGATGTCCCCTTATCTCCACGATACAAACCATTCAACATCAATCCATACGACAGGAAGACCTCTGTGAGCCGCTACAAGACCTACTTCGAAGTCACAACAGACCATCTGTCGCATGATGACGCCATCCTCACGAGGTTGTTCATTGGGGCATTAGAGGGGGTCGCATTCGATTGGTACCGTAACTTGCCGGATAACTGCATCTATTCCTTCACCGACTTCAAACATATGTTCTTGGAAAGGTTCTACAAGGTGTGACAAGATGTGACAATGTTAACCCTCATGGACGTTGTTCAAGAAGAAAAAGAGCTGACAAGGAATTACATCGAGCAATTTTGCCAAACTGCGATAAAATTGCCCTTCGATAGCCCAGACTCTTCTTTAATTGATATTTGCCAAAAGAGGCTGCTCCCCACAATCAGCCTCTGGATGGGCGAAAGTCAATTTAAAGACTGGAAGACCTTCATCATCAGCGCCACAAGTGCAGAAGCAAAATTGAAGAAGGCTCGCTAACTGGGATTGCATATCTCGGATGGAGAGGATAAGAGCAAATGCCCTAATACCAACAACAACAACAGCGGTAGTTTCTCTAATAACCGGGACACCAAAGGCAAGAAGGATATGGTTGTCGATACAGCCCAGAAGCCGGAACCAAAGCAGGTAGAGAAGCAGTAGCCTCAGGTGACTTGCTCCTTCGAGGAGCCATGTCAAGCCCATCTTTGACATGCTCTTGCAAGGAGAAAGAATTCAGCTCCTTCCGCGAGATGTGAACCTCGACCTGCAGAGATGGAGAGCCCAAAGTACTGTCACTTCTACCGCAACGTCCACCATGTTACTCAAGACTGCTTCCAATTGAAGCAGTACATCCAGAACCTCATCGATTCCAAGGCTCTGGCCATTGATTTTAAGGAGGTAACCGTGGCTGCCAATATGGTGTCGGTCTAATTCGGCAGCTTCCCTCCAACAAAGACTCAAGATGGCGTAGTACCCATCCTCCGGGCAATAATGGAGGTCAATAATCTTCCACCTCCCCGAGACCAAACGACTGGACTGGTGCCCCTCACCACGTCAAGAGGGAAGGTTATGTGGGTCCACCCGGACTTGGTGCCTGAAGTAACTCAGTCAGCATCATTCTCTACCGGCAAGAAGAAGGATGGGAAAGCTAAGTCCTGCCACACAATCTCAGCCGGCATCGAAGAAGCAACAGCTGTCGTTACCCAGTCCGGTGCACAATCTCAACCCATACCGGGTAACCCGGCTGAAGATCGTCAGCCGGCCACTACTGATGCCCCAGGACCTTCTCAGCCTCCGCCGACCGACAAGCCTAAGCCAAAAGAGACCCGCTTCGACAAGCCGCTCTGTAAAGACGCACCTTAGGGGCTGGAGAGGCCTTACAATTTTGATATCCTAGCATAATTGGCCAACACACCAGCCAAATTTTCATTATATGAGCTCTTGAGAATCTCCAAGGATGTTCGCGTCGCACTGAGCGAAGCACTCCAGAATGCCGACGCTTATTTGGCTCAGGTCAAGCTTACAGGGAGAGCTCGCCAGCGGATTTCCAGGACAGCGCTTGTACAGGTGCAATATCCAACATCGTGTTTACTCCACAGAATATGCTCAACAAGACCAACCTGTACGATCGCCCTTTGTATTACACTGGATACGTCGGCGACATCAAGGTGCATCGGATGCACATTGATCCCGGTTCTTCAATAAGCATCATTCCGAAGAGCTTGCTTCACCTCCTGCACATCCCTATGCATCGGCTGATACCTACCAGCACCGCCATCAGCGATTTCAATTCAGGAAGAAACTATTATATTGGAAAGATTCGCCTGAAATGCTAAATTGGTGACCTTCAGTTGAAAGTGACTTGCTACGTCATAGACGCATATACGTCCTACAACATTCTCCTGGGGCGTCCGTGGATACATGATTATATGATCGTGCCCTACATATTGCACCAGTGCTTCAAATATGTCAACAAGCACGGCTTCGTAAGAATAGAATTCGCCGACATCGATCCTTTCAAACGGGTTGAATCCTACTATTCTGATTCCTGCTTGTACGAGAAATCGAAAAGGCACATGATCAAAGAGGATGCTGTCACCCCCAGTTTTCATGAACAGGGATATTTTTGTCATTTTTCATTTTAGAATTATTTTGAAATTATTTATTTATTTATGATATTATTTTGGGGTTATTTGAGTCGGGTTCGAATTTTAACTCAATCCGACTTGTATCGGGAACCCGGGGTAGTTTTGACTCTAGTGGAACCCACTCACTAGTTAGCCATGGCCCACATAATATTTATTTAGTTAGTGGTTAGACTAATTAACTATGGATAGGGTTAGTGTGATTAGAGACTTTAGAATGACTAATTTAGCCCCGACTTAAACCCTTTCCTAATATTTAATCAATAGATTAGTGGGAGGGCATTTTAGACATTTCAAATAGGGGAAAAACCAAGCCATTGTGGCCGGCCCTAATAGAGGGATAGAGAGTGAGCCCCTTTGTTATTTTTCATTCTACTTCCTCTCTCTTGTTCTTCTCCAATTTCTAGAGAGGGTTTTATATAGATTTCACCACCAAATCCCTTCATTCTTCCACCCAACCTTCTTCTTTCCTTCTCTACTCAAGCTTAGGAGGAAGCTAGCCAAGTTTGGGAGGATTCGGAGCTCGTTCGTGTCCATTTGGGATTCCTACGTGTCGGTGTCGTATCGGGAAGGCTTTTCTTTGATTCGATCTACCGGGAGGTATAAATCCCTTCTCCTTTTCATTTCCTCATGCATATAGGATGGTTTTAGACCAATAGGAATGACCCCTATGGTTGTGTCTCCATTTGTGTCCGTTTTCTGTCCTTTTGGAGACTTCTAGGTGTGTCCTATCTGTGGGATTGTGTCCTAGTAGGAAAATCTCTATTTGGACACATGTATTTTTAATATATATTGTTTAAATGTTATTTAGATATTAAATCTCAGATTTGTGTTGTTTAGAGAATGTGTTTTTCAATGTATCATATTGTATCATATTTATTTATCTATTCATTGTATATATATATATATTTGGTTATATATATATGTTAGTCTCTCTCTCTCTCTCTCTCTCTCTCTCTCTATATATATATATATATATATATATATATATATATATATGATATAATTGGTGTCTTGGTATGTGTTCAAGGGGGTGTGGATTTCGGCCAAGGGAAGGGAATTTAGAGAGTGTGGAGTTGGTGACGTTATGTGTGTGTTATATTGAGAGTGGTGGTGGAGTTGATATGTGTGTTTGTATAGAGGGTTTGAGAGGAGATTAGAGTGTGAGAGAGTGAGAGATTAGAGTGTGAAATATGAGAGAGGGAAGGGGGAGTAGAGCCACCATGGCAGCAGCCAAGTCCCCCAAAACCTGTCCAAAGCCTGTCCTTAACAGCCCTTTGTAGCTGTCCTAAACCACCCCAAAACAGACCATGATTCACCCTTTGAAGCAGTCCAAAACCTGTCCCTTAACTCACCACATAGCAGTCCATACCAGCCCATTGATTAGCCCCAAATGGCAGCAGCAGTAGCTGTCCCAAACCTGTCAATAACAGCCCTAAAACAGGCCTATAATCAGTCCAAACCAGTCCCAAAACAACCCAAATCAGTCCACTAAATGGACAGCCACTTAGCTCCTATTTCCTGTCCTAATTTCAGTCCTTAATTGCCCCAAAACCTGTCCCTTTGTTCAGCCTTGTTCCAGCCCGTTGCAGGCCATTAAACCAGTCCTTATTGCCCTCTAAACCAATCCTATATCAGTATTAAACAGTCCCTAAAAAGTAGTCCTATATATGCCTATATGTATGTGTGTGTGTGAGCTTAGTATGTGGCGTGTGAGCCTATATATGTAGCTAATAGCCTATAGGTGTGAGCATGTGTGTGAACCTATAGGAGAGCCTATAGGTATGAGCCTATTTGTGAACCATATATGAGTGAGTGAGTAAGTATGTGTGGGTGAGTGGTTAGTTAAGGTAATGAGGATAACCAACATGTAATCTAAGATGGACTAGATATCTAGGAAACCTATAGTTCTTAGTAGGTAAACCCTAGATAGGATAGTATCTAGCTACCCTAAGGAGCCTAGGCTAGTATCTTGAGAATTAGCGGGGTTTCCTTTGTAATGTGCAAGGTATCGGGATTACCTTGGTAAGGGTAATGTAGGTAATACCTAAAAACTAAGGTATTTGAGTTTAGAGTTTAAGATATGGTTAGAACTTGGTTCTCTTGGTTGGTAATGGTTAGGATTAGTGTCCTTAGACTAGTTTTGACCTCGGTTGACCATTTTGACCAAAAGTCAACAAAAGTCAACCGAAAGTCAAACTTAGCCTATAAGTGACTAGAATTGACCGAAATCAAACCAGAGTTGACCAATTGACTGAAAGCCAATAGTTAGTCAATATTTGACTAGTTTGACTTAGGGTTGACCCAGGGTTGATTCAGTGTTGACCAGAGTTGACTTTTTGACCAAAAGTCAACTGTAAGTCAACCCTTGACCCAGATTGACCTAGTTTGACTTGGATTGACTTCCTGTGACCTTGTTTGATCTTGGTTGTCCTAGTGTAACCCAGTTTGGCTGAGTATGACCTAGTATGACCTACTTTAGCTTGGTATGATCTAGTATGACCTAGTTTAGCTTGGTGTGACTTAGTTTGACCTAGTTTTGACTTAGACTTGCATATCATGACTAGATTAGCTTTTCTTTCATTATTAAACTCTGTTTGGACTTATGGCATCTCATCTATAGGTCTGTGATTACTCTGAGCATCTGTTCACCTTATCAGCTCAGGACCACAGGCAAGTACATTTACTAATAGTTTTTATTGTCTTGATATCTGCTATTTCCGATTCAGTTGTAGTGTCTTACTTAATTTCCAGACACGACAGTTCATGGACTAGTGTATGTCGGATCCTGTCATGAGATGTTGTTTCCGGATTACTTGGTATATTGGTATAAGACTCGACTTATTACTTGCACTTGTATAGACATGGACTTGGGAGTGGGCTGATCACCTGCTTTGAATCCCATGTCATGACGTGTTATGTCCGGATCCTTTATACTATTCGGGGGATGGGGAGTTATTAGTGGTTGTGTGATCAAAATTCTTACTTGTTCTTCACACTTGTATTCGTTACTTGTCCATAGCTACTTGTTCATAACTTTCCATGGTGACCGGCCTTATTCTTCACACTGGTATTGGTCACTTGTTCATAGCTGGTCGGATGGAAAGCCTGAACATATTTTTCCCAAGCCGATCACATAATGCACTAATAATTCAAGGCACCTTTTATATTTATTTATCATAGAAGGCTAAGTTCTGTTCGGGAGAAGGGTTACAACCCCGGTCCTTATTTGGATTAAGGGTTGTAACTCGGCTTCCGAATGGTTCCCAAGTCATCCTATATATATATATATATATATATATATATATATATATATATATATATACATATTGTCGTCCTATTCAGTACTCACATCTTGATATATATATTTTATGTTGATTTTATCTTGTATTTCATTACACTGTCTCTTATAGAATTTGTCAATTCATATGGAACTGATGTTGATGTTTGTACTTGCTCATTTTTTTGACAGGATACCGTTGATATATTACAGATGATTCTCAGGCAGATTGCCCGACCTATTATGGGGTCGAGTCAGATGGAGTTGACCTGGACCGTGGCTTGTTAGTAGAGCCACTAGACTTTGCTCACCCAGAGTAGTGTAGCTTAGTTAGGTTTGCCTGGTCTGCGAGCCAGCTAGTACTTTTCAGACTGTAGTAGTTTATACTATATTTCTGTGACTCTGTGGTATTGTGTATAGCTTTGGGCTTGTGTGGATCTCAAACTTATTTCCTGCTTTTATCTATCATATTTTCTTTCCATGCTATCTACCTTAGTTTTACTTTGTGATTGAGACTGTATTGCTATGTCACCTCCATTCGGAGTGTATATACTGTACAGGTACCTTTATCTGTTTTAGTCATAGTATTTACAGACCCTATATACAGTATTCTACCGCCGATTCTGCGGCGTAGGCTGGACGTAACCACGTGCTCGTGCCCCTAATCAGGGTACGGGTCGTGACACATTTTTGTGGTGGCCCATGCAGGTCTGTGTCGCAATTAGTGCGATCTTATAATGGTGCTCGACTTAGAGTACTAATTACGAGCCTGCGACTAGGATGTAGGATCTAGAGTATGATAGGAGTTACTCAATCACATTTTAGGAAAATTTTGATCTTTTGATTATCATGACAACTCTTCTTGCATTGAATTCAATTGTCCTCCTTTGATAATATCTTATCTTGTGCCATATTGATCTCTTGGGTTCAATTCATCTTCAGGATGACAGTGACTCGTTCGCAGGCAGCAAGGCCTAGTACAGTTCCAGAGAGGTCCGATCCAGTAGGACTTCCACCTCCGGCTACAGGAGTAGCAGTCGAGAGAGTAGCCTCAGTTCCTGCCCTTCAGCAGGAGTAGCAGTGGCAGTTCCAGGAGGTCTTCCACCTCCAGCAGTGAGACCATCCATAGTCATTCCTGATACTCTTCGTCTGCAGCCTCCGCTACCGACTGATAGTCAGCAGATGATGGCCCTTCTACAGCAGATGTTGCAGACCCAAAGAGCACAGGCCAAGGCACAGCAGCATCAGGCCGATGCGTCCCACCGCTAGACAGAGGTATTGCAACAGAGAATGGAGAACTCACACCAGCTGGCGATGGCAACAGTAGAGAGGGTTGTACCGGGTACAGTTCAGGGTACCACAGTTCAGCAGCAGGGTCAAGGGAGGCCTGGCACACACCTAGACTTTAAGAAGATGAAACCGAGGGAGTTCAAGGGTACCGAGGGTATCCTGTACGCGAATGACCGGTTGGAGGATGTCCAACGGAGCCTGGAGTTGGCAGAGGTCCCGAGAGGGCTTTGGGTTACGTCTGCAGCGAGCCAGTTTTTTGATATAGTGCTGACTTGGTTTCGTACGGATCCTCGTGCATCGGTGAGGGGTTTGACTTGGGAGAGCTTCAGGAAGCTCTTTAAGGAGAAGTTCTACCCAGATGTGGCCTTGACAGCTCTGGAGGCCCAGTTCATCGCATTGGAGCAGGAGAACTCATCGGTGGATGAGTATGCAGCGGAGTTCTTCCGCCTTAGTAGGTTTGCACCGGGTCTGATCCAGGATGAGGGGTACAAGGCCCGCAAGTTTCGGAGGGGCCTTATCCATGCAGTACGCACTCGTACCTTTGGGCGACGTGATGCGACCTTCGAACAGATCCTGATGGAGGCGCAGATTACAGAGAAGGACTTCGGCCTCAAGCCGAAGAGGGGCAGCGACGTTCTTGGAGTGAGTTCGAGTACGGGGCCGGCAAAGCGCCCTCATTTCCAGCAGAGGCAGTTTCAGCAGCAGCCTCAGTTACAGTTTCAGCAGGCACCAGTGCGTGCCCAACAGCACCAAGGACAAGGCCAGAGGCAGGCCATCCAGTGTGCATTCTGTAAGAAGATAGAGCACACCCAGGAGGTTTGCAGGATGAGGCTGGGAGTTTGTTTATTCTGTGGAGCTCCAGGTCACCAGATGAAGAACTGTGCTGCCCGTACAGCTAGACAGGCAGGCCATGACAGAGTGTAGCAGGCTAGAGAAGGCCAGCAGGGGCGTGCTTTTGCCATGGCAGTTGAGCCCACTCAGGCAGTAGCAGAGCAGATAGCAGGTTCCAATATTTCGATCTTATTTTCGCATTTGCCTTCTTATAAATCGTCTTGAAATTCGATTCCATTTGTTTCTTGATCGTTTGATAAAATTTGTTCTTGTGATGTGATTTTTTTTCTGAGATAGGTCGTATAGGCTAGGTCGCCTCGATTGTGAGATTTAGAATCCTCTAGGGTCATACTAGTAGGCATAGTGAGAACATGTAGTTGGATTATGGATGTATTTTTTGGGTGTGGAAATTTAAGGTTTTTGCTGCCAAGCATGCGACAATGCAAAAATTTTAAATACCATAATTCTAGAGGTATGTACCATAGTTGAGGAGTCTGTGATTATCATAGCCTTGCTCACGGGCATGACAGAGATTCTGAGTATCATGATATTGGACAGACGCATACGATTATCGAACTGCATGATTTTTATGTGTTTACATTGTTTTAATTTTTGAGGATGATTCTTTTAAGGTGGATAGACTTATAGCACCCAGCTTCTATTTGAGAGTAATTTTAAATTTTATAATTTTAGTCATTTAATTATTGTTATTTAATTCATGCTTTGATTTTGGAGATTTTAAATCATTTTAAATTTTTAAGCCATGACTTGTGATTTTGATGTTTTGCTAGTGAAATCCTAAGGACTGTTTGACCTAGAGCCTAACCATGTGATTAGGATGCTTTCAATATCATTTCTGGCCTAAGGGTATTTTGGTCATCGGACCTCTTTGATTTATTTTGATATTTTGCATTGGTGAATGCGTGGTTTTAATTTCGAGGACGAAATTTTTTTAAGATGGATAGATTTGTCACCCCCAGTTTTTAGAAACAGGGGTATTTTTGTCATTTTTCATTTTAGAATTATTTTGAAATTATTTATTTATTTATGATATTATTTTGGGGTTATTTGAGTCGGGTTCGAATTTCAACTCAATCCGACTTGTATCGAGGACCCGGGGTAGTTTTGACTCTAGTGGGACCCACTCACTAGTTATCCATGGCCCACATGATATTTATTTAGTTAGTGGTTAGACTAATTAATTATGGATAGGGTTAGTGTGATTAGAGACTTTAGAATGACTAATTTAGCCCCGACTTAAACCCTTTCCTAATATTTAATCAATAGATTAGTGGGAGGGCATTTTAGACATTTCAAATAGGGGGAAAACCAAGCCATTGTGGCCGGCCCTAATAGAGGGATAGAGAGTGAGCCCCTTTGTTATTTTCCATTCTACTTCCTCTCTCTTGTTCTTTCCCAATTTCTAGAGAGGGTTTTATATAGATTTCACCACCAAATCTCTTCATTCTTCCACCCAACCTTCTTATTTCCTTCTCTACTCAAGCTTAGGAGGAAGCTAGCCAAGTTTGGGAGGATTGGGAGCTCGTTCGTGTCCATTTGGGATTCCTACGTGTCGATGTCGTATCGGGAAGGCTTTTCTTCGATTCGATCTACCGGAAGGTATAAATCCCTTCTTCTTTTTATTTCCTCATTCATATAGATGGTTTTAGACCCATAGGAATGACCCTCATGGTTGTGTCTCCATTTGTGTCTATTTTGTGTCCTTTTGGAGACTTCTAGGTGTGTCCTATATGTGGGATTGTGTCCTAGTGGGAAAATCTCTATTTGGACACATGTATTTTTAATATATATTGTTTAAATGTTATTTAGATATTAAATCTCATATTTGTGTTGTTTAGAGAATGTGTTTTTCAATGTATCATATTGTATCATATTTATTTATCTATTTATTGTATATATATATATTTGGTATGTTAGTCTATATATATATATATATATATATATATATGTATATATATGTGATATAATTGGTGTCTTGGTATGTGTTCAAGGGGGTGTGGATTTCGGCCAAGGGAAGGGAATTTAGAGAGTGTGGAGTTGGTGTTGTTATGTGTGTGTTATATTGAGAGTGGTGGTGGAGTTGATATGTGTGTTTGTATAGAGGGTTTGAGAGGAGATTAGAGTGTGAGAGAGTGAGAGATTAAAGAGTGAAATGTGAGAGAGTGAAGGGGGAGTAGAGCCACCATGGCAGCAGCCAAGTCCCCCAAAACTTATCCAAAGCCTGTCCTTAACAGCCCTTTGTAGCTGTCCTAAACCACCCCAAATCAGCCCAGTTTCACCCTTTGTAGCAGTCCAGAACCTGTCCCTTAACTCACCACATAGCAGTCCATACCAGCCCATTGATTAGCCCCAAATGGCAGCAGCAGTAGCTGTCCCAAACCTGTCAATAACAGCCCCAAAAGAGGCCTATAATCAGTCCAAACCAGTCCCAAAACAACCCAAATCAGTCCACTAAATGGACAGCCACTTAGCTCTTATTTCCTGTCCTAATTTCAGTCCTTAATTGCCCCAAAACCTGTCCCTTTGTTCAGCCTTGTTCCAGCCCATTGCAGGCCATTAAACCAGTCCCATATCAGTATTAAACAGTCCCTAAAGATCAGTCCTATATATGCCTATATGTATGTGTGTGTGTGAGCTTAGTGTGTGTATGTGTGAGCCTATATATGTAGCTAATAGCCTATAGGTGTGAGCATGTGTGTGAACCTATAGGAGAGCCAATATGTGAACCAATAGGTATGAGCCTATTTGTGAACCATATATGAGTGAGTGAGTGAGTGAGTAAGTATGTGTGGGTGAGTGGTTAGTTAAGTTTAGACTAATATTATGGTAAGGTAATAAGGATAACCAATATGTAATCTAATATGGACTAGATATCTAGGAAACCTATAGTTCTTGGTAGGTAAACCCTAGATAGGATAGTATCTAGCTACCCTAAGGAGCCTAGGCTAGTATCTTAAGAATTAGCGGGGTTTCCTTTGTAATGTGCAAGGTATTGGGATTACCTTGGTAAGGGTAATGTAGGTAATACCTAGAAACTAAGGTATTTGAGTTTAGAGTTTAAGATATGGTTAGAACTTGGTTCTCTTGGTTGGTAATGGTTAGGATTAGTGCCCTTAGACTAGTTTTGACCTCGGTTGACCATTTTAACCAAAAGTTAACAAAAGTCAACCGAAAGTCAAACTTAGCCTATAAGTGACTAAAATTGACCGAAATCAAACCAGAGTTGACCAGTTGACTGAAAGTCAACAGTTAGTCAACATTTGACTAGTTTGACCTAGGGTTGACCCAGGGTTGACTCAGTATTGACCAGAGTTGACTTTTTGGCCAAAAGTTAACTGTAAGTCAACCCTTGACCCAGATTGACCTAGTTTGACTTGGATTGACTTCCTGTGACCTTGTTTGTCCTTGGTTGTCCTAGTGTAACCCAGTTTGGCTCAGTATGACCTAGTATGACCTACTTTAGCTTGGTATGACCTAGTATGACCTAGTTTAGCTTGGTGTGACTTAGTTTGACCTAGTTTTGACTTAGACTTGCATATCATGACTAGATTAGCTTTTCTTTCATTATTAAACAATGTTTGGACTCATGGCATCTCATCTATAGGTCTGTGATTACTCTGAGCATCTGTTCACCTTATTAGCTCAGGACCACATGCGAGTACATTCACTGATAGTTTTCATTGTCTTGATATTTGCTATATCCGATTCAGTTGTAGTGTCTTACTTGATTTCCAGACATGATAGTTCACGGACTAGTATATGTCGGATCCTGTCATGAGATGTTGTTCCCGGATTACTTGGTATATTGGTACAAGACTCGACTTGTTACTTGTACTTGTATAGACATGGACTTGGGAGTGGGCTGATCACCTGCTTTGAATCCCGTGTCATGACGTGTTATGTCCGAATCTTTTATACTATTCGGGGGATGGGGAGTTATTAGTGGTTGTGTGAACAAAATCCCTACTTGTTCTTCACACTTGTACTCGTCACTTGTCCATAGCTACTTGTTCATAACTTTCCATGGTGACCGGCCTTATTCTTCACACTGGTTTTGGTCACTTGTTCATAGTCGGTCGGATGGAAAGCCTGAACATGTTTTTCCCAAGCCGATCATATAACGTACTAATAATTCAAGGCACCTTTTAAATTATTATAGGAGGCTAAGTTCTGTTCGGGAGAATGACTACAACCCCGGTCCTTATTTGGTTTAAGGGTTGTAACTCGGCTTCTGAATGGTTCCCAAGTCATCCTATATATATATATATATATACATATTGTCGTCCTATTCGGTAGTTCCATCTTAATATATATATTTCCTATTTATTTTGTCTTGTATTTTATTACACTGTCTCTTATAGAATTTGTCAATTCATATGGAACTGCTGTTGGTGTTTGTACTTGCTCATTTTCCTGACAGGATACCGTTGATATATTACAGATGATTCTCAGTCAGATTGCCCGACCTATTATGGGGTCGAGTCAGATGGAGTAGACCTGGACCGTGGCTTGTTAGTAGAGCCACTAGACTTTGCTCACCCAGAGTAGTATAGCTTAGTTAGGTTTGCCTGGTCTGCGAGCCAGCTAGTACTTTTCAGACTGTAGTAGTTTATACTATATTTCTGTGACTCTGTGGTATTGTGTATAGTTTTGGGCTTGTGTGGATCTCGAACTTATTTCCTGCTTTCATCTATCATATTTTCTTTCCATGCTATCTACCTTAGTTTTACTTTGTGATTGAGATTGTATTGCTATGTCACCTCCATTCGGAGTGTATATACTATACAGGTACCTTTATCTGTTTTAGTTATAGTATTTACAGACCCTATATACAGCGTTCTACCGTCGATTCTGCGACGTAGGCTGGATGTAACCACGTGCTCGTACCCCTAATCATGGTGTGGGTCATGACAGATGCTCAAGAGCAGACAGAGGCTACAATGGGATCAGAAGAAACTCTAAAGATCCGTCTCCAGCCCCGCAAACCAGGCAGAACTACACCTCTTATAGCCACTCTGCATAAAGAAGCGGCCAGTCTACCGGTGCTCACTACACAAAAAGAGCAAATGGTTATCCGAATTCTAAGGTCTAGCCAAGGGCCGAGACCCACTGTGGAGCCACTGACAATCAGACTGCCAAGAGCCGGCCAACAACAATCAGAAGAGATCAATCCTTCTGCTAAGCCGATGGTCATTCGTCTACCCAGGACAAGTCGACAGCCAAGCGCTAAGCCAGGGACCACTGGCGCACCAACGACCCCACGTCCTGCACCACTAGTAGAACCCTTGATGATCAAGCTGTCCAGGTCATCCTCCCAATCCTCAATAATGCAGGGGATGGCTGAACAGGAGCTAGGGACAAATAGGTAGCTCAGCACTAAACCAGGGACTGCTAGTGAGCTAACGACTCCACGTCCAGCACCACTAGTAGAACCCTTGATGATCAAGCTGCCCAGGTCATCCTCCCAGTCTTTATTAATACAGGGGGTGGCTGAAGAGAAGCTAGAGCTAGCCAAATATGTGGCTGCGAATACTGATGTTCCTTCTACTGATGATATAATCCCACCAGAGAAGATACCTTATTTTATCAATAAAGGGCTTTTGAACTACCTCGAGCTTAACAAGCTTCGTATAATGTATGCTATGGAACACGGTATGGGCATCAACTTACACATATAAGTG
The DNA here is from genome assembly GCA_029216955.1 of Iris pallida. Lineage (NCBI taxonomy): Eukaryota > Viridiplantae > Streptophyta > Magnoliopsida > Asparagales > Iridaceae > Iris > Iris pallida. The sequence goes on from JANAVB010009197.1 coordinate 1,044,424, forward strand.
ACAAATATCTACACCACGAACCAACTTACTCCCGTGGAAGGTGCTTGTTTCATAGTCGCGGGAGAGGATCATCCAATCATCTTCGGCCGAAAGAATGGTCAACAGTCCTTCAGGCCAGAAGAAGTCGATCTCGAACCCAACACCGGAAGACTGCCGCTTTATCTGTATAGCTCCCGATCCAAGTATCTCATACAAAAATAGGGGTATAATATGGAGACTATACCAGGCTTGAACTACGGTACCGGACGGCGATTAAATTTGTAATTGCCAATCCCGGCTGGAAAACCACGGGATTATTACAGCAAGACCAGACGTGGCTTAAGCTATGTTACACCTGCAACAACTTCCGAGAGTTCAGATGAGGAATGCGAATGGCATTCTCATTCGACCGGATCACCCACTTCTGATTTAGATGTCAGCATCGGGGACGTACTCAGGCAGGCTTGGTCTGTCAATATGGCATTTGCTGACGCCTACGAAGATGATGAGGACATACCCGAACTCCTTGAATTAGAGCCTTGGGTCCAACAGCTAGATGCACAATGGAAGAAGCGTTTGGAACAAAGAGATCCCTCTACCGAAGATGAGGTTATGCAAGTTGACCTCGACGATGAATCCTCTCCAAAGCCAATCTTCGTTAGCAAAAGTCTAGCAGACGAAGAGCGGGAGTCGCTATTGCAACTCGTCAGAGAGTATATTGACGTGTTTGCCTGGAGCTATGAAGACATGCTAGGGTTAAACCCCGAGATTGCACTCCATAAGCTCAATATTCATCCGAACGCAAAGCCAGTCAAGCAACAGCAACGACGGTTCCTCCCAGACATCATGAATTCTATCGAAGCTAAGGTCAACAAACTAATAGCCAGTGGTTTCATCCGTGAGGAACAACATCCAGATTGGGTAGCCAACATAGTACCGGTCCTCAAGAAGAATGGGAAGATCCAAATTTGCATCGACTTCCAAAATCTGAACGAAGCATGTCCTAAAGATGAGTTCCCTCTTCCTATTACGGATATAATGATTGACAATACATGTAGCTTTGAACGAATGTCGTTCATGGATGGCATCTCAGGATACAACCAAATCAAGATATTTTCTGACGATGAAAAGTATACATCATTTCGAACACCGATTGGCGTGTACTGTTACACAGTCATGCCCTTTGGTTTAAAGAATGTCGGCGCCACATATCACCGAGCTATGAGTGTCATCTTCAGAGATCACCTGCGTAAGACAGTGGAATGTTACGTCGACGATATCGCTGTCAAAAGCTGCTCTAAGGAAGATCATCTGCACGATCTGAGGACAGTATTCGACCTGATGCGTGCACACAACTTAAAGATGAATCCTACCAAATCCTTCTTAGGCGTATCCAACAAAAAATTCTTGGGTTTTATCATTACCGCCTAGGGAATCCATATAGACCCTGAAAAGATGAAGGCAATCATGGAGATGGGTCCCTCGAGAAATCTTCGAGAACTCAGAGGCCTTCAAGGGAGGCTAGCTTATATTAGGAGGTTTATCTCTAACCTCTCCGGGCGATGTCAACCATTCACACACCTCATGAAGAAAGGCGTCTCCTTCGTATGGAATGAGGAGTGCCAACGTGCCTTTGACAACATTAAAGAATATCTGTCGAACCCTCCAGTCCTGGTGGCCCCGGTCGCTGGAAAGCTATTTTTGCTTTATGTACGAGCAATAGAGCATTCCCTCGATGCCCTACTAGCACAAAATAATGATGCAGGGCATGAACAAGCTATCTATTACCTCAGTCGAATAATGATAGGACCTGAGCATAGATACACCGCCGTGGAAAAGGACTGTCTCGCTTTGGTGTTCGCTATTCAGAAGACGCGACACTATGTTACAGGACAGACTATCCATGTTATATCACGAGTCAACTCCCTCAGGGTCCTCATGACCAAACCAGGTGCACTCAGCTCTCGCCTCACTACCTGGGCGATATTATTGTCTCCCTACGACATTATCTTCGTCTCGCAGAAGGCTGTTAAAGGTCAAGCTCTGGCAGACTTTTTAGCGGCCCATCCAAGTTCGGAGTCAACCAGAATATATGAAGAGATCCCAAACGAGGTCGCTAATTCAAATATGACTTCCCATGATACCGTTTGGTGAATGTTCTTCGACGGTGCTTCAAGAACTGGACCGAAGGCTAATATTGTCATTGGGGTCGGAGTGGTACTGATTTTTCCCTCTGGATTGGTGATCAATCGGGCATACTCACTCACGGAACCTTGTTCAAATAACGTGGCCGAGTACAACGCCTTGGTTATTGGCCTCCGACTTGCAAAGGAACTGGGGGTTGAGTACTTGAAAGCATATGGCGATTCACAGTTAATCGTTAATCAGATCCGAGGTTCTTATGAAGTTTGCCATGAAGACATGATCTCTTATCATCAAATAGCAATCACCATCATTACGTCCCTGAAAGGGTTCTTCATAGAACATGTTTCCAGACTTCGGAACATTGAAGCCGATGCCTTAGCAGGTCTTGTCGCTTTCTTGGCAGTTCTAAATCATACTCATCATTTGGTTAACGTAATAGGCCATGAATTGGTTTGTCCTAAGAACAACTTGCAATTTGCTGTGAGTTACTCTGCCCTGGCGGTCGAAGAAACACAGGACTGCAGACTTCCGTTTATTGACTTCGTAGTCTATGGTATCTTGCCGAAAAATTCGAAAGAAGCCACTTCTATTAGAAGACGTTCCCTCAGATTCTTCTACGATACAGAGACAAAGATGCTGTATCGGTGATCCTATGATAGATTACTGCTCCGATGTTTGTCAAATACAGAAGCCAAAGAAGTCGTGCGCGAAGTTCACGACGATATTTGTGGGGCCCATCAACTTGGCCCGAAATTGCAAAACCGCCTTCGCCGGATGGGTTATTACTGGCCTACGATGGTAGCAGATGCGATAGACTATGCAAGAAAGTATAAAGCTTGTCAGGTCCACGTAGATTTCATACACCAACTATCTGAATTCCTACATCAGACGGTAGCATCCTGGCCATTTGAGGCATGGGAAATGGATATCATTGGTCCAATCACTCCGCCTTCATCCAGAGGACACCGTTTTATACTGGCAATTACGGACTACTTCTCCAAATGGGCGAAAGCTGTTCCGCTTGCAGAAGTGAAGACATCAAACATGATCAACTTCGTCAAGCATCATCCACGACAATGGTCTGCAGTTCGCAAGCCACGCCTTCTATCGGTTTTGCGACAAACACCGAATTCAGAATGTTGCTTCAACACCATACAACACGGCGGCTAATGGTCTGGCTGAAGCATTCAACAAAACAATAATCAAGCTTCTCAAGAAGTTCGTGTCCTCAAACAAACACGACTGGAATAAAAAGCTTGGCGAATGTTTATGGGCGTACCGTACTACACTCCGGACGGCCACTGGAAACACACCATTCACTTTGGTATACGGAAGTGAGGCAGTTCTCCCATTAGAAACTCAAATCCCCTCGCTTCGCATCGCCCTCACTTACCGACTAACGACGGATGATAACTACCGTCGTTGGCTACAAGAATTGGAGGCCTTAGATGAGGAGCGCCTGCTAGCTCAACAATGAATCGAGCTTTATCAAGCCCGCATCTCTGGAGCCTTCAACAAAAAGGTCAAACTGAGAATATTCCAAGTAGGCAATCTCGTCTTGGCAGTTCGAAGGCCGATGGTTATGACTCATAAAACCGCCGGCAAGTTCCAGCCCAAGTGGGAAGGCCCATTTATCATCGAGGCTGTATTCTCCAATGGTGCTTACCATCTTGCAAAGCAAAGCGGAGACTTACTCATGATGTCCATCAACGACAAGTTCCTGAAAAAATATTATGTCTAAACGACACCCTCCGAATCAACCGGATTGTTAAGTTATATACCCTTCGGTACCGCTGAACTTACACTCCGGATACCCCAATTGAATTCATATCGTATCTTCCTGGTAGCAAGTCATGTATGATCATACCCCTGAACTTCCTCCCTGGAAAAACATTGTCCTCAGAAACTGTTACCCGCGCTTTCAAGTGCATAAAAAAGGATAACAGGTCCACAAAATTCCCGAAACAACCATGTCCACATTACCTCTGAGTTGTTTCTCTTCCATCACAAACAAACCACCCCTTACATAGAACTTCCACGTCAATATTACCTCTGGGTTGTTCTATGTATCCTTTATTGAGTCCACTCCTGCCATATCCTCATTATCTCTGAGTAGGAAGACTCCGTAGTAAAATCTTTATATTTACCATGTCCTCATTATCTCTGAGTAAGTATGTTGGTTTTCTCTCGACTTATTATCCGTACCCAAAACCAGGGTACGCCAAGGGTAATAGGCCCACAAATGTCCACAATTGACCACAAATGTCTACAGTTGACCACAAATGTCTGCAGCTGACCACAAATGTTGTACTAGGTCCTCTAGTACATGTACCTCTTTTCCCACCATCACATGTCTCTGGAGCCCAGTTGTTCCATGGCATTCCTTCGCCCAATACCAAGAACTTCCGTGTACACCTCACCACGGAGTTGTTCTATGTATCTACATTGAGCCTACCCCTACCATGTCCTTAGTACCTCTGAGTAGGAAGGTTCTATCAACAAACCTCATGTTTACCATGTTCAAGTAAATATGCTGGGTTTCTCTATCGAACTTATTATCCATACCTAAAACCGAGGTATGCCAAGGGTAATAGGTCCACAGAAAGTCCCCCACTGGGGCAAGTACCGTAACACCAAAAATACTATACGAACACAACAGATACCATAAATAAATGATAAAGTAAACATATTCATTCATTTAAAATCAAAGGTTCTACATTTTCCTGGGACCAAGTCCCTATTAAAAAAATAGAGGGATATAATAATGAAAGAGAGAAAAGTCCGATCACGGCTCGGCGACGCACAGTTCTCTGAGACGGTCCTTCAGCTTGGTCGTCGACCGCTTAATCCTCAGTGTGGCCCGACGCTCAGCCTCTTGATTCAACTTCTCTGCATCCTCCAGATGCGCATGTGCCTGCCAACCGTCTTCAAGTTTCTTTAGTGCACGCTCCAAGGCAGCAGAGGTTCGGGTGTCCTGGTCGGTCTCTCAAAAAATTAGCTCCTTATCTTTACGGGAAGCCTGGAGCTCAGATTCTAAAGAAGCCAATTTCCTCTGGAGCTTGAGGATCTACTCGTTGGTATCGGCTATCCTACGAGATGCGGCCTCTTCCCAAGCGATACAGTCCTCTCCTCTGCGGCTTAGTTGATCGTACTTTAAAGATAGATCTTGAAGGTCCTTCACTAGAGCGGGCTTGGACGTATCTCGTACCGTCCTTACCTTTTCCATGGCTGTTATAAGGAAGGCACGCTCCTGATCTATTTCTAAAGACATATTAACTTGCCGCAATCCTTGAAACTGAGCCACGAGCTGATCAGCTGCTACTAATTTGGGCTCCAGGAGCTCGACCATCCCTGCCCCGTCGGGGAGTGTTCTGAGGAGTTCAATCTGACCGCTGGCACATTGACGAGCCAATACAAAAGATGTCCCTCTCTTCAGGGCAGCTTCGACCCCTCGTTTCAGATGGCGGTAGAAACTATCAATCATGTCCTTCGATGATTCATCCAGAACTTCCGAAGAAGACGGTGTCAAAGGAAGAGTAGCTGGCAGAGTTGAAGACGGTTGTGAAGAAGATGCACCAGAACTTGATGCCCCTATCACTAAGGATACAAGTTCCGAGCGATAGGACGCCGGAATAGCAGTCATCTCCTCCTCTGCAGCCCGAAGGATTCGAAGACTGGGCAGTGCAGAAAGGTCAACCTCCGGTGATAGAGTTACATTAACCGAGGAGGGTGCAAGGACCATTTCTTCCTGCCCCGACAGTTCCACTATGTCTCCTCCTGAACTCGACCCTTCAAGAGGTCCCTCGATAGTAGTCAGAGGAGGAGGAGGCATACTTCCTTCCACTAGATCCCCTCTGGTGACTTCTCCCCCGATGACGTCCGTCGTCGACAGCGAAGGAGCAGGACCTGCATGTCCGGAGCAACCATCGATCAACATAACCCGAAGGATATGAAGATAGAGCAAATGAACCTCCTCACTAGTCAAGACATGACATAGCTTACCAGGGACGGTCGCTGAGGCTGAGGCTCACTCACAGCCACCGTATCATCTTCAATGACGACACTTGAGCCAATTGCAGCTGTTTCCTCTGCCCCAGCCGCCCTGAAGGTAGATACAACTGGATCAGCATCAACCGACTGAGGTTCAGCAACCTCGGGACTGATTCAGTAAAGCCCACCTTGTCCCTGGTGGGGATATCAACAGTAGGAGGAATCTCAGCCGTCGCCGGAGCGACCGTAGTGGTAGGAAGCTCGTCGGTCATAGCACCAATTAAGGTGGCTATAGTCGGGTCAACCTCAGAGGCGGTAGCCGGCTCTGGGGAGTTCACTTCTCCTGATGCCTACAAAGAAAAGAAAAATAATCAGATTACATTTCAGAAAGGAAGAACTAAAAAGATGGTCGTAATTCGATTCACCTCCGAAACGGCTTCGACGTCCTCACTTCTCTTCCTAATGCTCGGCCCGCGAGGCTTGACCGCGGTCCATTTTCGGGAGTAAGTTATGCCGCCGGCAGAGGATTCATGCCTGCTTCATTTTTGTGAAAGACTAGGCACAGCAGGGGGTAGATCTGCCACCGAATCGTCTGCAATAAGAGACAAGTTATCAGGATCATCTTCTTCGTCCACGTTGATTGACTCCGAGTCAGACACATCAACTGTCCTCCCCTTCTTGGTCCTTGGCTTCTCCTCCAAGCCAGTACCAATAATGAAACTGGTACTTGGGTCGAAATCTCTTGGGGGCTTATTCACCATAACATGGTATAAGGCCGCCATGTACAAAATGTGTCCCGACTCTCTAGCATCGGAAACGAAAAAGCTGGCATGGGTGTGAACCGCACTATAATAGTGCCAAGCCCGGAAGCCATCAAGAGCGCTACCCTCAAAACCCAGGCATGAGCTGGGATTGTCCAAGAACATTTGACTGTACCCAAATTGTCGGAAGAATCGACTGGATAAGTATGGCTCCAAAAAGATGGAATTACAGTTACGATACACCAGATGTGCAGGGCGAATATTCTGCAACCAGAGGAGCATCTTCTCGGACAAAAATTGGAGAGATACAGCACCATCAAGATGCACGTCTCTTACATCTTCGTCAGTAAAATGAGGAACAGACACGAAGAAGGAATATCTGTCCACTCGCGCCAGCGCCATCCGACAGGCCGGCATAGTAGTGTGCTCCCAGGGCATACGACGGTACTGGAAGATGAAGGCATCATCAGCAGTCACGTCATCCTCTGGGCCAGGCCTCATCAAAGACGGGCAATGAATCAACAGCCACCCTATCAGATAATGATAGGGCAGCTCGATTCGTTCAAAATCCTTCGCCGTATCGTGAGCAATGACTTTGGATGAGAAGGCGTGGAGGCCATGATATATGCTGCATACCATGGCGGGGAGTAGAGCTAGTCTGGCCCCAAAGACTAGCTTCACCGTAGGAAGGATCAGGTTACGGCTGATTCTCTCAATAGCACCAGCCCCTCCCGAAACTACACAGTTTCGCAGCCATACCATCAGAAATCCCGCCAGGAGAGCCTTATCAGACATCTTCTGGGTATCTTGATAAAACTAATTAAAGGTGTCAGATTGGCTCCCAAATCTGTCACCCGTGGTTTTCATCCTCTTGGCAGTCAACATATGGTTCTGCACCTTCTCCCGTGTTCGAGGACTTCGGGGGGAACCCGGCCTGAGGCGCCTAGCTCAAAAAGGTAACTGAGCCAAGTCTTGGTGTGAGGAAGGTTCCCTTCCGAGCTATCGTTCTTCTTCTTCGACATCTGTTGGCACGTGCTATGGTGACATAGCAGTTCCCGGTAAACAGCCACAAAACCCGAGAACCGTCGCTCCAATTCCTTGAATTCTTCATTCGTAGGGGTATATGCCTCAAAAACTTCATCTCTCCAAGGCAGCTTGGAGACTTCACACATCTCATGGAGAGCGAGTCCCATTTCCCTTCTGGGTGTAAAGAAGGTCCCCGTACGACGGTTGTACTTCTCAAGAAGAGCCATAAACAGCTTCTTATTTATGGGCAAACTATAACAAGTGCCCCGTATGGCATGATAAAGGCCAATCTCGAGCAGGAGTTCCTTATATGTCTGCAAGATCCACGAGGTCAAGGTTATCCATGAAGGGGTAGGGTTCATCCAGTTCAGCATAGATAGCCGACCAGTAGGATAGGACCCCTTTTGAGCAATCTGGTTCATAAAAGTGTCAGCTTGGGAGAACCGAAAGTTGGGACCCTGCACGTTTATGAAACTGCCCGGGGCCAACCCCATCACAAAGCAGCTGATCGGTATCTTGCTTGCAACTACCGACCTCGATGTTTTATTATAGTGAATATCACCTACGAACATCCCCTGCTGGCTCAGGTTTTGGGAGTCCACCATTTTTCTGTCGATGGGCAGCATATTAAACCAGGACAGCGGGAAATGACGTTCCATCTGAGGAATATGAATCGCCATCCCGTTGGAAGAAAAACTCTAACTTTCAGATAAATCTAGAACGCTGGAGTTCTTTACAGTTAGGGCATCCCCAAAGAGGAATGCGGGTTTCAGATGTGTGCCCCATAATTTTCCCGAGTTCATCATGCCCAAGAGAAAGAAGAAGGATTGGTTTCTGATACCCCTCAGCCTGTCCTCAGATTGATCTTTAGTAATTTGGGCTGACACATAATCGACCATATGGTCGAACCTCACACCCACAGCAGATTGAGCTTGACCTACCAAAAGCTCTCCCGAAGGATTGATCGGCAACTTCACTGAAAAGGAAAAAAGAAAGAAGTCAGAAGATAGCCAGAGAAAACCACTTAATGTTTTCTGAGCTTATGCGGCTCTGTTAGGTGGGTCTTCATGCGGCCCAGTTCATAAGGTGCTTATGTGGTCATGAGACGCTTCTCATGTGGCTCGGTCGTGAGATGTCTCTCATGCGGCTCGGTCATGAGACGCCTCTCATGCGGCTCGGCCATAAAGCAACTCTCATGCGGCTCGATCATGAAGCATCTCTCATGCAGCTCAGTCATGGGACATCTTTCATGTGGCTCGGCCATGAAGCATCTCTCATGCGGCTCAGTCATGAGACATATCTCATGCGGCTCGAACATGAAGCATACCCCATGCGGCTCAGTTATGAGGTGTTCATGCGGCCATACGGCACAACTTATGCGGATTCATCACACAGAACTTGAACAGTTCAGTGAAGACGAAAAAAGCATCAACTATGTCGAGGCATAACAGAGAAAGGCCCGCGCATAAAACATACGACATAGCCATTGTGGTTAGGGTTTGGACTCATGCAGTTTCTTTCCAACGCTCTTACCATTAATAGGAGGTTAAACGTCGGGGTGAATCGAACTCGCCGTGTTTGACGAGGAGGCAAGTCCTTTGCCCTTCGCTGCAGCACTGGAAGAAGCCTTGGGAGTCATCGATGATCGAGAGAAGAGAAGACGACGACTAGGGCAATAAAAAGTTGGAAGAAGAAAAGAAGAAACCTCTCTCCTCAAAACTACTCATACTTATAGGCTGGCAGAGGCGTATAAATCGATAGACACCGTTTCGGATTTCGTGCTGTCTAAAGAATAAAGGCGACTCTTGGGATTCTATCCCCTTTCATGCAAAAGACGGCTCCAAATCATCAAAGCAAATCTAAGGTAATTAATGTCGAAGTAATAGGACGCCCACGTGGCACGAAACCAGTATGCGGCCAGAAAGAAGCATATGTGGTATGAAGAGCTTATGCGGACATACCCATGCTTCTTATTCAAAGTATTTCAATTATACAAATTGAAAACTTTGAAGGGGGTCTTATAGAAGCATGAAAAAGAATATGAATTTCTATGCGGCCCAAAATCAACATAAAACTTCATGCGGCTCAAAACCTGGGGAGTTTCATACGGCTCAAAATCCATGGGAGCTTCATGCGGCTCAGAAAGCTTCATACGGCCTTGTGCTGTTCGAAATCAGCCTAAGCAGCTGGCTATAATTACTCTGACATAAAGGCGACAGCTCTGACAGAGATGATGGCTCTGACATAAAGACAAGACGTGACATGCTCCTAAAAAGACGAGAAAATCATCATGATATCCGGCACAGTGCACAGTTCCAAAGAAGACTCTTTATGCAGATCACCTATGAGACACCCTTTATGCGGCTCAGTCAAGAGACAACTCTCATGCGGCTCGAGCATGGATCATCTCTCATGTGGCTCGGTTATGAGACGTCTCTCATGCGGCTCGGTTATGAGACGTCCTTCATGCGGCTCGGTCATGAGATATCCTTCATGCGGTTCGGTCATGAGACACTCTTTATGCGGCTTGGCTATGGGACAGTCCTTCATACGGCTCAGCTAGGATGCATTATTCATGTGGCTCGCCGCAGAGTAGCAGTTGAGACACGTGGCAGAAATTGACCAAGTCTTAACAGTTCGAATTTAGTGCAACAAACAGATCATGATCAATCTTAACCAATCCCCAGCTGCCCACTTCTTGAGGCACAATTACAAGGATGTGGCCCAAAATTAGCTACGTAGCTGTACACCCCATTACTCATAAATTCCTATAAATAGCAAGGTGCTATTCCCTTGCACACACACAGAGAGATATACACAAACCCGGGCAGAGAAAGAGCATTTCTTCACCGGAGTCGAGGTTGCGTTTGATCGTCCAAGGAGTAAGGCAGAGTTAATAGCACTTTTTCGAGCCTCTACCGTCACCCTCCAGAATCTAAACTAAATAATTATACTTAGATTGCTTTTCCTAGGTTTTGTTCCTATGCTCTCTTTTGTACAAGCGAGTTTGTAATTGTGAGTCAAAGTTCAGTCCTCCTATAAAACTGTTCTGTTCTACGACAATCAATGGCAAACAGTGGTACTTGCTATTCGGGGTCTGACCCCGCTGGTTTTGTTTGGCCATATCTCGTAGCAACGTCAGAGGATCCAGTCTTCTACCCGAACAATGGCGCACACCAGGAGCATCGGTGCCAGGGACCAGGAGTAGATTTTTTCTTCACTGCTCTGATATCTTTTATTTTGTACTTGGCGTTTAGCCGTCGGCACCTGTTTAGTCAGATGTTCTGGATATTTAGTCTCTTTACATAATTGTAATTAAATCAGACTGCAGCTGACTACTATTATGTACTATTGACTCTCGGTACTAGCTTATCATTCTGTGTAGCTAGTCTCATGAATCATTTTTATGAAGCGTCGAGGACGCTTTACTATTTTGTCTCATATGATCATTATTTACTGCTTCTTACTTTGATTGATTGAGATGTAGATGCTCTGTGAGGCCGTAGGAGACTTGATTGTAGCATGCACCCCTAGTCTTTTGACATCCACAATCGTCGTATGACATTTTGTACCTCATACGGGGTAGCTGGCCCAGTCCATCTCTATATTTCGGTACTGGAGCGTGACAATATGTAAAGAATTATTGTAATCCTAGCAACGCAAAGACGTACATAGAACATTATCATATATATTCAGTTTAGTCTAATCATTGTCTTGTGCAATGATGTATCGTCGACCGTAGGTAAGAATCACTGAATAAGTGATGTCCATATTTTTTATGTTATATCCATAAGCTGCTCTTGATATTAGATTCTGATTCAAATGTTGTGGCTAATGTGTCCCTAAAGAATTGATTATGGCTAATGTCCCTAAAGCATTGATTATGGATAATGGAACACGTTGCACATGTCTGAACATAAATGAATAGTTATTGTGCACAAGTAGTTGTCCCTACTGTCTGCTTAAATAAAAGATATGAAATGTGATTTTCGAAAATATTTCCAAAAGAAGTAATCTGACTCTTGTATTGTACTGCATGAAATGAACATAGTTAAAAGATAGCAAGATCATTAATAGTACAACGTTTTCTCACATGACTACTTAGTGATTGTTCCAAACGGTATAGTCTTTGTCTTTCATGAACAGTGCAGAATGTGCTGATCCTTCGCCAGTTTGCTCACAAGTGTGAGATGTTCGAGTGGATGATCCGAAGCGATAGTCAGATCCTCATCCTCGGGAGCCAAAAATCAGAAGAATATGTAAAGAGATAGTTTTTTATATAAAGGAATGTAATGTATGGAACGATATCATTGTAATTTTGATAGTTCAAAGAGAGTTGTAGGCCAACTATGTCATGTATCAGAGGGAAATCGAGAGCCTTGTAATTGATTCAAAGTTATTAATAAAGAGATTTGTCCTTATATCATTGTGTTCAATTCGGTTTTCTGCAATATTGTCCGCTGCTTCTAAATCTGCATTAAAGTTCTGTTGTGCTGTTGTCTGAATAGTCTAATTTTTGTTATTGTACAAGTCATGGTCTTGTGCAAGCAAAACTTAGGCTTGTACGGTATCACGCACAATGGTGACTGTACGGTCCATCGGGATCGGGACGTGACAGGGCCCAAAGGAAAGGAGATACCAAAATTTTTAAATAAATATGTTCGTTGTAATATTTTTGGTGAGCATATAAACTTTTACCTTTGGAGATGAAGTATGTAAACACTTGAATGCTGTATCGTAATGCATTTTTGGTAACAAATTTTTTTTATCATTAAAATAAAATTAATAAAATTTTAATACTAAACAAAAACTTATGTGTACAAGAGGACATCTTTTGAAAATTTTCCAAGGACTGAAATAAGTAAGGACCAACCCCGACCATGTAAATAGGATGAGATCTTCGAACAATCCATATTCATGATATTCCTAGATTTGAGATTCTATTTACATTTTACATCTATATAAAGGGGAAAAAATTTACCTACCAACATACCTAAAATCTTATTGCTTATCTTAACTTGTGCATCTATTGGTCTCTATTGTTAGTATTCAAACATTCTCAAGGATTTTTTTTCCTCTCTTACTTAGAAGTTATAGCTTCTATCAAACTTAGTTTGTAGGAATTCACATTTATACGAACAATAGCACTATAGGATCTTCATTGACTAACACTTGGTTTTGGCTACCTGGAATTGCACATTAATTATTTTTGTTTTTTTGAAAAGTTATCCCCAAAATATGTTTGCTAAAATTAGCTTATCAAAATTATTTGAAAAACTATTTCTATTTTAGAACAACTTTTGAAATATGTGAAAAATTCGTTGTCAAAATTTATTTTCTCTTAACAACAAATTTAAACCAGATCTAGATACACTTCTAACAATGTCCAAATGAGACTAGGGTCGAAAACAGAGAGAGATGATGATCCAGTCAAAGAGTCTCGACTCCAATTGTATATAAATAAAATATCGTAATCAAACAAGCACCATAGATAATCACAACAACAACAAAATTATATTTATCCATATATATATATATATATATATATATATATATATATATATATATATATATATATATATATAAATCGATGGACGATCTGGGCTCTGCTAGGGTTTCTGACAAGCTAACCGCCCCTCCCCCCTGACCCCCCGATCCGCTTGCGGGGAGGGGGCCTCGTCGGCTGGGAGGGGAGGGAGGGGGCGGACGACCTCTGGAGAATGGTAGCAGCGGGACCCCCCCATGCGGGGGGGGTCGGGAGGCGCTGGCGGAACCCTCCCAGGCGGGGGGGTCGGGGGGCAGTGGGGGCAGCGGCCCTAGGCCGGGCGGGTGGCGGCGGGAACCCCCATAGGCGGGGGGGTCGGGTGGCAGCGGGGGCAGCGGCCATTGGCCGGGCGGCGGTGGGATCCCCCCACGTGGGGGGGTCAGGTGGCGGCGGCGGGACCTCTTCCAACGGGGAGGGGTCGGGAGGAGGAGGAGGCGGCACTTCCGGAGGAGAGGCTCCCGTCTTCGAGTTTGGATCCGGGGGGATAACTCTGGGGAGGCTGGCTGGCAGATGGTGACGCGAAGACGTACGGGAGGACGACGAGGGACACAGTCCCAAGCTTCGGGAAGGGCGGGGCCAGGGAACCATGGGAATCAACCCTCTATGGTCGGCACCATGGATACCCGACGTCGTGGGGGAGGAATGGTGCGGTCTATTACTGGTTGGAGGCCTAAGGCGACGGCGGCCGAGAAGGCTAAGGGTGTTGTTATTGATACTGGTAGGCAGGGCCCGGGCGCTGCGACCCCTCCAACCAGGACCTCCTCTGAGGAGCAGAGGCCTCGGTCGTGGAAGGAGGTGTGCACTCCAGTAGCGTCTAAAAGCCCGCTGTCGATGGAATATGTTACCCCGATGGCGGTTGGAGGAGGACTCAGGGCATACTTCCCTGCAGAAGAAATAAAGGAGGTTTCTGATTTCTGGAAGAACACATTAGTGCTATATGTGTTAGGGAACAAGCCATTCTATGGCCAAATCCGGGGTTACGCGGAGAGAGTTTGGAGACCCATAGGCAGCATAGAATTCTTCTCACGGGAGAATGGGTTTTATTATGTCAAGTTTGGGCTGGCGGAGGATGTGACCAGGATCTTAAGTGGGGGCCATGATCGTTTGACGGGAGACTCATTATTCTGAAGGAATGGACACCGGAGCTGAGGTGTGAGAAGGAAGTGTTAAATGCCATCCATGTCTGGATCCGATTCCCAGAGTTTCCAGTGAAATATTGGAGCATTCCTCTTCTCATGAGACTCGCCAGCCTCGTGGGGAAGCCGATCAAAGCAGATGAGGCCACTGCTTTCCGTACCAGACTGATGTATGCCAGGGTCTTCGTGGAGATCAAGGCGGGCTCAGAGCTACCGAGCATGCTTGAGTATCAGGTACCGTCTGGAGAGGTTCTGACGCAGTCGGTGGAGTATGATTGGGTCCCACCCATGTGTTCTCACTGTAAGTGTTTTGGACACACTACCAGTACGTGCAAACACAAGGGGAAGGAGGCAGCTAGGCCACATGCGGCTCAGACGGCGGCAACTGGGACGAAGACGGTTCAGACGAAGGCACCTGGGGAGGAGACGGCTGCCAGTCATCTGCCTGGGGAGACGGTGCCAGACAGATGTATGGAGGAGGACACAGTGATGGAGGTTGATAGGAGGCTGGAGATAGGACCACCACAGAGGCAGGAAAGCATGCAGGGTGCATTGGTTCCGTTCAGGCCACAGAGGACTATGGTGACCAGGGGTATGAGTGCGGTTGCTAGTGGTCAGATGGTGGTGGAGGCCGCTCCGGCAATTATGGTATACAGTAGCATGAAGAGACACGTCCCGGCCACGCTGGACGATATCCCTCAGGCGAGGGATATGGATGACCAGACCGAAGACAATCCTGACTGGACTCTCACTCTTAGCAGGATTCAGGCGCATCTTGCTCCTTCCTCCATGGTAGATGCGGTCATTGATCAGGCGGATGAGACACTTCCCTCGAGTGTCAATCCAGACGAGTTCCAGGGGGACCCCTCATCTATTATTTAGATGTCGGTCCTTGCATGGAACATTAGGGGGGTGTTAAGAGGGTCGTTTTCGGGCAGAACCAAAGGGTAGGTCTGCCTCCTTTCCAAAAACTGTTAAAAAACAAAAATCGTCCTTTTGTGTTTTTCTCCGCATTTTATCTCTATGATGAGAGTATACCTTAGCTCCTTGCCAAGGTTTCAGACAGAAGGGAAATAGAATCTTTATCTGAATACCGTCTGTTAACCAATTTTTGGGAAATTCCGTTTCTCATTGGATGATGGAGGGAGATTGGAGGAGTTCTGAGGAGAGAGGCGTGTGACATTGCTATCCTACTGGAGACAAAGATTAGAGGGGCCGCTATGCTCTCGCGTAGGACTCCGGCTAGCTGGGACCACATGCACAACTTAGATCTTTGCGGTATGGCTAGAATCTGGGTTAGGTGGAACAAAGGTAGCTGGAAGGGGGTGCAGATTCATAAGTCAGAACAACTCATTGGCGTTACTTTCGAGAACAAAGGTGGGTTCCGTTTCATTCTGGGTGTTGTATATGGGCACAATGACCGGAGACTCCGGGAGGCTTTATGGGAGGACATTGTGCATCTTGGTCACTTGGCGAACAACTTGCATCTCCCCTTACTCATCATGGGGGACTTCAATGCTATGTTACTTCGTCACGAGAAGGTGGGAGGTCGACCTGTTCCAGACTCGATCCTATATGACTTCCAGAGGTGTTTGCTTATGTCTGGGTTGCAAGGGCTAGAGCGTGTTGGACACATTTGGAACTGGCACAACAAGGCTACTCACAAACGAATTGCTTGTCAGTTGGATCGGGCCTTAGGCAATAGTGAGTGGTTCATATGCTTTTCGAACTCGGTGGTGGAAGGTCTTGCGGCGGGTACTAGTGACCATTTTCCCATCCGGGTAGGCCTCTGTGAGCGACCCACTTTTCGGGCGAGGCCGTTTCGATATAACAACAGCTGGTATCTGTCGGCTGGTTATGAGGAGGTGATTACGGCAGCGATGTAGCACTCCCGGGATGGCACGGCCCAGTTTCGCATGGTGCACAAACTCAAACAGATCAAGCGGGCAATCAGAGGGTGGGTGCTGACGAGACCACGGACTTCTCTGGCGGATAAGGAAGCCGAACTTAGGGACACTCAGGTGGCCCTCCAAGCTGACATTATGAATGGGGAGCTGGCGGCTAAAGAGAAAATCCTGATTGAGGAGGTAAGCACCTTGAGACTGCAGGAGGAGATTAGTGCGGCACAGAGGGCTAAATGTACTTGGCTCAAAGATGGAGATCGCTGCACCAAATTCTTCTACGATGTGATCCGCACCCGCCAGCACCGGAACAGCATATCCAGGCTTTTAAATGCTGAGGGACATCTTGTAGGGGATCCGGTGGAGATACAGGAGGAGACCGTCCAATTTTATACAGCATTATATCAGCAGACGGACTATACGAGCATGTTCCCAGCTCTTGTCACGAAGAGACTGGTGTTCCGTCACGGGAACAGTCTGCTTCTGGCTCCTGTGAGGATGGAGGAGGTAGAAGACATTGTGATGAAGGCTAATCCCAACAAAGCTTCCGGGCCGGATGGTTTCTCTTCAGGGTTCTTTAAGCGACACTGGGGTGTGCTTAAGGCCCCGGTTCTTACGGCGGTACAGGAGTTCTTTGTGGAGGGCAGGCTGCTGAAGGAGATGAACCACACATTCTTGACGCTGGTGCCTAAGAAGGAGGGAGCGACTTCACTTGCAGATTTTCGGCCAATTGCTTGCTGTAATTTTATCTACAAGATTATCACTCATCTTATGTGCAGACGTATGGAGGGAATTATGCAGGGTTTGGTGTCCCAGAATCAAGCAGCGTTCATCAAGGGCCGGTCGATCGCGGAGCACAACCTGCTTGCCCATGAGATGGTGAGGGAGTTCAGCAAACCGGGGGGGATGAAGGCTTGTGTGAAGCTTGATCTCCGGAAAGCTTATGATACGGTCAACAGGGACTTCCTGTGCCACTTGATGCTTGCCATGGGGTTCGATGAAAGGTGGGTTGCGAGGGTGAGGGAGTGCATCTGCTCCCCTACTTTCTCTGTCCTCATCCATGGCACATCGCATGGATACTTCAAGAGTAACAGAGGGTTGAGGCATGGTGACCCCCTTTTCCCGTATCTTTTTACCTTGGTGATGGAGTACTTTACATGTATGATGGATACGGCAGTGCATAGCAAGAGGATCGTCCCCCTTTTCCGGTTGGTGAGTCCGGTTGTTTCTCATTTGATATATGCTGACGACTTATTGGTGCTTCTCCAGCCTTTCATGCGGGGAATGAGAGCACTCTCTGACATTATGGAGGAGTTCGGACGGCTTTCTGGGCTTCAGTTAAATAGGAAGAAAAGCAGAGTCTACTTCAGCTCCCGGTGTACTCAGCAGGAGGAAAGAGCCTTTGCTTTGGGAGTGGACAGAGGAGAGCTCCCAGTGAAATACTTGGGGGTCCCGCTGACGGTCAACTATGCCAGAGAGCAGGATTGCCACAGCTTGGTAGATTTTGCTCAGAGGAGAGTGAAAGGCTGGCAAGCGGCTGGTCTATCTTTTGGAGGACGGATTGAGCTGGTGCGTTCGGTTATTACGGGCATCACGATGTTCTGGCTCCAGTCTATACAGATTCCGACGGCTACTATTCGGAAAGTAGAGGCCATATGTGCTGACTTCATCTGGAGGGGGGGGATGCATGCGATCTCTTGGGACCAGCTTTGTCGGCCTCGGGAGGAAGGAGGAGTTGGGTTGAGACCGCTTCATGCGGTCAGGAAGGCAGCTTGTGTGAAGATGGCCTGAAGATTCATCAAGGGGGGTAGGTCGCTCTGGACGGATTGGATGACGAACAGATATCTTCGGAGGACCAACTTCTGGGCATGCAGGATAGACAACAACTTCTCGGTCACGTTTAAGGCCATCCTGAGGTGTCGACCGGTGCTCCAGACAGCTATCTGCAGGCACATAAAGGATGGGACGACTACCGACCTATGGCTAGACCCTTGGTTGAGTTCTAGATCCTTACTTGAGATACTGGGAGGTCAGCTGGATAGAGAGGCGGGCAGGGGACTTACATGTCGTCGGATCATCAGGGATGGAGTGTGGAGGCCAGAAGGATATCCGTATACTGCTCAGCTTGCCGAGGAGATTCGCCGTATTACTATTGACGCTAGCCAGCACGAGGATTCCTGGAGCTAGGTCGGCCCAGGTTCGGGGGGCGGGTCAGGTCTATTCTGCTTCCGTAGCTGCTACGACTTGGTCCGGACACACCACGACCGAGATGAGGAGGTAGACTTCATCTGGGGCAAGGGGGTTGCACGTAAAATGCAACTATGTGCATACCGTCTGCTACGGGGTAGACTGATGACGAGAGATAGACTCCTAAGATTTGGGATGCAGATCCCGGATGCCAAATGTGTGCTATGTAATGAGGAGGATGAATCTATGGGGCATCTCTTCTTTGTATGCCCGATGTCCTGGTACATTTGGACTGAGCAGTGCGCGCAGCTGAGAGGAGGAGTTGGGGTGGACAGAGACATCCGGAGCATTCTCAGCTGGATCCGAGATCACAGAGGCCAGGATCCGGGGTGGGTCAGAAGAGCCAGAGTCCATCTCGCCGCGTCCGTTTGGCACATCTGGAAGGAGCGGAATCGATGCATTTTCGAGGGCTTGACTACCCCCCCAATTGAAATTCTACATAACATAGAATTCGATGTATCAGTAATGGTCCCATAGTACTTTATTTGGGGCTAGAGATGTTGTGATATTATGTATTTTAATACCTTTTCCGCTATATGCGATGAATAAATTCACCCTTATTCCATATATATATATATATATATATATATATATATATATATATATATATGTGTGTGTGTGTGTGTGTGTGTGTGTGTGTGTGTGGATGGAAGAAAGTTTTTTTTAGAAAACCTCCTTAAAAAAAACCCCTCCCACCGACCCACCCAAGCGCAAGAGAGAGGGAGTGTGTCCCCCGACCACAGCACAGTTGAAGCTCACGTGAGTGAAGTGCACACCCTGTCTCCTTATACCCCCTCACTCAGTCACCTCTTGGAGGAGAGAATGATGAGCTCGGAAGTGACTTCTGCTGCTGCTGCTGCTGCTGCGCCGGCGATGATGAAGGAAGTGGAGGAGGAGCTGGAGCTAGGCTTGAGCTTGGGAGCTAACACCAGCACCAGGAACCAGCACTACTGCTGCAGGATTCTCACTGCCAAGGACTTCCCGCCGCCGGAGTCCTCCTCCTCCTCCTCCTCTTCACAACCGTCAAGGTCTTTATTCTTTATTCTTTATTCTTTATTCTTCAGACACGGACACAGCTCCGTGTCTGTATCAATTTATATCGTTGTTGTTGTTGTGTCTAAAAGTAGTATTCATGCATGTATTATTGGTAGCAGTCAAGTGGTTGGATGGCCGCCAATCCGCGCCTTCAGGATGAACAGCCTGCACTCCTCCAAACCCAACAACAGTGCCTCCGACGTCGACGCCTGCGCTGCTGACAACAAGAAGAACAGGCGACGCGGGCACGGGCACGGACGCACCTCCTGTCGCTTCGTCAAGGTCAACAAGGACGGGGACCCCATCGGACGGAAGGTGGACCTCGGCGCCCACACGTCCTACGAGGCCCTCGCCGCGGCGGTCGACCTCATGTTCCGCAAGCCTACCGCCGCCCCTTCCTCCGACTGCAGTAAGCTCCCGCGGATGACCGCGCTGGCCCGTGCCCACGTGTGTTAAGTTATATAGTGCATTCTTGCTTGCTTGCTTGCTTCGTCTGATTGTTTGTATCGATCAATGTGGATGGTGGCAGATGGCGCCGAGGCTTCGAAGCTGCTGCTGCTGGGTGGCTCTTCCGACTTCGCGCTCACTTACAAGGACAAGGACGGGGACTGGATGCTCGTCGGGGATGTTCCATATGGGTATGTAAGAGCTCGGACGTTTTTGGCAACTTAACTGTTTACTACTCGATTTTGACGCCACAACTTTAGCTCTTTTGAACCACATTTCATCAATCAATTTTGAAGAACATCGAGACCACTTCAAAAGAATATTTGGCACGACAAGTATTTAAATTGCACTTTTGTACTCCAAAATACGCTTTGAAGTCGTCTCAATGTGCGTGCTTTAAAAAAACAATTTAATTATAAAGTTGGGATACTATTAGTGTAATTTAGCCTAGTTATGTATGCATGTTCCAATACTAAAGTTACATGAAGAAAGAATAATCTAATTAGCTTCGCAAGGAGCAGATACTTCCCATCTTGTTTGTGTCGGATATGTATCAGACGCGTCCACAATTAGCCCATGATTAATTACTAAAATTGCCTAGGCTATTTTGCATAAATATGGACGTGATAGTGGCAATACATGCACTCTACTACTGACTTTTGATGTGCCGTTGAGAGTGCACATGTCATGTCTGATACGTGTCCAACAAAAAGACTAAATCACCTTCCTTTATTTATTCGATATACATACATATATATAAGCTTAATCTGCATCTTATCTAAATTCTATAAATTTTCTTTGTGTTGAATAGGATGTTCTTGGACACGGTTAAACGACTTCGAATCATGAGGACCTCTGATGCCAGTGGGCTTGGTAAGTCATTTCTTCTATAAACATGGGAGTAAAAGGCACTGGCCTTTACATACAGCATATGGTGTAACTGGATTTTAGTTGGTGGCCGATACCGATACGGTGTCTGATGTATCAGTCATTTCTCACTTGGGACTCTTGCTTTGCAGCGCCGAGGTTTCAACCATCGGCTAGTGTGAGCTGACTCAAACAAGGATGTGGAAGTCTAGGAATGCCGAGTAGAGAAAGAAGCCAGCCGGGAGGGAGCTAGCAGCGTTTCGTGTCGATTGTGATGTGCCATCGTTCGTTTGATTTTTGTCTCCTTTTTTGTAGCTTTTTGTTGGGAAGTTGTAGCCACCCTTGTTGGGTGGATTTCTAACTCTGCTTCTACTTCAGCTTTCTCTTTCAACTCTAATTTTATGTATATTATCCACCGATGGGTATTTTTACGAAGTTTCGAACCCAATTTTAGGGAATTTGAATTTCAAATTTCTACATAGACAAGACTAGGCAAATTTTGGCCGTTCTAAGAAAAAGGATTTTGGATGTCCTAAAAAAGAAGTAAATTTCTTAGGTCTGTCCAAAAAAAAAAAAGGTCATCATTGTAGTTATCCTATGCATTTGTGGTCCAGAAGAGGCTTTGTGAAGATATCAGCTATCTAGTCACCGGTCCGCACATGTTGAAACTTTATCACTCCTTTTGTATATTCATCACGAACAAAATGAATGTCAATTTCAATATGTTTCGTCCGTTCATGAAATACTGGATTGGTGGCAATGTGAATAGCAGATTGGTTATCACACCATAGGTCTGCCACTTGAGATCCTGCGTCTTCTCCCAGTTCTTGTAGGAGATGCTTCATATATAATATCTCTGACGTGCCATGAGCAATAGCTCAATAATCTGCTTCCGAGCTTGAGCGTGCTATCACACTTTGTTTCTTGCTTTTCCATGATACTAGATTGCCGCCAACAAATACTGAGTAGCCAGATGTATATCGTCTATCTGTCAAACTTACCCCCCAGTCAGCATCAGTAAAACACTCAATATGAGTGTGTCCATTGTTCTTCATTCGAATTCCTTTCCCTGGATTCTTTACTAGATAACACAAAATTCTGAGAACTGCCTGCCAGTGTGGAACTCTTGGAGAAGCCATAAATCTACTTGCGACGCTTACTGCAAAAAAAATATCCGGACGCGTCATGACTGCCAAGTAGTTGAGTTTTCCAACCACTCGACGATACTGATCTGGATTGGTCATCAGGACCCCTTCGTCTGGAAGTAATTTTGCCCCTGGATCCATAGGTGAGTTTGCTCCCTTTGCTTGCATCATGCCTGCATCATTTAGTATATCTATGGTATATATTTTCTTTGAGACATTACAATGTCCCGCTTACCCCGTGTGACTTCAATGTCCAAGAAATAGTTCAAGGATCCCATATCCTTGGTTTGAAATTGTTCTCCAAGAAACTTCTTGAGACTTGCAATATCCTGGCTGTCATCTCCCGTGATTGCAATATCATCAACGTAGACACCAAGAAGTATTCTTCCAGCAGATGTGTGTCGATAGAAGATTGAATGGTCCTTCTTCGACTGACACATTCCAAATTGAGTAACCACCTGTGTAAATCTACCAAACCATGCACGAGGTGATTGTTTCAGGCCATAGAGGGCCTTCCTTAGACGACACACCTTACCCTCCCTTGCAACGAACCCGGGAGGTTGCATCAAATATACTTCTTCATCAAGATCCCCGTGGAGGAAAGCATTCTTTATATCGAGTTGAAGTAAAGGCCATTCATAGCGAATGGCCAAGGCCATGAGGACACGAACGGACGTCATTTTGGCCACAGGAGAAAAAATCTCGAAGTAATCCTCACCATAGGATTGAGAGTAACCTTTGGCCAACAGACGAGCTTTCAATCGGTTAAGAGTGCCATCCGGTTTTACCTTAATCGTGAACACACATTTGCAGCCGACTGCCTGTTTACCATGAGGTAGATCGACTAAGTCCCAGGTATGATTCTCTTGGAGAGCCTTCATCTCCTCGTGCATAGCAGCACGCCAACCAGGATGTCGGAGACCCTCCTCAGCGGTCTTGGGTGTCACGCCCCGCTCCCGTAGGAGCGATCGTCCTCGCTAAGGCGTGATGTCGCACGAGCCTAGATTGCGCTCGTGCAAGGCGGGTTCCATAACGGCCGATTTCAGCGGCTGCGACGGAGTCGTCGCACAGAAGTCCCATGCAGAGACGTTGAATAATAGCAGCGAAAATTTTAAAACAAAACACAAGTTATTCAAAGAAGCTCTTTATTGATATTGAACAAAGATTACAAAGGGCGCAAGGCCAAGATTACAAGTCTCTCGAGCTCACTTTTCTCACATTACAAGTCACTCAGCTCTCTCTCATCTCTCAATACAAGTCTTGAGCCAGCGGATGCTTTGGAAGGTGACGTCCATACATTATGTCATGTATAAGTCTTGAATATATGTGGCAGCACGCTTCGAATCGCCAAGGAACTCCATGCCTCGACGCATCCAAGCGAGCTCTGCGCCATGAGCTTCTACCTGTGCCAGCACATGAAAACTATGTGGGTGTCAGTACTCAACTGTACTGGTAGAATGAGCTCCTCGCCCACCCATACAAAACCAACACGTTTGATTTACTTTGTGCAACATAGTCCCTTTTATGATTGTCTTCCTACTCTTGCCTTAGGATCAGTTTTAGGACAGACGCCTTGGCCTATTTTGTGTCTCTAGACCATCCCGTGCTTGCAACATCAACGTTAACCTATCAAGTAGTGTGAGCTGACTCAAACAAGGATGTGGAAGTCTAGGAATGCCGAGTAGAGAAAGAAGCCAGCCGGGAGGGAGCTAGCAGCGTTTCGTGTCGATTGTGATGTGCCATCGTTCGTTTGATTTTTGTCTCCTTTTTTTTTATAGCTTTTTTGTTGGGAAGGTGTAGCCACCCTTCTTTCTCTTGGTTGGTTGGAGGTATGAAGCATGCACAAGCAGGGTGTTGTCCTTTTTGACTTATGGAAGATAGCTATTTTAGACAAATGTTAAAGGCCACCCCCAAATTACTAAGGGCCACCAACTTAAAAATTTTAAAAAAATTACAAGTTTGCCATTTTCAAAACACTAAGGGCCACCATCTTCTTCCTTTGTCTTCTTCCTCTTTTCTCAATCCCCAAACCACTTCTCTCAATCCCCACCTCCATTGTTGTCCCCACCTCCTCTATAGTTGTCCCCACCTCCACCATTGGTGTCCCCTCCTCCATTGTTGTTGTCCCCAATTGACAGAAGCTCAGGGAGGAGAAAATTTGAAAAAAAAAATGGATGGCTACAGTGATTGCAGGCTTGGCCTGCAGTCCTATGTACATTTAGGACTGTAGGCCTAGCCTGCAGTCCTAAGTTGACAGAAGCTCAGGGAGGAGCTCATTTGCAAAAAAAAAAAAGGAGGCCAACAGTGACTGCAGGCCAAGCCTGCAGTCCCAAGCTCATTGAAGACTGCAGGACTAGCCTGTAGTCCTAATCGGATTCAGTACTGATTTTGGTATGGATTTGTGTATAAAACAAGACATAAGGATTTGTGTATATAACAGTTAAAAATAATGATGTCCATGATATACTGGACAGAGAGCTGACATTGATATAAAAGCAAATGAAAAAGTATATATATATCACCTGATTGTGGTCTCGAAGAGCTCCTGTCACTAAGAAACTATCATTACCAACTAAGTATATATATATCACCTGAATCTTCCACTGAACTAGTAGAAGATACAAAAGAAGTGGCCTCTTGCTCACATTGTGCTTACAACTAAGGCATCACAAGTTATAACTTTTCCAGCAAAGTGGCCTCTTGCTCACATTGTGCTTACAACCTATACCATAATTAGTCTGGCGGATCACGCCCTTCATAGACTGTTATGCAAAGTACACTCAGATAAGTACCCTTCTCAGGTATCACCCATGGGCCATGTTATTATCAAAAGTTGAAATCAAAGAAGAAATTGGAACGGAGAGAGGCTCTGGGAGCTTATTATAAGTGAACAATTCCTAATTTCGTTGAGGACTGCAGCCTAGGCTGCAGTCCTATGTTGGCAGAAGCTAAATGAGTCTTCATTCTACCAAAAAAGGATGGCTACAGTGACTGCAGGCTTGACCTGCAGTCCTAATTTCGTTGAGGACTGCAGCCTAGGCTGCAGTCCTATGTTGGCAGAAGCCCATATGAGGAGAACTAATGTTATCAACCTCCACTGCAACCTCCTTGTTCTCATTCTTCTTATCTGAATTGTCATGATTTAAGGAGAACTAATGTTATCAAACAGAAAGAATTAAAATAGCCCAAAGAAACATATATGAAATATCACAATTAAACTACTACTTGCTAATAATGGCCACTTTTACAGGAAACTGCACTTTAATAATGTTTCAAGACTTGTAAAGCATTCCTACAGGAAACTGCACTCTATATCATGAAATTCGTTCAGTCTTGTTTGCACTCCTATAACTAGAAATTCGTTCAGTCGGGGGGGGGGGGGGGGGGGGGGGGGGGACTTCGTGGAGGAGGGGGGAAAGGGGGCTGTCGGAAAGGGGGAGGAGATTTCGTGGAGGAGGGGGGAAGGGGGGGGCTGTCGGAAAGGGGGAGGGGACTTCGTGGAGTAGGGGGGAAGGGGGGTTGTCGGAGGGGGATGGATTTTCGTGGAGGAGGGGGGAAGGGGGGCTGTCGGAGGGGGATGGATTTTCGTGGAGGAGGGGGGAAGGGGGGCTGTTGGAGGGGGAGGGATTTTCGTGGAGGAGGGGGAAAGGAACAGGCAGGGGAGGGGGGTTGGGTTTTGGGTTGTGGGTTTTCTTTTATTTTGTTTTTTTTTTTTTTTTTTTTTTTGGTAGCCCTTAGTAAAATGATTAATTTTAGGTTGCCCTTAGTAAAAAGATAAGTGTAGGATGGTTGCCCTTAGTAGGTTGGTGGCCCTTAGTAATTTGGGGGTGGTCTTTAACATTTGCCCTATTTTATCCCATTCTATTGCTTGTTGAGATTTATCTTGGCTACAGTGTTCGGACATCGATTTTGGTACCGCAACTTTACAAATTATTATTTTTTGAAACCATTTCAAAAATGAAGCTTTTTCTTCTTGTAAGCGCTACAACTGCTCTAGAGAAGTGACAAGGCACCTGTCTCTATGCTTCCAAACTGCTAGTAACTCAGATACTTAGCAACATAATCTACAACAACTCTAGATGGCTAATAATAAGGGCACTACGGAGTTTAGTAATAATTATTTCAGTTTGTATTTTTTAATGATCAAGACTTGATTGCTATTTGATTATGTGTTTAATATTACATTTGTTTAAAATTATTTCAAATATTATATTAGAATCCGATAAACTCGATAGACCCGACCCAACCCGAGTTCAACCCGAGCCAAACCCGATCCTCCGGGCTTGGTCTTCCGGGCTTGGTCTTGGACTTCGTATGTTTAACCTGAGGTCGGGCCGGGCTTGGGCTCGGACTAGGCTTATGATTCATCGGTTTGGGCTCGGGTTGACCTCAAGCCCGACCCAACCCGCCCGAGTTGCACCCCTTAGTTCAGGATACTTGGATCCAAAAACTTGTGCAGGATACTTGGATCCAAAAACTTAAGTGTAGGATCCGATCGGATCGATGCGGATTTCACAACGTTCGCCGGAGACCGTTGGCCCACAAGAGGCCAAGATTTCACACAGAACCACCACCATCATCCTCAGCTCCTCCCAGAAAGAGTAGAGTAGAGCAGAGCAAATAAAGAGAGGCACATGAATGGAAAGAGAGAGCCCGTGAGAAGTAGTAGGTGAAGAAATCAAAGCAGAGGAGGTGGATGGGGAGGGGAACAAACAAACTAGTCTGGCTCTCATTCAAATGTTGCACTGCTCTGCTCTCTCAGTGCAAAGTACACAGAGCAATCAGCCCATGAGCCTCTCTTCTTTTGTGCAAACCTTTCCTCCTCCTCCCCCTACTGTTCCCTGCTCCATGGAGAGACATGGAGAAGTGTGATAAAGAGGAGCAGTTGTTGTCAACAGTCGCAGCATCTCTCACCCAAGACAAAATCTCTGGAACTGGAGGGGCCAATGAGACCACTACCCAGCTGACCACCCATGATAGAATTGAAGTGATAACTCGAAGGAGTAAGTGAGCAGATGCTCTGCCACTGCAAAGGAACTGTGCCTCAAGAAATGGGTACAAAAAAAAAACACTTGTAAAGTTTCACACAAGGTCAGTCCAAACACAGAAACCAAACGTCCGTGATTCTCAGATATATTTGAGGATCCTTTAATTTCCCAGTGCCGGACACGATCACATGGATACACCAAAATACGGCGTACACCCATATCCATGGGCATAGGTGGGTATATACCAATCTCTTATGGTAAATAAGATGCACTCGGCCTTCACAAATGCCAACATACATAGCCAGACTTGAGCCACAGTGAAATTTTGGTGGGTGAAATCTTCAAAGAGTCCGGTACAAGTAAATATGGAACAGTAGTATAACAGAGGTGCCATTAAAATATCAACAGAGATGGAGCTGAAAATGTTACAAAGTATATATATAGAATAATAGTGCATGTCAACTATAGGAGGTTCGTTATTTTGCTAAATCCTCCTATTTATCAGGAAGTCGATTACTGCAGTCCAAAATGATAAGCAATTGTCCATATGCTGAAAACCTGAACGGGTCCAACAAAACTAGGCGGACCGAGTTTTGCAGGATACGAAGTACTAACGAAAGCAAAATGTTTTCCACCGAAATGCTAATGGCAAACCTGCGACCCCATGTTATAAAAAATATCTACACAACAGTACTCAAATGTATTAGTTTCGTAAAAATGCTTAAATAACGATCAAGTTATCATAATATCAATTCTCTCTCTACAACACAGGAATATGGGTGTAGAGAGAACCTACGGCAAAGAGAAACAAAATGCATGACAGGCTCAACTAGTTTTCGCTATTTCTTGATTACCTTATTTTATACATGTAATATTTGGCAGCAAATAATTGTTAAGGTTACGAATGTACAGTGATGGAAGTCCATTGTCCATCCTTGTGTACTTTGGCCTTGATGAGGCAATCTGATCTTTGAGATTGAGCTTAAAGATGATCATTCAATAATTGATACATAATGATCAAGTTTGTAGCTTACTAGACCTGTGGAATATGAAAGATGCTTCACTTTTCGGAAACTATGCAACTAATCACTTGAAAGAGCATATCAATTTACCGACACCATAAAAAGAGTGCACTGATCCAAAATAGTCTCAAACAGATACAAATATCATAATGATCCGTCAAACCATACAAACTTAATAATATAAAGTCTAGCGAATGCAGTTGAAACATATTTTAAAAAAAGCCTGGTAAAATAACCCCCAGTTTTACAAATTCAACATCATCGCGGTCCTGAGCACTCCACTTCTATCACATTGTGGAATGCAGACGGCACACAAATAATTGACTTACCTATACGAATCTGGACGTTTGGGTTTGGTTTGGACGGCTGCCTCAATCTTCTCCAGTACGTCAGGCGTCAATTTAGGAATAACATCAACAGCTTTCATGTTCTCTATGATCTGTTATGTTTGAAAGAAAACTATCAAAACATGGACAAATTTTAAATCACTGGGGTTACACAACTTTAACAAAGCTGATCAGACGAGATGGGCAGACATGACTGAACGAATGAACCGGAAATGAGGAAGCATCATAAAACCTTACTGTTTTCAAGGTTTCAACTTCAAGAGCAATGTAACAATGTCATTAATCAGGTCTTACAACTGCAAATGACACAAGCAGTACAATTTCTAGACATGAGCAGAAACATCCCGAGTGTCACTGGGACAATCTTAGAACTGTGTCTGAGGTCTAGTGTTCCACATATGTTCTAATTGACAAGCATATCTATACTACTGTATATAATAAGAAAAGTTTAGGCTTTTCACCATGGAAGTTTTTCTTCCAAATATGCCCTTACCTATCTATACTAATTAAAATTGTTCATTAAATTTATGAGGGCAGAAAGGTAATTATGTATAGGAAAAAAAACCGTCCTTTTCTATTCCAAAGTAGTCTTGCATGACTATGTTTACTAATTAAAAGTTGGGTTTTGTTAACATGTGCCCTAAGGGAGGGCACATGTTAAGGTAATTACAACATAAACTTTTTTTTACTTTGAAAATTGCTATCAACATTTACAAAACATTAAAAAAAATTGCACTGGAAAATGTTATCAAAACTTGTGTAAAAAAATTTTGTATTGAAAAATTATTTTATTGGCTCTTGATGGCATTTTTCAATGCAAAAAATTATTTTTTTTAATGTTTATTAAGTGTTGATAATAATTTTCAAAGTAAAAAAGTTATGTATTAATTACCTTAACATGTGCCCTTAGTTAACAAAACCCTTAAAATTTTGCATGGTTCAAACCCTATTCCCAAGCTGCAGAAAAGTAAAACTCAAAAAGCTTAACGATCAATAATGAGTCCATTTTTGTTCACCGACCAAAACTAGGGTATTTGTTCACCCTCCAACAAAATATTGACACGTGTCAAATCCATTCAATATAAACCACTTTGGAAGTGGTTTTGAAAACATTCAAAGTTGTTTTGACTAAAAGATTTGACGTGTCAATTTTTTGTTGGAGGGTGAACAAACACCCACAAAAATGGACTCGATCAACAATTACTCTTCTTGGAACACACTAACCCAGATCCAAGTATCAAGAAGCACACTCTTGATTGTTTTGCATTGCCCATTGCTTAGCAAAATGCTCCATGATTATAGTTAAGGTGGGGTGGGGTAAAGTATGTATTAATTCATCCATGCATGCATATAGCTAGTATAAAGTAAAACAATGCCATTTGGTATCATTATCGCTTCAAAAGTGTTCTAGATTGTAAGCACTAGAAACAGTATTTGATATTTACTTCTCAGTAGTCGGTGGTTACACTGAAAATAGTTAGGGAAACTGCAATAATCTCTTGCTACTCATCTATCACATTTTGGTATCAGATCTTACCTATGGCTGACTAACATAATGTAATAATCACATGGTAATCAAATATTTCAGAGTTCAGAAGTACCTAAAAGCATAAAGATATGCTTTGAACAAGCACTATACCAAGTTGCCCAAGATATCATGAATAATTTTAAAAGATTCTCGCAATTTTTATCCTAAATAAATCATTGAACATCAACCACTACTCATCCGGCATTTTGTATCAGATCTTACCTATGGCTGGCAAAAATAATAAACAATCGTACAGTTTTTAAATACTTCAAGGTTCTCTTCACACAAGGGCATGTATTGAGCATGCAGCAAACTGAGTTGCGGAAAAGAGCTATGAATAATTTAAAATTGTAAGAGAGAATTCTTTCCTGCCAAAATAGGTTGATGATTTATAGCCACTTTGGCTATAATCTAGTTAATTTCAGGACATATAAACCAGTATATAGCACAGTAAATCAAAACAAATGCCCAAAATCCAATTCTTCAGAGTAAATGAATTGTTCAGGTGACCCAACTGCCTAGACATTCCTTGGGATGAATTTCATCATATATTATTCTAGCCTTTTTAAGCCATCCTCTACAATAAAGGCTTCCAATATTGAAAGCTAAAAATAACGGGACATGACGCCTAATTCATTTAGTTGCAGTGGATAATAGTTGGTTGCAAGTACTTGTTGTCTTCTTCAGCAGAATAAATCGTATTGCCAGGGAATAATATAATGAACAGTTCAAGGGACTGGGGATCTGTTGCATTCTTCTACACATAAAGTGTTGGGTTTTTGGTTTTTCCTTTAGAAAGCTTTAGTCCCACATCGGAAAAAACAAATAGTTTGTATCTCTATATATTAGCTTTGCTATTATTGGAGATGCACATGTGGTGTAGAGATGCACATGGGTTTACCATGTGGGGTTATTTTTCTAATGGGAAAAAGGCTTGCTCTTGGGAAATTTATTTCCATAGGAGCTAAGCCCCGTAGGGGCTTAGCGACTCGGACTCGGGCTCGGGCTCAAGGGCTCATGAGGCGTAATGTGGCATTTTGTTGGCGCACTTTGCACTTAGCACGTCAGCATCGTCGCTAGGCGCATAGTGCGCTTAAGTTGCGCTCGTTGCGCGAGTCACTTGCGCGGCCCGTTACGCGAGCCCAGTTACGCTGGCCCAGTTACGCAGCCCAGTGCGCGCAGTGTGCGCAGCGTACACAGTGTGCGTAAAGGGGTTGTGTGCGTAAAGTGAAAATTACGCTGGTTACGTGAGTGGCACAACTTGCAGCAGAACGTGTCTTTGCATGTTCTGAACGGTTGCACCATGTTCGGGGTGGTTACTACCACGTCCCTAACATTGTGCTAACCGGACAGTTGTTGCAGGGGCTTATATAAGGCCTCCTCCTTCTCTCCCAAAGGTAAGTACTAATACACAAGTAGTAGACAGAAAGTTTACAAGTGCTTAGAGGTTGTGAGAGAGAAGAGAGGTATTGTACCAGCGTTTCGTTTTGCACAGAAGTTCAAGTTCATCCGAGGAGTCAGAAGAGCAGAGTGTTCCAAGTTTTTCGACGAACTTGCTGGTTCCTGGAAGCTATTCGTGTGGGGCGAATAAAGCTTTGAGCAACGGTGATCATTCACCCCAGTATGAGTTTTTCCACCTTTCGCCTGTCACTTTCTTTGTTGGTTTTATCAGGATTCTATTAGCGCACCTTCGGTGAAGTGTTTGCGTTGATATTATCAGAATTCTATTAGCGCACCTTCGGTGAAGTGTAGCACTAATTGAATTTCTCTTACGTACCTTCTGTGAAGCGTTACGTTCTGTGCACCTTCTGTGAAGTGTAGCACGAGTTGAAATTTTTCTTACGTATCTTTTGTGAAGTGTTACGTAATAACGATTGTTTGTACAATTGTTACGATATTTCAGTTTTCCATCGAAAAATTGTGCTCCGGCATTAACAATCTCAAAGCTTTATTGCTACGATAGAAAACGTTAATGTTTCACTCTTGAATTCTGACTTTTGCAAGTTAGAAAAGTTTGATGGAGAACATTACCAAGTCTGGAAGAGGAAGGTATATCTCACCCTTTAACTCAAAGACGTAGATCACGTGCTTCTGGAGGAAGAACCTACTATTCCAGATGTTGGATCTGCTGCCGCAATCACCGCGGCTACTAAACTGCATGCAAAATGGAGAAGGGAAAATAGTATTTGCAGGCTGCTTATCCTGAATGCTATGAAAGATTCCCTTGCAGAATCCTATTCTAAAAGAATATTGCTAGAGACATATGGGAGTCTCTAGAAAAACTCTACGAAGAAGACAAGAACCACAGTAAAATATTTGTGGTTGAAAAATATCACAAGTGGGTTTTTGAGGACGAAAAGTCTATGTTGCCGCAGGTGAAGGAGTTCCTGAAACTGCGACAGAAGTTGGAAGACGAGGCGATGCCCCTCCCCGACAAGTTTGTTGTTGGAGGGATTGTCTCAAAGCTCCCCGCTGGGTGGAGCAAGTTCTATGCAAACATGCATAGGAAGAAGCTTGAGATCAGCCTTGAAGATCTCTTGCAGGAAATCTATGTTGAGGACCAGATGCGGGCTCAACTGAAGGTGGACACACTGTCCAAGCAATTGGCTAACGCCAATCTGGTTCAAACCAAGTGTCACGACCCGATCCCAAATAATTGGGTCGAACCGGATCATGCCCAGCCTGCACCGTTGTTGAGACGACGGCAGTAAGCTGTTCCATTAGCAGGTAACCACAACAACATTTGTATTTGTCACAACTCAAAATTCGAAAATTTAAAACTTTATTGATCTTTTACAATGAAGTGAAAGCTACAACTTAAACCATTTTCCACATACATCAAGAAGAAGAGAAAACTCTAGGTACACAGCTCATCAGTCTCGAAATTCTCGTCTTCTAGTTGGGACCTCGGGAAATATCGCGGAACAAAGCCTCATCAGTGATACCTAAAATGTTGGGTCTCCAGTCAGGAGGAAGCAAAGTACAATTCATGCCAATTTTAAACAGTTAAACAAGAAATAGAATCATGCAGTTCTAAACAGTTTTAAAACAGGTTTGTTACAGTATAAAACAGTGATTTGAACAGGTAATGACATATGACCGGCTTGGGTTTGTTACAGGAGGGTACAGCTTATCCCCGTGTGTATGAGGGGTAAGCCAATAGTTACAGTAGTTACAGTAGTTTGGATGTGGTCATACTCATTACACTACTCCCCCAGTCCCCAATAGTTACAGTAGTTACAGTACAGTACTCTCGAAGAGAGTTTCGTATTTGCATCGTGGTTTAGACATGCAGTAAAGCGATTAAATAAATAACTGTAAACTAACATAAACTATAATTGCCTCAGGAAAATGACTGGAGAGATGGACGACTCCGAGACGGAAAGTTTAGAGTTGTCCTCGAATTCCTACATTCGAAAGATAGACTCAGCTTTCAGGTTAACCAACTTAGCTATGCTAGTTGTAATCTCTATTTGCGTCCTAGTCCAATTTTAGTTATTTAATTAACTAAACACAGAAAAACGCGATTAATTGTGCGTTGATTTAATACGAGGGAAAACGTCATTTTTTAACTTTTGAATTGGGGAAAACTCATCGTTGCCAGATTATTACGAAAACTTGGTAATTTTATAAAATATAATATAAAACTAATTTTCTTATCTTAGTGAGAAATACGTGACTTTTTATTTAATAATAAACCGGTAAATTTTAAGATGAGAAATAATAATTAATTTTATACGAAAAATATCTTTTTAATCATCTTAATCATTAAACAGTAAAAACACGAAAAAACCAGAAAACGACAGGAAAACCTAAGCTATTACAGTCACAGACCAGCCAGCTGGGCTTATGCCCATTACAATTTATTTACATAAATTGAAATAAGAATAAGACTGACGTTAGTCCTAAACTGAAAATAGAATTTAAATATAAACAGAATTAACTAATAAAATAATAATAAATATCAAGTCTCAGATAATGGTCCGATCCTCATTTTGCTAATTGCCTCAACGTCCGGACGGGACCGGTATCGTTTGCACTTAGCCGGGTCCATTGACCGGTACGGTCGTCACCCAAAAATAAATATCGAATAAATTCCGAAAATCATTTTAAATTCATTTTGAAAATAATTCAGGGTTTACGGAAAAATCGGGCAGCATCTCCTCTGTTTTTTGGTCAACCCAAAAACTGGGAAAATGTCGCCGATAATTCCTGCAAGTCCCAAACCAGGAAAAAACCCACATTTTATATATAAAAATATCCACAACAATCCAAATCGAAACGACCCGAAATAGTTTCGGAAGTCCGATACCAATTCCACAAATCACAGAACGTTCCCGGAATTTCCGGAAAACTAAAACATACCACAACCATTCCCGAAATATTCCGGGAATGCAAAATAATCCACGGGACCTTTCCGAAAGTCCCGAAAAATACGACGTCGCTAAGACCGAATTCCCAAAGGGAACCGGGGACCATTTCATCATCGACAAAAATAGTAAAATAGCGGGACAGGGGATTATACCTCGGGTTGCTCGGCTAGAGCTCTCAGATGTAAAAATAGAAAGAATAGAAATAGCTCCAAATCAGCGAACAAATTCCCGAAATAACGCTGAAAATCAACGACGTCGTCGCAACGCCGTAACTCCAGAAATAGGGCACGGCAGAACCAAACAGGGAACTCGCCAAAGAAAAGTGAGCTCGGGGCAGAGACAGCACCAAAGGGCGCTGTCGAGAACGGGGCTCTGGCGAGACAGGGAGTCGCGCGGGGACACGCGCTCGCGGGAGGCGCTGGCGCTGGACGGGGCTTGGGCACGCGGGGTGCGCGCTGTCGCCGGAGGGTGGCACGGAAGGGGCGCGTGGTCGGGGCGCGCGCAAGGGGATGGTCGCCAGAGCTTGGCGGAGAAGCTCGCGGGCGGATAAGGGTTTCTGGCGGGGGTTCGCCGGAGTAGGCGGGGCTGACGGCCGAGAGCGCGAGGGGACGCGCGGATCGGGGCGGTCGGCGGCGCTGGGGCGCAGAGAGGGCGCGCCGGAGGCGGTGGTTGGCGCGGGGCCCGCGCGCGCTGGAGGAGGCGCGGCCTCGGGGGTCGCGCGGTCGGGCGGTCAGCTCGGGGTGCTGACGCGGGGAGTGGTGGCCGCGGCTCGCCGGAGGGGCGGTCGTGGGTTGGCGGGGAGGCACAGGTCGGCAGAGATGAGGGAGAGGGTTTGGATGAGAGTGGAGTTTGAGAAGAAAGGATGAGAGGAGAGGGAAGTTGGGAGAGGGAATTATAAGGAGAAAGAGAGGAAGAAAATGGTCTGGTGTTTGGAGAAAAGATGGGAATAGGTGGTGTACGTGTGGAGAGGGGAAGTTGGGGGTGTGGAGAAAAGAGTGGGTTGGCGAGTGAGTTGCTGGTCCCTCGGGACCGGCTGGCTAACTATTTTTTTTTTAAAATAATAATAAGCCAAATCAAAATCTGGTTTAAAAGAAAGGGATTGGGCTCAGGCCTGGGTCTGGGTTCGGACTTGGGTCTGGGTCTGGAATCCAAAAGCCATGTTATTATTATTTTCGAAATAATTTGCACCCAAAAATATTTAATAATAAAAATAATAATAATAATAATAATAATAATTTTACCAACAATAATAATGATAAAACACCATTTAATAATTAATTACAAACTATGGGTTTCACAATTTTCCCTCCTTAGAAAATTTCGTCCTCGAAATTAAAGTAAGGTTAGGGATTACCTCAAGTCTCAAACAGGTACGGGTACTGCTCCCGTAACTCAGGTCCAACCATAAGAATTTCCAAGACAGTCGTAGATGAGACGGTTTAGGGACAAGTTTTATTTATGATATTATCCACGCAGAAAAAAAAATACAAAAGCGAACCAAAGTACACGAGGTTGATCAGACCATTATGCACCGGTCCTGATTAGACAATATATTAGTGGGTGCACCCAATAAAATATCGTCATGATCAAGCTTGATTAAAGAGA
The DNA here is from genome assembly GCA_029216955.1 of Iris pallida. Taxonomy (NCBI): domain Eukaryota; kingdom Viridiplantae; phylum Streptophyta; class Magnoliopsida; order Asparagales; family Iridaceae; genus Iris; species Iris pallida. The sequence continues at coordinate 1,080,511 of JANAVB010009197.1, forward strand.
TAGCTTGCAAAACTAGGCTAACTTAGCAGCATCAGTCAAGTTTAGAACGAAAAATGATAAGGAATAGGTGTTTAAGTGATGGCTCAAATTTCGATTTTCTTCTCATCTCTGACTAGGCTTGCAACTGATTTCTCTGGCACTGAAAGGTTGAGTCCAATCTTCAGCTCTGAATTATTCAAAACGTTACTCGGATCCGAAATGTAACGTCTGAGCTGTGACGTAGAAGATGTTGCACACTCTCAAGATTAGCTGGTAGAGCTAACTGGTACGCTACTTCCAACTCGTCTTAAACTTCAAATGGCCTGATGTACCTGGCCTCACTTTCCAGCTCCGTCAAAACTGATTATTCCTCTGGTAGGAGAAAACTTCACCAAAAGCAATTTGGTCTTCCCAAGACCTACCAAATTCCAAGACGCAAAATCTCAATACATCTTCAAGCGTCTGGACTGACCTCTCTGCTTGCTCGTCCCACGGTACTCCATGAATCCGGTAGATGTGCCTCTCGTGCAATGCTGCCAACTTCTTACTGGATAAACCAACTTTGAAGGGAATAAAGTATGCTGACTTAGTCAGTCGGTTTACTATAATCCAATTGGTGCCCTTCCCTCCTTAGGAACAAGGCAATCCTTACTCAAAGTCATTGTTATATGCTTCTACTTCCACTCCGAATTGTCCAGCGGCTCCAACAAACTTGTTGTTCTCTTGCTAAATTCCTCATGTTGACAAATTCACATCTAATCCCATACCTGGAATTGTCCTTCTTTATTCCATAACACCAATCAATGGAGGCATATTCCGATACATCTTATTATCTCCTGAATATATGAATACTGCGACTGGTGTATTTCTTTCATCAACTCGTTCCTCCGTTTGTCAGCCGATACGTAAAGTCCCGTACCATTCTTCAGAGTTCCACTGCTGATCAATTTAGAAACCCTCAAGTGTTCCTGCCAACACTTGATCTCTAAGCCTGCAAAGTGCCTCGTTTTGAAACTACGATCTCTTGATTTTGTCCCTCAGCCTCGAACTTCATCAATACTGAATCAGCATCCAGCTCCGTCCTTCTATCTCCAGGTAGTATAACCTCCAGTCCAAACTTCTCGATGTCTTCTAGCAGGTGCTAGTCCTTGGTTAAGAACTTCGCCATCAGTATCGACCAAGTGCATCAGCGACCATATTAGCCTTACCTGAATGGTACTGCAGGTTGATGTCGAAATCCTTCATCTGCTTCAGCCATCTTCTCAGTCTAACATTCAGCCCTTTCTGAGTGAAGACATATTTCAGACTTTTGTAGTCCGTATATATTTTCACTCCCTTTCCATAGAAATCATGCTTCCATAGCTTCCAAGTAAAGATAATTGCAGCAAATTTCAAATTAGGCGTGGGATAATTCTTCTCATGAGTCTGTAGTTGCCTGTATGTGTAAGCAATTACTTTTCCATGTTGTTGAAGAACGCAACCCAGTCCTTTTCCAGAGGCATTACTGTAAATTGAGAACCCACCGGTTCCTGCGGGTAGCGCAAGGATTGGTGTAGTGGTAAGTCTCTTCTTCAGCTCCTCAATGCCGCCTGGCAATCTTTCGTTCAGATGAACTCTTCATTCTTCCAAGTGAGCTTCGTCATCGGCTCAGCAATCTTGGCGAAATCCTTCATGAACTTCTGATAGTAGCCGGCCAAGTTCAAGAAACTTCCGAATTGAACTTGGGGTATACCACTCTTCAACAGCAGCCATCTTCCATCGAAATTTCTTCTCTTGACAACATGGCCAAAAGTCCACCTTGTCAAAGAAAATCCACGTTCAGATAACTTACCATAAAACTTCTTTTTCTTCAAAGTTTCCAGAACTTTCCTCAGATGTTCTTCATGCTCTTCTTAGTCTTCGAATATATCAGAATGTTATCTATGGAGAAGATAAACTGATTCAAATACTCATGAAAAACTCTGTTCATGAGATTCATGAACACAGCAGGAGCATTTGTCAGTCCTACGTCATGACCAAAGAAAACTATCCATACTTGGTGTTTGAACGCCGTCTTGGAAGTGTCCTCCTTCCTGACTTTGATTTGATGGTAGTCAGATCTTAAGTCAAACTTCGAAACACCCTAACTCCATACAAACAGATCAAACAGATCCTCGATCCGGGCAGAGAGTACTTGTTCTTTAGTGTCTGGTAATCGATGCACATCCGTTGTTCCATCCTTCTTGGGCACAAACAAGATAGGTGTTCCCTAAGGTGAAATTCCACCCTGAATAAATCCTAGAGCCTTCATTGATCTGGTCCTTCATCTTCTTGGCCACCTTCGGGTTGACTCTGTAATATCCTATAGAATTAGGGAAAGAGCCGGGGACTAGGTCAGGGGTGAATCCTATGTCTATATCTGGGATAATCCGGGAAGACTATCAGGAAAAACATCTGCCATAAAGGTGTAATTAAGGATTTCTATTCATGTGGAGAAGTACAGCAAAAACTCTTATGATTGATCTAAGAACATCCTGTTACAACTTTCAAAAATAGATAATGCTATTCAGCAGCCCTAGGTACTATTCTTCATGGTTCTGACTCTTGCATGAGCAGTCTCCAACTGCTTCATCTTCTATGAACCTCGAGTATGCATCATGCCTTATTGTAAGGGCAGGGTCTGCTGGATAGGAAGAGGGTCCCTATGTTGTGGCCTAACAGGTGTTGCTGGGATATGAGCTCTGGTTTGATGGAAAGATAAGGGGCAGTCCTTTACCCGATGTTCAGCAGATCCACATGCCAAACATTGTCCCAATCTCTTGCGGCAACTAACGGCTTGATGACCAGGCCTCTTGCAGTAGTTACAAGCCCATAGCTTCTTACGACAAGACTGCCGGAAAGTAGAGTACTTGATGGGACCCAAACATCTTCTAGATTCAGGGGTATCCTTCCTAGGACAAGGTTCTGCTCCAACTTGGTTGGAGATAACTAAGGCTACATCATTGACGTTCTTCATGTCTTCTCTCGTGATATTCATCTGTTCCTGCTGGGCTTCATCTTGAGCTTTTTGGAACTCCAGGATTTCTTGAAATAGGACAACCATTTGGAAGGTGTTTGCTGGTACTGGTGGAGCAACAAAAATGGATACTCCACCAAGGAAATGCAACTCAGTTTGAGATGAGGTAGGAATCGCCAGTGTAGTGAAAACTTCACTGGATGCATTATGAGGACGTCAAACAGCCGCGAGGGAGAAGACCCTGGGCTTGGTTGAGGAGATGGGGTATGATCCGGGAATGACACCTCATCGCCAGCAGGATTTGGTCTTGTCAATGGTCATTCTCTGGAAGGCTTAGGATGCACTCATAAACAAGGTAGCCTACCGGTCTATAATCAACCAAAAATATTTATTTATATATAAATCGGACCTATGTTGTGACAAATCAATGTTCTAGTGTTCTAATTGTTTCTAGGTATGTTTTCCTAAGTTGTCGTGTGAGACCTGCATGGGCCACCACTAAAAACATGTCACGACCCGATCCCAAATAATTGGGTCGAACCGGATCATGCCCAGCCTGCACCGTTGTTGAGACGGCGGCAGTAAGCTGTTCCATTAGCAGGTAACCACAACAACATCTGTATTTGTCACAACTCAAAATTCGGAAATTTAAAACTTTATTGATCTTTTACAATGAAGTGAAAGCTACAACTTAAACCATTTTCCACATACATCAAGAAGAAGAGAAAACTCTAGGTACACAGCTCATCAGTCTCGAAATCCTCGTCTTCTAGTTGGGACCTCGGGAAATATCGCGGAACAAAGCCTCATCAGTGATACCTAAAATGTTGGGTCTCCAGTCAGGAGGGAGCAAAGTACAATTCATGCCAATTTTAAACAGTTAAATAAGAAATAGAATCATGCAGTTCTAAACAGTTTTAAAACAAGTTTGTTACAGTATAAAACAGTGATTTGAACAGGTAATGACATATGACCGGCTTGGATTTGTTACAGGAGGGTACAGCTTATCCCCGTGTGTATGAGGGGTAAGCCAATAGTTACAGTAGTTACAGTAGTTTGGATGTGGTCATACTCATTACACTACTCCCCCAGTCCCCAATAGTTACAGTAGTTACAGTACAGTACTCTCGAAGAGAGTTTCGTGTTTGCATCGTGGTTTAGACATGCAGTAAAGCGATTAAATAAATAACTGTAAACTAACATAAACTATACTTGCCTCAGGAAAATGACTGGAGAGATGGACGGCTCCGAGACGGGAAGTTTAGAGTTGTCCTCGAATTCCTACATTCGAGAGATAGACTCAGCTTTCAGGTTAACCAACTTAGCTATGCTAGTTGTAATCTCTATTTGTGTCCTAGTCCAATTTTAGTTATTTAATTAACTAAACACAGAAAAACGCGATTAATTGTGCGTTGATTTAATACGAGGGAAAACGTCATTTTTTAACTTTTGAATTGGGGAAAACTCATCGTTGCCAGATTATTACGAAAACTTGGTAATTTTATAAAATATAATATAAAACTAATTTTCTTATCTTAGTGAGAAATACGTGACTTTTTATTTAATAATAAACCGGTAAATTTTAAGATGAGAAAATAATAATTAATTTTATACGAAAAATATCTTTTTAATCATCTTAATCGTTAAACAGTAAAAACACGAAAAACCAGAAAACGACAGGAAAACCTAAGCTATTACAGTCACAGACCAGCCAGCTGGGCTTATGCCCATTACAATTTATTTACATAAATTGAAATAAGAATAAGACTGACGTTAGTCCTAAACTGAAAATAGAATTTAAATATAAACAGAATTAACTAATAAAATAATAATAAATATCAAGTCTCAGATAATGGTCCGATCCTCATTTTGCTAATTGCCTCAACGTTTGGGCGGGGCCGGTATCGTTTGTACTTAGCCGGGTCCATTGACCGGTACGGTCGTCACCCAAAAATAAATATCGAATAAATTCCGAAAATTATTTTAAATTCATTTTGAAAATAATTCAGGATTTACGAAAAAATCGGACAGCATCTCCTCTGTTTTTTGGTCAACCCAAAAACTGAGAAAATGTCGCCGATAATTCCTGCAAGTCCCAAACCAGGGAAAAACCCACATTTTATATATAAAAATATCCACAACAATCCACAGAATAATCGGAACGACCCGAAATAGTTTCGAAAGTCCGATACCAATTCCACAAATCACAGAACGTTCCCGGAATTTCCGGAAAACTAAAACATACCACAACCATTCCCGAAATATTCCGGGAATGCAAAATAATCTACGGGACCTTTCCGAAAGTCCCGAAAAACACGACGTCGCTAAGACCGAATTCCCAAAGGGAACCGGAGACCATTTCATCATCGACAAAAATAGTAAAATAGCGGGACAGGGGATTATACCTCGGGTTGCTCGGCTAGAGCTCTCAGATGTAAAAATAGAAAGAATAGAAATAGCTCCAAATCAGCGAACAAATTCCCGAAATAGCGCTGAAAATCAACGACGTCGTCGCAACGCCGTAACTCCAGAAATAGGGCACGACAGAACCAAACAGGGAACTCGCCAAAGAAAAGTGAGCTCGGGGCAGAGACAGCACTAAAGGGCGCTGTCGAGAACGGGGCTCCGGCGAGACAGGGAGTCGCGCGGGGACACGCGCTCGCGGGAGGCGCTGGCGCTGGACGGGGCTAGGGCACGCGGGGTGCGCGCTGTCGCCGGAGGGTGGCGCGGAAGGGGCGCGTGGTCGGGGCGCGCGCAAAGGGGATGGTCGCCAGAGCTTGGCGGAGAAGCTCGCGGGCGGATGAGGGTTTCTGGCGGGGGTTCGCCGGAGTAGGCGGGGTTGACGGCCGAGAGCGCGAGGGGACGCGCGGATCGGGGCGGTCGGCGGCGCTGGGGCGCAGAGAGGGCGCGCCGGAGGCGGTTGGTTGGCACGGGGCCCGCGCGCGCTGGAGGAGGCGCGGCCTCGGGGGTCGCGCGGTCGGGCGGTCAGCTCGGGGTGCTGACGCGGGGAGTGGTGGCCACGGCTCGCCGGAGGGGCGGTCGTGGGTTGGCGGGGAGGCACAGGTCGGCAGAGATGAGGGAGAGGGTTTGGATGAGAGTGGAGTTTGTGAAGAAAGGATGAGAAGAGAGGGAAGTTGGGAGAGGGAATTATAAGGAGAAAGAGAGGAAGAAAATGGTCTGGTGTTTGGAGAAAAGATGGGAATAGGTGGTGTACGTGTGGAGAGGGGAAGTTGGGGGTGTGGAGAAAAGAGTGGGTTGGCGAGTGAGTTGCTGGTCCCTCGGGACCAGCTGGCTAACTATTTTTTTTTTTAAATAATAATAAGCCAAATCAAAATCTGTTTAAAAGAAAAGGATTGGGCTCAGGCCTGGGTCTGGATTCGGACTCGGGTCTGGGTCTGGAATCCAAAAGCCATGTTATTATTATTTTCGAAATAATTTGCACCCAAAAATATTTAATAATAAAAATAATAATAATAATAATAATTTTACCAATAATAATAATGATAAAACACCATTTAATAATTAATTACAAACTATGGGTTTCACACCAAGGAACCAAGGGGAAAGCAGGCGGCTTTCCACAGCAAGAAGAAGGACCCTGACAATCTAAAAGTCAAGGGAACTTCTATCAAGAAAAAGAAGCCAAAGTCTCAAATGCCTTGCTTCAAGTGTGGCAAGAAGGGCCACTTTAAGAATGAGTGCAAAGCAAAAACCAAGCAATCAGAGCAAGGAGAGCCTAGTAAGGTATCTATGATCACCGACATTGTTGCTATGATTGCGCAGGTTGATGCGGTAAGGACTGACTCTGACTGGTGGGTAGACACTGGAGCCTCATGTCATGTCTGCTCCAGTAAGGAGTGGTTCACCACCTACACACCTACTTCTGAAGTGGTTATAATGGCGAACCAGGCACAAGCTGAAGTGCTCAGGATTGGGACGGTGGTATTGAAGCTGACTTCTGGCAAGTCTCTGACGCTTCAAGGCGTGAAGCACGTACCTGCTATCGCCAAGAACCTGATCTCAGGAGGCCTACTCTGCAATGCAGGCCTCAGGATGGACATCAATGCTGGCCAGATGGTGATGTCTATCAAGGGAACATATTTCGGAAAAGCTTTTTATACCGAAGGAATGTTCAAAATTCAGCTTGTAAATCAGTCCAATGCAATTAATGTAATTAATTAAGTCACTCTTTCTGCTTATACTCTTGAGTTGTGGCATAATAGGCTAGGACATGTTCATTGTAAACGAATTAACAGAATGTCTAGTCTAGGGCTTATCTCCAAGTGTGGGGGTAAGGTAGAGAAATGTGAAGTTTATGCTCAAACTAAGATCACAAGGAAACCCTTTCCTCGGGTTAATCGAAGTACAGATCTTCTGGAGTTAGTACACTCAGATATCTGTGACTTCAAAGAGTTCTCTACAAAGGCCGGGATGAAGTATTTCATAACCTTCATCGATGACTTCTCAAAATATGCGTTCGTCTACTTGCTGAAGGCTAAAGACGAAGCATTCGAGAAGTTCAAGGAGTTCAGAGCCGAAGCTGAGCGGCAGACTGGACAACAACTCAAAAGAATAAGAAGTGATCGAGGTGGGGAGTACAGGTCTCATGAATTCGCATCGTTCTGCAAAGAACATGGAATTGTTAATGAGACTACGGCTCCGTACTCTCCTCAATCAAACGGAGTAGCAGAGAGGAAGAACAGAACGTTAACAGAAATGATTAACTCAATGTTGTTGACTGCTGGCCTTCCTAAGTGCTACTGGGGTGAAGCTGCATTGACGGCCACTTTTATTCTAAATAGAGTGCCTCATGCAACTTCAGACGTTACTTCTCATGAACTCTGGTTCAAGGTCAGACCTAACTTGAACATCATTCGAGTGTGGGAGTGTCTGGCATATGTCAAGCTTCCAGATCTGAAGATTCAGAAGCTTGGGACAAGGACTACTAAGACGATCTTCTTGGGGTATGCCGAGAAGAGTGATGCTCGGAGATTTCTTGATATTGAGTCAAATCATATCATTGAATCTCGCGACGCAGAATATTTTGAAAACAAATTTGCAAGGCACAAGAATATTGTTCTTGCGGATGTACCGGAGAACAATGAGGGTGCGCAGGAAACTGAAGTCTTCAATGAAGATGTGGTCCAAGAAGATGATGTTGTTGAAACAACGGTTGAACCAGAACAAGCTGAGCCATCAGCTAAGCGTGTGAGGAGGCCGAAGGATTTCGGAAGTGACTTTGTCACCTATCATGTGGAAGCAGATCCGCTTACCTATGATGAGGCGATGAATACCAAAGACGCGGTTTTCTGGAAGGAGGCGATTGACAATGAAATTGATTCCATCACCTCAAATAACACTTGGGTGTTGGTTGATCTTCCTGAAGGAGCGAAATCCATCGGATGCAAATGGATCTTCAAGAAGAAGATGAAAGCAGATGGAACTATTGACAAGTTCAAGGCTAGGTTGGTAGCCAAGGGGTTTTCTCAGAAGCAGGGAATTGACTATTTTGACACGTATGCTCCAGTTGCCCGGATGACCACTATCAGGATGTTGATTGCTCTTGCAGCAATACATAAGATGGTGATACATCAGATGGATGTGAATACTGCTTTCCTAAATGGCGAGCTGACCGAAGAGATTTACATGCAACAGCCAGAGGAATTAGCCAAGTCAAGGGTCTTGAAGACAAAGTTTGCAAGTTGGTAAAATCTTTGTACGGTCTTAAACAGGCTCCCAAGATGTGGCATGAGAAATTTGACAAGGTTATAAGGTCAAATGGCTACATGGTCAGCGAGACGGACAAGTGTGTTTACACGAAGTTCGCTGATGGAAGAGGTGTGATCGTTTGTCTTTATGTGGACGACATGCTTATCCTAGGTACGGATATAAGATGTGTCACAGAGACAAAGAGGTTCATCTCGAGCAAGTTCAGTATGAAGGACTTGGGGGAAGCTGATGTGATCTTAGGGATCAAGATCATCCGGACAGACACTGGACTAGCGCTGTCACAGTCTCATTATATTGAGAAAATGATCACTCGTTATGGGTATCGGGATCTTCCAGGGATCGATACGCCGTACAGGTGTGATCTGAAGCTGAAGCCTAATTCAAGGAAAAGCGTCAGGCAGATGGAGTATGCAAGCGTAATCGGGAGTTTGTTGTATGCTACTAATGCTACAAGGCCTGACATAGATTTCGCCGTAGGAATGCTGAGTCGTTTCACGAGCAACCCTGGTGTTGAACACTGGAAGGCTGTGAAACGGGTTATGAGATATCTCAAGAATACTCAGACATATGCACTGTACTACAGCGGAGATCCGCAAGTAGTGGAAGGCTTCAGTGATGCCAGCTGGTGCTCAGATTTGGAGAGCGAGAGGTCCACAGGTGGATATATTTTCACAATGGATGGAGCTGCTATATCGTGGAAATCGAAGAAGCAGACTATGCTCTCGCGGTCATCCATGGAATCTGAGTTCTTTGCACTTGATACCGCAGCCGAGGAAGCAGAATGGCTTCGGGAGCTCATGTATGATCTTCCAGTGGTTGGGACGCAAATACCGATAATACCGATATACTGCGACAACTAGGCGACTGCGGCGGTGGCATCAAATGACCTTTTCAACGGAAAGAAGAGGACTGTGCGGTTAAAGCACAGGGCAGTACACGATCTTATTAAGAGGTGTAATTGCAGTGATTGATGTTCGGAGTCAGGAAAATCTGGCGGATCCGTTCACCAAGGGCCTCAAGCGCCAGCTGGTCGATGACTCAGCATGTAAAATGGGCTTGAAGGCATTATGATATTAGTTATTGTATTCCTACCATAAAGTTTTATGCTATTAGTTCAAAGATTTATCTACCAGGCATCTAGCTTTTGGTTCAAGGGAGGACCATTAACTGGAAGAATATCAGGAACAGTGGGTACATGTTCTATTGGACATGGAGAGGTTACGGACCTACAACCACTGTTGTCTACTGTTGTTTTCTGCTGAAAACGGTTCCTGTGGGAAGGTTGGCTTAATTGCCTTAATGAGTTCTCAGGCAGAGTGAATGTCTGGTGTGCTTTACAGGAAGCACGGTAGAGCAGCACTACAAGGAGTGAAACTCCATGCTACAGTGGGGTGACTCTACAATGAGGTTCCTATATATGGGGTGCTTCCCAGGAATAGGATAAAGCCTCGGCTTTGCAGGCCAAGTCACAGCGGCGTAGCACCGCAAATAGGCAGTTAGCCTAATGTTGTATGTTAAAAATAAAGAGGGGTGTAGTCAGCCCTACAAAGAGGAGTTCCTCATGTTACAGTGGCACGACACCACGATGAGGTACCCGGTTAGGGATAAAGCATCGGCCTTGCAAGCCATGTCGTTGCGGCGTAACACCGCAAGGGAGCCTAAGGCTTCATGCTGGGTAGTTTGGCACTACAAAGAGGCAGTTGCCTCATGCTACAGTAGTATGACACTACGATGAGGTTTCCGGTACGGGGTAAGGCCTTGGCTTTAAGCCATGTCGTAGCGGCGTAGCACCGCAAGGGAAGCGCAAAGCGCTTCATGCCATGTCTCTTTATAATGAACTCACCTATAGTGTATGGACAGAGATATCAGGCCATCTCTTGAGGATAAACTTGTAGACGTCCAAAATTATACACTGAAACCAGGCTGGCACAGAGCCATTAATGTGTAGCCAGAAGCACATGTAACTACATTATGTGAGTGGAAAGAATTTCAGCTATGATACAGAATTCAAGGCTTAGTCCATTCTTGTATTATAGTTTGATTTTTGACCCATGCGGGAAGATTCAAGTCGTCAGCGACATCTCTCCTAATGCATGATGGACAGTTACTGTGGGGAACACTTATATCCATATATAGAGATATGTGGGGGATTGTTGGGTTTTTGGTTTTTCCTTTAGAAAGCTTTAGTCCCACATCGGAAAAAACAAATAGTTTGTATCTCTATATATTAGCTTTGCTATTATTGGAAATGCACATGTGGTGTGGAGGTGCACATGGGTTTGCCATGTGGGATTATTTTTCTAATGGAAAAAGGGCTAAAATCAACAATTAAAGCATTCATGCTTTTTGCTCTTGGGAAATTTATTTCCATAGGAGCTAACCCCGTAGGGGCTTAGCGACTCGGACTCGGACTCGGACTCGGACTCGGGCTCAAGGGCTCATGAGGCGTAATGTGGCGTTTTGTTGGCGCACTTTGCACTTAGCACGTCAGCATCGTCGCTAGGCGCATAGTGCGCTTAAGTTGCGCTCGTTGCGCGAGTCACTTGCGCGACCACGTTGCGCGGCCCGTTACGCGAGCCTAGTTACGCTGGCCCAGTTACGCAACCCAGTACGAAGCCCAGTGCCCGCAGTGTGCGCAGCATGCGCAGAGTGCGCAGCGTGCGCAGCGTACGCAGTGTGCGCAGCGTACGCAGTGTGCGTAGAGTGCGTAGGGTGCGTAAAGGGGCTGTGTGCGTAAAGTGCAAATTACGCTGGTTACGTGAGTGGCACAACTTGCAGCAGAACGTGTCTTTGCATGTTCTGAGCGGTTGCACCATGTTCGGGGTGGTTACTACCACGTCCCTAACATTGTGCTAACCGGGCAGTTGTTGCAGGGGCTTATATAAGGCCTCCTCCTTCTCTCCCAAAGGTAAGTACTAATACACAAGTAGTAGACAGAAAGTTTACAAGTGCTTAGAGGCTGTGAGAGAGAAGAGAGGTATTGTACCAGCGTTTCGTTTTGCACAGAAGTTCAAGTTCATCCGAGGAGTCAGAAGAGCAGAGTGTTCCAAGTTCTCCGACGAACTTGCTGGTTCCTGGAAGCTATTCGTGTGGGGCGAATAAAGCTTTGAGCAACGGTGATCATTCACCCCAGCAGGAGTTTTTCCACCTTTCGCCTGTCACTTTCTTTGTTGGTTTTATCAGGATTCTATTAGCGCACCTTCGGTGAAGTGTTTGCGTTGATATTATCAGAATTCTATTAGCGCACCTTCTGTGAAGTGTAGCACTAATTGAATTTCTCTTACGTACCTTCTGTGAAGCGTTACGTTCTGTGCACCTTCTGTGAAGTGTAGCACGAGTTGAAATTTCTCTTACGTACCTTTTGTGAAGTGTTACGTAATAACGATTGTTTGTACAATTGTTACGATATTTCAGTTTTCCATCGAAAAATTGTGCCCCGGCATTAACATAAAGGAAACACCAAAAATAACAAAGCCCTTGTCCATAATTCTGTGGTTGAATATACATGAATCTTATCTTCCATCCAGCTCTATTAAAGGGCAAGCAATGCAGGAGAAGGTGCCTGCGAAGACGGACAGCGGCAGCAGTAATGGCACTGATGACAGGATATCGAAGAATGGGTGCGCAGCAGGAAAAAAATGTACTGTATGGGATTCTAGCCAGCCTATAGTGATAACAGCCAGTAGCTTCACAGAAGACTAGCTTTAGAGCTTGTATAGTTCTGCAATTCTACTAAACATATATTCGTATCAGGAAGCAAAGTTGCAGTAATTCTATACAAAAGATTAAAATGGTTACTTCTGATTTAACATGACTTTTAAAGTATACAGAAAACTATCCTTGATTTGCCAATGCAAGGTGTGGTTGTGTCATGTAAATTGCAAACACTTGCAGATCTGGCCATGTCCAAGTTGCTCAAATAGCATTTGAAATTGTTTATAAATGGTTAAATGGTCTACTCAATCCAAGGGGGAACTAATAGCTCAGGGGAAACATGATTCCTCAGGAAAATGATAATGTATTGTTTAGTAGCTTCCTTTTCTTTACTGTTTATATTGGAAAGGAATTAGATTCACACTCTAGAGTAAAAATTTCAGGGCAACTTGAATTACAGTCAGATATAAGGCACTAGTTGTAAAGGGTTAGCAATTTCAATGTATCAGCACTAAAATTAAACAATAATGCATCAAGTGAAAGAGTTTCTTCGCATTGTGATACTAGGGGAAAAAACACGTATTTATACTGGAAATATAACTCATCATGTCTCAGAACAAATGCAAGAGTAGAATTGGTAAAAATATCAACCTGATACTCCTTTGTTGCACCAGTAATGACTGATGAGACATTTGGATTCGATGCACACCAAGCAATTGCAAGTTGGGGCAGAGCAACACCTAGCTCGTCTGCGATGGGTTTCAATTTGTTGACTTTCTTTAGAGTATCATCGACCAGCGATCTGCTAGCAAGATTCTACAGGGCACATGATCTTCATCAGAAATGCAACAAATTTTCATTCATGTATGCATTTGGTTAAAAGATTGTGGGGCCATACTTGCATAATATAAGAGTGTATATATTTATATAAACACACGCACACATCAACTAAGGTGGTAGAGGGTTTACAAAAAAAAAACCTAGTTGAGGAAATAAAAGGAACACCAAAATAAAAGAACTACTAAACTTGGACAAATATTATATATGCTAAGCAAGAACATCCATCATATATCAAACCAATATCTGCTTATTGAAGCCATTATGCAGCTAGTGCTTCAAGACTTTAGCAAGCTAGTTGCTACAAAACGTTAGCAGGCGGGATCTGTTATCAAAATATTACATTGTGGAACAATTCCCTTTTCTATGGAAGCCATTGGTATTGTGAGATGTAAAAAATTACAAAAGGAATTGCATTCAATACACAATAGTTGCATCCTAGAATCTGAACCAAAAAAAGAAAATGAAGACCATATTTCCAATTGAACGTAATCACGTTGAATTATGTTTAAATTATTAGGGTCCTCGTTTCACAACATCCCTTGGTGAAATAAAGAAAAATATGCAAATTGATCCATTGCCTGCATTACCCTATCATCCCAATTGACTAAGATAGCATAGAAGGGGAACCAGAACCAGCATGAATGTTCACAGAGGTTCACCTATAGAATATGGGGAAATTTTAGCATAAAGCCTTAACAATACAACAATTTCAATCTTTATTACCCAATTGTCCCAATCAGAATGTTATTCTACAACCCACTCGGTAATGAATTCATTATAGTGAGCTTTTTCTTGTTTAACTTTTACCTCATTCTATCCAAGTAAATAACTAACTTAACAAGTGACAGGCAATAATAACATGTTACAGTAACAGGAGAAAACATCCAGATGAAACTAAATGCTCCCACTTAAGGTAGAAGTTATATCGGCTTCTATGCACCTCAGATTATTTTACTGAAAAGATCTGTTTGATCAGCCTCCCTCGGCAGTCTGAATATAGTTCCAAACGTTTTCAACGGTAATGCCCTTCACTTGGCCAAAAGCTTTGGTGACACCACAACATCTTTTACAGAGGAAAAAACAAGTTTAACCAACAAATTTTGTGGTCATTGTCCTTCCATTTGTTTTTATTCTTTTTTCTCCAGATTATTTCAATTGCGAGTAGTGACAATATGCTTTTGTCATCAATTTGATTTTTAAAAATATTCAATTCCATGACAATCTGGCAGTAAAAAATTGGCATTTGACTAGTGATTCGAGATAGGGTTATTCCCAAATCTCAACCACTGCACCTGCAAATTATAATTGTGGGAAAAAAAAGGCCGCTTAAGGGAAATATGTAACAGACTGCAATCTTATTGCAGGTTGAGAACCTAGATGTTTTGCAATCAGTCATCATACTTTTCAAGAGGGTTGTTAACATTTTACAGAGTAAGAAAAAAGTTGCTGATGGATTTTCTTATAGTATAGCACTAATAAACTGAATCTTTGCTTCTTTGATGCAGATAAACATTATGCAGCATGAGTCTAAGGTGGGTGTTTAATAAGCTGGTTCTTCATTATTGCACGGTATTTGTGTCATACTATCATGTACACGGATATGCTCATTCATTTTTTAGAAAATGCAAAGGCTTATGAGTGTATAAACTATAACATCACCACATGAACTCGAGATACATGCCAAGCAAAATTCACATGGACACCTGTGTTTAAAATAATCAGCCAAAGATTACCTTGTAATTCTCCAAGGCAAACCTACTGTCAGGTGGTATGTTTCCTTGATTGTATTTCCCTGTAAGAACTCCAGAAGCTAATGGGCTCCATGTGGTAAGGCCCAATCCGTAAGTGCTATAAAGTGGTAAATACTCGGATTCAACCTGCACCAATACACAAAACTCAATCAAACTTTCATTTTATAATAAAGATAAGTTGTGGATTCTCAACTGAAAAACCAAGTGAAAGAAAAAAGGTTAACAAAGTACTAATTAATGAAATGAAATGAAATGACAACACCATTAAATGCATGCATGGCATCATATGCCCAGCTCACGAAGGTGGAAGCATCATGAGACAGGCTATTCTACCAAGTATCGTGTGAAAAACATCCCCACAAAGTGTGGATTAAGTCATGAATATTGTGTGGATAGGAGCATGAACAAAAATATTCATCACAAAATAGAAGCACATACATGAAACACAGTAGTTTCCCAAGTTTTACAAACAAAAGGGAACCTGATTAGTGAAAGCAACAAGCTTTCATAGTATCTTATGCACAAATTCCAGTAAACCTTACCTTAGACCTGCGGACACATTGCTTGTTCCAAAGAGTACCTATTAGTAAAACAAAACCCCTTTAAACACATACCCCGCTCTACTATTGTCACCAAGACATACAGCAGCCAAAAAGCCCTAGAACTACTTGCCCATCTCATTCAGTCAGCCAAGATTGAGAAGCCCTAAAGGAATATAAGGGTTCCTCTAGAGTGCACATCAATGAGACAGATGGAACTTTATATGGCTACCATAAGGTGGTTAAGAAAAAGGTCGTACACACGAGAGAAACAATGTAAAGAATAGAGGAAAATTGTGAAGAAAGAATTTGGTTTCTAAAGAAAGAATTTGATTTTCTTGCTTTTTCTTCCTGGTTTTTCTTTTCCTGAATCCTGAAGAAAGAATCTGGTTTCTACAATAGTGACTCTTCTAGGCACTAGGACTATAAAGACTGACTTTTTACTCTCCCTTGCCTTCAGGTAATAACTAGATTCTGAAATTAAATAGTTTTTGACCTCTTAGGAAAATAATCTATCGAGTCTAAATTAATTAGAACAAGGAAACGGGCGGCGGGGTGAATCACGTGAAATTTTGAACCAACTCCATATATGTATTGCATACGTATGAACGGAGGCAGGGTGGAGTAATGAAGAGCATTTTCGACGCAAATGGAAAGAGGTCAGCCGAAACAGAGCAACCTCGGGACAGAACACGGAGGGTTTACACTGCGGTTAGAGTTTGGGGTACCAAGGTGTGATGCTATGTTGCAGACAACCACGTATCATTCTATGATTGGGATTTGAGGTTGAAGTTTGAGATATGGCTATGTGAGGATTAGATTGGGGGGATTAGTCATACACACCTTCCCCTCCCCTCACCCCAACCCCAAAAATATGAAGAACAAAATGGAATACACCCAAAAGAAAATTTTGTGCCAGGCAGAAAGTAAAAGACTTACTCCCCCTTGCTTGAGGTAATGATTAGATCCTGAAATTAAATGGGGTCCTAACCTGATTATAAAACTCTCCAGTTTCGAACCATTCTCCTGTTGCACAAAACCAAAACCTTTCTAAAAAAGGTAATAAACCGTGGAGTCGGGTGGGGGTTAAATGTCTTGAAACCTGGTTTAAACACCACAAGGTTAGGAAGTAGCCTATTCGAGGTTGACATTTACCTGGCAGGTAGAAAATACTTTAACTTTGATGTTAGACAGAGGATTGGAAAAGGAGCAATGAGGAGACAAAACACTGTAAGGGTATAGGTTTGATGTTACTGTGAGGGTTAAGATTGTAGTAAGGTTTAGGACTACCAAGTAATAGTTGATGTTGTTGTTGGAGGCTACCATGTCAATGATTAATGTCCGAGGATAGAGAATAAGACTATGGTTTAAAGTATCGGCCGATACCGATCCGATACGGCCGTTACCGATACGGTTTCGCATGTCCCGATACGATACCGACCGATACCCGATACTGACCGATACCGACATTGGGGATCTCTTTTCTGGTCAATTCGACAAAGAAAATTAAACGAAAAATACAAATCAGCAAGGGTTTAAAACATAATAAGGTTAAAGCATGTAAAAGAAGAAAATCAATCTATTGTATGTAAACCAATCGGTAAGGGTGACTACTATTTCATTTAGTTTCAAAACTACTGAGAAATAACACTGAAAATACTTAAAAGTATGCCTAAATGTATAAAATATATGTTTTAAATGTAAATAAATTATTAATAATTATTTGTTCTCCAATACCAAAAAATCTGATACTCCGATCCGAAACCGCCGATACTACCGATATCGTCGATACCAATACTCATAGGAATAGTCCGATACCGATATTGTGAACCTTGGACCGTATAAGGTATGTTTAGTTAGGATTTGATTTAGAGTTGCTAAAATTTTGGGAAGAAAGAGATTTTTTGGAAAATTGCCGCCCAAACACACCCAACAAAAAATACATGAAGAAGTACAATTCCATAATCTCCGTGGGTAAATTAACAACATACTCCCAGGAATACAAGAAAGATGCTAAACATGATGGAACAAAGATACTCATCTCAAAGGTGAGGGCATTTAGCGTAGAAACTTCGACAGTAAGTGGTATCTAATACAGGAATAGAACAAAGATGCTCAAAGATGAGGACTTCTAGTATAAAAACATGAATATTAAGCAAGGTTTGAAAATATCTGATACATTATAGACATAATATAATATATTGTATGTTGTTGATAGTTTTAAATTGAATAATATTTCACTTGCAATAAATACTATTGTTTAATTACTTATCTTTAGACATAGTGCAACCACAATAAATGTAATGTCCCGCACCGCACGGTGCATTACGCTGAGTCAATTGATTCGAGGTGGGTCGATTCGATTCGTGGAAGTATTCAATCAATTTGAAGAGGTACTGATTTGGTTGGTTTCATGTGCAGGTATCGTATGGAGTTCCTTACGATCGGAGCATCGCCTTGCAACGAACTGAGGCGTGTATGATAGGTCGAATAGGTCAGTTAGTTCAGCGGAGCATGAAGTGCTCGAATGGTTAAGTCAGACGAGAAAATTATGCAACGGATCGATCCGCAAAGTCAAGGTGTTGAGCTGCATCGGCTCGGCGAGCGATGGGCACAATAACGAAGGTAGGTGGACTCTGACCCTTCTCCCCTACTCCTTCATGCCTAATAAAATGTACCGTATCGTTCTCTTGAGTGATAAATTTCCATGTGTGTGGTCCAGATAGAAATGTGTAGTGCATGTGTCAAACACTAAGATAGAACATTGAATATTGATCGTAGAATATTGACCCTAGAACATTGAATAACTGAAGCAAAGCATGCATGAAGTGCACGATTCAGAAATAGAACATTGAATACCCCCATCGAGGCGTGCCCCAGTGCATGAGTCGTAGGACTGAATAACTGAGTCGTAGAACATCAAAAAGGACTATGTTGATACGTGCATCAAGTGTATGACCCAGAGAACAATGAACACTAGGTCTTAGAACATTGAATAATCGTGTCAAGCATGCATTAATATATGAGGACTATGCAATATGGCTTCGTACGCGAAGTGGACAGTTCTGGCGCCACGCCACGAAACTGTTGTAACATCGAAGGGTATGCTTCTCATATCGAAGCATGCAGTTGTGGCACAAATGCCACGAAACTGTTGTTGTGCAAATAATGACTATGTTGAATTGGGGCGCAAGTGCCGATTGGAATGTTGAGTTGGACATGAGTGTCGTGGATATTTGAGTAGAAGGAATATAATATAAATAACTTGTGATATCTGTTAATTAGTTCCCTTTCCATGCCTATGTTTTATAATGCTTAACTGTTCACGCAAATTGCATGGTCATGGACGTGCATATGCACAAGGCTTGGGTTTCTCGAATACGATCGCCGGGGCATCGGAACCGTTCTACCTAGGAGGAACATTATGAATCCACCGCGTTATTGAGTCATTTAAAATCGACACGGGGTATTGCGGGACCACCCATTGGGCTTGCAACCGAACTTGGTGGGTGCGACCATAATACGGCTAGATGATTAAGCATAAGTGTCGATTGGAATGTTGTGTTGGGCATGAGTGTCGTGGATGTTTTACTAGAAGGAATAGAATATGAATAACTTGTGATATCTATTAATTAGTTCTCTTTCCATGCTTATGCTTTATAATGCTTAACTATTCACGCAAATAGCATGGTCATGGACGTGCCTGTGCACAAGGTTTTGGGATCCTCGAACCAGATCGTCGGGGCACCGTGACCGTTCGACCTAGAAGGAACATTTATAAATCTACCGTGTCAATGAGGCATTTAAAATCGACACGTGGTATTGCGGGATCACCAGTTGGGCTTGCTATCCAACTTGGTGGGTGCGACCGTAATACGGCTAGATGATGTCTTCGATGGGGCTAACAACCCGCATGTGATGTGAGTCATCTATCCAGGAATATTGTCCTAAATGGCAGCATAGGTGTAGCCAAGAACCTTCATATAGATAGGGTCAGTGGGCTGACATTATGTCTGGTGCAGGAACACAGATCCTGGCATCCATATAGTACAATAGTACCTTTAACATGACAGGGAATGACGATAAGTATTCACCTTGCATCAGTACAAGGGTGAGTGCAACGACGCTGGTAAGAAATCGCCATAAGGCGACGTGAATTGATATGTTTCTACTTTTCTATGCTATGAAATGTAACATGCTCACAAGTTCTACTGCTTTCAAATATGTCATGAAACTGATCCTAAGACAAAATAGAAATATCACCAAATAAGATGCATGTTTTACAAAACTACTTAGTATCGGTTTATGCGAGTAGGTCTCCCCGCTCACTAATATATGTTGTGTACTGACCATGTTGTGGGCACCATTTCAGATAGCAAGGGGCATGAGAATATTGTGATACTTACTAGATGGTGTTGAGGCGTTGGAGCTCGGCATGCAACATGAAGATGTTCGGTCGAGGACTGCTTGATTGTCTATAGAAGACATGATGTATAAAACGACGAGATCTTTTGTGAGCTAGAAAGATCCTGAGTTGTAAGCCCAACCTGGCATATTCATTGGGACTATTAAGAACCTTTGTAACCTGCTTCATTATCAATAAAGATTTTGTTTCAAACTCTGATTTAGTCTCTGTTTATTCCACTGCAATGTTGTTGAATTTGAGATACCCATTTGAAGATTTATCGTCTTGCCTTTACGGGTGCAACTCCAGACTCGTACGGCATCACGTTCCAGCGAGAACGATCGATTCGACAAAAATCGATGCGAGAATGAACTATTTTACGAGATGGAGCGTGACAAGTGGTATCAGAAAATTTTCTCGAATATTTGTTTCGTTTCAATTCTAAGTTGCTTTCCGTGATCGCATGACTCTTGACTCTACTCGATGCTACATTGGATGTTCCATACAATAAGTCTAAATAATTGTTGTGTGTTTTTCCTACTTGTGTTTCATAACTGTCGTGACGTTGCCTAGTAACACCAAGAGATTTGTTGCATGAATGCAGCAAGTCATGAGATGTTTGTTGCATCAGTACAACGAGTCGAAGGATACGTTGTATATGGGTATGCGAATGGATAGCGAATGTGTTGAACGGATTCGAGCAGTGGCTTGGGAATATCGGAAATGAAATGTTGCACGAGATGCAACGGATGGGATCAAAAAAGCGTAAATTGATAGGAACGAGTCGGTTTGGTTGCATGTCGAACTTGAGTAAACGAATGTGTACGTTGGCCGAGTTTGTGCCAAACTTTGAGTAACCGAAAGTTACGTTTGTGATCAGCAGGATCACCGCGATATGGATTGTTCGAAATAGATGTCAGACCATTGTGAAGTATGTTGCGAGTAGTGACTAAATTCCTGAGTGGTATATGCCATACGACTTAACAATAGGTGTGTCAAAATATTTGTAGCGATAGTGGTAGGTATGTCCGCGACAGACGGGTGGTGTCAGATTCGAGTGAAAATGGTGCGATAGGATTTGATGCAAGTGTGCTTCGATGAATTTGGTTAGAACGATTAGGCGCAGACTTGTATCAATGGATGATACGTCGGACGAGAATTCATAAAGTATAAGTTGGGCAATTGACTGAAAATAGCAAAAGGATTATGCGTTGAGAAGATAATTACATCGATCGGATTGATTTGAGTGCGTGCGAAGAATAGGTAGGGCGATTAGGAAGTGCATCTGGAGAATGTGAGATGTGCTATAAGAGATTGGAAATCATGTTGCTCGATGAATAGAGTAGGTACAACTAGTTTCATCTTGAGTGTGAGAGACTTTATTGTATATTTAGTTCGAACATAACATTGGTTGAACGAATTTAAGTTTGTGCGAAAGGCAGGTTATGTATATAGTCGATGGTATTGAGGCAAAGACGATGTGCAGTAACTCGGGGACTTTGGTTGGATGAACAAGAACTACGTTGAATGTTGTTGTTTGGATGAATGCGATGCGAGTCAAATTGATGTTAAGATTTATAGTTAACGCCCACGATATCAAAATGGATATAGCATATCGAAACGGATATGCGAGAAAACTTAAGCGTGATACGAGGAAAGAAAATGGAACAAGCCCACAATATCGAGATTTTGTAAGTAAAAGTAAGAAAAATTGAATGAGCGATTAGAGATTTCGTAATAGATTCAAGACCAAGACTATAAAGTTACTGAGGATGGTATCGATGAGTATAGAGTGCCTCATATATTGACCTTGGGTAGATAGACTCGAAATCTAAACGAGTAGATACTTCTTGGTTAGCGAGCACGTTAGCAGTAGTGCATGAGTTATTCGAATGATAGTAGTACATGGATTACGCAGGTAGGATAACTTATTTGGATTGGAAGTGTAATCTTGGATTAGGCAAGAGTCCCATAGAACTCGTCGGGTTTTGATTTGGCTCCGGAATAGGATATAATATGGTTCGTAGTAACTATCCATCATTGATGATCTACAATTGGCGTAGCTTCGAGACAGCTAATCCTAGAAGACTTAACCGCCAAATCAAAGTGAATATTAGAGACCCATAGGATAATGTTGCATAAGGAATTGTGTCAATAAATATGATATGGTGCATGTTGAGATAAAGACAAGGCGATCGAATATTAATTTCGAGATTTGATAGCACAGTCATCGGCTGAAAATGATCACGTCAGATTTTAGGGATGGTCAAATGAGTACTCGAATGATTCTGTTTGTCGATAATCGAATATATATTGATGAATGGACTTAGCATAGAGATGCAGATATGCGATTGTGAAAAATCGTGATGTGTATGAGAGCGAGGGATAAGGAATGAACCTCGGAATTGTGTCATAGATTTGGACTTGGGTGACGGTTAGACATGTGTTTGAGCGAACGAATCGAAGTTAGCAATGCGGACAAGTTACGATCGGACTAAAAATTCGGTTGATGATTGTATACTCGATAGAGAAGTGAATATAAGACGTATCCTAAGAGACTTTTGTGTGTCGAAGAGATTGTTGCCTTTGTGCATCATCGATTCAAGTTGACCTGTTTTGGGAGAATTTAAGCACTGTGTCTGGATAAGTCGCCTAGCGAGAGGTAATGGTGGATGTGACGTATTGGCAGTTCAACAGATAGTGATAGTATCAAATAAGTTGTCTGCGAGTATAGTGCAATCATAGGCAACGGAGTCTGGAATATATTTGACTTAGTACACGTCGAAACAAAACTTCAGAAATAGCCGGATGAAAGACTTGAGTTGTGGGAGAGAGATAACGGTTGGATGAGGAGGCACTATGGAGACTTGTTGCGATCGGATGCGCAACTCATTGACGCAATACGAACGTTAAATAGCCAGTGTGAAGCTTATGGAATTCAGGATACGGTTATGAATCATGTTGTGTGCATAAATGTTTGGTGGACAATTACGTATTACAGAATAATATATATGCGAAAGAGTTATGGGGATAGATGCTAGGATCTAACCAGTCGAGAGTACGAAATAGCTCGCATTCGAAGATGGAAGTTGCACCTGTTAGTTTTGTTCGGAGTAGTTGAAATGCATATATTTCAGAGACGTCTTAAATATGTGTACAATCCAAATAAAGTGACATGTTGAATTCAAGTGAAACTACAGAAAGGATCGGATATGATAAGGAAAATTGTTGAAACAGAACAATGATAGTGGAAAGAATCTTGAATCGGTCAAGATAAACGCGTGGATTGAGTATTAATTTCGGTTCGAGGACGAACCTTTTTCTGAGTGATATATTATGTAAAGCCTCACACCGCACAGTGCATTACGCTGAGTCAATTGATTCGAAGGTGGGTCAATTCAATTCGTGGAAGTATTCAATCAATTTGAAAAGGTATTGATTTGGTTGATTTCATGTGCAGGTATCGTGTGGAGTTCCTTACGATTGGAGCATCGCCTTGCAACGAACTAAGGCGTATGCGATAGGTCGATCCGGTCGGTTAGTTCGACGGAGCACAAAGTGCTCGAATGGTTAAGTCAGACGAGGGGGTCATGCAGCGCATCTGCATCGATCCGCAAAGTCAAGGTATCGAGCTGCATCGGCTCGACGAGCGACATGCAGAATAATGAAGGTGGGCGGACTGTCCCTTCTCTCCTACTCATAATGCCTAATAAAATATACCGTATCATGCTCTCGAGTGATGAATTTTCATGTGCGTGGTTCGAATAGATAGAAATGCGTAGTGCATGTATCAAACACTAAGATAGAACATTGAACATTGATCGTAGAATTTGACCTTAGAACATTGAACAACTGAAGCAAAATGTTCATCAAGTGCACGAGTCAGAAAGAGAACATTGAATACCCCATCGAGACATGTCGCAATGCACGAGTCATAGGACAACTGAATAACTGAGTCGTAGAACATCAAAAAGGGCTATGTCGAGACATGTATCAAGTGCATGACTCAGAGAACAATGAACACTAGGTCTTATAGTATTGAATAATTGTGTCAAGCGTGCATTAGTGCATAGGGCTATGTAATATGGCTTCGTACGCGAAGTGGGCAATTGTGGCTCCACGCCACAAAACTGTCGTAACATCGAAAGGTATGCTTCGAAGCATGCAGTTGTGGCACAAATGCCACGGAACTGTTGTTGTGCAAATAATGACTTGGACATATTTGTTAATTGTGTTGAATTGGGGCATAAGTGCAGATTGGAATGTTGAGTTGGACATGAGTGTCGTGGATGTTTGAGTAGAAGGAATAAAATATGAATAGCTTGTGATATCTGTTAATTAGTTCCCTTTTCACGTTTATGTTTTATAATGCTTAACTGTTCACGCAAAATGCACGATCATAGACGTGCCTGTGCACAAGACTTGGGTTCCTCAAACGAGATCGTCGGGACACCGGGACCATTCGACCTAGGAGGAACATTATGAAACTACCATGTCACTAAGGCATTTAAAATCGACACGGGATATTACGGAACCACCAGTTGGGCTTGCTACCCAACTTGGTGGGTGCCAGTGTAATACGGCTAGATGATGCCTTCGATAGGGCTAGCAACCCGCATGTGATGTGTGAGTCATTTATCCAGGGATATTGTCCTAAATGGCGGCATGCGTGTCGCCAATGACCTTCATATAGATAGGTCGGTGGGCTGACATTATGTCTGATGCAGGAACACAGATCTTGGCACTCACAATAGTATCTTTAACATGACAAAGAATGATGGTAAGTATTCACCTTGCATCAGTGCAGGGGTGAGTGCAACGGCACTGGTAAGAAGTCATCGTAAGGCAACGTGTATTGATATGTTTCTACTTTACTATGCTATAAAATGTAACATGCTCACATGTTTTACTGCTTTCAAGTATGCCATGAAACTGATCCTAAGACAATAGAAAGATTATCAAATAAGATGCATGCTTCACAAAACTACTTAGTGTTGGTTTAGACGAATGGATCTTCCCGCTCACCAGTACATGTTGTGTACTAGCCCACGTTGTGAGCGCCATTTCAGATAGCAAGGGACAGAAGAATATTGTGATACTTGCTAGATGGTGCTAAGGCATTGGAGCTCGACTTACAACATGAAGATGTTCAGCAGATGCAATGTTGTAAAAATCCGACTACTCCCCGACTAGTCGGTAGTCGGCCTTTACCGACTCGACTAGGGGGCTAGTCGACAAAAAAAAATAGGTTCAAACAATAATCGGACCTAGGCAGCAGACTAGGCGGCTAGACAGGCCTAGTGGACCGACTAGGCCTCGGTTAAAAAAAAAGGTAAAAAAAGATCAAAATTAGACCCGAAATTCGGTTTTTCCAAAATCTAAAAGCAACCGACAGAGAAGGAGAAGGAGAAAGAAGAGGAGAAGAAGTTTCAAAAAATGTTCATACCAAGGACATATTTTGTATACTTTTTTTTGGGTACTTAATAATTTGATGACATAGCATATATTGCGTATACTTATTTTTGGGTACTTAAGTTAATACTTTGATGACATAGCATATATTGCATTTTTTTACTGTATATATATATATATATATATATATATATATATATATATATATATAGAGAGAGAGAGAGAGAGAGAGAGAAACTCAAACCGATTAATCCGACTAGGCCCCGTTTAGTCTTCCGATTAATCCGATTAATTCCTAGTCCCCGCGAACCGACTAACGGCCAACTAACAATTTTTACAACCTTGAGCAGATGATTGCTTGATTGGCTATAGAAGACATGATGTATGTAACGACGAGATCCTTTGTGAGCTAAAGAGACCATGAGCGTTGTAAGCCAACATGGCATATTAACTGGGGCTATTAAAAGCCTTTGTAATCTACTTTAATATCAATAAAGATTTTGTTTCGTATACTCTGATTTAGTCTTTGTTTATCCTGCTACAATGTTGTTGAATTTGAGATAACCATTTGAAGATTTATCATCTTACCTTGTACGAGTGCAACTCCAGACTCGTACGTCATTACGCCCCAGCGAGGACGATCGATTTGGCAGAAATCGATGCGATGACGAACGTTTCACGAGTCGGAATGTGACAATAAATAGTTTAGAATAGAATAATACTAATATAGATGCATGTTGTGAATTTAAGGTAATAGTTACAGTTTATCAATAAAAAATCTTAATATAAAAAACTATTAACGTGCTTTAACATTATCAATGTTTCGACACAACTTAATCATCGTGTTGAAACTATTTTTATATGTGTAGACCGTATCATATAGGTATCGGCCGAAGATACAACAAAATGAAACTAAAGCATGGGTCCTCTTCTCTTCCATCTCTAGGGCAGACTTCATATGACTCATCCTTCGCCATAATTAAATAATTCCAATAGCATATTCAAAGTTTTGTCGTCTGAAACATGTCTACTTTAGACCAAGGACAATCACATTGAGGTCTTCCTTCCATAATAACTTCTCATTTTCTTTGAATTACCCATCCACAACGAAAGAAAGTTGGGTTACAATTACTAAACTTTTTGCCAGTAAGTTGGGTTACAATTGTATTATTAGACTAAGGAACTGCCAAATATGAATCTCCTTTGGTTAGAAAGGACAGTGAGCAACTTAGATATAAAGTCATGTCATGAACCATAATCAAAATAAACCCAAAATCAAAATAAACCCAACACTAGTACCCAGCATAGCAGCCTCATATAAATGAACACTCGACTTTTACCATCAGTAGCATCCTAAGATTAAAAAATATATGTCAATTACTAAACTTTTCGCCAATAAGTTGGGTTACAATTATATTATTAGACTAAGGAACTGCCAAATATGAATCACCTTTGGTTAGAAAGGACAGTGAGCAACTTTGATATAAAGTCATGTCATGAACCATAATCAAAATAAATCCAACACTACATATAAAATTCTCTGCAGCTTGTGTTATTTTGGTACCAACCATAGCAGCCTCATATAAATGAACACTAGACTTTTACCATCAGTAGCATCCTAATATATATATATATATATATATATATATAGGGTGCTGCTATTAGCACTCCTAAAATGTCATTTAACACTCTTTAATTTTTTTAACATTCAAATTACAGATCTATCCCTGCATTAAATATAGTATTAATTTGTGCATGTATGGAGGGAGAAGTGTAGGATGACATTTTAGGAGTGCCAATAATGTTAATGCAAGGATAAATTTGGAATTTGAATTTTAAAAAATTAAAGAGGAATGCCGAATGATATTTTAGGAGTGCTAATAGCAGTGTATATATATATATATATATATATATATATATATATATATATATATATATATATATATATAATCATACAATAATTTTAAAATACTATGAGTAAACGAAGAACAATATCCGACACAGAGACTAGAGACTGGGACCAATAGCAAATTGTCTGAAACAATAAACTGTATTCTATATGAACACAATATAAAGAATCATCCAAATTCAACATACGTAACTTATTTTGAAACCTAACATATAATCTCAAGAATAGTGCCTCACACCTGATCAAAGCCAAAAGAAAAGTCCCTCTCAATAATTCTTGACTAAAATTTCCACACTGATTTGAGCTGCTAAGAACTAACAAAGCTCTAAACTCTACACATTAGAATACCAAATACCTTCAACCAAATGCATCAAGATCCCTAACTAAAAACAAATAAAGATCTCCCCTTTCAACCGATTCAGATTATAATTCTTGACGAGCACAACTTATGGCTAAGCATAGCCTAAGAACCACGGATACTCCGAAAGATGGAGCCGTGTCGTCTTGTCGGACTCGTATTTGACATGAAACAGACAATCCAAACTGCACTATGATCCGCCCAAATTGCTGTCATGTCCTTATCGTAGCCGTGCAAATATATAAAACATACTAAATAAACTTTCACTATATCATCCAACTTTGGAATAAACCCTAAATCAGATCAAATAGACCTTGCTCCTGATTCAATCAAAACCCTAAATATCAACCACCCACATTTATCAAAGAACTAACTCAATCAAAACCCCAAATATCATGCATGCATCAACAACAATAATCAAAAGAAGAAAAAACCCTAAAAGAACTACATCCCCTTGCTCCTGATTCTAATACCACCTTACTCTCCCAAATTCATTACAAAACTTATAAAAACCCCACCTTTATAACAACCGAGATCAAAAAAATTCCAACTTTATGGCAAAACCCTGGGTTTGCTTGGCAAAGTTATTTTTACCGGTTTTGGGAAGTTTTTGAGACAACCATTTATTAAGTGTTTAAAAAACCTATGCTTGGTAATTTTTTTAGGCACTAGTTTTGGTCTGCTCAAAAACCCTCCAAAATCAGTGTAGTGCAATTTTGAGTGTCTTTACAAACACACCAAATCGGTGGGTTTTGAGAGTTTTTATTATTTTATTTTATTTATATCCTCACCAAAAAAATATATAATTATAATTACTATACCCTACCATATTTCCTCATTCTCATCTCATCTTTATTTCTCTTCTACTTCCTCGAGGCTAGGGCTCCTTCCTCCGGTGAGTTTTTAATATCTTGTTTTTCTATACTCTCTCCTATCTTCATCCAGATCGGCCCAACAATTGCCAAGACCCTAATTCATTATGAACCATGTCAAAATCCCATCTTTAATAAGACCAAGATCGAAAAGTCCCGAATCGTTGCCAAAAACCCAAACCCCATTCCTAAATAATAATAATAATTAAAGGGAAACCAACAACCTAAAAAAAAAAACCCTAACCTTGTGCCTGGAGAGCAGATTGTACTCCGGCTGCTCAACGATCGGCCCGACGAGATCCAGCCTCTGCGCGGCCGCCCACGCCTCCGTGATCTGCTGCGCCGACCACTCGCTGGTCCCCCAGTAGAACGCCCACCCATTATCAATCACATAGTTCATCGCCCTCACCGTCTCCTCGATCGGCGTGGCCGCGTCCGGCCTGTGGCAGTAGATGACGTCCACGTACTCCATGTCCAGCCTCTTCAGCGACGCCTTCGTCCCCTCGACGATGTGCTTCCTCGAGAGCCCCTTGTCGTTGGGCCCGGACCCGCCCCAGAAGATCTTGGTGGAGACGACGAGGTCGGAGCGCTTCCACCCGAGCTCGCGGAAGGCCTGGCCCATGATCTCCTCGGCGCGGCCGTTGGCGTAGACCTCCGCGTTGTCGAAGAAGTTGACGCCGTGGTCCCGGCAGCACTGGAGGAGGACCTTGGCGTCCTTGACGTCGAGCTGGTTGCCGAAGCTCACCCATGCTCCGTAGGAGAGCTGGCTCACCTTCAGCCCCGATCGACCTAGGTTATTGTACTGCATCCTCTCTCTCCTCTCTCTAGAAAAATCCCTACTTTCTCTCTCTCTCTCTCTCTAGAAATGGAGTGCGGAGAGTTGCAGGGAGGAAGGGGTTTTATACAAGGGTCCGACTATTGGCACCCCACCCATTTCTAAGTACACTCCAAAATTAAATAAATAAAAAAAAAAAACCTAAAAGTCCTATTCTATCCCCCGCTGAGTACACCCCACTCTCCTCCCTCCCCCCTCCTCCTCCTCTCCGCCGCCTCTCCTCCTCCTCCGACCAGTCCCCCTCCTCCTCCCCGCCGCCTCTCCTCCCCCTCCGACCAGTCCCCCCCCCCTCCGCCGCATCTCCTCCGACCCCCCCCCTCATCCCGACCCGCCGCCTCCTCCTCCTCCTCCTCCTCCGACCCTCCCCCCCCCCCCCCCGGCTCCTCCTCCTCCTCCTCCTCCGACCCCCCCTCATCCCGACCCGCCTCCTCCTCTTCCCCCTCTCCGATCCCCGACGACCGCGACCCAAAAAAAATTCGAACGGAGGAGGAGGAGCCGGGGGGGGGGGGAGGGTCGGAGGAGGAGGAGGAGGCGGGGAGGAGGAGGAGATGCGGGGGGGTCGGAAGAGATGCGGCGGAGGGGGAGGAGAGGCGGCGGGAGGAGGAGGGGGACTGGTCGGAGGGGGAGGAGAGGCGGCGGGGAGGAGGAGGGGGACTGGTCAGAGGAGGAGGAGAGGCGTCGGGGAGGAGGAGGAGGGGGGAGGGAGGAGAGTGGGGTGTACTCATCGGGGGTAGAATAGGACTTTTAGATTTTTTTTTTTTTTTTATTTAATTTTGGAGTGTACTTAGAAATGGGTGGGGTGCCAATAGTCGGACCCTTATACAAAAGTGCTTATTATTCTCCTCTTTTCTCTCTCTAGAAAAATCATATTTTCTCTCTATCTAGAAATTACTCTAGTCTCGTTTGGTTCATCGAATGGAAGTAAATTAATTCTTTGGTATTTTTTCTTTAAAAAATTATAATTTTTATTAAATTTTTTATATTTAAAAATATCAAAAAATTTGAAAAGAAATAAATATTTTACTGCGAAAAAATAATTCTGGATGGAATCACTTTCCTCCATAATTGTTCTTCCATTGGAAATCAATTTTTCTTTCTCCTCAATTCCTTTGACATCTAAACATAGAAAATAATTATTCTTTTCCAATTCGATGATTTCACGAATCAAACGAGGCCTAAAAATGCAGTGAATGGAGTTTCAAAAAGATTTGGATAGATATAACTTCGAGTAAAATTTTCAATATGATACAATACAAGTGTGTCATTTTTCAAATTATGTTTGGATAAATGTACTTGTATTCTATTTTTATATTATTCTTATTTGAATGGTAACCTGAAAGTGATTAAAGTTGAAGTAAGAATAGAAAATTTACGGTTCAAATGTTTGGATTACAATATAAAGATGAAAGGGGAAAATAAAATTATTTATTAATTAACAAACATTAATTAACAAATAAATTGAAAAAAACAATAACAAAAGTGCTTATTATTCTTTTGCCATGTGATGACAGCGTTTGGGGAGGTGGGTGCATAGCTGGCAAGCCCAAGATTTCATTTTTTTTTTTTCCCAAGATTTCATTTGATTTCATGCAACAATAATAACCGTGATTTCATGGGAATCTCATCAAAGTTCACGTAGATCACCTTATTTTTTACTTTTATTCTGTCAAGGGAGATTGAAATCAGTGTTTTAGAAATCGGATAGGAGAACGATCCTGACAACTCACTGGACCGGTCAAATTGGTTCAACGACTGAATTAATTTAGGTGGTCCAATTTTATTTTATTTTTTATTCTAATTTTTATAAAAATATTTATTTACAATTAATTTTAAAAAATATATATATAGTTAGTAAACATTACCCAACCCAGAAATCTACCTATTCACGAGCCAACTAGTTGAGCCGGCCGGTTTGGTCCGATTTTAAAACACTGAATGAAATTGCCAATGAAGCTTTTACATAGGTTAAAACTACTCTTAATTTATTATATTTTCTATAAAAAAATTATAGCTTCTATAATAAATTAAGGATAATTTTTGTAATCCGTTTTGAAAATTCATAGACATTGTAGAAGTTTTACCGGCAATTACAGTTCTCTTAGTTAAACTTAAAAATAGGATTGCTATTGGGTAATCATAGTCTTGAACCTCCATTTATGGGCTATTTGGTTTCTTAAGTATGAAAGCTATTTTTTGTCTAGTGAAAGTGAGATGCCTATGTTTTTTTCGTTTTATGCTAGTTTTTGTATGCTGAAAGTGACTCTTAATGTTCTGATATGTAATATTTTGTAACTTGAAAATGGTCAAATTCATACTTATAATGTTTATATGGCTATGAAAGTGTTGGTAAATAAAAATATATATTATAATATTAAAAAATAATTAATTAGCCAACAAAGTTAATAATTATTTATTTTACTATTATTTAACCTTTTTAATTTAAATATTAGTAACTATATCATAAAAATGAATGAATTAATTGATTTACTTTTTTTAACAACTAATTATTAATAACCTTAATGAAAGAAAAAAAAATGCTTTTAATTTATGATATTACCTAATGGTAATATACTAAATCATAGTAGTACAGCGAAAGAAATATTAACAAATATTTATGCATAAATAATTTATTAATAATTTATTTTATTATCTGATGATAATATACTAAATAATTTATTTTACTTTTTTTAATTTATGCATATTACCAAAATTTATTACTAACTTGTATTAAAGTGGTTTGTACATAATTAGGAATTAATAACAAAAAAATTAAAATTAAAATGACACTTTCTCATGCATCTATGTTTAAAGTGCGGAAGTCAATTGTGCCAAAATGGTCATTAGTGGCCAACATGAACTGCAATCACTTTTTTAGCGAATTCATGTCGCCAGTTCGACGTTAGCTAAACATCAAAAGTGGTTGAGCGCTAAATCAAGAGGCAAAAGCACCTCACTTTCACGTCACTCTCCTGCAACAAAACACATCCTTATGAGATGTTTGGTTCGATAAATCGAAGGAGTGAAAGTGACATTTTGTCTAGTGAAAATGAAACGTATATGCTTTTGAGTTTTATCATAGTTTTTATATGCTGAAACTACTTTCAATATTTGAATATATTATATTTTTGTATGGAAGTGGACAAAATCACACTTTCGTATTTGGATGATATTTTACAACTTAAAAAACAGACAAATTCATACTAATTAATAATTATTTAACTATTTAATACTAATTAATATTAAGTGGTGCCTACAATATGAAATTTGTTAATACTAATAAGAAGAGGTATTACAAATAATTTGTTAATACCAATTAATATTAAGTTGTTACAGAAGTTACTAATTTCATGTTTGGAAGTGGTACCACAGCATGTGGGATTAGCACCCTGGGTCTCCATTGCCAGCATTTCTCGTCGTCTCTAGGGCCGGCCCTAGCCCAGGACAATGATCGCCCAGGGCCCACGGAGTAGGAGGACCCAAAAAAATTAATTTATATATATATATATATATATATATATATATATATATATATTTTTTGAAGCAATGGTAATTGTGGCGAACTCGTCTCCACTGGGACTCGAACTCCCGACCACTTGGGTCGCATGCATCTCTCTTAACCACTAGGCTAGAGGTCATTTGCTATATATATATATATATATATATATATATATATATATATATATATATATATATATATATATATATATATATATATATATATATATATATATATATATATATATATATATATATATATATAAAATTTTAAAACTGAAATAAAAGCAAACTAAAAAAAAATGTTGCCATCAAGAATTGAACATAAGAACTCTAATGTTAGTTAGACTTGTACATTAGAATTCTTATGTTCAATTCTTGATGGCAACATTTTTTTTTTTTTAGTTTGCTTTTATTTCAATTTTAAAATTAT
Source organism: Iris pallida (assembly GCA_029216955.1). Taxonomy (NCBI): domain Eukaryota; kingdom Viridiplantae; phylum Streptophyta; class Magnoliopsida; order Asparagales; family Iridaceae; genus Iris; species Iris pallida. The sequence continues at coordinate 1,113,718 of JANAVB010009197.1, forward strand.
ATATATATATATATATATATATATATATATATATATATATATATATATATATATATATATATATATGGGCCCATTTTGAAAGTTTGCCTAGGGCTCCCACAAACTCAGGGCCATCCCTCATCTCTCCATTGTCGTTGTCTCTTTCACTCGTCGAGGACCGGAACTCGTCGTCCACCACAGGTTCTCCTTAACAGTGATGGCAACATTTTTTTAGTTTACTTTTATTTCAGTTTTTAAATTTGTTTTACATTATATATACGTATGGCCCCATTTTGAAAGTTTGTCTAGGGCTTCCTTGAACTCACGGTCGGCCCTGATCTCTCCATTGTCATTGTCTCTTTCACTCGTCGAGGATCACAACTCGTCGTCCACCACAGGTTCTCCTCGACAGCTGATCCTTCTCCTTCAAGTACCAACTTTTGCTCTTCTTCGTCATCACCAAATCACCATCTAACTTGAATAAGAAGAGCTACATGCTTCCGCCCATATCCTTAAAGAAACTCAGATGTGGACATCCCATAAATTTGAAGGAGAAATTAGATGACAGAACTCAAAAAATTTAAGTACTCCACCTCCTGTTAACACTTTCCAATATAACCAAACAAAGGATTTGTTATTCCTAGTTGTATATGCAAGAATAGTCTCACTTTTTATCTGAGTTTCATCGTACCAAACATCACCTTAGTGCAATATCTCATTTTTACTTGAAATTTTGTTGGCTCCGTCCAATTTTTGGCTCAATAGTAGGGTTCATCTTTGACTCGGTTCGAGTCTTGATTAGCAAGTTGTAATTTAACTTATCAAATATTCATTTTTTCATCAATCACATCTAGTTCAAGTGGCTGAGGTGTGAGACATCCTCCCAATATGCCTGAATTTGAGTTAGGGGAGTGTATTATTCTTTTATTTAATAAATAACATGAGTGGAGCAACAGTGACGAGCCTCTGGGTCAGGTGCAGGCCTACTTCAGGCTATAATTGAGAGCACTGTATCAAGTCCTGAGCATATACTCATTATGTTGGTATTTTTCATGAGCTTAAATACTTAAATGTATTATAATTCTGTTAGTTGGATTGGGGCCCTATGGGCCGTAGGATTTGGGCTTAGAAGAGAGTCTTACTTAATCGGTCTAGATTGGTTGGTTTATTATCATCGTCGCTTTTTCAGAATAAAAAGAAGCACAAAAGACTTGAATTTTACTGTAAAAGAATGGATGTCTAAATTGTATTACAATCATGTGGTATATGAAAAAGTAAATAGAAAAAAGCACAAAAGACTTGAGTTTTACTGTAAATGAATAAATTTCCAAATTGTATTACAATTGCTTGGTATGTGAATACAGTTCGAGGAACCCATGTGTTACACATTTTTGTTTGGTTTTGTATTATGTGATGGTGAAGATCTTGCAGGTCGATGCGTGACCTATCCTCTCTATTGACCGTCTGACACTGACTCTACTGCTCGGTTGCAAAGGCACAAGAAAACTCGAGTTCAATGCAAATTGAAGAAGCTCTCTCTCTCTCTCCTCCCCTCCCCTCCCCCTCTCTCTCTCTCTCTCTCTTTTTCTAGGTATAATGGAATTCATTTTGGTCACATACTCGTTTGTACGTGTCTCTCTTGTAAATAAGACATACATGGGCTATTTATAGGCTCAAAGGGAAATATTTGGCTTCTTCACAGAAATTGCAGGATATCTGCAAAGAGGAATTTTTGTTGAGCTAGGCAGCCATGTTGGCTGATATGTGGCAACTTGGGAGTTGTCGCTTGCTGGAGTGGCTTCCTCAAAAGAAGAGCATTTTCTTCAATTTTGAGGAGCATTATGTGGCTGTTAGAGTCGTTAGTTGCATAAAAATGTGTTATAGAGATGTCATAGTATTAATTGTGTGTGAGGTGGGCTTTTTGACAAAGTAAGCATAATTCAGAGAGTTTGAAATTTTGGCAAGCTTGAAAATTTCAGCAAGGCTGGGTCTCTGTGAGAACCTTTCAACGACCTTCCCATTTCTACGAAGAAGGGGAAATTTTATGACAGATGCACAGTCTCTTTAAATGGCGATTGGACGAGTCGTGGCTGTAACCCCTCTTCTCTAAATTTTGAAATATATATAATTTATTTGACTTAAATAGTGATTTTTGAAAATTTATAAATATTTTAATTAAGTAGTTATTATGATAGTCATGGTTAAGTTTTGGAATACAAGATGACCGAGAATTTTGGTACGGAAAGAGTCGTGTGCCTTGACTAGTGTATTAGCCATGCTAGGAAAGGCCTGGCCATAGCTGTGACCCATCTAGAAAAAAAAAGTCAAAGTTACGACTTTTAGGAAATTGGTTATACCAAACTAGTCCGGACTGGATCCGAACCAAGCCCGAGCCTATGTAGTCGGGTAGTGCGTCTAAGGACGCCCATGTAGATATTTTTTATGTATATGCATATATTTCGTATTTATTTTAAGGATTATCACATATTTTCTAAATATTGGTATACGTATAATATAAGTATTATTAATATTTTATATGACTTTTAGAATGTTTGCACGATTTTCGGTGGGCCTATTAAAGTAGAGGTTGAATGTGTCACCCAATGATGTACTTATTATTAGCTTATTGTATTTCGTTATCATCATTATATTATTGTTGATACTATAGTTATTATAAAGGTATCTTATTATGAACTATTTGTGTTCTTAGGAAATAGGTAATATTATTTGTATGTACATATTTGGTATATAAAGATCCTACACTAGTAAATGTGTTATCAAGATTTTATTAGTTTTTAGTATATATATATTGTTATATAAAAAGAAAACAAAATATATTTTCTTCTCACATGTATTCATAAGAACAGCAGCTTCAGTTTCCCAAGCGCACAGGCGCAGAACTCCTCGGTCGACTTGGATTTGAACTCGACCAAATATTGGTAAAATCTTCACCAGAAAGGATCAAATTTTCTTCCTTTAAACCCCCAACCTAATCTCCATGAGATTACTTCGAACCTTATTCAAATCGGGTAGCAAATTCTAGCTTTATCGGATTGAAAAAGGGGAATAAAACCTATTGTTCTTCGAAATCATAAGCCCCAAAGAACCTAATCTGCTCCACAGAGCATCCTACGTTTTCCCCAACCAATGGTGCGCAACCCCAACCGCCTGTACTGCTTTGACGCTGCCTCGACCCGTCGACGATCACTGGAACTTTCGAGAACAGGGAGCACTATGTTCCTAGCCGCAGTTGTAGTGACCCGCTCCGTCCTAGCGGAACGTCGATTCCAAACGGCAAGTGCAACGACTCAAACGAGCCGTCGACCCGAAGAGTTGGCATCGACCTGATGAAGAATCGATGCAAGGCTTACATTGGCCCGTCAAGATGAATCCAGACTTAGACTTTCAAAGGCGCGCTCGGAGTATCGCTCGGCCGATGCGAACATCGCTAAGGTGGGTGGCTCCGATGAACCCATCTGTGCTTAGCCTAGACACATAACAATACGGACACATTTACGAGAATCGCTAGGCGATAACACCTTGCATGCTAATAAATGATCCAACGCACCTAGCTAAGGAAATAATCCCATCTTGTATGCTTGTATAGAATATGAAATATGGAAAGTATGAGAACTCTCGTACCACGCTTCACGCTCGTGCTACGGCACAAGCTTACGTTTAGGTTCCCTATGCGTTCAACAATCAAACAATGAATGGATTACAACAATGAAACGGAAAGACTATCGATATAGTCGTTCCGAGTAGAGTTAGCAACATTGAAAGACTATGGGACCGATGGGTCGCCAAGGCGACTCCCGTACGAGGAGTTGCAAAATGTATAAATGAATGAATGAACGAATAAGTGAATGTATGAACCAACGAATGAAAGAATGAATACGTGAATAAATCGATGGACAAACGGTACGGGCGTTGTGTGGAGTATACCGTGGCCGTATAATTGAAAGATAAGATAAGAAAGAATGGTTAGCGACAGGTGTGACGGGCACGTGCAACGGGGCTCGCTACCCGCGCTGCACGGACGCCAACCTGGTCGATAACGTAAGAAGGCTAAGAGTTAGCCTACGGCGGAGATAGCCGTTAAGTTAAAAAGACAAGTTAATACGAAATGGTCGTGGACAAACGGCACGAGCGAGGGGTGGCGTATGCTGTGACCGTAGAGAAAAGGGATTCCGCGGCATGGTCAAAGTGTGAAGGACGTGCCGGTCCGGACGGAATCAAAAATATGGCTTACGGGCTGCCTGGGTGCGGACTCGGCCACCCGGGGGACGTAAGTGCAGGCGTATTTCAAGAGACTAACGGGGTGTGTGCCAGTCCTCACCCTATCGTTGGCTGCGAAATACCACGGCTTGGATGTCCAAAATGGCTTGTGATGCCAGCGACCGGTGCATATAGAGTTAAGTGGGCTTTGCTGGTGGCAATCCACGTGCAAGTCCTTGCATTGAAATCAAAGTAGTCTAAGTTAACTAAATGAAGTGCCCTATGAATATGCCTGAATGGTAACACACAAAATGATAAGAGTACTTTATTCAATGAGTTAGATAACGTGCCCACGACGTGCTAGAACATGCTATGACTCGCTAGAACCTGAGGCAGGAACACGAGCACGGCACTGAGTGCGTACATGAATCATGACTTGGTTTACATATGAACTGTTGTCTAACTTGATTTACTTTGAACAGGGAAGGCCGAACGGTAAGTATGGATAAGTTGTAAATGTATTTTCATGCGACACTATGAAATCAGTAACACGAGATAGGTTATATCATATGCCATGAAAATGACCCTAAGGCAAGATTAGAAAGACAATGAATGATAGATGATGCACAAAAGTAAATGGAACGTGTTCAGTAATGATAGCATTGTGGGCGAGCTAGCCTCCCCACCAGTGCATAACAATGTACTGATAACCCCACAGTCTACTTGCAGGAAGCAGGAGACGCCGGCGGGTGCGGAGCTTCCATCGAACGTGCTAAGGCGCGGAGCTATCTCTGGGCCTGGGAGCGTTGCAAGGAGCTGGAGCACCATATACGGGACATAATGTATCGGAACATCGCCATGAATTATTCCATCTTGTAAGCCACTTGGCACGCCTTTTATGTTTCAGAGAGAGAGAGAGAGCTTGAGAGACTTGTAATATCGGCCTAGCGCCGCTTGTAAACTTATTGAATATCAATAAAGAGTTTGGTTTCGCTTCAACTTGTGTTCATTTATTTTTCGCTGCAAACGGGAACACTCTGTGCGACTCTGTGGCCTAGAAATCAAATCGGCCGTTTCTGGACTTGGCCTTGCACGGGCGCAACCTAGGCCCGTGCGACATCACGCCTTAGCGAGGACGATCGCTCCTATGGGAGCGGGGCGTGACAGATTGGTATCAGAGCACGGCTTTACGTCCTTGGACATCATTTTGATTTTTTCAGTTTTGAAAGCTCGATGAAACAAAAGAAGTGTATGCTCTCTCTCGTTGTACCTTGGGATGTTCCATACAATAAGTCTAATATTTTCAAAGCTCGTACGAGTACTCGGTTGGACGGGATCGATAGGCGAAGGCCCTTGTGCCACCACGACGGACTTGAGTTGGAAGGAACCGATGCTAAGAGTTAGCAAACGCAGTGCGTGCTTGAATGAGCTTACGCTCATAGCAAACTAGTACACGAGACCAAAGTAAAGTTCGAACGGGATGGTTATGCGGCACAACTTAGTCCGCGTGTCGCGCACCTCGACCTTCGGGTGCAATCGGGCTGCGAGCGACATCAAATATCGTTCGATCGAAAACGGAGATACACTGTGAGTGTCTATCGATAGGAATGCTATCGAGTTAACGCTTAGGCGTACTCGGAAAGATTGGCTTAGATTTTGAGGATTAGTGCGAACGACTTAGTACGTCGAGGCGACGCGAGCGATTACGCTAGAGATTCGTCGAACGAATCTGAAGGACATCTTAGCGCATGACGCGAACGTGATTGAGGACTAGATAGTATGGCTTGAATCCGAGTGGTGTATGCGATAGGCTCGGAGAAGAATAAGAATGAGTGTCAACGACTAGTCGAGTGGCTCGAACCCTGAGTGGTGTATGGACGTTATAGAAATTGTTCGAGCGAGACTACAGGATATACGGATAGAACGGGTATGTCGGCGAGGCGATGCGATCGCGCAAAGCCTTAGAACACGTCACGCTTAGTTGGTCGTGACTTCGAATGTCCCGAATGAGATGTTGCTGGACGACTTGTGAATGGGCAACGCAAGTTAGAAAATGATTCGGAACGACGAATGAAAAATGAATGGTCTTGATCGAGGAAACTTAGAGGATCGCGCGTACGATTTGGGATTGATTCAAATGAAATGTGACTTGAGTTTTGGACAACGATCTTGAAACTAGCTTGAGGAATAGCGATCGAACTTGATCTTGAATATCGAGGAAATTGTGGAGTATCCAACTCGGACAACAGCATCAACGCGCGACTCGAAATCGGTTGCAAAGGAAGATCGTCAGGTTACGCATATCGTCGATGGTATTGAGGCGTATCAAAGGCCGATATGCGATAACTCGAGGGTACTCTGACTCGGCGAATGACGATCGTGCAAATGTCATTGTTTCGTTGGACGCTATACTTGAAATGTTAAAAATGTGTCGAGAAAAAGATAGATTTGGCTCGAGGATTTTCTAGTTGAACGCATGACAGTCGGACTATCGAATAGAGATCTTGGCTTGGAGGAAATGGAATGTTTGGATTTGCTTCGTCGATAACCACAACGTTGACGTTCTTGTCTTATGCGAGCGCAACTTCAGCCTCGTACATGCGTCGTGCCGACTAGGTCTATCACTCCGCGTGAGCGCTGGTATGGTGATTCGTACAGCGGGAGTGATCGGCACTTGCATGGCATGGCAATTTATATGCTTCGACTTGTGGTTTGACGCGAAGGTGGACTTGAGAATGAATTGGTGTGCTTGAAGAGTTGAACTTGATGATTGAGTAGGTCCAATCCGCGTATCGAGAATGGGTTAGTCTGAAACTCAAACAAGAGTTACGCCCCGATGAGAATGATTATTCCGCGGGAGCGTTGCATGGTGATTCATGAACCGCCATGGATAATCGGACTTGCGTGAGATTGGGGCGCAATGTGTAAAACCCCTAAATTTCTACTATAAAATTTTTATTAATTAAATTTGGTATTGCTTTAAAATTTTTGTATTGTACGTCGCGTAGTCGTATTATACGTCGCGCACGAAATTTTATTTTTCGAAGTTGCTCGACGAATGCGAATATGTGCGAGCGTACATATTTTAGAAAAATATTTTCTATTTTCGAAGTAAAATATATAATAATTATTTTTGCTATCATTTCCAAAATTGTTTTATTTATTTTATTTATAGAAAATAATTCATAAAAACAGTTATTAATAATAAATAATATTACTCGTGCTTACATATATAAATTTCATAATATTTTATTAGTTTATTTTAAATAATAATGTAATTTTCGAAATTATTAGTATATGCATTTTTAGAAATTATATTTTCAAATTTTTGTGGCAATCTTTGATGGAATCTTATGGATTTGAATTAAATAATTTAAATCTAAAGATAGAATTTATATTTAAACTAAGTTTAGATTCCTAGATTTAAATTGGAATTTAATTTGGATTGATTGCTTTAATTTAAATTAATAGTTTGAATTATTTAATTGGATTTTAAATCTTTTTCTAATCCTATCCAATTGGAAATTCCCACATCCTATAAATAGACAGGTACTCCTCCAATTCATTATTTATCCACAATAAATTCCACCACAAAAGTGAGTGCATCGTGTCCATGGCCGTGTCCGTGTCCGTGTCCCATCCACTATGTGTTCATTGTACAAATACATATTTTTCCATCCCCGGTCCGACAAATCCGAACCCCGTCTCCGTCGTGTCGGACACACCCGACACGACTCATACAATTCCCAAAACCCTAATCCTCAACCTAAATCTCTCCTGCTCCTCCTCCCAGAACAAACACGTCAACCGTCAGCCCAAACCACCACCACGGCAGCCACTCCAGGTCATCACAGCCCGACCCACCGGAGTCCCCCCGACAACCATCTCCCAGACCCCGTCACCATCACTATTGCCGACACCGACCAATAACCCACACACAAAACCAGCCCCCGCCAAATCACCATCACGACCACCACCGCGGCAACCGCGGTGGCAGCCCCCAACCAAACCCGACCACAGCCATAACCCAACACCACCATCGACCACCGGCGATGCCGCCCCAAAACCTATCATCGAAACCAGAAGAAAAGGGAATTCAACGTGCACAAAAACCCTCACCTTCCCGAGCGCCGCCCGCCGGCGAGGCCTCCGCCTCCGATGCGCCTGGACCACGCCGAAGTTCCGCCGGAGTCCGCCACCACCAGCGCGTTCGCTGCCCTCCACAGCCCGACCTCCGCCGCGCCGTACGAATCGTACGCCGGGCCGACGAGACCCTTTCCTCCGTCGTGCCGAGAAAGCCCCGACCACCGGGGCCGCGCTCCCCTGCGGCGCCCACCCGCGAATCCGCGGGACCCGAGCCCGCGCCGACCACCGCCCTTCCGACGCTTCCACTGAAACCCGCCCGCCGGCCGGATCCCCCTCCCGCCTGACTGCTCCCTCCGCCGCGCGCCTCCGCCGGCATCACGCCGGCCGACGCCCCCAAAACCCCCCACGAGAACCGCCTCGCCTAGCACGCCCCACCGGACCCTCTCTCTCCCACTCCGTCGCCCGATCTTCCCTCTTCCTCCCCTCTTTCCTATTCTCTACGCCGGGCTGACTCCGGCAGCTGCACCACCCACTCCCTCTCTCTTCTCCTCTCTAACTCTCTCGCTCCCCTCTTCTGTCACCCTTTGTGTTTTTATTTTTATTTTACCTTCTCTTTCCTTGGAAAGGAGTCCTCTTGTGAGAAGTAAACAATGATTTTTTTTCTTTTTTTTAGTTATTTTTTTGTTGTTGTGTTTTGTTGTTATTTCGGGTTGTTGTACAAAGCATGGAGAACAGCAGTGCTGTCCCTTTGCTTTGTTATGGTTCTTCTTCATTCTATTTTATTTTACTTGTTTTTTTTTCTTATTTGTCTTATTGTTTGTGTTATTATATAAGTATGTGTTCATTATAGCTATAATTAGTACTGATGTACGTTTGCTTTAAGTTATGGTTATTTTCTTTACTTTATTTTTAATTGTTTTCCTTAAATGCTTTTATTCATGTTATTATTTTGAAATATCTAAGTTATATCAGTATGTGTACATTATAATAATAAGTAGCATACTTATTATTAATTTATGGTTGTTGTTAAATTTAATTGTATTATTTAGTTAGGGATTTGATGAAAATATTATTTCACAAAAACTTACAGTATGTCTTGAGAGGACTTTGATTTTTCGGATATTTATTTGAAAGCATATTTTGACTAATAAATATTATATTTCAAGTATTATAAATTATTTTTCTAAAATCGTATAATTATTATTCGTCAAAATTTTTCTTATCCTTTCAACCGTGACTCAACCCCCTCTTCTCCATTCCCTTATCAATCCTATACTACCTTACATCGACCCTAACTAAATTGACCATTCTGGACCCGATGCACCGGTCTGTACCACCAACAGAGGTCCCCTTGCGTAGTTGTTACACCGAAGTCGCAATTCATGCCACATTGATTATCGCAGCACACCAGGCGATCCACCAGGCAAGACACCTTGTCTTTACTGTTTAATTCCTTACTCAATATCATGCATGTTTTTACTTATTCTAGAAAATATAAATTGTACTTGCAAATTATTATATTTTAGTTGTATTTGGCTTAGAGTTAAGGGACCACCTTTGTTTGTGTCGCATTCATTGGCCCGACACTTGTGTATCACGAGTCACGAGTCTCATATAGATCTCGGACGTACGTATCGACTGGCCATCGGTGCGCACATGCCGTGCGATAGGCAATAACTGCTAAATAGTTATGGTTGTCTAGAAGGCTTAGCGACTTAGCAGTTATTAGAAAATGTCGTGATGTGGATACAGCACGTGTAGTGCATGGGGAGGGTGGAGACAATTATTAGGCGTAGGGGCTTTCACGCCTTTACTTTTTTCTAGCTGCCATTTGTGACTCAGTCGAGAGACTAGTGGACGTGCATTTATTTACTTTTCTCTAGATGCCACTAGTGCCTCGGTTGAAACACAAATGTGCCGTGCATTTACTTTCCTCTAGTTGCCGTTAGTGACTCACTCAAGAAGCTAGTGGCCGTGCATTTATTTTCCTCTAGACGCCCCTTAGTTCTCGTTCGAGTGCTAATGGGCCGTGCATTTACTTTTCTCTAGACGCCACTAGTGACTTGGTTGAAACGCTAACGTGCCGTGTTTCTAGCCTCGAGAGCCCTTGTGTGGAACGTTGTCTTCAAATGCATATTCACATAGAATGGTTAAGAACCTTTATTTGTGTAGTTTCTGTTGAGCTTTATTATTCAGTTATCGGCATGATATTATGTGTCTTGTTACGTCCCTCTGAGGACCTGGTTGTCTTGCCAGGTGTGTGCTATTGTCTTCGCAGGTGATTCTAGCTCTAGCCGCGACTATCTCTATTTTTCGAGGATGATTGCACTTGGATTGTCTTCGCTTCGCTCGCCACTTATTTCATTTTCCATGTACTTTTCTTTATTTTGTTGGTAGTGGATTTGTCTCCGCCCAACATATTGTATCAAGACGATTCATTACCTTTATATAACATCTTTTATTATTTGATTTTTGTGGATGAGATCAGTTAGTTATGGTTCTACTGCATTTTACAGCTTATGTATTCATACGAGTATTCCATATATTGGAGTATACTTCGTATGAATACAGCTGGCATGTCTACGTTCCTAGTCCTACGTATTTTGGGACTGGGGCGTTACATGTTTTTGTGGTGGCCCATGCAGGTCAAGATAAATTGTTTGGTTACTTTACCGTACCAAGCAAGCCTGCGTATAGGATTAGAAGTTTAGGATCTCATCTACATACTTGATCTCTTTCCTTGATTTTATCTACCGTTTGACTCATCAATTGCATCTTGCTTGCTTCCTTCCATTCATATTCTTATCTTCCTTTCGTGTTTGCTAGAGATTGACCCTACTAGTTAATTGTCCCAAAACACCATTAGTTTAATTCTTTAAGTTGGGTAGAATACCTTATGAATTAGCAACCTCTTTGACCTAGTGACCTATATTAGCAAGCTTATTTAGATCCTAGAATCTAGAGGACCTAACCCTTCTAGCCAACCAAGGACTTGGACAAGAAGACTATAGGACAACAGTATGACTTAGAATCATTCTACCTTCTTTTTATCTAAATATCTCGTGCCTATGTTTTTTTTTACCACTTTGACTAATATTGCAACTATAATCTAGTTTTGCAAACTCATCCATTTATCGAGTTTGTTCATGACTTATGCTATTGAGCGGCCGCTCACTAACATATTGTCTAATCAGAACCGGTGCATGATAGTCTGATCAACCGAGTGCACTTTGGTTCGCCTTTTTCATATATCAATCTACGTGGATGGGAAGTAGTTGAGCTTTTCCCTTAGAATTCCATCCACGACTGCCTTGACAATTCTTTTGAAATTATTCGATCGTTTTTGAATCACGTATTCGTATTCGATAACGCCTCCTTCGAACTCTATATTGCTCTCGCCTTCACCCATTTAAGAAGGACGAAAGCATGGTGCTAGAAATTCCTCTAGCCCTCCTACCAATCGTGACCGTTATCACTCAAGGTTGTAATATCCTCATCCTAAACTGCTCGTTCTTATCTCGACCCTACATTTACTCTCATGACCTTCTAATCACTTAAGTTAGGAGTGACCCAAATCGCTATCTCAATCGTGCCAGCAACCAACTCCTAAGAAACCATATCTTTAAGGTCTCAAATCAATTTTCTCTAGATAACACACTAGCCTTTATCGCATGTTATCTTTAAACCTTAAACATTTTCTTCTTGAGCTATCCCATGATCGCCGTTATTGAAGTCGCGATTTCCAAATGCATAATTACGTTGGACGTTGTGAACAAGTATTCCCCATCGATACCCCCTTGTATCTTCTCACCCCCCCTACGAATTTTAATTTCGAGGACGAAATTCTTTTAAGTTGGGTAGGATGTAAAACCCCTAAATTTCTACTATAAAATTTTTATTAATTAAATTTGGTATTGCTTTAAAATTTTTGTATTGTACGTCGCGTAGTCGTATTGTACGTCGCGCACGAAATTTTATTTTTCGAAGTTGCTCGACGGATGCGAATATGTGCGAGCGTACATATTTTAGAAAAACATTTTCTATTTTCGAAGTAAAATATATAATAATTATTTTTGCTATCATTTCCAAAATTGTTTTATTTATTTTATTTATAGAAAATAATTCGTAAAAACAGTTATTAATAATAAATAATATTACTCGTGCTTACATATATAAATTTCATAATATTTTATTAGTTTATTTTAAATAATAATGTAATTTTCGAAATTATTATTATATGCATTTTTAGAAATTATATTTTCAAATTTTTGTGGCAATCTTTGATGGAATCTTATGGATTTGAATTAAATAATTTAAATCTAAAGATAGAATTTATATTTAAACTAAGTTTAGATTCCTAGATTTAAATTGGAATTTAATTTGGATTGATTGCTTTAATTTAAATTAATAGTTTGAATTATTTAATTGGATTTTAAATCTTTTTCTAATCCTATCCAATTGGAAATTCCCACATCCTATAAATAGACAGGTACTCCTCCAATTCATTATTTATCCACAATAAATTCCACCACAAAAGTGAGTGCATCGTGTCCATGGCCGTGTCCGTGTCCGTGTCCCATCCACTATGTGTTCATTGTACAAATACATATTTTTCCATCCCCGGTCCGACAAATCCGAACCCCGTCCCCGTCGTGTCGGACACACCCGACACGACTCATACAATTCCCAAAACCCTAATCCTCAACCTAAATCTCTCCTGCTCCTCCTCCCAGAACAAACATGTCAACCGTCAGCCCAAACCACCACTACGGCAGCCACTCCAGGTCATCACAGCCCGACCCACCGGAGTCCCCCCGACAACCATCTCCCAGACCCCGTCACCATCACCATTGCCGACACCGACCAATAACCCACACACAAAACCAGCCCCCGCCAAATCACCATCACGACCACCACCGCGGCAACCGCGGTGGCAGCCCCCAACCAAACCCGACCACAGCCATAACCCAACACCACCATCGACCACCGGCGATGCCGCCCCAAAACCCATCATCGAAACCAGAAGAAAAGGGAATTCAACGTGCACAAAAACCCTCACCTTCCCGAGCGCCGCCCGCCGGCGAGGCCTCCGCCTCCGATGCGCCTGGACCACGCCGAAGTTCCGCCGGAGTCCGCCACCACCAGCGCGTTCGCTGCCCTCCACAGCCCGACATCCGCCGTGCCGTACGAATCGTACGCCGGGCCGACGAGACCCTTTCCTCCGTCGTGCCGAGAAAGCCCCGACCACCGGGGCCGCGCTCCCCTGCGGCGCCCACCCGCGAATCCGCGGGACCCGAGCCCGCGCCGACCACCGCCCTTCCGCCGCTTCCACTGAAACCCGCCCGCCGGCCGGATCCCCCTTCCGCCTGACTGCTCCCTCCGCCGCGCGCCTCCGCCGGCATCACGCCGGCCGACGCCCCCAAAACCCCCCACGAGAACCGCCTCGCCTATCGCGCCCCACCGGACCCTCTCTCTCCCACTCCGTCGCCCGATCTTCCCTCTTCCTCCCCTCTTTCCTATTCTCTACGCCGGGCTGACTCCGGCAGCTGCGCCACCCACTCCCTCTCTCTTCTCCTCTCTAACTCTCTCGCTCCCCTCTTCTGTCACCCTTTGTGTTTTTATTTTTATTTTACCTTCTCTTTCCTTGGAAAGGAGTCCTCTTGTGAGAAGTAAACATTGATTTTTTTTCTTTTTTTTAGTTATTTTTTTGTTGTTGTGTTTTGTTGTTATTTCGGGTTGTTGTACAAAGCATGGAGAACAGCAGTGTTGTCCCTTTGCTTTGTTATGGTTCTTCTTCATTCTATTTTATTTTACTTGTTTTTTTTTTTCTTATTTGTCTTATTGTTTGTGTTATTATATAAGTATGTGTTCATTATAGCTATAATTAGTACTGATGTACGTTTGCTTTAAGTTATGGTTATTTTCTTTACTTTATTTTTAATTGTTTTCCTTAAATGCTTTTATTCATGTTATTATTTTGAAATATCTAAGTTATATCAGTATGTGTACATTATAATAATAAGTAGCATACTTATTATTAATTTATGGTTGTTGTTAAATTTAATTGTATTATTTAGTTAGGGATTTGATGAAAATATTATTTCATAAAAACTTACAGTATGTCTTGAGAGGACTTTGATTTTTCGGATATTTATTTGAAAGCATATTTTGACTAATAAATATTATATTTCAAGTATTATAAATTATTTTTCTAAAATCGTATAATTATTATTCGTCAAAATTTTTCTTATCCTTTCAACCGTGACTCAACCCCCTCTTCTCCATTCCCTTATCAATCCTATACTACCTTACATCGACCCTAACTAAATTGACCATTCTGGACCCGATGCACCGGTCTGTACCACCAACAGAGGTCCCCTTGCGTAGTTGTTACACCGAAGTCGCAATTCATGCCACATTGATTATCGCAGCACACCAGGCGATCCACCAGACAAGACACCTTGCCTTTACTGTTTAATTCCTTACTCAATATCATGCATGTTTTTACTTATTCTAGAAAATATAAATTGTACTTGCAAATTATTATATTTTAGTTGCATTTGGCTTAGAGTTAAGGGACCACCTTTGTTTGTGTCGTATTTATTGGCCCGACACTTGTGTATCACGAGTCACGAGTCTCATATAGATCTCAGACGTACGTATCGACTGGCCATCGGTGCGCACATGCCGTGCGATAGGCAATAACTGCTAAATAGTTATGGTTGTCTAGAAGGCTTAGCGACTTAGCAGTTATTAGAAAATGTCGTGATGTGGATACAGCACGTGTAGTGCATGGGGAGGGTGGAGACAATTATTAGGTGCAGGGGCTTTCACGCCTTTACTTTTCTCTAGCTGCCATTTGTGACTCAGTCGAGAGACTAGTGGACGTGCATTTATTTACTTTTCTCTAGATGCCACTAGTGCCTCGGTTGAAACACAAATGTACCGTGCATTTACTTTCCTCTAGTTGCCGTTAGTGACTCACTCAAGAAGCTAGTGGCCGTGCATTTATTTTCCTCTAGACGCCCCTTAGTTCTCGTTCGAGTGCTAATGGGCCGTGCATTTACTTTTCTCTAGACGCCACTAGTGACTTGGTTGAAACGCTAACGCGCCGTGTTTCTAGCCTCGCGAGCCCTTGTGTGGAACGTTGTCTTCAAATGCATATTCACATAGAATGGTTAAGAACCTTTATTTGTGTAGTTTCTGTTGAGCTTTATTATTCAGTTATCGGCATGATATTATGTGTCTTGTTACGTCCCTCTGAGGACCTGGTTGTCTTGCCAGGTGTGTGCTATTGTCTTCGCAGGTGATTCTAGCTCTAGCCGTGACTATCTCTATTTTTCGAGGATGATTGCACTTGGATTGTCTTCGCTTCGCTCGCCACTTATTTCATTTTCCATGTACTTTTCTTTATTTTGTTGGTAGTGGATTTGTCTCCGCCCAACATATTGTATCAAGACGATTCATTACCTTTATATAACATCTTTTATTATTTGATTTTTGTGGATGAGATCAGTTAGTTATGGTTCTACTGCATTTTACAGCTTATGTATTCATACGAGTATTCCATATATTGGAGTATACTTCGTATGAATACAGCTGGCATGCCTACGTTCCTAGTCCTACGTATTTTGGGACTGGGGCGTTACACAATGTATTGTCGAGCTGGATGACCTCGGAATCGAATACACGAATTGGTTAGAACTGGTGATTGAATGGAAATGAATATGTGCAACGTAAGTCTTGATGCGAGTTAGGTGATCATGCTCGATGTTTAGAAATTTGAGTGAAACGAGCTTGGGTAGAAACACCCGTACAAACGAACAAGTGGTTTGACCATAGGATTTGGGGGAAGCGTCGTGCAACGACCTTGCACGACGAGCCACGGACTTGACGTGTAACTATGACCTTGTGAGCTGACCTAGCGGATAGGCGAACGACCCTATGCCAAGTGATTGAACATGTGCGATGACGTTTAAAGTATCCTGGACGGACGATAGACTTGTGGCAGCAAGACTTAGAGTAGGACGGGGAAACAGGGAGTGTGCGTGAACGATGATGAGATTGGCCCCAAACGAAGGGAATGAAAGGGATGGATGATGCACGAGTAAAGTTGGAATAACGAATCGAATCATTGATTGGAAGACATACTCGATGACAGTGCGATACTTGGTCCTGAATCGGATGGAAGGTACTTAAGACTTGGTCGACTCCGCTAAGAAGAAGAAATCGTATTGATTTCGTAGACAAGAACGCTTGAGAAGCGAACCGAATCATCTCGAGGACCGAGACAAACGATAGTGAGATACACATGAGTTCGGTTTTAAATCGAAGTTAACAAAACGATCGACAAATCAAAACTATCACGAGTAGCTTGTCCGACTTCGCTAATCGCTAAGCTTGGTTGAAATGTACGTGTTCGGGGGACACCTTGGATACATGTACGATCCAAACTCAGCGATATGATGAACTCAAATGCAGCTGCAAGTGGGTGTTGCGATGCGCATGAACGAATGAATAAGTTTGCCTTAGCCTACGACTCTCGAGTTTGATAAGTCACGATACACCTCGTACGGCCATTTCAGTCCCATGATACGTCGATATAGCAACCAAGTCAAAGAAACGCAACAATGGAATAAGTACCATAAACTCCAAAATGAATAAAAAGTTATCCAATAAAATCGGCCCAAACGTATACGACACGAAACTTGGAAAGGTATCGAGTATAGTTCGGTGCCATAGAACGATAGAGCCGTTCGATAGGGATTGCCTAAGAAACACGACGACGCGAGTTAAGGAATGGTAGGATGGCCTGCACTCAGGAAGTCTCGAGGACGAGACTTGTTTTGAGTGGTGTATTATGTAGTGACCCGCTCCGCCTTAGCGGAACGCCGATTCCAAACGGCAAGTGCAACGACTCAAACAAGCCGTCGACCCGAAGAGTTGGCATCGACCTGATGAAGAATCGATGCAAGGCTTATATTGGCCCGTCAAGATGAATCCAGACTTAGACTTTCAAAGGCGCGCTCGGAGTATCGCTCGGCCGATGCGAACATCGCTAAGGTGGGTGGCTCCGATGAACCCATCTGTGCTTAGCCTAGACACATAACAATACGGACACATTCACGAGAATCGCTAGACGATAACACCTTGCATGCTAATAATGATCCAACGCACCTAGCTAAGGGAATAATCCCATCTTGTATGCTTGTATAGAATATGAAATATAGAAAGTATGAGAACGCTCGTACCACGCTTCACGCTCGTGCTACGGCACAAGCTTACGTTCAGGTTCCCTATGCGTTCAACAATCAAATAATGAATGGATTACAACAATAAAACGGAAAGACTATCGATATAGTCGTTCCGAGTAGAGTTAGCAACATTGAAAGACTATGGGACCGATGGGTCGCCAAGGCGACTCCCGCACGAGGAGTTGCAAAATGTATAAATGAATGAATGAACGAATAAGTGAATGTATGAACCAACGAATGAAAGAATGAATACGTGAATAAATCGATGGACAAACGGCACGGGCGTTGTGTGGAGTATACCGTGGCCGTATAATTGAAAGATAAGATAAGAAAGAATGGTTAGCGACAGGTGTGACGGGCACGTGCAACGGGGCTCGCTACCCGCGCTGCACGGACGCCAACCTGGTCGATAACGTAAGAAGGCTAAGGGTTAGCCTACGGCGGAGATAGCCGTTAAGTTAAAAAGACAAGTTAATACGAAATGGTCGTAGACAAACGGCACGAGCGAGGGGTGGCGTATGCTGTGACCGTAGAGAAAAGGGATTCCGCGGCATGGTCAAAGTGTGAAGGACGTGCCGGTCCGAACGGAATCAAAAATATGGCTTACGGGCTGCCTGGGTGCGGACTCGGCCACCCGGGGGACGTAAGTGCAGGCGTATTTCAAGAGACTAACGGGGTGTGTGCCAGTCCTCACCCTATCGTTGGTTGCGAAATACCACGGCTTGGATGTCCAAAATGGCTTGTGATGCCAGCGACCGGTGCATATAGAGTTAAGTGGGCTTTGCTGGTGGCAATCCACGTGCAAGTCCTTGCATTGAAATCAAAGTAGTCTAAGTTAACTAAATAAAGGGCCCTATGAATATGCCTGAATGGTAACACACAAAATGATAAGAGTACTTTATTCAATGAGTTAGATAACGTGCCCACGACGTGCTAGAACATGCTATGACTCGCTAGAACCTGAGGCAGGAACACGAGCACGGCACTGAGTGCGTACATGAATCATGACTTGGTTTACATATGAACTGTTGTCTAACTTGATTTACTTTGAACAGGGAAGGCCGGACGGTAAGTATGGGTAAGTTGTAAATGTATTTTCATGCGACACTATGAAATCGGTAACACGAGATAGGTTATATCATATGCCATAAAAATGACCCTAAGGCAAGATTAGAAAGACAATGAATGATAGATGATGCACAAAAGTAAATGGAACGTGTTCGGTAATAATAGCATTGTGGGCGAGCTAGCCTCCCCACCAGTGCATAACAATGTACTGATAACCCCACAGTCTACTTGCAGGAAGCAGGAGACGCCGGCGGGTGCGGAGCTTCCATCGAACGTGCTAAGGCGCGGAGCTATCTCTGGACCTGGGAGCGTTGCAAGGAGCTGGAGCACCATATACGGGACATAATGTATCGAAACATCGCCATGAATCATTCCATCTTGTAAGCCACTTGGCACGCCTTTTATGTTTCAGAGAGAGAGAGCTTGAGAGACTTGTAATATCGGCCTAGCGCCGCTTGTAAACTTATTGAATATCAATAAAGAGTTTGGTTTCGCTTCAACTTGTGTTCATTTATTTTCCGCTGCAAACGGGGACACTCTGTACGACTCTGTGGCCTAGAAATCAAATCGGCCGTTTCTGGACTTGGCCTTGCACGGGGGCAACCTAGGCCCGTACGGCATCACGCCTTAGCGAGGACGATCGCTCCTACGGGAGCGGGGCGTGACAGCAGTTAGGTACATTAGTTCACCCATATTTTTCTTCAATTCTACTTAACCAATTCGTGAACTAGAAATTCCTACTTGAAGCCTATATGACCCTCTCCAAATCCCAGTAGATATATTGGATAATAGAAAGGAATCGACTCGAGAATATCAAACACTTGGAAGAAAAACTGCTTAAATAAGCAGTTTATAGGCAGTCACCACCCCAACTTGGAAGGATAATCCCTGCTAGGCTATTTCAAATTTTTAGAAACTAGTTAAAAATAGACCTAGACAACCTATAGGAATACAAAATCCTTTTTACAGAAGTTGATTTCGACAACTGTGCGCCGAGAAATCAGTTTCCCAAATTGACGAAAAAATATTTTCAAAACTATAAAAATTAAAAAAAATCCTGATACGGTGTGCGTCTGACAAACCGGGCAATATTGTCATAATCCATGAGCATCAAAAGATGCGTATGCATGTCGACGTGTAGGATTCGACATAACTCGATTTTGTTGTGTGTGCACGACGAAATCGAAGTGTATCGGTCGAGATACCCTGTATCGGTCCTTTTGCAAAATAGCTCATAACTTCGTGCATGTTCGTCATCTCGAGACGAAACATGTGCCAACAGGACTGTATCATTTTTTTGTCATGTGAGCCAAGTTTGGTCCGATTCTGAGAAGGTCGATCGGAACGCTATTTTGGCGGGCCCGCGACCCGATCCAACAAACGAATTTATGCACAATTCACTAGAATTCAACTTTAGACATATGGTTGGGTTAGTATCGTCAAACCAAACTGGTAGACATATACTTTGTTGATTTTAGAGATCGTAGGTACTAGCACGCTTTTCGGTACAAAGCGGGTCCAACGACGGACATCGTTTTGATCCAAAATTATGATTTTGCCCCTATATCCAGAATTAAACTTTTAGGAAGGCATTTTGAGATATATCTTTTATACCAAAAATGTTCGTGATATTTGTTTTAGCATACGGAGACAATTGCGGGAGTTTGACTCTTGTAACTCACTGAGTGGTTGGATGTTGTTGGTTTTGCTTGCTACCCCTGACCAACTGGACTATTTCGAACGAGATGGTATTATCAGTTTCACCAGCAAAGAACCTAGATGGGTACATTTTTGATAGTTTTTATATTTGATCATTTCTACGATTCATATATTTAGTAGTATTTTACATTGATATTCTATTGATTCTCGACACGATGGTTACACGATATAGTAGTTATGGATTCTTTACATGTTATTTTTGTGACTGATGTATTATCGTGTTCATGACCTGTTTGAATCCATAAGTACTAGTCGGGCAGGGAAATACATTAGTAGACATATAAATATACCCAGAAATATCTTATTTGTCTAATTGTGTCTGATAGCAGTCGCACACTTCACGTACGGGGTGCCGAATTTATCCCTTAGTCGTTTACATGTCAAAAATGATATTTTAACTCATTAGTTAGATGCAGTCTTGCTATATATTATTGTTTTTATTTCAGTCATGTATTACTGTTACTTTCTTGTCTTCGTTAACATGCTCTCCTGTTTTTACTCACATATTTCATACCATGATTCTCTGTTTAGCCTTCCATCATGTATTTCAGTATTATTTATTATTTTATAGATTTTATCAATTATTGGAATTGTTGTTAGAATGTACTCGTTCTATTTTTGACTGAAAACTAATATTTTTCAGATGATCGCCTGCTACATTACGCTTTGGACCATTGGGGAAGACATGGGTATGTTGGAAGGCCAACCTAGAAGACTTGTTAGATAGATTAGTTGTTTCATTTTATTTTATGAGACTTATAAATTCTTCAAATGTAAATATTTTAAATATTGTAATTAATGTAGCAATGTGAATGAGAAATAAAGTTATATTTTATGTGATTTTGAGCATTGTGGCTAGACAATGTACTACCGTCGATACCACAGCGTAGGCTGGACTTGCGTATGCACTTGCATCCAAAAAGTGGGTACGGGTCGTGACAATTTTTTTTAGTGGCCCATGCTGGCTAGTCTTCGCAAATTGTGCGAACTCGCGGTAGTACCTATATTAGTCGTACTACTGCGAGCCTGCGACTAGGAAGTGCTCATTCAGATTAGGAATAATTTGAATTTAGGAGAATGACTAGGAATATGAGTTCTTTAGTCAAATTGACTGTTGGTATTTAAGGTTGCTACGTAGGTCATATGATTTAGCCAATAATTTATTAAATTCTATACCCTATTAACTAACTTAAGGAGTTTACCTAGAAGGATGTACTATTGTATTTTTATATGATGGTAGGATCTAGGGGTGAGCAACGGTTCGGTTCAAACCGGACCGAACTTCTACAAACCGATCAAACCGACAACTATTTTTTCACAAACCGTTAACCGAACCGAACCGAACAAAGGAAAACCGAGCATAACCGAACCAAAAAAATAATTCGATTTATGGTTCGGTTCGGTTTGAACACACAAGGAAAATACATATTTTCTGGAGAGTTCTATATGCAAACAATGCAAAGGAGTATTCTCGATTCTCCACGAGACACAGTATAATACCAAGCAGTAAAACTAAAAAAATTAAAAAATACAATACCAAGCAAAGGAGTATTTTTTTCCACAAGGCATAGTATTGACGAATCTCTAAAGCTTTTTTTTGGCAAAAATTAAAAAAAATATAATACCAAGCATAATAAAAAATCACAAAGATAATACTGGCATAATAAATAAAAAAAATACACAGATCTGGTTCTCCAGAGTATAGACCAAAATTAGAAGCAAAAAATTTAACAAAAAATTATAAAAAATATAAACTTACTCAATTTGATCCCTTCCGCCTCCATCGAAGATAGCTTACACGTCTACACCTCATCACTCTTCATCTGACATCGACCCATTTTTCGAAAATGGAGCACGACTAGCTCTGATTGTCGTGAAGCCACCGAAGGCCTCGCCAAGAAAACGGTAGAGCGATATAGAGAAGCGGAGAGAGAGAGAGAGAGAGTTGAGAGAGGAAGTAACAAGAGGCGGTGGAGAGTAGGTGAATCGGTGGAGACTGGAGAGATAAGGAGAGGCGGCAGTGAAAAAAATGAGAGAGAGAGTTTAGGTTAGGCTGTGATGTTATGTATATATAATGAAGGATAAATTAGTAAATTTCTAATTCGGTTTTCGGTTCGGGTCGGTTCCAAAAATTTGAAACCGAGACCCGAACCGATAAACCGTTGAACTATTAAATGGGAACCGAAATCCGACCCAAGTTTTTAGAAACCGACCCATTTAACAATTTTGGTTCAGTTCGGGTCTATTATCGGTTTAAAATCGTTAATTGCTCACCCATAGTAGGATCTAAGGTGGATAGACTATTCGCCTGGTAAATTAGGACTTCCTGCGCACTTCGATCATTAACTTTTCTATTCGCTCATCTTATTCTCAAGAATTGATACTTGAAGGACATATACTTACACTTCTCCTATCTTGATCACCTTGGAATTTGCTTGAATTATCTTTTCTGCCTAGGCCGTACCACTTATTTATTCCATGAGTAATTATTTTCTAAAAGACAATATTCTATTTCCATCCGTTGACTTTTAAGCCTAACATGACCTAGTTATCCCTCTAGTAATTCCGAGTCGGTTTTTATTTCATGTTCATCCCTCGATCTTTGAATATGAAAGAAATAAAAACTGGAAATTTTTACTTCTCGTCTTCGGTCATTTTTTCTAGTCGATTATTTAACTTTCAAAATTGATACCTAATCGATCGTTTGAATTCCAAAATTGATACTTTCACTTCAAGGACAAATACTTACACTTTTTCTATTATAATCAATTTGTTTGAATTTCCAGAAGCTCCTTTGAACTCTTATGGATGTAGTTGGAAGAATATTTGTCAACTTATGATGGCAAGGCAGCCGCGCACTGTCGCCATTTATTTGAATTATTGAGACTGTGGGTTCACTACAGCCAGCAGCGCACTGGCATGACATGATCCCTAAGTTGAAGTAATTTTAAGTAAGCGTAAGTTATCAAATATTGTTAAAACTATGTCTTGGTTGTCCTATTTTGACCTTAGTTATCTTTATGTCAATAATGGATAGAGTCGATAGGGTATTCGATACCATATCATTATTTGAGTCATGGTACCAAGGGTTTACTGCAGCGAGATGTACACGGCGGGGCATAAATTCTCGGTAAAATGACTTCATGTATACCTATGGTTTTCGACCATTATAGAGACTATATCCTTTTTGGCATGTGACTATTGGTTTTTACGGTTCACAATTTCATGAACTCTCGACTAAAATTTGATTAGTTCTTATCCTTTCATCTCTTAAACCCTTCCTTTTATCTTTTCACTTTTTTTTTATCGTTATTAGTTTCCCCTAGAAATTGTCTAAACCTATTTTAAATTTTTTCACTAGATTCATAATCATACCTAAATTATGACTCTATGATCATGCCTACATAATTGATTAATGCAAAAAATGATTTCGATTTGGATCATCCTTACTACTTTTGATCGCAACTAGACTATTTTTATTATATTTTGATCGAGTCAATTCGCATATTTTTTAGATTTTGACTCTGTAATTGTGCTTAAATAATCTTATCTAAATAGTTAATCGTGTCGAACAAAATTAAATTTTGATCGTTCCTAAACGACTTTGATCGTAACTAAACTATTTGGCTATAATTATAATCGTGCATATACTTCAACTCAATTATTTCTAATATTTATATTTCTATTACACTATGATCATGACTATCTTGATCTTGTTCATGCTCGTGCCAACTTTTGAATTTTAATCATGCTTGGAGGACTTGCATAGTTAGCCTTGATCGTAACTACATCTTACTCGTATCAAAGTAATTTAATCCTGTTAGACTTGTCTAACTTTTGATCGTTGATCATGCTACATAATTTAATTAGTGGTTAATCGTGCCTAATGAACTTTCTCGTTTAGCTAATCCTGTTTTCGCTTCTATCCTTAAGCATGCTTAGATCTTATCTTGACTAGATCCTTTGACCATAAAATTCGGTCATATTTGATCATGCCTAAGCAATTATTCGTGTTAGACCGATTTCTTTGATCATCCTTAAATAACATTCGATCTTGACTCAATCATAATATACTTTGATCGTGCCAAATCACATTCTTTTTTGTTTATTACTTTAATTTTATCCGCGATTATGCATGACTAATTTGATTAGGAATCATGTCTCTTGATTATATTAATTTGATCAGGAATCATATCATTTTCTCCTCACATGTATTCATAAGAATAGTAGCTTCGGTTTCCCGAGTGTATATGCGCAGAACTCCTCGGCCGACTTGGATTTAAACTCGACCAAATATTGGTCAAATCTTCACCAAAAAGGATCGAATTTTCTTCTTTTAAACCCCGAACCTAATCTCTACGAGATTACTTTGAACCTTATTCAAATCGAGCAGCAAAATCCAACCTTATCAGATTGAAAAATGGAAATAAAACCTATTGTTCTTCGAAATCCTGAGCCCCAAATAACCTAATCGCTCCACAGTGCATCCTAAATTTTTTTCAACCCAAGGCGTGCAGCCCCAACCGCCTGTACTGCCTTGAAGCTGCCTCGACCCGTCGACAATGAATGGAACTTTCGAGAACATGGAGCACTCTGTTCCTAGCTGCAGTCCAGGTACATTAGTTCACCATATTTTTCTTCAATTCCACTTAACCGATTCGCGAACTAGAAATTCCTATCGTTATTACAGTTCACAATTTCATGATATTTAGTTCACCCATATTTATCTTTTTACAGTTCACAATTTCATGAACTCTCGACTAAAATTTGATTAGTTCTTATCCTTTCATCGCTTGAACCCTTCCTTTTATCTTTTCACTTTTTCTTATCGTTATTAGTTTCCCCAAGAAATTGTCTAAACCTATTTTAAATTTCTTCTACTAGATTCATAATCATACCTAAATTATGATTCTATGATCATGCCTACATAATTGAATCGTGCAAAAAATAATTTCGATTTGGATCATCCTTACGACTTTTGATCGCAACTAGACTATTTTTAATTATATTCCGATCGAGTCAATTCGCAAATTTTCTAGATTTTGACTCTGTAATTGTTCTTAAATAATCTTGTCTAAATAGTTAATCGTGCCCAACAAAATTGAATTTTGATCGTTCCTAAACGACTTTGATCGTAACTAAACTATTTGGATATAATTATAATCGTGCATATACTTCAACACAATTATTGCTAATGTTTATATTTCTATTCCACTATGATCATGACTATTTTGATCTTGTTCATGCTCGTGCCAACTTTTTAATTTGAATCATGCTTAGATGATGTAATGCCTGTGGTTCATATTACGTATCTTGGAATACGTGTACGTATTTTATCTTATATTGCATATCTCTTGGCTTGGCTCGGTTTGTTTTGGGTTGGTTCGGCTAGGCTTGGGTTATCTTGGTTCATCATGAACCAAGGGGAGAACCCCTACCTACCACCACCACCCTCATTTATATTTCCACCTAACTCTCTCTCTCTTCATTTTATTCTTCTCCTTCACTTCTTCTTCTCCACCATTTACTCTTCCACCTACCAGGAAAGGAAGCTAGGCAAGTGCAAACTTGCTTCATGATGGATCTCAAGTTTTATTGTTCCATTCTCTTCCTTACTTGATTCTAAGCCTCTTTAGAACTTAACATTTTTGGATTTGATGGATGGATTCTTGTAGATCTAAGTTTGTAAACTTTTCAGTTTTTCTTAGTTTTGATCTCTAAAACTTGGTTATTTTCGAAAACTAGTGTTTCTATGTTGTAGAGAATTCAATTTCATGCAGTTTTGGCTTTTGTTTTGCTTGATTTCGACTTCGGATGAGGAAGTTATGGCCAAAACAATTTCTGGTCATTTCTATGTTTATCTGCAGCATGAACAGCATGTCGCAGAAGGCGCATGTCGCAGTAGACGCATGTTGCAATGAAGCGCATGTCGCAGTAGCCGCACAGCATGTCGCAGAAGGCGCATGTCGCAGTAGGCGCATGTTGCAATGAGGCGCATGTCGCATAGCCGCATATCATGTCGCAGAAGGCGCATGTCGCAGTAGGCGCATGTTGCAATGAAGTGCATGTCGCAGTAGCCGCATATCATGTCGCAGAAGGCGCATGTCGCAGTAGGCGCATGTTGCAATGAAGCGCATGTCGCAGTAGCCGCATATCATATCGCAGAAGGCGCATGTCGCAGTAGACGCATGTTACAATGAGGCGCATGTCGCAGTAGCCGCATATCATGTCGCAGAAGGCGCATGTCGCAGTAGGCGCATGTTGCAATGAGGCGCATGTCGCGGTAGGCGCATATCATGTCGCAGTTGAGCCACATGAGGCGCATGTCGCGATAGGCGCATATCATGTTGCGCATGAGCCGCATTAAGGCGCATGTCGCAGTAGGCGCATATGGTGTCGCAGTTGCATGCATGTCGTAGAATAGGCTGCATAATGCATATTTTGACTATTACTACCTGTTATATGTCCTAATTGACTGAATTATTGCTCGAATTTCTCCCAACTCCCAACGTGGAAGTTGTAGATCTTTTCCTTGGCTTCAAGAGTATGTTATTAGTTATTTTATACAATCTTTCTCATTCATGATAATATAAGAATAGAACACGATAGTGGCTCGCTGTGGCGCACTCTTGACAAGTAAACTAACATGACAAGTATGAAATACCTGGACACCGTGGGCGATTGTGTTTGTAATAAACTGGTACTGTCTTGCATTATGTCTAGGATGGGGATCCCTGAGTACCACGGTCAGGGGTACCTACTAAAATTGACTAAGGCTAATGAACTAGAATAATTCAGTAGTCATGAAGAGATTTCCAGCTACAGGCAATCCCGTTATCTGGGCGCACTAACGGATTTGTAGCCTACCGACGAGTAGGGCACATTTCCAGCACACAATTACGTGTTGCATTCTTTATAACGGACATTCGACCCGGATAACCTGGATGGTCTGCAGGGCTTGTGGCTGTTGGGATAATCTTATTGCATCTTGCTAGTAACTAGGCCTGTGATAACCCTAGTTAGTTAAAAGTATCAAGCCGTACTCTTGATTGGCCGTGATTGATTGGATGAAGTTTATTCTAGCTTAGTCTTATCCTGATCCTGTACAAGATTGTATCAGGACATAATTTCTTGTATCGATAAATGATGGGATACCAAGTTCTGTTCAGATGAAGGGTTACAACCCCGGTCCTTGTTTGGTTTAAGGGTTGTAACTTGGCTATCTGAATAGTTCCATGGTTATCTTATCATATATCGTCCTGCTTATTGTGCCCGTCTTAACAATAAAGATCAGGGGTCCAGTTCTGTTCAGGCGAAGGGTTAAAACCCCGGTCCTTGTTTGGTTTAAGGGTTGTAACCTCGCTCCCGGAGCAGTTCTGTGTCCTCTTTTCGTTTATTGTCTTATTATAACCCCCTGTCATGCTCGTCATGTTTTACCTTTACTTCAATACCATGATTATTTATGCTGGCCTTAACAATAAAGATCAGGGGTCCAATTCTGTTCAGGCGAAGGGTTACAACCCCGGTCCTTGTTTGGTTTAAGGGTTGTAACCTGGCTTCCGGAGCAGTTCTGTGTCCTCTCTTCGTTTATTGTCTTGTTACCTTACCAATAGTATTTGAGACGGGTTTCTATTCAGGTGAAGGGCTGCAACCCCGGTCCTTGTTTGGTTTAAGGGTTGTGACCTGGCTACTTGAATAGTTTCCTCGTACTCAGTTTACTGTTGTTATCTCTATTATTATCAGTTCTTTATTTATTATCTTTAATATTCTATTGTGATATGCTGATTTTAGTTCCTAAGTGAAGCCTCCTTTGTGGCACTTGCTCTTTCTGGGGTCTGACCCAGCTGGTTTTGTGTGGCCAGATATCGGAGCAGCACCAGAGGATCCACCTGTCTTCCAGCCCGATGGTGACCACCAGGCGTAACCAGGGCAACGAGTGGGTTTCTTTTGTCCTCCCACTCTATTTGTAAAATTATTCTTTTGAGGCGTTTAGCCGGCGAGCACGTGTTAGCTCGTATTGTACCTTTATTTACGGTCTGCCTACGGGCTGTAACATGATTGACAAATCCTAGGGTTGATCATGTATTGACTAAAACTCTTGCTAGTCCTGACATTTTGTACGACTAGCTTCATGATCATCCAATATGTAATATATGGGACGCCTTACTATTGTATATTGATGCTCTAATATCTTGTGACTGCTACTACTTGCTTGTGATTGAGACAATAGGTTTGATCTTGACCATAGGAGACTGATGGATTGTAGTTAAACCCTCATATATCTAGACAGCCGTGACCGTATAGTGACGTGGATTCTATTTCATTATACGTAGCTGGCTATGTTTGTCCCCGCTCTCCAGTATTCTGGTTCTGGGGCGTGACATGGTTTTAGTGGTAGCCCATGCAGGTCTTGTAATTCAATATATGTGAGGGTTTACCGAATAGATGTCTCAATCAGTATTCGCCCTTGATCTCTGCTCGTATCTTTCCAATCCATGAGAATCTTGACCTGATCACATGCTTGTATCGTTGATCTGTCCTGGTCCTTCCTTATTGTTCCCTATGTCGTCTTCTTCAGCGGCATTGTTCCTGGACCTGCCGATCAGCAAGGCGGAGCACCTCCCGCGGACCAGCGGCAACCTGGAGATCAAGCCCAGCATTCAGGAGTAGCCTCCAGAGTCGTGCCCACCGAAGGAGAACCACCAGTTCAGCCCGTCCAACCAGCAGAGCATGATGATGGCACTTTGGTGGGTCTCATCAGGACGCTATTAGCTTCCCAGGATCGGCGAGGAGATGCCTTGCACCAGGCGGTGGCAGACGCTTTGACCAGAGGAGGTCATCAGGGTAATAGCGCGGCCAACAGCTTCAAGCGCTTGAACCCTCCCTTCTTCGACGGCAGTGAAGATACGATCGCTGCAGATGCATGGATTCAGGACACAGAGGTGATTCTAGAAGCAGCCAGGACTCCAGAGAACGAGAAGGTGGCCGTGGTGCGCCTGCAGTTACTAGATCTTGCTCGCAGCTGGTGGACAGCGCAGGCCGATGGATTAGTGGCCCCTATTTCATGGGCAGTATTCAGGGAGAGATTCCAGACCAAGTACTTCGATGCTGTAGCTCGATACGATCTACAGACGAGGTTCACCAATCTGAAGCAGATGGGCAGGACGGTCGATGGATATGCGGCCGAGTTCTCCAGGCTTAGTCGGTTTGCTCCCACCTTGGTGGCGACCGAGTTCGATAGAGCCCAGCGGTTCCAGCAGGGGCTCCACCTAGAGATTTTATTGGCGGTAGAGCAGTTTGAGCATCAGAATTTTGATGCAGTGTTGAGAGCAGCCCGGAGGCATGAGTATACATCCCAGAGGATCGTGGATAGGACCGGAGGTCGGAAGCGATCTCACGGCCAGATGAATCAGTCTTCAGTACCAGCCCCGGCAGCCAGGGCTTTGACCATTGGAGCTCCGAGGCGGGCGGCCTCAGTGACGTCGGTTCAGCATTCCACCCCGACGTACCCTCAGCAGCAGAAGCAGAAGCAGTCTTCCGCAGTAGGATGTTCACACTGCGGGAAGCCAGGATATATGGTATCCGAGTGTCGTAGAGCACAGGGTTTGTGCTTGGTTGTGGTGCCCCGGACCACAGGGTTAGGAATTGCCCGAATAGGGGGAGTTCATCGGCCTTCTCTAGTCCTTCAGTTAGAGGACCAGCACCAGTCCAGCAGCAGCAGCTGCAGTACCCGTTCCCGAGGCCATTGCCGACGCAGGCCCAGGCATTCCAGCAGCAGAGACCGTAACAGTATGCCCAAGCCCAAGCCCTGATCTAGAGCAGGCAGAGAAATTTTCAGCAGAGGGGACCCGCACCCAGAGGACATGGTCAAGTGCTGGCTTTGACCATGGGAAAAGAAGGAATAGCACCAGGTGAGGTGGTGGCAGGTACTATTCTCGTCAACACCTTTCCAGCTTCAGTATTATTTGATTCTGGTGCCTCGCATTCATTTATGTCTGCACGATTCGCGACACGGGTAGGATTGGAGCCCGAGTCATTATCAGTGAGGCTCAATATACTTACTGGTAACGGACTTGTGGGAGTTGATAGGGTATTTTCCTCGTGTCAGATCGTAGTTAGCGGTAGAGAATTCCCTGCTAGATTAATAGAGTTTCCGATGGCCGATTATGATGTGGTCTTAGGGATGGATTGGTTGAGGGACCAGTATGCTAGGATAGACTGCCACATTGGCAGGGTTATTTTTAGCATTCCAGGGAGCCAGAGTTTTCTTTCTTCCGAGGCGAAGTTGAACCTTCTCCTTCATTATTGTGGATGGCAGTAGCAGCAGTGCAGTTATCTCGGATAGTCGAAGAGTTTCCAGATGTTTTCCCAGAAGAGCTTCCAGGGATGCCGCCAGAGCGAGAGATCGAGTTTACTATCGACTTAATTCCCGGGACAGCCCCAGTGTCAGAGAGAGTCTACAGGATGGCGCCATCAGAGCTAGAGATATTGTACAAGATGATTGAAGAACTCAGAACCAAGGGATTCATTTGTGCTAGTGGATTGCCTTGGGGAGCCCCGATGCTTCTTGTGAAAAAGAAGGATGGCACGTCCAGATTGTGTGTTGATTATCGTACCTTGAACTCAGTGACAATCAAGAACAGATACCCTCTCCCGAGGATAGATGACTTGTTTGATCAACTCAAAGGGGCGTCAGTATTTTCGAAGATCGACTTGCGCTCAGGATACCATCAGATCAGAGTCAGAGAGCAGGACATCCCAAAGACTGCTTTCAGATCTAGGTATGGGCATTGGGAGTTCCTTGTGATGCCATTTGGAGCAACCAATGCGTCGGCTGTATTCATGGACCTCATGAATCGCATCTTCATGCCTTATTTGGATAAGTTCGTGATTGTGTTCCTAGACGACATCCTGTTCTACAGCAAGAGTGAAGCGGAGTATGAGCAGCATCTCCGAGTTGTCCTCCAGATTCTCAGAGAGCACCAGTTATATGCCAAGTTTAGTAAATGCGAGTTCTGGCTCGATCGCATTTCGTACTTGGGTCATATCATCACCCGAGGAAGAGTTGAAGTGGATCCCCAGAAGATCGTGGCCATTGAAATATGGCCGGTACCTAGCACAGTGGCAGAAATTTACAGTTTTCTTGGCTTGGCCGGCTACTACCGGCGATTTGTTTCATACTTTGCTCGAATTTCTGTGCCATTGACCCAGTTGACCCGCAAGGATGTGCAGTTTGCTTGGACAGCAAAATGCCAGGATTCTTTTGAGAGGTTGAAGCGAGGCTTGATGACGGCTCCTATTCTCACGCTTCCAGATGGAACTGGAGGATTCTCAGTGTATTGTGATGCTTCGGGCAGAGGTTTAGGATGTGTTCTGATGCAGCATGGGAAGGTAATAGCTTATGCGTCACGGCAACTTCGTGATCATGAGAGAAATTACCCAACCCATGACTTGGAGCTGGCAGTAGTAGTGTTTGCACTTAAGTTGTGGAGGCACTACCTATACGGAGATAGGGTGGAAATTTTTACCGACCACAAGAGCCTGAAGTATGTTTTTACCCAGAAGGATCTTAACATGCGTCAGAGGAGATGGCTAGAGCTGCTTGTGGATTATGATGTCAACCTGCAGTATCACCCAGGGAAGGCCAACGTTGTTGCAGATGCATTGAGCAGGAGGGCAGAAGTTTATTTCCTGACAGCACAACCAGAACTGTTAGCCGATCTTCAGAAGATGGGTATAGAAGTTGTCCTCCCTTCCAGTGTGGCATTGATGGCCAGCATGCAAGTCCAGTCCACTATAGTCGAGAGGATCCGGATGGCGCAGTCAGCAGATTCCAAGCTTCAGCGACTCAGAGCAGAGTGTGAGGCGGGACGAAGACAAGAGTTATGCATTCATAAAGACGGTACACTTCGACATGGTAAGCGTCTTTGTGTACCCAGTGGAGATATCAGACAGGAGATCATGGCAGAGTCCTACAGTTCGCAGTATTCCATTCATCTCGGCGGTACGAAGATGTACCGTGATATCCGCCAGCACTTTTGGTGGAATGGCATGAAGAGGGAGATAGCCCGGTTTGTCTCTCGTTGTTTAGTCTGCCAACAAGTTAAGGCTGAACATCAGAGACCAGCTGGACTACTTCAACCATTGTCGATTTCCGAGTGGAAATGGGAGCATATAACCATGGATTTTGTGACTGGATTGCCTAGATCCCCGGCGGGCAGAGATGCTATTTGGGTTGTCATAGACAGGCTCACGAAGGTGGCTCACTTTCTCCCGTTCAGAGTTGGTCAGTCGACGGCTCAGCTAGCGGAGATGTATCTCCGGCAGATTGTCAGGTTGCACGGTGTACCAGTCAGTATCACTTCAGACAGAGATTCAAGATTTACGTCGCACTTTTGGCGTAGCTTGCAAGAAAGTTTGGGAACTCACCTCCAGTTCAGTTCAGCTTATCACCCGCAGACAGATGGCCAATCGGAACATACGATCCAGACTCTCGAAGATATATTAAGATCTTGTACACTCGACTTCGGTGGTTCGTGGGAAGATCACCTGCACCTGGTGGAGTTATCGTACAACAACAGTTTCCAGGCCAGTATCCAGATGGCACTGTTCGAGGCACTGTATGGTAGGAAGTGTCGATCCCCGCTAGCCTGGGATGATGTTGGAGAGAGACAGATGCTTGGTCCGGAAATGATTGCTCAGACTGTTGAAGTGGTCAGAAGAGTCAGAGATCATCTTCGAGTTGCCCAAGATCGCCAGCGTCATTGGGCCGATTCTCATCGGCGCCCCCTTGAGTTTTCTGTCGGCGACCATGTATTTCTGAGGATTTTGCCTAACCGTGACGTCATTCGTTTCGGCGTACGGGGAAAGCTTAGTCCTAGGTATATAGGGCCATTCGATATTCTGGAGCGAGTAGGAGATGTATCCTATCGTCTCGCTCTTCCACCGTCGCTACGTGAGGTGCATGACGTATTCCATGTATCCTAACTGCGATGGTATATCCTGAACCCGAGCCACATCCTGGATAATTCGGAATTGGTTGTTGGTACCAACCTTTCGTATGAGGAGAGGCCCGTGTCTATATTGGACCGAAGAGAGAAGACACTCAAGAACAAGACTATCAAGTTAGTCCGAGTTGCTTGGGGTCATCACTCTTTGGGTGAGTCGACGTGGGAGCGTGAGGATGATATCCGATCGCGATATCCCAACCTGTTTGACTCGTAAGGTATAATGTCTTCCTTATGCCTTACGCTTTCAATTCCTTGCTTGAATAAATGACTGCATGATAGACTGCTTATTATAGCTTACGATTATTATAGCTTGTCCTTGCAATTCTAGCCTCTTGATTAAATTCCGAGGACGGAATTCTTTTAAGGTAGGTAGAGTTGTAATGCCTGTGGTTCATATTACGTATCTTGGAATACGTGTACGTATTTTATCTTATATTGCATATCTCTTGGCTTGGCTCGGTTTGTTTTGGGTTGGTTCGGCTAGGCTTGGGTTACCTTGGTTCATCATGAACCAAGGAGAGAACCCCTACCTACCACCACCACCCTCATTTATATTTCTACCTAACTCTCTCTCTCTTCATTTTATTCTTCTCCTTCACTTCTTCTTCTCCACCATTTACTCTTCCACCTACCAGGAAAGGGAGCTAGGCAAGTACAAACTTGCTTCATGATGGATCTCAAGTTTTATTGTTCCATTCTCTTCCTTACTTGATTCTAAGCCTCTTTAGAACTTGACATTTTTGGATTTGATGGATGGATTCTTGTAGATCTAAGTTTATAAACTTTTCGGTTTTTCTTAGTTTTGATCTCTAAAACTTGGTTATTTTCGAAAACTAGTGTTTTTATGTTGTAGAGAATTCAATTTCATGCAGTTTTGGCTTTTGTTTCGCTTGATTTCGACTTCGGATGAGGAAGTTATGGCCAAAATAATTTCTGGTCATTTCTATGTTCATCTGCAGCATGAACAGCATGTCGCAGAAGGCGCATGTCGCAGTAGGCGCATGTTGCAATGAGGCGCATGTCGCAGTAGCCGTATATCATGTCGCAGAAGGCGCATGTCGCAGTAGGCGCATGTTGCAATGAGGCGCATGTCGCAGTAGCCGCATATCATGTCGCAGAAGGCGCATGTCGCAGTAGGCGCATGTTGCAATAAAGTGCATGTCGCAGTAGCCGCATATCATGTCGCAGAAGGCGCATGTCACAGTAGGCGCATGTTGCAATGAGGCGCATATCGCAGTAGCCGCATATCATGTTGCAGAAGGCGCATGTCGCAGTAGGCGCATGTTGCAATGAGGCGCATGTCGCGGTAGGCGCATATCATGTCGTAGTTGAGCCACATGAGGCGCATGTCGCGATAGGCGCATATCATGTTACGCATGAGCCACATTAAGGCGCATGTCGCAGTAGGCGCATATGGTGTCGCAGTTGCATGCATGTCGCAGAATAGGCCGCATAATGCATATTTTGACTATTACTACCTGTTATATGTCCTAATTGACTGAATTATTGCTCGAATTTCTTCCAACTCCCAACGTGGAAGTTGTAGATCTTTTCCTTGGCTTCAAGAGTATGTTATTAGTTATTTTATACAATCTTTCTCATTCATGATAATATAAGAATAGAACACGATAGTGGCTCGCTGTGGCGCACTCTTGACAAGTAAACTGACATGACAAGTATGAAATACCTGGACACCGTGGGCGATTGTGTTTGTAATAAACTGGTACTGTCTTGCATCATGTCTAGGATGGGGATCCCTGAGTACCACGGTCAGGGGTACCTACTGAAATTGACTAAGGCTAATGAACTAGAATAATTCAGTAGTCATGAAGAGATTCCCAACTACAGGCAATCCCGTTATCTGGGCGCACTAAAGGATTTGTAGCCTACCGACGAGTAGGGCACATTTCCAGCACACAGTTACGTGTTGCATTCTTCATAACGGACATTCGACCCGGATAACCTGGATGGTCTGCAGGGCTTGTGGCTGTTGGGATAATCTCATTGCATCTTGCTAGTAACTAGGCCTGTGATAACCCTAGTTAGTTAAAAGTATCAAACCGTACTCTTGATTGGCCGTGATTGATTGGATGAAGTTTATTCCAGCTTAGTCTTATCCTGATCCTGTACAAGATTGTATCAGGACATGATTTCTTGTATCGATAAATGATGGGATACCAAGTTCTGTTCAGATGAAGGGTTACAACCCCGGTCCTTATTTGGTTTAAGGGTTGTAACTTGGCTATCTGAATAGTTCCATAGTTATCTTATCATATATCGTCCTGTTTATTGTGCCCGTCTTAACAATAAAGATCAGGGGTCCAATTCTGTTCAGGCGAAGGGTTACAACCTCGGTCCTTGTTTGGTTTAAGGGTTGTAACCTGGCTCCCGGAGCAGTTCTGTGTCCTCTCTTCGTTTATTGTCTTATTGTAACCCCCTGTCATGCTCATCATGTTTTACCTTTACTTCAATACCATGATTATTTATGCTGGCCTTAGCAATAAAGATCAGGGGTCCAGTTCTGTTCAGGCGAAGGATTACAACCCCGGTCCTTGTTTGGTTTAAGGGTTGTAACCTGGCTTCCGGAGCAGTTCTGTGTCCTCTCTTCGTTTATTGTCTTGTTACCTTACCAATAGTATTTGAGACGGGTTTCTATTCAGGTGAAGGGCTGCAACCTCGATCCTTGTTTGGTTTAAGGGTTGTGACCTGGCTACTTGAATAGTTTCCTCGTACTCAGTTTACTGTTGTTATCTCTATTATTATCAGTTCTTTATTTATTATCTCTAATATTCTATTGTGATATGCTGGTTTTAGTTCCTAAGTGAAGCCTCCTTTGTGGCACTTGCTCTTTCTGGGGTCTGACCCAGCTGGTTTTGTGTGGCCAGATATCGGAGCAGCACCAGAGGATCCACCTGTCTTCCAGCCCGATGGTGACCACCAGGCGTAACCAGGGCAACGAGTGGGTTTCTTTTGTCCTCCCACTCTATTTGTAAAATTATTCTTTTGAGGCGTTTAGCCGGCGAGCACGTGTTAGCTCGTATTGTACCTTTATTTACGGTCTGCCTACGGGCTGTAACATGATTGACAAATCCTAGGGTTGATCATGTATTGACTAAAACTCTTGCTAGTCCTGACATTTTGTACGACTAGCTTCATGATCATCCAATATGTAATGTATGGGACGCCTTACTATTGTATATTGATGCTCTAATATCTTGTGACTGCTACTACTTGCTTGTGATTGAGACAATAGGTTTGATCTTGACCATAGGAGACTGATGGAATGTAGTTAAACCCTCATATATCTAGACAGCCGTGACCGTATAGTAACGTGGATTCCATTTCATTATACGTAGCTGGCTATGTCTGTCCCCGCTCTCCAGTATTCTGGTTCTGGGGCGTGACAGATGACTTGCATAGTTAGCCTTGATCGTAACTACATCTTACTCGTATCAAAGTAATTTAATCCTGTTAGACTTGTCTAACTTTTGATCGTTGATCATGCTATATAATTTTAATTAGTGGTTAATCGTGCCTAATGACCTTTTTCGTTTAG
This sequence comes from Iris pallida, assembly GCA_029216955.1. NCBI lineage: Eukaryota > Viridiplantae > Streptophyta > Magnoliopsida > Asparagales > Iridaceae > Iris > Iris pallida. The sequence continues at coordinate 1,150,608 of JANAVB010009197.1, forward strand.
CTAATCGTATTTTTTGCTTCTATCCTTAAGCATGCTTAGATCTTACCTTGACTAGATCCTTTGACCATAAAATTCTGCCATATTTGATCATGCCTAAGCAATTGTTCGTGTTAAACCGATTTCTTTGATCATCCTTAAATAACATTCGATCGTGACTCAATCATAATATACTTTGATCGTACCAAATCACATTCTTCTTTTGTTTATTACTTTAATTTTATCCGCGATTATGTATGACTAATTTGATTATGAATCATCTCTCTTGATTATATTAATTTGATCAAGAATCATATTATTTTCTCCTCACATGTATTCATAAGAACAGTAGCTTCAGTTTTTCGAGCGTACATGCGCAGAACTCCTTGGCCGACTTGGATTTAAACTCGACCAAATATTGGTCAAATCTTCACAAAAAAGGATCAAATTTTTTTTCTTTAAACCCCCAACCTAATCTCCAAGAGATTACTTCGAACCTTATTCAAATCGAGCAGCAAACTCCAACCTTATCGGATTGAAAAACGGGAATAAAACCTATTGTTCTTCGAAATCCAGAGCCCTAAACAACCTAATCGCTCCACAGTGCATCCTATATTTTTTCCAACCCAAGGCGCGCAGCTCCAACCGTCTGTACTGCCTTGACGCTGCCTCGACCCGTCGACAATCAATGGAACTTTCGAGAACATGGAGCACTCTGTTCCTAGTTGCAGTCTAGGTACATTAGTTCACCCATATTTTTCTTCAATTCTACTTAACCGATTTGCGAACTAGAAATTCCTACTTGAAGCCTATGCGACCCTTTCTAAATCCCAGTAAATATATTGGATCATAGGAAGGAATCGACCTGGGAAAATCGAACTAAATTTGGAAGAAAAGCTGCTTAAATAAGCAATTTATAGGCAACCACAACCCCAACTTGGAAGGATAATCCCTGTTAGGCTATTTTGAATTTTCAAAAACTAGTTAAAAATAGACTAGACAACCTATAGGGATACAAAACCCTTTTTACAGAAGTCAATTTCGACAACTATGCGTCGAAAAATCGGTTTCCCAAATTGACGAAAAACTGTTTTCAAAAATGTATAAATTACGAAAAAAATTCTGATACGGCGTGCGCCCCAACAAACTGGACGACGTGATCATAAATCATGAGCATCGAAAGATGCGTATGGATGTTGTCGACGTGTGGGATTCGAAGGAACTCAATTTCGTTGTGTGTACGCGACGAAATCGAAGCTTATCGGTCGAGATACCCCGTATCGGCCCTTTTGCAAACTAGCTCATAACTTCGTGCACGTTCGTCATCTCGAGATGAAACTTGTGCAAATGGTACTGTGTCATTTTTTTGGTCATGTGATCAAAGTTTGGTCTAATTCTGAGAAGGTCGACCGGAAACTCTTTTGGTGGGCCCGCGACCCGATCTAATGGGTGAATTTGTGCACAACCCACTGAAATTCAACTTTGGACATACGATTGGATAGTATCATCAAACCGGACCCGTAGACATGTAGTTTGATGACTTTAGAGATCGTAGATGCTGGCACGCTTTTCGGTACAAAGCGAGTCCAATGGCAGACATCTTTTTGACCAAAAACTATGATTTTGCCCATGTATCCAAAATTAGACTTTTGGGAAGGCTTTTTTAGACCCATTTTTATACCAAAAACATTCACGATATTTATTTAAGCATCTGGATACAATTGCGGAAGTTTGACTCTTGTAGCTCACTGAGTGGTTGGATGTTGTTGGTTTTGCTTGCTACCCTTAGCCAACTAGACTATTCCAAATGCGATGGTATTATCGGTTTCACCAGCAAAGGACCCCAGAAAAGTATATTTTTGATATTTTTGATATTTGATCATTTCTATGATTCATATATTTAGTAGTATTTTACATTAATATTCTGTTGATTCTCGACACGATGGTTACACGATGTAATAGTTATGGATTCTTTACATGGTATTTTTCGTGACTGATGTATTACTGTGTTCATGACCTGTTTGAATCCATGAGTACTAGTCGGACGGGGTAATACATTAGTAAACATGTAAATATACCCAAAAATATTCTATTTGTCTAATCGTGTCTGATAGTAGTCGCACATTTCACGTACGGGGTGCCGGATTTATCCCTTAGCTGTTTAGATGTCGAAAGTGATATTTCAACTCACTAGTTAGATGCAGTCTTGCTATATATTATTTTTTTTCTATTTCATTCGTGCATTACTGTTACTTTCTTGTCTTTGTTACCATGCTCTTATGATTTTACTCGCATGTTTTATACCATGATTCTCTGTTTATTCTTCCATCATGTATTTCTGTATTAGTTACTGTTTTATAGATTTTGTTAATTATTGGAACTGCTGTTAGAATGTACTCGTTCCATTCCTAACTGAAAACCAACTTTTCAGATGATCGCCTGCTACATTACGCCTTGGACCGTTGGAAAAGATATGGGCATGTTGGAAGGCCAACCTAGAAGACTAGTTAGATAGATTAGTTGTTTTATTTTATTTTGTGAGACTTGTAAATTCTTCAAATATAAATCTTATAAAATTTGTAATTAATGCAGCAATGTGAATGAGAAATAAAGTAATATTTTATGTGATTTTGAGCATTGTGGCTAGACATCGTACTACCGCCGATACCGCGATATAGCCTGGACTTGCGCACGCACTTGCATCCGAAAAGCTTGCCAGTATCTACGATCTCTAAAGTCTTCAAACTATATGTCTACAGATCCGATTTGATGATGCTAACCCAACCGTATGTCCAAAGTTGGATTCCGGTGGGTTGTGCACAAATTTGTCCGTTAGATCGGGTCGCTGACCCGCCAAAATAGTGTTCCGATCGACCTTCTCATAATCGGATAAAACATGGCTCACAGGACCAGAAAAATGACACAGTCCCATTTGTGCAAGTTTCGTCTCGAGATGATGAACGTGCACGAAGTTATGGTCTAGTTTACAAAAGGGCCGATACGGGATATTTTGACCGATACGTTTCGATTTCGTCGCACAAACACAACAAAATCGAATTTCGTCGAATCCCACATGTCGACAACATCCATACGCATCTTTTGATGCTGATGGATTGCATCCACGTCGCCCGATTTATCAGGACGTACGCCGTATCAGAATTTTTCCCATAATTTCTTTAGTTTTGAAAACAATTCTTTGTCAATTTGGGAAATCGATTTTTCGGCGCACAGTTGTCGAAATTGACTTCTGTAAAAAAAGGTTTTGTATCCTTATAGGTTGTCTAGGTCTGTTGTTAACTGAAAATTCAAAATAGCCTAGCAGGGATTATCCTTCCAAGTCGGGGTGGTGGTATAAACTGCTTATTTAAGCAATTTTTCTTCCAAGTTTAGTTCGATTTTCCCGGGTCGATTCCTTCCTATGATCTAATATATCTACTGGAATTTGGAGAGGGTCGCATAGGCTTAAAGTAGGAATTTCTAGTTCGCATATTGGTTAAGTAGAATTGAAGAAAAATATGGGTGAACTAATGTACCTGGACAGCGGTTGGGAACATAGTGCTTCCTGTTCTCGAAAGTTCCAGTTAATGGAACTGGGGATTCCCAGGACCCTTTCTTTGGTGTACGTATTGATCGATAGAAAGTTAAACAGATCTAATACGTGTTGTAACCCTTCATAGGCGAAAACTAGGGTTCACGAATTATACCTGCGGTGGAAAGGAGACAAGTAATTCCTGGCAATCTCGAGCGGACGACCCCAAGATCTTCTGCACGTATTCCTTTCTCGAGTTGGACGTCGTGTGGGCGACGATCTCCCAACCTTTTCTTCTCCTTGGCAGCCCTCTCTTTCTCTCCTTACGTGAATCACGAATTTAGAGAAAGTTTCAGATTTCTGATCAGTAATCTGGCGGCCAAAGAATAGAGGATATATATAGGCTACGGCAGGGACCATGAGAAGAAATTAGGGTTAGGCCTCCTAACGAATCTGGATATCCCGTGTTCAGCCCGAACATACAATCCAGGCCCATTAACAATAGCTCGGTCCACTAATGAGCTATTGTTGCATTACCTCCCTAATCCCAAATTATGTTTGTGGGCTCCTTTTATTATATGCTCGTTTGGCTCCCCATGTTAAGATATCGTATGTCCGTCGATCAAATTAAGTTACTGACAACTATATTGATTCGACATCTTTTATCCTTAAGTAGTACCGCTCAACTTTATTTGTCATGTCGGATATAATCCACCTGTAGGGTTTACATGACAATCCTTATGAGCTCCTTAAGAGGACATCATCAACATGATGTATCGGGACATGGATTCCATTTATAATCAATAGCCCATCGTACATACAATGTTATTACCCAATTCATAGAGGTTGTTGATCCATAATGAATCTCACTCTTTTATGAGTCAAAGTAATGCATACTGCATATACATGTCCGTTATTATATCCGGATTAAGAGCACAAGCATCCATAATAACAGAGGTATTTGTTCTCTTATGTAGCCAGTACAAAGAGAACAACCTCAAGTGGTCCTGTTCAATACACACAAAGTGTACTAGTGTAAACCTATAGTCAAGATAGACTAATACCAGATTACACTACAACCTTTCCAATAGATTGTCTAAGTCCATCTAGGTTGAGAACTATTTATATACTCCATAGGAAACTGATAATATGATCTTCTGTGTGACACTACACACCATATTATCTACAATATAGAATATCAGACATTTGTATTAACACTTGCAACAAATACAATATGCAAATATTTGCCCATATGATTCTCATTCAAAATTTAAGGAAATAAGGTTACTACAAAAGTAATACTTTTAGTATATAACCCTAACACCAGTGATCTCCGACAGGTCTAGGTAGTGTCAAGGAAGTACAGGCGGTTGGGGCTGCGCACCTTGGGTTAGAAAAATGTAGGATGCTCTATGGAGCAGATTAGGTTGTTTGGGGCTCAGGATTTTGAAGAACAATAGGTTTTATTCCCTATTTTCAATCCGATAAGGCTGGAGTTTGCTGCTCGATTTTAATAAGGTTCAAAGTAATCTCGTGGAGATTAGGTTGGGGGTTTAAAGAAAGAAAATCTAATCCTTTTTGTGAAGATTTGACCAATATTTGGTCGAGTTTAAATCCAAGTCGGCCGAGGAGTTCTGCGCTTGTACGCTCGAAAAACCGAAGCTGCTGTTCTTGTGAATACATGTGACGAGAAAATATATTTTGTTTCTGTTAATTCTCGACACGATGGTTACACGATGTAGTAGTTATGGATTCTTTACATGGTATTTTTCATGATTGATGTATTACCGTGTTTATGACCTGTTTAATTCCATGAGTACTAGTCTGGCAGGAGAATACATTAGTAGACATGTAAATATACCGCATCTTCTTTCTCTAATCAAGTCTGATAGCAGTCGCACACTTCACGTACGGGGTACCAAATTTACCCCTTAGTCGTTTATATGTCGAAAGTGGTATTTTAACTCACTAGTTAGATGCAATCTTGTTATATATTATTGTTACTATTTCAGATTACTGTTACTTCCTTGTCTTTATTACCATGTTCTTCTACTTTTACTCACATATTTTATACCATGATTCTCTGTTTATCCTTCTATCATATATTTCAGTATCATTTACTGTTCTATAGATTTTGTCAATTATTGGAACTGCTATTAGAATGTACTCATTCCATTCCTAACTAGAAGCCAATATTTTTCATATGATCGCCTGCTACATTACGCTTTGGACCGTTGGGGAAGACATGGGTATGTTGGAAGGCCAACTTAGAAGACTAGTTAGATAGATTAATTGTTTTATTTTATTTTGTGAGACATGTAAATTCTTCAAATGTAAATCTTATAAATATTGTAATTAATATAGCAATATGAATGAGAAATAAAGTTATATTTTATATGATTTTAAGCATTGTGGCTAGACAACGTACTACCGCCGCTACCGCGACGTAGGCTGGACTTGCGCACGCACTTGCATCCGAAAAGCGAATACGGGTCGTGACATTGGCCATGTGTCTTGGCATTTGTTGACATAATGTGTTAGTCGTGTGGCCTTTAATTTATTGGGTAGTCAAAATACTGACGGTTCGCGTGCTCTGACACTTCAACTTTTATGGCCACTCATGTCAGTCGAGAAAAATATTGTCAGAAGATGTGACATTTTATTGAACGTTGTGTGAAAAATAGATACATGGCACTCTTCTTGTAGATGACAAATTCTTCAGCGAGGAAGATTTTTTTAACGAGCTTTTCTTTTTCTGCAAAGGAGCTCAATTTTTTCACCTGGGCCAATTTCTGCGAGGTAGCCCTTCTTGAGCAGTTTTGGCTAAGTGTCAGTTTTGACAAAGCTAACTTTTTTATGCATGAGCCATTTTTGCAATTTTGTGAACCTTGATCTTTGTGTGAAGTCCATCTTTTTAATGATCTACAAGACCTCCTTCAAAAGTTTCGATAATATGTTCAACTTTCAAATTTCAAAAGAAATTGAATAATATAGAAACATTTGATGAAGGCATGATTTGCTCCAGGATTCACTTTGTTTGCTAAACGTGCTTTTGGGTCGCAAAAATCAGCTTGGTCGCTGAAAGTCCTTTGTGCACAGAATTTTGTACGATTGATAAAATTCTTTTGTGCACAAATTTTGTGTGCAAGGCAGCTGTCAAGTAGGCAGTTGTCGTAGGTTCGTCTGATAGTTGTCGCTGATGAATCTTTGTTCGAAAATTATGCATTGTCAGCATGTGCATTTAATGTTCAGGGAACAAAATTCCATCAAATCTTTTAGTTACCTCAATTTTTCAATCGTCATACTAGACCTATAAATATGTCATTTTGGGTTTTTTTTCTTCTTACTTTCTTTAGAGCTTTTGAGAGAAAGAGCATCTTTCTCCCTAACTTCATCTTCTTCGACAAAGCTTTTTAATAACTTCAATAGCACCCAAGCGCTCTAGTGGAAAGGGGAAAGTGTTACACCCCGATTTTGTAGAATCGATAGTCGTCCTCTGGGCGTGATGTCATACGAGCCTAGGTTGCGTTCGCACAAGGCACATTCATACGGTTATCCAAAATACTACAACAAAGAGAGTACGCCAAAATTGAACAACACGTTTGCAACATAAAGAAATTTCTCTTTCATAGATAATAAACTTGTTTAAAAGACTCGATCATAAAAGGTGCCGCACGGGCTTACAAACTGATTCAGATGAGATAGTCATTCCATACATTTAAATCCCTTTATACATAAGTAACAAAGCATTCTCTTGGATCTAGAATCTGAGAGAGTTAATGAGACATGGCATGGTCTTGATCAGAGTCTCCAAACTGTGAGAGATCGCTTTCACACGCTAGCAAGGCTTTAAAAGGTTCCACGCCCTTAGCTTCATGGCATGCTTTCTTGGTTCGTGGCACCTGCAAAAAGCGAGGGTCATACATTACCGTGTACTGGTGAATGACTAATTAATCCTTCGATCTTATTTTTTGTAGAAATTATGTGAAGCATGCAGTACATTTAGTGAACTTTCTAGCCATCCTAGTCAATTTCATGTAAGCAGTTGAATAAGACATAAATAATATAATTTCAATAGATCTTACCCACGACAAAGCCTGCCGTTGTGGTATAACTTACCATGTTCTTTCCTGTCAGATTTATATCAATTAGCTAAAACAATGTGTAGGTGGGGGTCACTGGCAATTCAAGCCATCCTGGACGTATAGCTTGGTCGAGATGGCAACCCTTTCAATGCAGGTAGCTAGCCCTGCTGAAAGTTTTTAAATTACCCGTGCTAGCATCCAGCACAGATATCTTGCATTCCTCCTAGGTCGAATCGGTCCCGTGGCCTTGAGTTGCCGTTCGAGGAAGCGAAACCTTGTGCACAAGTTGTCCATGACCGTGCTAGACTAAAATAATTACTCAAGCATGGTCTACGAATTCTTAAAAACTTGGCCAGTTTTAATATGTTTTGCCTTATCGTTGCAGCATTCATTCGTAGCATCAATCTTTGTTTAACACAGTTCTATGTGTAAACCCCATAAATTTTCACTATAATTTTTTTAAATTAATTTATTTCGGTATTGATTTTTTGTTTTTGTATTTGTAATTCGAGTGCGAATACGTATATGCGAGTTATATATTTTATATAAAAAATTTTATTATAAATTTTCTTCATGTAAAAGAAGTTTTTGAAATAATATGAGATAAATTTTTTATTTGCTTAAAGTTATAAAATGCATCGCGTCGAGATTTGGCAACTTTATTTATTATAAAAATGCTATTTTATTTATTGTAAAAGAATAAGTAATAATTAAGAAAAATTATGTTTTATATAAATATTCTATTTGCATGCGAGGTACATAAAATTTAATTCATGTATATATTTTAATTTTAAAAATTAACTTTTATTTATTTATGAAATATATTTTAAAATTTGTTTGATTTAATATTTAAGTAATTATGGTGATTAAATTTGGAATTGATTTTAGTGATTTTATTTTAAATAATTTTAAAGATGGGATTATCTAGATGTAAATTAGATTTGGATTTAGATTGAATCAGTTTTAAATTGATTTAAATTAATTGGTGAATTATCTATTGGGGATTTAAATCTTTCCTACTCCTTATCCAATTATGAGTTTTCACCTCCTATATAAGGAGAAGCCCCTAGCTCCTTTTCCTAAAACACCATAACCCAAAATTTCCACCCAAATTAAGAGTGCAACGTGTCGGCGTCCACTTCCTCCTGTCAGCCCGTATTGGCCTCAGGTCCGACCCCAGGTGTCTTTCCACTATATCCAATATCAATACATATACAATTATTTTTTCGTGTCCGACAACCCCGGACACGCTTCCACCCTATTCCACTCGTATCACACGGGACACGAACACCAACCGTGTCGGACACCCCCGACACGACACGACTCCAAACCAAAATCTCTAAACCTAACCCTAACCCTAGTTTGCGGCCATGCCATCCCTTTGTCGGGACCCCGACCACGGCAATCGCCTCGACGGAACACCCATCCAGCGTAACCCCGCTTCCACCCCCACATCCCTAACAACTGCCTGCAGCACTGACACGCTGCCACCACTGACTGTGCCCCCAGCCACCATCACCTACTTCCCCCTACTGTCGGTCGACTACGGACAGCAACCACCCCAGGCATCATCGTGACCACCACTTCGTCATCGTCGGAACCCTCCTCTACAGCACAGAACTCAACCACCGCCATCACCATCTTGATCACCAACCCACAAAAAACTGGCCATTACCTCTTCCACCACCTCCATCACCTGTCCGGCTACCCGTCGTGCCCCAAATCAAACCAACCAAAAAAAAACCCTAACTCACTTTCTCCACCGCCCCCGCCCTTGGTCGATGTGCCTCGCCAGCTCCTCCGTCGCTGGCACCACCCACGATCGACCGGAGCTCGCCTATGCCCGGATCCGCCCCCTCCAGTCAAGCCTCTGCTACCTCGCCTCTCAGCGCCGGAGCTCCACCGCCAAGCGCCCCGCCTACCGCTGTACCCCGACTCTGGTGACCCCTCCGCCTGCGTGCTCAGGTGAACCCCCATCCTCTCCGCCGATTACTTCTTCCTCTCTTCCTTCCTGGCTCACGCACCCTTTCTCCCTCTCCCTCTCTCTGCTCCTCTCTTCTTTTCCTCTCTTTAACTTTTCTCTCACACACTTTCTATCCCTTAAAATCGAACAAAATAGTGTTGCTGCTTCATTTTTTTTTTTATTATTTGTTTTTATTAATTATTTATTTTGGGGTATAACTAAGAATTAGGGTATGGGCCTGTTGGGCTATTATTTTTAAATCTATTCTAGGGTTAAACCCATAAGTATTCTATATATAACTTTACAGATTAATTATATGTACATTTTATTATTAGTATTGTTAACAAATACTATAGTAATTATGTTAAACTTATATATATACATAAATATTATTCCTATATACTATTTTTATCATGGGTTATGATATATTGCTATAATATTTTCTAACTATTTAAATTATAAATTTAGTTTTAGCACTAAAACACTTATACTAGATTTATAGTTTTCTAAAAATATATTTTATATACAATGATTCCTAGTCTTTTAAAATATTTATTTTTGACTAAAAAATATAGCTTCATACCTAAAAAGTATATTTTACAAATCTAGAGTTTTTGCCTAAAAATGATTTTTATATTTTTCAGTATTTATCAACAACAAAAATTTATTCTACTAGTAAATATATTTTCAAGTATTATAAATAGTTTTCTAAAATAATATATATATTATTTATTTAATTTCCTTCGATTATCCTTCCGTCCGTGACTAAGCCCATTATTCATATTCCCTTGCAAATTCTGGACTACCTTATGTCGACCCTAACTAATCTGACCGTTCTAGACTCGATGGAACAGTCTATGCCATCACCGGAGGCCACCTTGCGTAGTTGTAACACCAAAGTCATATTTTGTGCCACCTTGATCATCACACCACATCAGACATCACACCAGACAAGATACCTTGCCATTTACTTTCTATTTACTTGCTCACATATTTTATGCATTTATTGATTATTTTTTCTTCTGCAAAATAAATTGTGCTACATAGTCATATTGAGATGCGAATTTTACTTTTAGTTCTATTTCCTGCTATTTAATTATTTTATGCACATTAAACCTAAACTTAAGAGATCACCCTTGGTTGTGTTGCATTCATAGGCCTTGACATATTTGTGGCACGAAGTTGCGAGTTGCATCTAGAACTCGGACATGCGTAGCTGGTTGGCCACTGGTACGTATAAGCCGTGTGATAGGGTTAACCGTTAATAGTATTGCATGATTAGTTTGACTTAGCGGTTATAGAAGTTATGTGTTGTGAAGACAACATATATGTATGGGATGGGGAGGACATTTTCTTAGTGTATGGGCTACCATGCACATTACCTTTGTGACCGTACACTCCGTCGGAGATGCGGATTGACGACCCTTTATTTTATTGCTGGCCACTGACGTTCCAGAAAAGGTTATGCTTTTAGGTCCCTGATACCCAAGAGGGGACTATTGTCACTCACGTTTTCTGTTATACGTATTTTCAGTCTACGTGTATGGAATTTTGACATTTGTCAGGTGACCCATGCATGTCTTGCTTAACCTTGTTTGGTTTAATCTTGACTTAGTTTAGTTTTAGTTTGGTTCACCTCGGTTTATCTTTGCTTGGCTTAGTTTGGTTGGGTTGGTTTGAGATGAGAGGGTTGGTATATAAACCAACTCCTCTCTCTCTCTCTCTCTTCCATTATTATCATTTACTACTCCTCCTTCTTCGTCTTCATTTACTCCTCCCACCAACCCATGGCAAGTACAACTTGCTCAATGGAGAACTTGATGGATCTCCATTTTTGTTTGTTCTATTATCTTCCTCTTATGATTCTAAGCATCTTTAGCACTTGAAGTTTTTGGTTTTGATGGTTACATTTTTGTAGACCTAAGTTTTAAGATTTTTTTTGATCTCCTAAAGTTTGTTATTTCCGAAATATAATGTCGTTCTATGTTGTAGGGAATTTTATTCTACCCAAATTTGACTTTTGAACCGCTTGATTTCGACTTATTTTGAGGAAGTTATAGCATTCCTTGAGTTCATGGGTTCCATATGCACTTCGGTAGGAATTTAGGAAAGATGAACAGCCGCGTGCACTTCCTGCGCACTACCTATGCTTCTGTGCACTACTCTGCGCGCAGGCTTCCTGTGCACTACCTGCGCTTATGTTCACTACTCTGCACACGCAGGCTTCCTGCGCACTACCTGCACTTCTGTATACTACTCTGTGTGCAGGCTTCCTGCACACTACCTGCGCTTCTGTGCACTACTCTGCGCGCAGGCTTTCTACACACTACCTGTGCTTCTGCGCACTACTCTGCGTGCAGGTTTCCTGTGCACTTTCCTGTACTTAGCCGTTTTTGCCTGTTTAAGCTATTTTGTAGCTAGAACCTTGTAAAACTCATAAAATAAAAGTTGTATATCTCTATCTTGGCTTCAAGAATCTTCTTGTTTCACCTTACTTGGAGTTCATATGCGACTGATAATTTCAATCTTAGTTCTTGATCTTCTTGGCATATTTTTTGTACTTGGCCTAACTTGCAACGATCCGACTCGATAACTTGTTATTATTGAACTTGAGCATGATAAAACTTGACCTGAACTTAAGCATGACAGAACTTGACTTGAACATGATGATATGAATCTGTTTTGATAATCTTGATAGTGGCCCGTCGAGGCGCACTCCTAACAAGTACTCTTGACATGACAAGTAAACCTGGCATAACATGTATAAACTTGATCGTTGTTGCGACAACTAATTCTGACTTTATGTATAACTCTTGTCTTGACACCGTGGTTGATTTTTCTGATTGTGACTATACAAGCTACCTGTCTCGTCTTGCATCATACCTAGGACATGGATTCCTGGTTACCACGGTCAGGGATTCATAATGAATCTGATTAGGTTAAACGACTAGATTGATCAAGTAGTTTATATAGAGAGATTTTTCAGTTATAGACGATCCCGTTATCCTGGCCACACCTGTGGACTTGTAGCCTGCCGTCGAGTAGGGCGCATTTCCAGCATACTGTTATATGTTGCACTTCTTAAAATATAAGTACTAAAGTACACCAGTAATCTTAACAACTCTTGTAACTTGTAACCTCGCCTGGATAACCTGGATAGTCTGCAGGACTTGTGACTGTGGGAAAATCTCAACTGCATCTTATTAATAACTAGGCTTATGATAACCCTAGTTAGCTAATGATAACAAGCCGTAGGACTTGATTGGCCGTGCCTGCATTTATAGCTTACGTATATTTATTGTACGACTGGCATGTCTACGTTTCTAGTCCTACATACTTTGGGACTAGGGCGTTACACTATGGCTTATATGTAAGGTAAAACTTGTAATTGTTCTATAGCAATAGTACTTAAGTAAAGAATGTACAGTTATATAGAAATAAGCAGTTGTGTCCGTGAGTCTACATCTAATATTTCATTCACAATAATGTTAACGATTGATTTGGAGGACAAGAGGGCCAAGGAAGAGAATGGTCAGCTACTCACCTAGATTTACTTGAGGCGGGAGAAAAGAGGACGGTTGCATTATACGGTGCGTGCGCGATCACCTGAAATCACATAAGCAACAAATTAGCACTCTTCCTTCTATTCCGAGTTTGATATGAAATGTGAAGTTCGAGGAACGCAAGCAATGAAATCCATCGAAAATATTCACGAAAATGCATTCATAAAACTAAAGCCAAAGAAGCATGTACGACATAAAAAATAGAATAACGGGAGGTCTCTTCCGACTCAGATGCAGAGTCCATCCTCCAGACGTAACCAACTGAATATGAGACTTAATTCCAAAGAAGCCTATCCATAATGAGGAAAGGATCTTGATTTAGTTGGTCCCGATCAATCGGTCCCGATCAATCAATAGCGACAATATTTCTTAACCGCACTCCCCGCGAATGAAGAATGGGGCACGATGTTGGGACGGGGCACTATAGAAAGTCCTAACTATTATAGCAAAAGAGGGAAGGCTCAAATCTCTTTGTGCTTTTAGCGCTCTCAACGATGATTGGTAGGTCGTTTTGTCTTAGAACGAAAAGTAGCTTAGAAATTTTAAATTTTCTTAACCTTAAAAAATAGAAAACTCAATGGGTTTGGTTGTCGATTCTGCGAAGTTTTGACTTCTGTTAGTCTTCATCAAAACCCTGGTTTGGGGTTAATCCTCAAATATTTTCCTTTTTTGGCATAGTCGTCAAATTAGATTATTTCTTCAACTCATAGGATTATTCCTTTAAACTTTGCATGTTTCTGCGAATTTGTGTCTTGCGTTTCTACGCAGTCAAAACTTTTTGCGAAGAAGCTGCTTTCTATGAAAAAAAAATATATGTGAATCTGACGATTTTTGTGAGGAAGCATTTTTTGCGAGCTGGCAATGGTTCCTCGAGCTTGTCACTATTCTGCGAGGTAGTCGTTTTTTGCAGGATAATTTTTTCTTCGTAGAGAGCAAATTTCTAGAAGAAAGTGTGTTTCATAGGATTTTATTATTCTGCTTTGTAGAATATGGCTTAACCTATTTTCTATTTTTGCAATGATGATCCCCACATTAGATGCTTCTACCGATATCCTTACTAGGACACTGTAAGGATGGAGAGGACCAACCTATATGAATTGGTGGCACCCATTTTCGTTGTCATTCTAGAGAGCTCTGATGAGCGTAAGAGAGATTTTGAACATAAGGACAAGGGAGTCCTCCGATGTGTTATGTCTACGACATGTTTGCTTGGCGATAAAATCATCATGAAGACCTCCTTCTTGTTGGATATGGCACATAAGATTGGGTCATGCAAGCATAAACGTAATCGCAAGAGTTGCCTCCAAAAAGTTGGTAAAAGATCATCCTCAGATTATCTTCAATAAAGCATACTATGCGATAATTGAGAAAAGAGTAACTAAAGCGAAACCTCTTTCAAGACCACAAACACTGTAAGTATCACTAGCCTCCTGCAATTAATTCACATGGATCTGTTTAGTCCTAGTAAATTAACTAGTCTTCGTGCTAAATTATATGTTGCTGCATTACTTGTCACGCCCCGATCCTGCTAGGGTCGTCCGTTTTGCCTGGATCCCTGCGGGATCGATCGTCCTCGCTAAGGCGTGATGCCGTGCAAGCCTAAGTTGCGCTTGCACAAGGCCATGTACCTGCACAAAACAACTAGTCAAGCAAAAACACACGCACGCACCCATTAGTTAAGCAAAACACACGCACGCACCCATTTATTGCAGAAAACCAAATATTGGACACAGAGATTTGAAATGGAAATACTTTCTTTTATTGATAAACTTGATAGGAATACAAGTACAAAGCTTTGTAAACTTAGAGTGCCTTATATTTTGGCTACATGATTCTCTTTGAAACTCTCTTTTGAAAATAGTCGCAATGCCCATACATCATATCCCTCTATTACATGCTGGAAATAAAAGACACCTTCAGAAGGAAAAGAAACTTGAAACTTGACTGGAATGAAACTGAAACTTCGAGGCGATCCACGAGCTCTACTGGGCTAGATGAGCTTCGGTGTCTCACTTGAAATCCCCCTGTCTCCTTTTGCTTTCTGAAAAGGATGCCCACAATGTGGGTCAGCACACATCATGTACTGGCGAGCGGCTTTTGGCCGAACTCGCAAATCTCTGCACTAAATCAATGTGTTGAGCTAACATCTACTAGTGATCTTTCTACTTGTCTAGGTTCTTTTTAACAATTTATAAGAACATGATAGTAAAAATATATCATAAGCAACTTACCAACGCCAGCAGTCATCCCTGCACAAAATATGTTAGCACAATTTGCATAACGAGTAATTCATGTTCATTCTTGCAGATATTGAAGTTGTCATTCGGGTCATGCAGGTGGACTATTCTATATGTTGGTCCATGGGTTATCCCCATGATTAGCCGCTGTGACTCTTTGGTTTAGCTCGTCGCTAAGGACTCAGATCGACTCCCATTTTCATATGGAGGCCCTAATCTCTCCTAGGCCGAGCGGTTCCAGGTGCCCCCAGATACCACCCGAGAGACAAATGTTTCCTTGTATACAAGTTGTCCGAGACCAAATGCATGCTCTAGCCGTTCTATCAGATGAGACACACTTGGACTTATGCACAGATATACGATACGTTTGTTTCGTGCCTTCAGATTCATCTCAACACATACAAGTTTGTCTGTACGTGTCTATATTTCAGGCATACTATTGACAAGCAGATGATCATTCTTATAGAGCAGATCGAATAGCAACACTTATTCTTGCATTTGAATCAATTCAATTATCTTCTCTTATCTTTTGTGGATGTGGTATCGTTGATCATTGGGACAAGGCAACAGAGTGGACTAGAGATCATTTTATTAGGCGTACAGATCAATGTTTGTTCGGTTGAAGCAACTCACCGAGATGAATCTTAGTTGAGAGAAGGAGGGACTTCATGCGCCGTTCACGAACAATTCACGCGGCCTACATTGGCACCAACAGTTGATTAGCATACTTCGTCTCTTTCTCTCAAGATTCGGAATGAATGCGAAATGCGATGAAAGCGAACAATGAAAACTAATCATCGAAAACCAACACAAAAATGCATTCATCAAAACCAAGCAGCGAAAGAAAACATTCAGCAAAACTCTTGGATTCATTTCAATAGAAGCCAATCCATCAATTGGAAAGGTTCATTGCATTTCATTCGTGATCAATCGATACTGGCAAAGGTTTCCCCAAACACTCAGTTCAAGACTGAGTCAGCAAGCCGTAGGTATTACATAGTGGACTGCGAGGAGCGGGGCACTACATAATAATCCACTGAGAAAAAGTTTTATCCTCAAAACTTAAGAAACAAACTCACCTCCACTATTGTTGCATTCTGGATCAAGCAACGTGGAGAGATTATATACGCACGCTGTCGCGGTGTTGGCGTTCCGTAACTGCTGATTGTGCGGATTATCTCGGAGCGGCGGTGGGCCTGGCAGCTGTCCACGCTCTTTATTATCATCTTTATTCTGATCCATTCTATTCTTTTGCGGGCAATATTTGACTGAGTGGCCCTGTTGGCCACAACAAAAATAAGCGTGATTAGCGGCACGACAGTCCTCCTTGATGTGCCCACTCTTGCCGCGGTAACTGCAACTCTGACCATTCACATAGCGGCAGTCCTCTTTGACATGCCCTCGTCGACCGCAGAAGCCGCATACAGGCTTGTTGTTCTGTTCCCCGTCAGTCTTTTTCTCTCCGTCATGATATCTCTTGGCGGGCTGATTCCGACGGTACTGCACTTTATTGGACGCCTTCTTTAGGCAGAACTGTTCCACCTGTAGCGTCGCCTCAAAGGCTTGAGAATACGACACACATTCTCGATTCAGCACACTTAACTGGATGTCGTCATTCAGACCTCCAACGAATCAATTTATACGAGTCTGCTCGGTGAGTAGCATTACCGCAGCAAAATTTGCCAGCTTAGCAAATTCAGACTCATAGTCCTCCACGGACATATCTCCCTGTTTCAGTGTGATGAAGTCATCCTCCATCTTCTTGCTCATGGCTGGAGGCAGATATTGATCCAAAAATGCCTTTTTGAACAAGGCCCATGAAAATTTTCCATTCCTAGCCGTTGCGAGAAGCGCCGACTTTTTCGCTTTCCACCAATCCTTTGCCCGCAGCCGTAGGAGCAGAACGACACAAACTACCTTTTTGCTACTTGAAACTCCTACGAACGCGAACAGACTCTCCATTTTATCAATCCAGTCCATCACCTTGTCGGGTGACGTCTTGCCTTCAAATTTCGGAGGTTTCGCGTCTAAGAAGTCCTTTGGCTTAAAGAAAGTGTGCCTTTGTGCTGGCTGGGGTTCGTCACCCTCTACGGGTTCAATCTCGGGCGTTCCCGTTGGTTTAGTCGCTGCGGTGGTAGCTCGATTTGTCGCAAGCGCCGTAAAAATTTGGGTCAAGGACTCCAACTGTTTCTGCTGGGCCTCTATTTGGGACTATTGTATTTGATTGCGTTCCTCATTGTCCTGCCTTTGCAGTTCCAACAATGTCATGATCCGTTTTATAGGATCTGTCGAGGAAGCTGGTCGAGTTGGGGCCATTTCTCTACAAAAGAGTATAACTTCTGTCAGTCTCATAAAATATTATGGACTTATTGTATAGGGCATTGGTTTTCATAACTCAAAAACCGGGACACTTTTGAAAGCCATCAAAATACTTCATATACTTTTTCGAAAACGATATTTGCAAGAGGCCAAGGACGTAAAACCGTGCTCTGATACCACTTTGTCACGCCCCGATCCCGCTAGGGTCGTCCGTCTTGCCTGGATCCCTGCGGGATCGATCGTCCTCGCTAAGGCGTGATGCCGTGTAAGCCTAAGTTGCGCTTGCACAAGGCCATGTACCTGCACAAAATAACTAGTCAAGAAAAAACACAAGCATGCACCCATTAGTTAAGCAAAACACACGCACGCACCCATTTATTGCAGAAAACCAAATATTGGACACAGAGATTTGAAATGGAAATACTTTCTTTTATTGATAAACTTGATAGGAATACAAGTACAAAGCTTTGCAAACTCAGAGTGCCTTATATTTTGGCTACATGATTCTCTTTGAAACTCACTTTTGAAAATAGTCGTAATGCCCATACATCATATCCCTCCATTACATGCTGGAAATAAAAGACACCTTCAGAAGGAAAAGAAACTTGAAACTTGACTCGAATGAAACTGAAACTTTGAGGCGATCCACGAGCTCTACTGGGCTAGACGAGCTTCGGTGCCTCACTTGAAATCCCCTTGTCTCCTTTTGCTTTCTGAAAAGGATGCCCACAATGTGGGTCAGCACACATCATGTACTGGCGAGCGGCTTTTGGCCGAACTCGCAAATCTCTGCACTAAATCAATGTGTTGAGCTAACATTTACTAGTGATCTTTCTACTTGTCTAGGTTCTTTTTAACAATTCATAAGAACATGATAGTAGAAATATATCATAAGCAACTTACCAACGCCGGCAGTCATCCCTGCACAAAACATGTTAGCACAATTTGCATAACGAGTAATTCATGTTCATTCTTACAGATATTGAAGTTGTCATTCGGGTCATGCAGGTGGACTATTCTATATGTTGGTCCATGGGTTATCCCCATGATTAGCCGCTGTGACTCTTTGGTTCAGTTCGTCGCTAAGGACTCAGATCGACTCCCATTTTCACATGGAGGCCCTAATCTCTCCTAGGCCGAGCGGTTCCAGGTGCCCCCAGATACCACCCGAGAGACAAATGTTTCCTTGTATACAAGTTGTCCGAGACCAAATGCATGCTCTAGCCGTTCTATCAGATGAGACACACTTGGACTTATGCACAGATATACGACACGTTTGTTTCGTGCCTTCAGATTCATCTCAACACATACAAGTTCGTCTGTACATGTCTACATTTCAGGCATACTATTGACAAGCAGATGATCATTCTTATAGAGCAGATCGAATAGCAACACATATTCTTGCATTTGAATCAATTCAATTATCTTCTCTTATCTTTTGTGGATGTGGTATCGTTGATCATTGGGACAAGGCAACAGAGTGGACTAGAGATCATTTTATTAGGCCTACAGATCAATGTTTGTTCGGTTGAAGCAACTCATCGAGATGAATCTTAGTTGAGAGAAGGAGGGACTTCATGCGCCGTTCACGAACAATTCACGCGACCTACATTGGCACCAACAGTTGATTAGCATACTTCGTCTCTTTCTCTCAAGATTCGGAATGAATGCAAAATGCGATGAAAGCGAACAATGAAAACCAATCATCGAAAACCAACACGAAAACACATTCATCAAAACCAAGCAGCGAAAGAAAATATTCAGCAAAACTCTTGGATTCATTTCAATAGAAGCCAATCCATCAATTGGAAAGGTTCACTGCATTTCATCCGTGATCAATCGATACCGGCAAAGGTTTTCCCAAACACTCAGTTCAAGACTGAGTCAGCAAGCCGTAGGTATTACATAGTGGACCGCGAGGAGCGGGGCACTACATTACTAGACAAGTTCTTTATATATACTTGTGTCATATTTCTTGCTAATAAGAGTCATACCTTTCAAGAATTTGTTACTTTTATAAGAGTGTTCAATTTTTTTTTTTACAAAAGACTATGATTGATAGAATTAAAAGTATCAAGGAGGTAAATTTGATAACATAGAGTTTTAGAAAATTGTAATAAAAACGGTTTTCAAAATGATTTCGCTTGTCCTAGAACTCAACAATAAAATGGAGTTGTGAAAAGTAATAATACTCTAGGTGATATGTCTAGAGTTATTTGAATAAATATACACTTCCATAATATTTTTCGACGAAAGTCCTCAATACGATATGTCATGTCTTAAATACAATACTAATTAGGCCCAACACTAAGAAAATTCTGTATGAGTTATGGTATGGCAAAATACCTTATTTCTGATCATAGACGTGCCTGTGCGCAAGACTTGGGTTCCTCAAACGAGATCGTCGGGACACCGGGACCATTCGACCTAGGAGGAACATTATGAAACTACCATGTCACTGAGGCATTTAAAATCGACACGGGATATTACGGAACCACCAGTTGGGCTTGCTACCCAACTTGGTGGGTGCCAGTGTAATATGGCTAGATGATGCCTTCGATAGGGCTAGCAACCCGTATGCGATGTGTGAGTCATTTATCCAGGGATATTGTCCTAAATGGCGGCATGCGTGTCGCCAATGACCTTCATATAGATAGGTTGGTGGGCTGACATTATGTCTGATGCAGGAACACAGATCTTGGCACTCACAATAGTATCTTTAACATGACAAAGAATGATGGTAAGTATTCACCTTGCATCAGTGCAGGGTTGAGTGCAACGACACTGGTAAGAAGTCATCGTAAGGCAACGTGTATTGATATGCTTCTATTTTACTATGCTATGAAATGTAACATGCTCACATGTTTTACTGCTTTCAAGTATGCCATGAAACTGATCCTAAGGCAAAATAGAAAGATTATCAAATAAGATGCATGCTTCACAAAACTACTTAGTGTTGGTTTAGACGAATGGATCTTCCCGCTCACCAGTACATGTTGTGTACTAGCCCACGTTGTGAGCGCCATTTCAAATAGCAAGGGATAGAAGAATATTGTGATACTTGCTAGATGGTGCTAAGGCATTGGAGCTCGACTTACAACATGAAGATGTTCAGCAGATGCAATGTTGTAAAAATCCGACTACTCCCCGACTAGTCGGTAGTCGGCCTTCACCGACTCGACTAGGGGGCTAGTCGACAAAAAAAACGGCTCAAGCAATAACTCAAAATTCATTGGCACTCCCATGGCTACTACGACGAACCTGGCTAGACAAAGACGACGATAGTAAGCATTAGATATTAAGAAGTATCGAGGTATGATTGATAACCTACTTTATTAAACCACAAATCGAACCAATATTATGTTTAGTGTTTTCATGTGTGCACATTTCCAAGCTTCCCCTAAAGAATCTCATCTTTGTGTCATTAAATGGATTTCTAGATATTTAAAAGGAACTTTAAATATTGGCTTATGGTATCTAAATTTTTTGTCCTTTGACCTACTTGTTTACTCGGATGCGAACTTTACCGGAGCAAAGTTGATCGAAAATGTACTAGTAAAACTTGTCATTTTTTTTGGAAAGGCTATTGTCTCATGGTTTAGTAAGAAGAAAAACTATATTGCCCTTCTAACCATCGAGACCAAATATATTATTGCCGATTGTTGTTGTACACAAATTTTGTGGACGAAACAAACTTTATACGGTCTCTATGTAAACCTCTGTATTTTTCAAAAAAAAATATTTTATTTAAAAACCATATTTTATTTATTTTTAAGGTTTTTCTATTTATTATTATAATTATTTCGATTTAGTCATCATAGCAGCCAATGGTTACATTATGTACATTTATGAAGAAATGTACATTATTACGTTAGAAATATTATAAAACTATTATAAAATTTTTTAGGATTTATTTGGAATTTTTAGGTGTGATTTTCATATATATATATTTAGTTTTAAAAATCAACAACAATTTCTAGCGAGAAATCAATTTCTTGCGAGAAATTGATTTCTCGTGAGACACTTTTTTCTATCAGAGTCGAACCCCCCTAAGTGTGCGACCATTCACCAAAGACAGAACCCGCTCAGATTCTTTTAAACGACAACCTCTCCCACTCTGACTTCACACAACCACACCATAGCCATCCCGACCCCGACCAAATAGCCCGGCGCCCCTGTTCGACCACTGCCGCCGCCTCGGACCACCGGCGATCGCCAAAAAATGCGCCCTCAAACCCGCTCCCTACCGCAGCAACTCATAGCGAGGTACCCCTGTGTAGTTATCCATTCTGCGAACCGTAAAAAGTTACGAGAAGCCGACATAACCCTCTGGGACTCCTTTCAAATAGAATTAATTTAGATGTCCTGGATTGATCGCAAAATCGATCCAAAGTTGACGAAAAACCATATTTTAGAACTGTCAGAAATTAGTCCAACTAACCAACTTTGAACGTTGTTTTCTTCCAATCCATGCACGATTTTTAAATTCTGTTTGAAGGCATTTGTTGACAACATATAGGGCATCACTACTCAATTTTTATATTTAATAGTAGTTGATTATATTCTGTCTAAAAGCATTTCCAAAAATAGAAAAAAAAACCATATTTCAAAAACTAAAATTTTAGAAAAATTTCTCGATACGACGTACACCCCAATAAACCGGACGACGTGGTCACAACCTATAAGCATCAAAATATGCGTATAGATGTTGTCGACGTGTGTGATTCGGCGAAACTCAATTTCGTTGTGTGTGCGCGACGAAATTGAACCGTATCCATCAAAAGTCTTCCGTATCGACATTTTGCAAACTTTGTGTCCAGTTTCAAACCGTTCATCGGACTGAGACAAAACTTATGCCATTGGATTTAGAACATTTTTCTGGTCCTGTATCCAAGATTTGGTTTAATTCTGAGAAGGTTGACCGGAACGCTATTTTGGCGGGCCCGTAACCCGATCCAACGGACAAATTTGTGCCCGGCCCACCGGATCCAACTTTGGACATACGGTTGGGTTCGTTTCGTCAAAAGAACTCGTAGATATATAATTTGATGACTTTTAGAGACCTTAGTTCTGGCACTCTTTTTGGTACAAATCGAGTCCAACGACGGACACCAAATTGATCAAAAATTACGATTTTACCCCTATGTCCAGAATTAGACTTTTGGGTTGGCAATCTTAGACATTTCTTTTATGATGGAAACTTCATGATGTTTGTTTCAGCATCTAGAGACGTTTGTGGGAGTTGACGTTCATAGCCTTGCTCTTTGACGATTTGAGTCACAAGACTTGTCGATTCTTCACACCACTCCGGGCAAGAAACCTTGTCATGATTTATTGTTCTTTATGTTCATTTATTACTATTATTTATTTCACTATTTATTTCCTGTCTAGTTCTATCATACTATGCGTCCAAGTCAAACTTGTTGGCCCAATGATTGTATCATATTTTTGAATATGGTTAATCTATTAAGTTTAGCATTTCATTATCACTAATCTTTATACTATCACTATAGCATTTCTACTTATACTTATACCTTTGGTGATATGTGCCTATTGGTTTACATATTAGTAATATGAGCTTTCTATCTTAAATTTAATCGGGTTGCCAAAATCAAAACTATGTTTTTGATTGTGGTTATTCAATTAAGTTTAATCATTATGATATCACTAACTTTTATGCTATCACCTTAGCACTTATACTTAAACTCATCATTGTCCTAATGAGCATTAAACTTATCATACTTGCTACTATGTATTGCTTTGTTCGTCTAACATGTACATGCAGAAAAGCAATAAGCAAGATCAATGTGGACATATGCAATGAAGAAATCATGGTGGGCCAAAGACGATGGATCCCACAAGATTTTTCTGAACCACCCGACGACATCTCTGGAGCCACGCACCGGGGGTTCCGCTGCCCGGTCAGCGGACGGGGGTCGAGGGGGCAGCGCCCCTCGTCGGGGGTTCGGGGGCGAAGCCCCCGAAAGGTATTCAGTTTTCACAAACTGGATATCTTTGGATAGCTGCCGCCAAGGAAAAAAAGCCAGCACCTATCAAAGAAAGAAGCCAAGCCATGCCATCATCATTTCAAGACTCTGAAGAAGCCTGCACCTGTCTAAGTATATCTGGAGTCTGTAATGAGTCTTAGGAATAATTGTAAACACAAGAAATGGATGGCAAAATCGAAAGCTAGGGCAGAAATAAGCCCAGGATCATTTTTGGTGGATAAGCGACATACCGACGGTATACCGGAGTATACCGACGGTATACCGGTTTTTGTTCACAGAAAGTTTCTGTTTACAAAACCGGCATACCGACGGCATACCGGATCATACCGACGGTATACCGCTTCCGAAACGTTGAAATTCCAACGGTCGGATTTCCAGCAATTAATGATCCCAACGGCTCTATTTCTAGCCGTTGCAATTCCAGACCGGTATACCGCCGGTATGCCGGATCATACCGGCGGTATGCCGGTTCGTGACTGAAAAGTTGCCTTTGGCTTCTTTTCAAGCTTTGGTTATAAATAGCCTTGAACCCCTTCATTCAAGGTTGATGCTTTGAGCCTAAAAATTTCCAAACCACCAAAGCTTATCCACATACAACTCTACAAAGCCTTCATTTGCCATCCACAAATTGTGTTAGAGTTATTGAGTTGAAAAGTGAGATCTTCATCTTATTGTATAAGGAGATCAAAACCTATTGTGAAAGGTTGAAGTTGGAGAGTCTTCGTATCCAAACTCTCGGTTGAAGTTGGGGAGTCTTCGTATCCAAACTCTCGGTTGAAGTCGGAGAGCCCTTCGGATTAAAGCTCTTGTGTAAGAAGTTGGCGAGTTCTTCGGATCCAAACTCGTGTGTAACTATTTGCTCAAATAGTGGATTAAAGCCGGAGAGAGTTCCGGGACTGGACTGCCTCTTAGGAGGATACCAGGATACATCGGGTGTCGGTATTGTGTTTGCTTCTTCTCTTGCACTTATATTTTTAAATTGCCTATTAGCTTGTGCTAAGTGCTTGATTAGTTAGCTTGACCCTATTCACCCCCCCTCTAGGGTTCCTACAATTGGTATCAGAGCAAGGACTCTATTGTTAGGCTTAACATCCTTAGAGTAGATCCTTGTTATTTTTTTTTTTCTATGGCATCGTATTCTTCCTACTCCTCCTCCGATAAAGAGGGTTTTACTTCTAGTAGCATAGACAATCATGTTTCTTCTAAATGCAAGAAATGTTCTAAGTGGAAAGCCATGGCTAAACAATCCTTAGAGATTCTTGACAACCTTCATTCTACAAATGAAGAATTTTCTGAAAAGGTTGCTCATTTAGAAGAAGCTAATGAGTTATTGAGAAATGAAAACAATGATTTATTATCTAGACTTGATTCTCAAAACTCATCATGTGTTTCTTTAAAGAGTTTGAATGAGGCTTTAATTTTGAAAATCAAATCTCTTTCCTCATCAATAGAAGATCTTAAGAGGCAAACTCTTGAGCTAAATCATTTGCATGATTCTTCTATTGACACTTTAAAGAAACAAAATGATGATTTTATTTCTAGAATTGTTTTATTTGAAAAAGAGAATAATGCTTTAAATGTTAAATTTGATTCTCTTACTTGTATGCATGATGATTTGATATTAGAACATGATATTCTTAAAACCAAATCTTCTCATGCTCACTCTAGAGATATTCATCATTCTAGTATGTCACATGTTCATAACCATGCTCATTCTGATACATGTGCACACACTAGTATTAGGTGCTTCTATTGCTCTCGCATTGGACACATGAGCTTAACTTGTCCTATTCGTAGGAGTTTTTCTACCAATGCTAGAGTAAATAGTATATGGGTCCCTAAAGCTAACAAATGTGGATCCAAGTTTATTTGGATACCAAAGTCTTCGCCTAATGTTGTAGGTGGAGCTTCTTGTATCGGGACATAGCACCGAGGAGCGTGTTGGTGGTTGCAAAGCTCAAAGGTCATCTTCCAAGCAATTGCACCAACACAAGCGTGGCCACTAGAGCCACTTTGGTAACATGCTAAGCGATTCTCTTTAAATTGCTTATATTTATAGAATCTAGCATGTTTCACTTGATGTCTTGCTCTCGCTCACATTGATATCTTTTAGTTGTCCTTTATATAAATCAATGTGAAATATAATACTAGCATGCTTAGTTAATTTTCTTATTAATTCTTTTATCTAGCATGACTAGTTACTCAGCTTAAATGATTAGTTCACACTATGTAGTTTATCACTCATTTTCTATTAGTGTGACATTTTTATTATGCATGCTTGATATTCTTAATCTTTATTTATAAAGCATGTATATCACTCTAGTCCATAGGAGCTTGGTTTTGATTTGAGTTAATATGATTTTAACTCTCCGTCTTTAAAGTTTTTGAAATAATTATTTCTTGCCGGTTTGTATTTAATGTGCCTTATTTACTTTAAATCGGTATTTGCGAATATTTGTGTTTAGCACAAGCTTCTTATTCTTGACAAGTATATACTTATACTTCTTTTTAATCTTGTGCTTACATAATATATTCATTATTGATTCTCAAACTTTATCTTGATTATCTTCTTGAGAATCAATTATGTCTTTGCCTAATAAAGTTTATTTATACATGCTTTTGAATTTGTGATGGTTTCTCAAATATTCATTAAGGATATATGACTATATTCATTAAAATTTTCATTTACTTATAGTTCATGTATCTCTTATATTGATATCTATTTTTGTATAAATACCTTTATGTAGGCATATGAGTTAAGCTAAAGTTTTATTCATACTTGTTACTTCTAAACTTGTGCTTAACTCATACTCTAGCTATTGATTCTTTTGATCAAATTTGTGTATCTCTTTTTGAATCAATATGCTTCTTCCTTAAAGCTTTCTTTAATGATGTCTTTTTAGCTTTTTGGTTGACTTTATGGATACATGTTCTTAATGGATTTTTGATCTTTTCATGTATGCCTATTCGTGATATATATATAGTTTCATATATATAAATGTTTCCTAGCTTTTGATATTCATTTGTTTTATATCTTTAAGTTGGGATGGTGAGAGAAAATATTTATTATGTATTGCACTTGACTATTTATGGAAGTTCTTTTAAGAATCACAAGTTTTTGTGTTTTGTCTTGTTTTTATAATTAACCTCCATTTTTAGTGCACATTTTCAAATCTATATCATCTATATATTTCTATTGTGCACTATGAAAGTTTTTGAAAATGATTTTTACTATCCTTAGCATTTAGCTTTCTTGATCTTAATGATCTTTCTTTGCTCATTCCTTGGGTTATGCCTCCTTTTGAATTATTGTTACCCAATGATGTTTTTGTAGCACATGAGAATACTTGTAATTGTTACATCATATTTCTCATGAATTTTGTTACTATGATTTGAGCTTTTGTGTTGAGATTTTTCCACTTCTAGAGAATACACTTTTTTTAATGTGGCTATAGTATTTTGCATTCTCTAGATTGATCTATCATTTCATTATTTTGGGTTAATCTCAATACTTGGCAAAGAGATTTATTTTATTGTATTTTTATGAACATCTCTTTTGTCCTTTACTTGATAAGAGTCTAATTCATTTATTTTTCATCTTATACTCTTATCCTTGCTTAGTAAAGAGTCTCTAAATCATTTTGATCATTCAAAATGTATTCCCTTAATTGTGAACTCTATGCTTAAGCAAGTATTTTTTTGTGTTAGTGACTTAAGAATTAATGAGCTCATTTATCTTGTTAATGGCTTCTCTCATTAATCTTATTTGGATTATATAGTTTGCTTATTTGTGAAATATTGTTAAGCTATATATTTTTGGCTCACTTTTACACATCTAGATATATTTCTATACTTCAATCTATATATGATATGCTAGTTTACAAAAACAAGATTTGTGATATGCTTAATCTCTAAAACTAGTTTTACAAATTCTTTATTAAATCTTGTTTTCTCTTAGAGGTTTGTGATTCCTTGTTTTTACTCTCTTCCATAACTAGTCATTAGCAAGTCTCTCTTAATTTTCTCTCACTTTTTGAGTCATGATTTTATCGTATTATCATTTACATCTCTTCTTGTTTATGTTTGCAATCATTTAAATGAGAATGACTCTTTTCCATATTTATCATTTTTAAATATGAGATTCTTCTATATAGACTAATATATGCCATCTTTTGATTATATGTGCTTTATTGGAATATTCTTTTGATTTTTCATCTTTAGTGGCTATTAATTGGTTATCTCTTCTTGACTAAAGATGATATTTTTCGTTTTTTTGACGATATTGTAGCCTTATATGCATCGAGCAAGGGGGAGAAATCCATAGTTGATTTACCCCTAGATCTTGTAGTTTTCTATTTTATGCTATAAGTGCTTTGGAACTAGATACGCATATTTTGAGGGGGAGCAAATTAATTGATTCAATTCATTTATACCCTTAAATATGTCGTATACCTAGTTCATCATGGACCCATACCTTCTTCTTTTTCATATCTTAGTGAATGAGGTCATGATACTTTTATTTGTGAAGGGTTTATGAGAGTGTATGTGATTGTCCTTATTATCTTATCTCTCTATTTCATATGGGTTAAATATGTCATCTTGCTAATATTAACTTTCAGATTTTATCTTGATGAATATTATGCTTTCGTTGATTTGGCTTTTCTTATACGCTTAA
This sequence comes from Iris pallida, assembly GCA_029216955.1. Classification (NCBI taxonomy): domain Eukaryota; kingdom Viridiplantae; phylum Streptophyta; class Magnoliopsida; order Asparagales; family Iridaceae; genus Iris; species Iris pallida. The sequence goes on from JANAVB010009197.1 coordinate 1,178,963, forward strand.
TTGATTTGGCTTTTCTTATTGAGGACTTACCTAAAATACATGTTTATCTATATTGGTAATACTTTGAGGGGGAGCATTCAAGTCGACTGAATTTCTCCTTCTCAAGTATTTTTCTCCTTTACCTTCATGTTTATCTAAAGGGTATTCATATAGCATGATAAGGTAATTGAGTTCAAATGCATGAACTTGGATAAGCATATAGATCTTGCAAATAATGAGATTACTTTATATCAATTGCAATATTTTACATTGATCATTCTTTTATTTTGTTCCACTATTTATTTGTGGACAATTATGATTATTAATGGTTTCTTTGATCAATGTTTCAAGTTTACATCTGTTCAATTGGTATCAAGTTTATTTATTGTCATATCTCAATTGGTATCTATTAGTTGCAATTATCTATTCCTCATGGCTTTTGTTTCAAATCCTTTATTTCATAGTTCTTTTCCAAAACTGGAGCAATATTTCATATCCTATTGTGTTTTGGATTTATTCCTTGGATTTCAAGTTGGTAAACTACTTATTTCTTACTTTTCAAATACTTTCAGTTTTACCAACCATATTGTGTTTTGACAAGCAATTTTTTATTTAGTACTCTACACTTGTCTTTACACACTTCTCCCATTGTTTTTTATTAGTATATCTTGATCATGATTGTCTATAAGTTCCCCATGCTCTGATTTCTATGCTTGAGATTGATTTCTTTTTATCTCTTAGTACGGGGGAGCCTATTTTTGATCATGTCAAAGGGGGAGAAGTAAGTTTAAGTGTGTATTTATAAGTAATCTAAGTAGTATGCTTTTTGTGATATTGATTTTAACTTTTGTAAATTAGTGATACATGCATCTAATATGTCCATACTAAACTTAACCGATTTGCCATAATCAAAAAGGGGGAGATTGTTGGCCCAATGATTGTATCATATTTTTGAATATGGTTAATCTATTAAGTTTAGCATTTCATTATCACTAATCTTTATACTATCACTATAGCATTTCTACTTATACTTATACCTTTGGTGATATGTGCCTATTGGTTTACATATTAGTAATATGAGCTTTCTATCTTAAATTTAATCGGGTTGCCAAAATCAAAACTATGTTTTTGATTGTGGTTATTCAATTAAGTTTAATCATTATGATATCACTAACTTTTATGCTATCACCTTAGCACTTATACTTAAACTCATCATTGTCCTAATGAGCATTAAACTTATCATACTTGCTACTATGTATTGCTTTGTTCGTCTAACATGTACATGCAGAAAAGCAATAAGCAAGATCAATGTGGACATATGCAATGAAGAAATCATGGTGGGCCAAAGACGATGGATCCCACAAGATTTTTCTGAACCACCCGACGACATCTCTGGAGCCACGCACCGGGGGTTCCGCTGCCCGGTCAGCGGACGGGGGTCGAGGGGGCAGCGCCCCTCGTCGGGGGTTCGGGGGCGAAGCCCCCGAAAGGTATTCAGTTTTCACAAACTGGATATCTTTGGATAGCTGCCGCCAAGGAAAAAAGCCAGCACCTATCAAAGAAAGAAGCCAAGCCATGCCATCATCATTTCAAGACTCTGAAGAAGCCTGCACCTGTCTAAGTATATCTGGAGTCTGTAATGAGTCTTAGGAATAATTGTAAACACAAGAAATGGATGGCAAAATCGAAAGCTAGGGCAGAAATAAGCCCAGGATCATTTTTGGTGGATAAGCGGCATACCGACGGTATACCGGAGTATACCGACGGTATACCGGTTTTTGTTCACAGAAAGTTTCTGTTTACAAAACCGGCATACCGACGGCATACCGGATCATACCGACGGTATACCGCTTCCGAAACGTTGAAATTCCAACGGTCGGATTTCCAGCAATTAATGATCCCAACGGCTCTATTTCTAGCCGTTGCAATTCCAGACCGGTATACCGCCGGTATGCCGGATCATACCGGCGGTATGCCGGTTCGTGACTGAAAAGTTGCCTTTGGCTTCTTTTCAAGCTTTGGTTATAAATAGCCTTGAACCCCTTCATTCAAGGTTGATGCTTTGAGCCTAAAAATTTCCAAACCACCAAAGCTTATCCACATACAACTCTACAAAGCCTTCATTTGCCATCCACAAATTGTGTTAGAGTTATTGAGTTGAAAAGTGAGATCTTCATCTTATTGTATAAGGAGATCAAAACCTATTGTGAAAGGTTGAAGTTGGAGAGTCTTCGTATCCAAACTCTCGGTTGAAGTTGGGGAGTCTTCGTATCCAAACTCTCGGTTGAAGTCGGAGAGCCCTTCGAATTAAAGCTCTTGTGTAAGAAGTTGGCGAGTTCTTCGGATCCAAACTCGTGTGTAACTATTTGCTCAAATAGTGGATTAAAGCCGGAGAGAGTTCCGGGACTGGACTGCCTCTTAGGAGGATACCAGGATACATCGGGTGTCGGTATTGTGTTTGCTTCTTCTCTTGCACTTATATTTTTAAATTGCCTATTAGCTTGTGCTAAGTGCTTGATTAGTTAGCTTGACCCTATTCACCCCCCCTCTAGGGTTCCTACAAAACTTGGGTGCGAACGGCTATTTTTAGTCGTTTACTATTCTAGTTGTTTATTTAATTGTATTGACTTAGTATAGTTGACCACTCTATTGATGTGAGATATTAACATATCTCCTATGGCCTTGACACATGTATACCACGAGTTGTGAGTCTCTTGTAGGATACGGTCTTGCGTATTCTGTTGGCCTCCGTTACGTATGGAATGTGCGATGGTTAGGATATAACTGCTGACAGCATATGCATGTTTAGTAGACTTAGCAGTTATTAGATGATCATATGTGCCATGGACATGACATGGATAGACATGGAGGTGGGGAGGATAGTTCTTTAGCGTATGGGCCGTGTTGCACTTTTTCTTTGTAACCCAGAAGCTCCGCTGGAGATACGGTGTGAGATAACCCTCTCAGGTTTGCAACTGTCATTATGAGGAACGTTATGCATTAAGGCCCCTGATTCCGAAGTAAAAATTATGCCAGATCCCATTTATTAGCCAGAGTGCCCATGCGTCCGAGGTTTATCCTTAAACTGTATTTCACTTAGAATGGTTAGAGGACCCGCATGGTTTACTTATATTTAATATATTGGCATGTTGTATGTTTCTTGTTGCGTCCCTCTGAGGACCTGGTGATTTCTCCAGGTTTAGATGAGCATAATTATCCTCAGGAGTATGGATCAGCTCTGGAGATGATTGATGCTGACGAGGAGATGTACCCTACTGATCATCCCTGATCATATCTTAGCATTAAAGACATTTACCATTTTGTGTAGACAGTACTCTGCTTTTACATACTTTCATTATAGCTATTTGGTAGTGGATCTGTCTCCACCCGACTATCTTCACATTGACTAATACTTTTCACTAGTGGATTTATTATCATATTTGTTGTGGATGACATAAAATGCCTGAGACATTTATTATTATATTCATATTTACAGCTTATGTATGTATTCGAGATTTTCCATATATTGGATTATATTTCGTTTATATACAGCTGGCATGAAATGTTCCTAGTCCTAACATAAATGGGACTGGGACATTATATGTTAGCCCATACATGCCAGAAAATATCGTATCGGTTACGTAATCATACTAATACGAGCCTACACATAGGATTGAAAATTAGGATCTCATCCACATTATGTTAATCTTTCTTCTGATTTCATTTTTGAACTCTCATTTGATTGCTTGAATTGACTCTTGTATAAATCCATTCTAATTCTTTTTTTCCCTTTGTGCCAGTAAAATAAATTCTCGAAGCGGACGTGTCTCTCCTCGTGCTATCACATTTGGTGATTCAGCAACTCAAGAGGAACATACTCCATCGTAGCCACCGGTGGCAACCTTATTTACTCCTTTCCGGCAGGGGCAGTCTAGCATGACTCCATCGACGGTGTAGCAGTACTCCCAGATGTATGCAACACCATCGGGACAGTTTAAGTAGCCGACTGCAGTACCCCAGGGAGGGTACATAACACCACCACCTCCTCCTCCGTTCCTCAGCATATGTCCTTCACACCCATTCTACCTCAAGGGCAATCGATGGATGGGCAGTAAATGTTTCAGATATTCTATGCAATGATGCAGGCCCAGCAGGGATACATCAGCAGACTCAACAACGACAAGCTGAGTCACTTCGAGAGAGCATCGTGTCAGCCTTGGCACATGCGACACCACCAGCAAATCAACCTAGGAGCGGATCTATCGCTGAGTTCCGAAAGATGATACCTAAGCCGTTCTTTAGAGAAGAGGACCCTTCCGAAGTTCATACATGGCTTACCAACATCGAGCATCAACTGGTAGCAGCTGAACTTCCTAAAGAGAAGTAGATGACGACCGTCAGGATGCAGCTAACTGGCAATGCACATCATTGTTGGGAGACTAAAGAGGAGAGACTAGGCCTTGAGCAAGCTACATGGGAGGAGTTCTCTGGACTCTTCCGGGAGATGTGTATTCCAGCTACGGTACGAGCGGAACTCCGGGACAAGTTCATAGACCTTACTCAAGGTAACAAGATACTGGAGGAGTACAATGCGGAGTTCCTGCGACTGAGCCGATATGCACCATACTTGATCCAGACGGAAGAGCAGAAGGTGGAGAAGTTCTATGATGGGATTACTTTCAAGATACAGAGGCTAGTAGGATCAGTAGCACCTACATCTTACTCAGTCGTTCTTACCGCAGCCAGATGCCAGAAAAGAATCAGCAAAATGGAAGCTATCCAGAAGTGTCCCAATTCAGCAACCGGACCAGCCAAAGTGACGTAAGACGGACCTATTAGATGGCCCATGGCGCAGTAGCAGCAACAGAGAACCATGCCTTACCAGAAGCCTACTTGCCATTTCTGTCGGAAGCAGGGACACATTTGTAATAATTATCGTCTTCGGCTTAGCTTATGCATGAGATGCGGATCGGGACAACATATGGCTAAGAATTGTCCTAAACAACCGACTACAGCACTTCCTGTACCTCGGCCTGGACAAGAGATGCAGAAGCCTATCACACCAGGAGCATGAGCACCTCGCCTACCATTACCATCGCAGACAGCTCAATTTGAGAGAGCCAAAGCTCAAGGCTCCAACCAGAGATTTGGGTAAGCTTTTTTATTGACCGTAGAGGAGCCAATTCGGGAGGGCGATATTATAACAGGTATCATATTAGTTGCTTCATATCCTGCCGTTGTATTGTTTGACACTGGAGCCACACACTCATTCATAGCCACCAGCTTTGCAACTAGACATAGCATTGCTACTGCACCTCTATCTCAGAATGTTAGAATTCTCACCGGAGGAGGGATGGTACCTGTTAGTAGCATATGTAGATCATGTCCTGTAGAAATTTGTGGAAGGAAGATGAATGCTCGATTTTTGGTTTTTTCTATGCCAAATTTCGATGTGGTTCTGGGGATGGACTGGATAAGTCAGTATCATGCCACCCTTGACTGTCATAAGAGCAGTATTGTGTTAAGACCTCTAAAAGAGGAGGAGTTCGAGTTTACTAGAGAATCTTTTAGTGATAGATCTGTCCCAGCATTAAGAAGTCATATGGAGATAGAAGGGGTTTCTTATCCTCCTATTATCATCGAGTTCCAAGATGTATTTCCCGATGAGCTGTCAGGATTGTCGCATGACAGAAACCTTGAGTTTTCTTTAGATCTTGTTCCAGGAGTCGAACCAATCTTATCTCATGTGTATCGATTAGCACCAAAGGAGTTGGAAGAAATGAAGGTTCAAATAGACGAGTTGCTTGGGAAGGGTTTCATTCGAGCTAGTTCATCGTCATGGGGAGCTCCAATTTTATTTGTGCCAAAGAAGGACGACTCAGTGTACATGTACATTAATTACAGAGCTCTGAACGTGGTGACGGTAAAAAAAAAGTACTCGCTACCGCGCATTAATGATTTATTCGATCAATTGTCAAGATCTAGAGTATTTTCTAAGATTGACTTGAGATCGGGTTACCATCAGGTGAAGGTTCGGAAGGAAGATATCTCGAAGACTGCATTCAAAACCAGGTATGGACACTATGAGTTTTTGGTCATGCCTTTCGGTTTGACCAATGCCCTAGCTGTCTTTATGAATCTTATGAATAAGGTTTTTCATTAATACCTGGACAAGTTTGTAGTTGTCTTCATAGAAAAAAATCTTATATACTCAAATAGCCCTGAAGAGCACGAGCAGCACTTGCGGATAGCCTTAGAGATATTAAGGGAGGAGAATCTTTATGCGAAGCTTAGCAAGTGTGACTTCTCCTTTGAGAAGGTTTTTTTTTTGGTCATGTCATCACCGGAGAAGGTATCTCTGTAGATCTGGAGAAAATCTCAGTAGTGAAGTCGTGGCCTGTTCCCTGTACAGCCTATGAAGTAAGAAGTTTCCTTGGACTGGCGGGTTACTACCGTAAGTTTGTACAAGATTTCTCATGAATAGCTGGACCTATGACTCAGTTGACTTGTAAGGACTAATAATTCATATGGACAACTGAGTGTCAAGCCGCTTTTGATGAGTTAATGAAGCGGTTGACCGTAGCTCCAATCTTGGCCATTCCATCAGGGCCGGGGGATTCGTGATACATAGCGATGCATCCGGAAAGGGATTGGGATGTGTCCTGATGCAGCATAGTAAAGTAATAGCATATGCATCACGACAGCTGAGAGTGCGTGAGAAGAACTATCCAACACTTGATCTGGAGCTTACAACAGTTAGTTTTGCACTGAAGCATTGGAGGCATTACTTATACGGTGAGAAAGTAGATATCTATATTGATCACCATAGTCTCAAGTATGTTTTCACGCAGAAGGAGCTCAATATGAGACAACGAAGATGGTTGGAGCTGATGAAGGACTACGAATTGAAGCTGCACTACCATTCGGGAAAGGCTAACGTGGTAACTAATGCGTTGAGCTGTAAAGCCCATGGTTTATTTTAATACTACTCAGAGAGAGATATTGGAAAAACTGTAAAAGCTTGGAATAGAAGTGGTACTACCTGGAGTTGATGGCAGCCTAGCTAATCTTCAGGTACAGTCTTCTCTAGTCGATATGATCAAAGCAGCATTGCCCACCGACACTAGATTCCGAAGGCTTAAGAAGAGGACCGAAGCCGGAGAGTAGACATGATTGAATATCCATGCTGATGGAACATTAAGATATGGAAATCGTCTATATATTTCTAATGGAGATATTTGACAGGAGCTGATGGGCAGAAGCGCATAGTTCGATATATTCTATACATCCAGGAGGGACTAAGATGTATCGAGACTTGCGACAAAACTATTGGTGGCATGGGATGAAGTAAGAAATAGCTCGTTTTGTCGCCAAGTGTCACGATTCGATCCCAAGATACTGGGTCCAGTCGGATCATGTCCAGCCTGCACCGTTGTGAGACGACGGTAATAAGCTGTATCAAGCAGTAGTAACTCAAGCACAACATTCTAAGCTACGAAAAATAAAACTTTTATTTAAAACATTCAGTTAAAAACTAGATGTGTATCTAGAACAAGCAGAGGAAAGTGTTAAGTTATTACAACTTGTTCTTCTATTAAAACATTAAAAGAAACTAAAATAATAAGGTGCGGCTAGAACTCCTGGGCTTCCTGTCCGGGTTCAACTATCTTCTCAGAACCCAAGTCGGGTCCATAGTAAGAACTAAAAGCAAACTCCTCGTCATCGCAGTTATAGAAGCATGGAATTTCAGGACCAGAAATCCTATGCGCCAAACATTACATGCGCCAGGGAGCTCAGAGGAAGTACTTGGCACAGCAAAGCAAAAATATAGACATTAAAAGAAGACTTTTATTTTCATATAAAAGTTTGTTACATGTCTTAAAAAGAGCTGTACAAAGGAGGATTTCTACAAAGAAAAGACCCTAAGTCTACAGCTAGGCACAACAACCACCATGCGCTCTCAAACAGGCGCATCTCGCTTTGCGCTCTCAGCCAGGCGCATCCCTTCAACAGCTCAGTTATGTGCATCCTCAGTTATGTGCATCCCTTCAGCAGCTCAGTTATGTGCCGCCCTTCAGCGACCCAGACAGGCGCATCATAAAGTGTCAGCATATGCGCCATCAAATGCTTCGACCAATAAAGCATTTGTTGAGCAGAACGAGGGTGGCAATCAACCCTCTAGCTGGAGGAGGAGCTCTTCAAACCAAGGAAGAGAAGAGTACCGTAAATCAACCTGCAGCTAAAGGATCAGCTTTCGACCCAACCAGAATGGGCAACACCCACTCTAGCAGGAGGAGGAGCTCTCCCAAAGCCCAAGGAAGATGATCGGGGCACCGCAATTCCGATCTGCGGCACTTCCAGCATAACGAAGACGAGGCTCGAGCATCCCGATCTTTGGATGCAACAGGCACCTTCCGCCTGCCTCAGAAGCCCTCGACTCCGACTTTTGGATGTAACAGTCACCTTCAAGTGTATCAATGAAGATCATGCGTCGTATCTTCACCCTCGGGAGCATCTCATTAACAGAATTTGTCCGAGTAAACAAGTTCATTTCGGAAGGACGTGAGAGAATGAGAAGCAAACCCTCTCCATGCCACTATTTATAGGCCGGGCAAATCAAACCCATGCGCCAAGTGGCTGGCTCTCCGAATCCTGTACAATGAATTTGCATTAATGGTGATGAACCTGATGCTTCGAATTGAGCCGAGTCAAGAACGGCTATTTAAAGCACTCGAAGAACGTAACAGTCGGGCCCATAAAGACGTGTTATGTAAAGAGGATGCGCCGGCCAGACCGTGCATCGTACTGACGCGCCCAGCTCCTATCAACCTCATAAGGATGCACCCCCATGCGTCCCCATGCGCCTAGTAGAACGCCGATCAATGTGCCCACTCAACAACCCATCACCTGTCAAAGAACATTAAATGCCGAAGTCTGACAGAGTTGGCAGCACGTCCCCCGAGGACTGCAGTTGACAACTTTTTCAGAAAATGAAGCATCGCCAACGTTAGCACCATCATTACTCCCCTCCGGCGGTTACAAGCCACGTGGCCGCCCAACCATTTTGCATGCGCCTCCGCGGCCTTGCGCCCAAATCTCTGCATGCGCCTCAAAAGCCGTGCGCCTCAGACTTTTCTCTGATCCCTAATCCTCATGTGCCCAATCCCAGGCGCATCCTATCAGATCACTCCCCACTAAATCCGAGATCATCGAGCCATGGACCTACGACACGCGTCCTTTGACTTGATTCAGCCTATGAAGGGGTGCTAATCACCCAAGATCTCAGCAACTGAAAGATCTTCTCCTTTGCTACGTGTTAGCTCTGCCACAGCCCACGACAACAACAAGAAGAGTTCAACTCCTCAATCAGGGCGCATTGCCTATGCGCCTCCATCAGCAACCACCACGTGGCGTCCCCACGTACAGGCGCATCCTACATGCGTGCATGAGCAGCCAGCCTGTAAAACTATAAATAGAGGGATCATCTCCTTCTGACACACACACATACACACAGACAGATACGTCGTGCAATCATCAGCAGCATATAGAGAGAGGCAGATACAGACACTCAACGTCTTCTTCCTCTCCGCAAGCTCCTGCACCTAAAGCAACCCAGATCTTCAGAGAACCGAGAACCGTCGTCAGATCGTCAACGGAGTCAATGCATTACCACTCGCTACATCGGCACAAGGGACCCAGATTAAACAAAAGTGTACTCCTAGGACTACGTCTAAGTCCTACATTGTAACACTGTTCTGTTTGTATTAAAATTACATCAAAAGATTTTAATGGCAAACAACAGTCAACTAAAATATCCAGTTAAGAGGGGAGCAAGAACATATATATCCGTTATAGTATTTTAATAAAATAACCAAAGATGCAAGAAACAATTTTTAGAATATAATTTATCTTTCTAAATAATAATAAAGAATCAGTGAAGCAGTAAATCTCTGAAAATAATAATGATGCAATCTACAACTAGCAATAGTGTTTTGAGTTTGTAGCATCATGTGGCCGACTGGGGATGGAGACAATATGTGTTCTAGTGAACACGGTCCGGCTTCAACCCAAGTGAGGTGGGGCTTTGGCTATCCACAATGATACAATAAGGGGGCTTTGACCACAGTGTAGAAGCATAGAATTTCGAGCGCATCTATAGGCCAGAATTTCTATGCGCTCAACTCAACCAAGTGACCAACTCAAATGCGCCAGGAAGCTAAAACAGTTACTTGGCACAACAAAGAAAAATACAAATTTAAAAACATTCAAAAGAAGACTTTTATTTCATATTAAAGTTTATTACATGTCTAAAGAAAGGCTTTACAAAGGAGAACTTATACAAAAATAAGATCCTAAAGCTACAGCCAGGCGCAGCAACGGCCATGCGCCCCCTGCCAAGTGCATCATCTGTCAGGCGTATCACTTTGATGTCTTGTCCAGGCGCATCATTCCAGTATCTCAACGTATGCGCATCTCCGTGCATAGTCAGAGCAAATCACTCTCTCATCAGCACCAATCAGCCCTTGTGTAGCAGGAGAAGGAGCTCTCCAAGCTCGACAAAGATCGCGGCACGATGCCCCGGTCTTCAGAAGTAATAGGCACACTCGAAAACCTGTGGCTCTGCCAGCATAACGAAAGACGGAGCGTGGCCGCCCCGATCTTTGGATGCAACAGGCACCATCGGCCTGTGTCGGAACTCGACGGTCCCGATGTTTGGATGCAACAGACACTATCACGGAAGCTCAGAATGACAGAAAGACTGGGGCAGCGCATCTTCACTCTCGGGAAGAGCTCGAGTTTGGCAGTTTGCCAAGGCAGAGCTCCGGCCAAGTTCATCTGAAGAATAAAAGCAAACCTTTCCCTCATGTAGCTATTTATAAGCACGGGCAGCTACACCCGAGTGCCAAATGGCCAACGTTCTAAATTCCATACAATGAATTTACATTAAATAGTAAATGCATCCGTCGCCTCGTATTCGGCTAAATCAAGGCAACCATTAACGCCTCAGAAAACTCAACAGGCAGACCAAAGAGGATGCGACACATTGGCAGATGTACCGTCGATATCATGCGCTCTCCATGGATGCGCCCAGCGGGCCATAGCTATGCACCCAGAGTGGAACTAACTAATGCAACCCTCTCCATCAAACATTTAATAATGAATGACAAAGGCGGCAATGCATTCCGAGAGCCGTCCAATCAGCTGTACAGAAAACGAAGCGCCGCTGATGTCAGCACCATCATTACACTTGGGGTCGACAACGTGGCAGATCGATCATTCGTATGTACCTCGTGGCCATACGCCCAGAAGATGACATACGTCCCAGTGGTCATGCTCCCCCGGCTTACTTCTGATACCAAGCAATAGAGGACAAGGCTATGCATGCGCCTCGAAAGCCATGTTCCTGGACTTGCTCATGGCTCCTAAAGATCATGAGACCAAGTCGTCTCCTCTATGCCTGATCCTAGGCGCACCCTGATGTGAAGCTATGCATGCGCTTCAAAAACTATGCGCCCAGACTCGTCTATGATGCTTAAAACCCATAGACTAAGTCGCCTCCATGCGCCCAATTCTAGGCGTACCCCGACAGATCACTTGAGATCTTTGAGCCACAGGCATACGCCACGCGTCCCTTGACCCAGTTCTATTCAAAGAATGGGTGCTAACCACCCAAGATCTCAGCAACAACTATATCTCCGCAACCGCCACGTGCCAGTTCCATCACAGCCCAGCGCAGCAGTCCAGCAGAATCAGCTTCAATCCAGGGCGCATCAACCATGCGCCCCCCCGCCAGCATCAGCCACGTAGCGTTCCCACGTCCAGGTGCATCCAACATTTGCGCGCATGAGCAGCCAGCCTGCTATCTATAAAAAGAAGGATCATTCCTTCACCATACACATACAGACAAGGACGGACATATACACACATAGAGATATACTGGCAGACTGTTATATCCACCTACAGAGGCCAGAAGAGACTTAACGTCCACTTCTCCTCGCAACGCTCTGGCATCCAGAGCAACCCAGACCTTCGGAGAGTTCAAGATCGTTGTCACATCGTCAACGGAGTCAACGCATTACCACTCGCACCATCGACACAGTTCCCAGATAAAAACAAAAGTGTACTCCTAGGACTACGTGTAAGTCCTACATTGTATACTGTTCTATTTATAATTGAAATACCAAAGTTTTAATCAACAAAATATTGTCGCATTTCCGATGGCAAACCCACAGGTGCTAACACTACTCCCCAATCCCAAGTCAATGAGTCAATCAAGCAATCAATTAGATCCGAGCGGGATCCCGTGAGTCAAGTGTCGATATAATATTTCTAATGATGCAATGTATTTAATTATCAACTAAAATACAAGTTTGGAATAATATGAAGCTTGCCTTGGTTTTCGGTGCTATAGGTGAGATGGAAAAATATTCAAGCTAAAGTCCGAAACTGAACCCTATATTTAGTAAACATGACTTAGTTGTTAGTCTAAGATTTTGCTATAATTATAATAAATCAACTTATTAATAATGTAATAATAGTCGAAACTCTAAAATCACTAATAATTATACTAAAACCTTTACTTAATTATAAAATATTTTTTAGAGAACCTCTAAATGAGAATATAGGAAAAATACTTTTTTTAATGAATAAATAAAACTTGTCATTTCTTAAATGGAAATATTCAATAATTTAATTAATAATAAGTTTGTGCCAAAATTAGTAGTTACTTGTGAATATGAAAATAATTTATGCAGAATACTATTTTAATATTTTTACGTAATATCTGTAACTAGCAACTACTGAATAAAAAATCTTTATTAAATAAAATTATTTATTTAATAACATGGGAATTACTATATTTTATTTAAAAAAATTATTAAACAAGTTTTTATTTTAATAAATAGAACTAATACTTTAGTTAGGTTACTTATACACAAAATGCCCTATTTTGGTAATAAAAAATAATTTTGAAACTAAATAATATTTTATTTACGTAGAATTACCGTAACATATTTAATAAATACTTTTAAGTCTAAAATACCATGATTATTACGACAATTATTTACTTAATAATAATTTTATTTTAAATAATAATTATTAAGGACATTAATTAAATATTATTCTAAAATTATATTCCAATAAGACAACAGTAACATTAACTACTAATTTCACCATTTTATGTGAAACATTTACTTTAATTAATTTATAAATAATATAACATTTTTTTACGATTGCCCAATAATTACTACTAATTTTAATAATTAATTAACCGTTATTTACCATCTAATTAATTAATTACATTAACATAACAAATAATTAACATAATTGGGAAACTAATTATCCCAAAGTTGACAGAGCTTTACTCTGTCAACTTTGGTCGGGCAGGATTATGAGTTTCTGTCTAATTCTTATTATGGAAATAGAATGGATTTCTGACAGAACCTACCAGAAAGCTGATGAAGGAGAACCGAGGGGAGGCCTCGGACTTGGATCGGCGTACAAAGGCGCTCGGAACGTCGAGAAGCCAGAGAAAGTGTCGCATAAGAGCACGGAGGTCGTCGAACGACAAACAAGCGGGCGCGCGGGCGGGCGCGGACACGGGGAGCGTCGGGGATGCCGAGTTCAGTTGCGCGGGGATGGCCATCAGAGGTGTCCGTGGGAGTGGGATGGAACGAGGAGCATGGTTGCGCAATCGGTTCGGGAAATAGTGGAGTAAGGAGGGAGATATGTGAAGGTTTTTGTGAGGAAGAAATGGTTCTGGAGAAAAGGTTCTGAATTTCTGAGTTTGTACGTGAGAAGAGCGAAAGGAGGAAGGAACGGGTAGTAGAGGAGTGCATGTGCGGTTGGAAGGAGTCGGTGGAGTCAGATAAGGGGTAGTGGGTTCAGTTGAAAGGGTTGGTGGGTAGATGGGTAGATGGGTTTGGATAGGGAATGGGTTTGGGTAGGAAAGGCTTGAAATAATTAGCTAAATAATTCTAATACCTAGCTAAAATCAATCAATTAATAATTAACAATTTACAATCAATCGATTAATTAATCTTTTTTAACCAAAATTGTTTTTCCTAACCAACTACTTATATATTTATATATATATATATATATATGTATATATATATATATATGTATATATATATATATATATATATATATATATATATATATATATATATATATATATATATATATATATATATATATATATATTATAATAATTATAATAAAAAAATATAATAATAATAATAATAATAATAATAATAATAATAATAATAATAATAATAACTAAACTAAACTAACTAATTAACTACACTAAACCGAATAATTCTTCCAATTTAATTAAAACCAAAATTTTGTGTTTTACAATCTTCCCTCCTTAGAAAATTTCGTCCTCGAAATTCTAACAATAGAGATAGGGGTATGAGTCATACCTCAACAGGTGGGGGTATTTCTCGCTTGTGTCAGCCTCTCACTCCGAGGTAGACTCGTTTGGGGAGTGGTGACGCCACGCTAATCTGACTAGCGGGATCACAGCGTTTCTCATCCTCTTTTCTCTGCGGCCTAATATATATATTTTAATTACTCTCTTTCTAACCCAAAACCTATAACCCACAATCCAAATCCAAGGCTTGGTAGGCTCTCAAAATAAATTTATGAATAAATCTAAAATAAGATTACTAATTAAATATTTAATAAAATCCTGAAATTAAATTAATTAATTAGATATTAACAATCAGGATTAAAAATAATTTTTAAATAATCCAGAAAATGATTTTATAAGTTTCAAAAAGGAATAGTGACATTGATTTCAAAATAGAATTATAAATTTAGGAAAAGAATTTTACAACTTCAAAATTCTCAAAAGCAAAAAATTCAGAATCCAGCAAGTTACAAATATGTCACCTTACAAAAAAAATTTCCTCAAAAATTCAAATGACACGATAAGCACCATTAAGAATAACCAAATACAAAATTTTTGAGAATGATTAAAATCGATTAAACATAAAATCAAAATTTAAATAGACTTAGTAGAATCAGGTTGATCTAGAAGTAATCAAGTTTAAAATATAGGCATGGTAAAATAATACAGAATAATTTATCATGGTAAATCATAAACATGATCAAAATCAAAATTTTAGCATAGAAAAAATAGTACCAGAATAATATAATCATAATTAAATTCTATCTACGATCAAGAATAAAATTGTGACCTAATTCCAATAAAAAATTGTTTAGGCATAACTAGCATGGCCATGACTCCGATTCTAATCATTTAAACACGATTAATAAAATATGGTCAAAAATTATTTAGGCTTGATACTGTCGCAACTAATAGGTTCACAAATGCTAAAAATACGATCAATATAGAAATGGTATGACTAAGAATAATCAAAACAAAAATTTAAAATTTTGGTTTACTAGAAATCAAATTAAAGAATGAACAAAATTAAAATTTAGAATTAATTTGAAACATGATAAAAAAATTAAATCGTTTAGGCACAATTGTGATTAAGATCAAAATGATTCAGAAAAATAGACCAATCATATACATATGAATATTATCAAGTTTGATATGATCATAATATGATCAAAAATTATTTAGGTATGAGCAAGACCTAATCATAACCAAGAAAAAAAAATCGTCATGGCATGATTAAGTTAGGCTAAATTACAACTTGATACCCTCAACTATCTAAAATGTTCAACTTGATACCCTCCACTTTGATAGGTACTAACTTAATACCCTCAACTATATAATAATTTTATATTGATACCCAAAATTTTAAAAATGATAAAATTACCCCTCTCCTCCTTCTCCAGCAGCACCCCCTCCTACCGCGGCCAACTCCCATACCAGCCCTGGCGTTTCCCGGCGAACACCGGGCCACCGCCGCCACGTGCCCCGTGCACCGCCATGTGCCCCGCACGCCCCCGCCTACGGGCCCCGCGAGTCGTCCCGGCGCCGCCCAGTGCACCCCTCTCCGTGGCCCCGTGCCCCCCTCCCGCCTCCAGCTGTGTCACGCCCCAGAACCAGAATACTGGAGAGCGGGGGAATGACTCAGCCAGCTACGTATTACGGGTAGATGAATACCGTATAATACGATCAATGCTGTCTAAAAGACGAGGGGGTGCATACTACATGAAGGTCTTACTATGGTCACTTCACAACTATTGTCTCAATCATTCGAACAAGAAACAGTAATAGAGAACATGTAAGATAAAGCAGTAAGACGTCCCAAACGCTCTGTCAAAATATTCTTGATATCTGGCTTTACAAAATATAGCCAGATTGATGTAGCAAAAGTATACACAATTGTTATCAGCTGCAGCCTGACTTTAGTTACAATTATGTAAAAAGTAAGTACAAGACAATCCGACTAACATGTCGGTGCCAAACGGCAAGGTATAAAGTAGATAACAAAATGAGCGGGGAAGTAAGAAACCCACTCGAGTCCTCCTGCGATCATCCCTCTAGTGTTGACCATCTTGGAGGTAGAAGTAAGCTGGATCCTCGGGGACCGGCTCTAAATCTGGCCATGCAAAACCAGAGAGGTTAGACCTAAACCAGTAATGAGAAATATAATAATAGATCTCTGCTTTCCACTAGGATTCACATCACATCACGACACTTCGAACCAACCTCCCAACCAAACAAGGACAGAAGTTGGCCCGTCATGTCCTGACATTCTGATCATCCCAGTTAGGTAACAGAGTAGGTACAGTACACAAACAAATCATCTTGAACGGCCAATCAACTACTACAGCTTGCTATTGAGAGTCCCAAGTTATCCTGGAATTATACAAAATAGGGATTCCTCAGTTCTTACTATGCGCAAGCAAAGCTAGTCTATCCAATCAATCAATTGCGCCAATCATGTAGTTAGACGAGTCCCAGCGGGACGCCCGTCGTTAATATAACATGTACAATAATATAAGCAGATACTGTTCCCTGCCCGTGTGACATATCTACAGTATCTGTGGGAACCAGCCGGCCCGTCGGGCACTTAATAGTCCCAAGGGAGCTGCCATGTAAGAACTCGGGAATCCATTCTCTCCATGCCATCATTATTTTATTTAACTTAATAGTCTCTACGTTGAGTGAAGTTCTATGCCGTGGATCATGGTCATTCAAATGAGTACTTTCGTACGGGGTACGGTATGCGCAACTCTACAACGATACCCGTGCGGCTAGGTTGTAGGTTTTACATAGCGTGATGCAACAATCAAATCTGACCACGGAGTAATCATGCCTTGACCATAAAGTACACATGCTATTTTTGTAAAATAAATAAATAATTTGAAGCCTGCATGTGCCTGTATGCCAATATTCGGGGTTGGCTAATCGAGTACAATAGTTCATTACATGAACGTGTCTCATTCATTTCATTTAATAAGACAACTAGCCAGTCTCTTAGTTCCAACTAGGAACGCATGATCAATTTTAGTCAAGATAACCATTATCATCAATGGTGACAAGGCATGAAAGTCAAATAGTATTCAGTGAGTCGAGTCTACGACTCTCAGGGTTTAATTCCAGTCAATCGGGGTATCTATAGCTCAATTCACGACACATGGTACATCTCACGTAACAATCTATATTTAACAGAAATATTAACATGTCGTGATTATATCAAGTTTTATGCAAAAAGGCGTAAGGATATAAAATGGACGCTAAACATCTAATAAGATATCAATAAACAGGGCTATAGAAGATCCAGGGTAAGCAGGCTACTCTCATGTCAGCCTACGCTCATGTCAGCGTACGCTCAGGTCAAGCTACGCTCAAGCCAGCGTACGCTCAAGCCAGCGTACGCTCAGGTCAAGCTACGCTCAAGTCAAGCTAGCGTATGGACTCCATACGACCCCTAGTCACCCAAGTGAGCGTATACAAGACATACGCTCTAAAAAGGCAGCGTATGAACTCCATACGACTCCTCACTATCCAAGTGAGCGTATGCAAGTCATACGCTCCCAAAAGGTAGCGTATGAACCCTATACGACTCCTGACCATTCAAGTCAGCGTATGAACTCCATACGACTCCTGACCATTCAAGTCAGCGTATGCAAGTCATACGCTCCCAAAAGGTAGCGTATGAACCCCATACGACTCCTGACCATTCAAGTCAGCGTATGCAAGTCATACGCTCCCAAAAGGTAGCGTATGAACTCCATACGACTCCTCACTATCCAAGTGAGCGTATACAAGTCATACGCTCCCAAAAGGTAGCGTATGCAAGACACACGCTACCTAAAAAGGCAGCGTATGGACTCTATACTGTGCTGCGCTAAAGAGCGCGCTCAGCTCAGTGACGCAAGCTAAAAAGCTAGCGTACACTGCTCACTGTCTTCTCCAAACAGCAAGAACTCCATGGTTGCATCCCAAAGCTTCAAAAGTCCATAACTTGGTCAAAACCAGTCCAGATCCATCTTTTCAAAGGTCAAAATTGGGTAGGATAAACTTTTCTACAACATGGAACCATCAGAACTTGAAAACAAAGAAGTTTG
Organism: Iris pallida; assembly: GCA_029216955.1. Lineage (NCBI taxonomy): Eukaryota > Viridiplantae > Streptophyta > Magnoliopsida > Asparagales > Iridaceae > Iris > Iris pallida. The sequence continues at coordinate 1,197,443 of JANAVB010009197.1, forward strand.
ATAGATCAAAACTACCAAACTCCGAAAATAACTCATTCTAGATCTACAAAAATTAAGACTTCGAAATAAAAAATGCCAAGTTCTAAACTCTCTTAGGATCTTGCGAGGAAGATAAATAAACTACAAAAACATGGGTTCTCATGTGGAGCAAGTTGTACTTGCCTACGGTTTGGTAGGTGGAGAGAGTAATGAAGAAGAAGAAGATGAGTAATGGTGAGAATGAGTAATGAGGAGAGAGAATGGAGAGGGTGGCTTTAAATATGGAAGGGGTGGTAGGTAGGAGCTAATGGGCCGGGTCCAACCAAGGCCAACCCGAACCCAAAGCCTAGCTAAAGCAGAGAATAAAAGCAGGAAATAAAGTGCAGAAATAAAATTGCAGAAATATAATTGCAGGAAATAAATTAACATAAAAATTTAAAGAGCAGATTAAATAATTAACATGAAATTAAAGGAATCTAAATACAGGATAATACATAATAAATATTAAATAAATACATGATAAATACTAAATAAATACACATGAGTTGTACATGTATAAAAATATGCATTTTAGGAACGGGGAGTGACATCTCTACCCTCCTTAGAAAAATTCCGTCCTCGGAATTTCTAATCCAAGCAGGATAGGAATATCAAAACTAAACTAATCTAGGTACAAGCAATTCAATCAAGTAATTATTTTACAATGTCCATAGCAAGTAACATATCTATATTTAACAATCTACGGTATCAAGCAATTCTACCCATAAGGTGATAAGCATGAGGAATCAAGACAATCAAGGTACACAGAAAAAGATATACCTTGTGAGTCAAACAGATGTGGATATCGTGATCGGATATCATCCTCACGTTTCCACGTTGACTCTCCTAAAGAGTGATGACCCCAAGCAACCCGGACAAGGTTAATTGTTCGGTTCTTGAGTATCTTCTCTCTTCGGTCCAAGATAGACACAGGCTGCTCCTCGTAAGACAAGTTGGTACCAACAACCAGTTCTGAATGATCGAGAATATGGCTTGGGTCCGATACATACCTTCGTAACTGAGATACATGAAACACGTCATACACCTCTCGTAACGAAGGTGAAAGGGACAAACGATAAGCAACATCGCCTACCCTATCAAGAATAACAAATGGGCCTACGTATCGTGGGCTCAACTTCCCGCGAACGCCAAATCTAATGACCCCACGGGTAGGTGAGATCCGCAAGAACACGTGGTCCCCAACAGAAAACTCTAGCGGCCAACGATGCTGGTCCGCTCAATGACGATGCCGATCCTGTGCAACACGAAGTCGCTATCTAATTCCCTTAATCACTTCAACCGTCTGGATAATCATTTCTGGGCCTAGCATCTTCCTCTCCCCGATATCATCCCATGCTAGTGGCGATCTACACTTCTTACCGTATAGTGCTTCAAATGGCACCATCTGGATACTGGCTTGATAACTGTTGTTGTACGAGAACTCGACCAAGTGCAGGTGGCTCTCCCAAGATCCTCCAAAATCTAGAGTGCAAGCTCGCAACATATCTTCTAAAGTCTGAATTGTCCTTTCTGATTGGCCGCCCGTCTGCGGATGGTAAGCCGTGCTAAATCTTAACTTGGTACCCAGACTATGATGCAAGCTCTTCCAGAAATGCGATGTGAAATGGGTATCTCTGTCTGACACAATACTAACAGGGACTCCATGCTGCCTGACTATCTGTTGCATATACAACTCTGCCAATTTTTTTGTAGATTGCCCTACTCTGAAAGGAAGAAAATGTGCTACCTTTGTAAGCCGGTCTACTATCACCCAAATAGCATCTTTACCACTTGGTGATCTCGGTAAACCGGTCACAAAGTCCATGGTAATATGCTCCCACTTCCATTCCGGAATAGGAAACGGTTGCAATAATCCAGCTGGCCTCTGCTGTTCTGCCTTCACTTGCTGACATACCAAGCAACGGGAAACAAATCTAGCTATCTCCCTCTTCATCCCGTTCCACCAGAAGTGCTGCTTGATATCTTGGTACATCTTGGTCCCTCCAGGATGTATAGAATACTGGGAACTGTGAGCTTCTGTCATTACTTCTTGTCTGATATCTCCACTAGGCACACATAGACGCGATCCAAATCTAAGGGTACCATCTTCATGAATTTGCATCTCCTTTCTGAGCCCTGACTCACATTCTGTCCTAAGATTCTGAATCCTTGGGTCTTGTGCCTGGGCTGCCTTGATCCTGCCTACCAAGTCGGATTGAACTTGTAGACTCGCCAGAATTCCTACATCACTAGAAAGTATAATTTCAATACCCATCTCCTGAAGGTCTTCTAAGTTGTGCTTCTGCGTTGTCAACATAAATGCGCCGCCTCTTCTGCTAAGAGCGTCTGCTACCACATTAGCCTTGTCTGGATGATACTGAAGCTCCACGTCATAATCCTTGATCAACTCCAACCATCTTCTCTGCCTCATGTTCAGCTCCTTCTGAGTAAAGATGTACTTCAGACTTTTATGATCTGTGTACATCTCCACTCGGTCACCATATAAGTAATGCCTCCAAAGCTTCAAAGCAAACACTACTGCTGCTAACTCCAAATCATGAGTTGGGTAATTCTTCTCGTGGTCTCGAAGCTGCCTAGATGCATACGCTATCACCTTCCCATGCTGCATAAGGACACATCCAAGTCCTTTACCTGACGCATCACAATATACAGTAAAACCTCCGGGTCCAACTGGCAATGTAAGAATAGGCGCTGATATCAACTTCTGTTTCAAATTCTCAAACGATGACTGGTATTCTGCCGACCAGACAAATGGCACATCCTTCCGGGTCAAGCGGGTCATGGGTGCTGAAAGCCTTGCAAAGTCTGATACAAACCTTCTGTAATATCCTGCTAATCCCAAGAAACTTCGTACATCAGCTACGGTCTTGGGTACTGGCCAACTCTCTACTGCTTCTACCTTCTTGGGATCCACTGCTACTCCAGCTCCTGATATGATGTGACCTAGAAATGAAATATGATCCGTCCAGAACTCACACTTGCTGAGCTTGGCATACAACTGGTTCTCTCTCAGAACCTGCAACACTTTCCTGAGGTGGTCTTCATGCTCATCTTCACTAGCAGAATATACGAGAATGTCGTCGAAAAATACCACGACAAACTGATCTAAATATGGCATAAAGATGCGATTCATCAAATCCATGAATATAGCTGGAGCATTGGTCAAACCAAACGGCATTACTAAGAATTCATAATGTCCATACTTCGACCTGAATGCTGTCTTTGGAATGTCTTCCTTTCGAACCCTCACTTGATGGTACCCTGAACGAAGATCTATCTTGGAGAAAACTCTAGCCCTGTTCAACTGATCAAATAAGTCGTCGATCCTGGGTAGTGGGTACTTGTTCTTCACTGTTGTCGCATTAAGCTTCCTGTAATCGATGCATAATCTGGATGATCCATCCTTCTTCCCTATAAGTACCACTGGTGCTGCCCATGGCGAATAACTAGCTTGGATGAACTTCTTCTCCTTCAATTCCTCTATATGCTGATACACCTTGGCCTGCTCCGAATCCGCCATTCTGTAAATCCGATCTGATATCGGTTTAGTTCCAGGTGCCAATTCTATGCTGAACTCAATATCTCTAACTGGTGGTAGACCTGGAAGTTCTTCGGGAAATACGTCTAGGAATTCTTCAACTACCTTCGGAATCTGAACTTCTTTCATTGCTGTTATTACTCCCTGCTCTTGCTGAGTTGCCTCTGATCTGACTAAGGTAAATTTCTTCATGCCTGGAATATCAAAAGATACACTCCCACTACGACAATCTATTGTCGCATGACTGTCTTTCAGCCAGTCCATGCCTAAGATAACGTCGAAATTTTCAACAGGAAATTCTATCAACTGGCGGGTAAGGAATGCCCGCAAACTATAACACTACACGCTAGAATAACTCTACTAACTCCTACGAGCCCATTACCAGCGAGTATATTCAACCTCCCTGGCAATGCCTCGAACTCCATTCCTAGCCGTTTCGCAAATTGTGCAGATATAAATGAGTGTGATGCTCCCGAATCAAACAATGCTACTGCGGGATATGAGGCGACGAGAATGTTACCTGCCACAACATCTCCCGATGCTAATGCCTCCTCCAAGGACAGTGTGAATGCCTGCCCTCGACCTCCTTGCTGGTTCCTATGCTGTGGCCTAGCCTGGTGCTGCTGCTGGCCCCTTCCTTGATGATGCTGGGGTGGTCTATACTGGTATTGCTGCATCGGCGGTCCCTGCTGTCGATACATCTGAGCCTGCGGACGCTGTGCCAACGGCCTCACTGCCATTGCTGGTCCTCGATACTGGCCTGCCCCTGGTGCTGGCAGAGCAGGAAACTGCTGCCCTGGTCCTCCTGACCTCGAATTTATGGGACATGTGGTAACTCGATGGTCTGGATTTCCACATATCAGACATAGTCCATTCAATGTCCGACACACATCTCTAGTGTGCCCTATCTTCCCACAATAAGTGCAGCCCGCCGGGGGTTGCTGGTTCTTCCTCTGTTGCTTTTGCTGCTGCCTGGGTGGTGGTGCTGGTCCTCGTATCGCCACATCATGGATACGAATGCCAGGGGATGGTGCTGTTGTTCGGGGCGCTGCTCCCCCTCCTCCTTCTATCTGACTGTGGGATCTCTTCTGACCCCCAGTCCTTACTACAAGCCTCTGAATGGTGATCTCATGCCTCCGGGTTGCCGTCAATATCTCATCAAAAGTCTAGTAATTATGCCCCTCTATCAATTGCAAGAGCTCAAGATGAAACCCTTGCTGAAACCTCATAGCCCTCTGGCGTTCCGTTGCTACCATCTCTGGGGCAAATCTACTCAATCTGCAGAACTCCGCTGCATAAGCATCTACAGTCTTGCCAGCCTACCTGAGGCTGATAAACTTCTGTTGTAGCTCAAACTGTGCCACAACCCCATAGTACTTCGTCTTGAACCTTGCAGTAAAATCGTCCCAAGCAACAGGACGTCTGATACCTACTTCCTCTGATTCCCACCAATCACGTGCGCGATCCTGAAGTAACAACTTCACTAGATCCACACGTTTTTCTGCCGGCACCTTGGCCGCCGTCAAAATAGCCTCAATATCCTTAAGCCATGCATCTGCTGAGATGGCATCCTTCGTGCCCTCGAAACGACGGGGGTTGTACTTGCAAAACCTGGCTGACGCTCCTGAATCAGTCCTCGCTCCTCTTTCCAAAGCCGTCTGCAATCCTTGGTTGAGTAGCACATTCTGCTCTTGTAGCTGAGTGTGCATGCGTTGCTGGGCCAACATCTGATGTTGCTGAGTAGCCATCATTCCTCTCATGATCTCCAGAAGGGCTGGTGTGTCCACTTGGGTAGGTAGAACTGTCGGTGGTGGTGGAACATCCGGATACTGCGATCCAGCTGCTGGTTCTACGATCACTTCTTCCTGAGTAGCCTCCTGAGTTAGTACCGGCTCTTGTTGCTGACCAACAGGGTCAGGTTGTCCATGTTGCTGTCCATGTTGTTGCTGTCCAGCTCTGACAGATACGGACGAGGTGCCCCTAAGAAAAGGGACAAGAGAACAATCAAATGACCGGACAGGGAAGATCAATGAAGTCAAAGGATACTGGAATGTCAAGCTAGAGTTGAGAATCGACGAATCATGAGATCAAGGGAAAACATGTGTGATTGAGACATCCTATTCAACAAAACACCCCACAAGTCTGAAATCAGACCTGCATGGGCCACCACTAAAACCTTGTCACGTCCCAGAACCAGAATATTGGAGAGCGAGGGAATGACTCAGCCAGCTACGTATTACGGGTAGATGAATACCGTATAATACGATCAATGCTGTCTAAAAGACGAGGGGGTGCATACTACATGAAGGTCTAACTATGGTCACTTCACAACTATTGTCTCAATCATTCGAACAAGAAACAGTAATAGAGAACATGTAAGATAAAGCAGTAAGGCGTCCCAAATGCTCTGTCAAAATGTTCTTGATATCTGGCTTTACAAAACATAGCCAGATTGATGTAGCAAAAGTATACACAATTGTTATCAGCTGCAGCCTGACTTTAGTTACAATTATGTAAAAAGTAAGTACAAGACAATCCGACTAACATGTCGGTGCCAAACGGCAAGGTATAAAGTAGATAACAAAATGAGCGGGGAAGTAAGAAACCCACTCGAGTCCTCCTGCGATCATCCCTCTAGTGTTGACCATCTTGGAGGTAGAAGTAAGCTGGATCCTCGGGGACCGGCTCTAAATCTGGCCATGCAAAACCAGAGAGGTTAGACCTCTAATAGCAAGTACCACAAGGGAGCACGACATGAGAACTAAAACCAGTAATGAGAAATATAATAATAGATCTCTGCTTTCCACTAGGATTCACATCATATCACGACACTTTGAACCAACCTCCCAACCAAACAAGGACAGAAGTTGGCCCGTCATGTCCTGACATTCTGATCATCCCAGTTAGGTAACAGAGTAGGTACAGTACACAAACAAATCATCTTGAACGGCCAATCAACTACTACGGCTTGCTATTGTGAGTCCCAAGTTATCCTAAAATTATGCAAATAGGGATTCCTCAGTTCTTACTATGCGCAAGCAAGGCTAGTCTATCCAATCAATCAATTGCGCCAATCATGTAGTTAGACGAGTCCCAGCGGGACGCCCGCCGTTAATATAGCATGTACAATAATATAAGCAGATACTGTTCCCTGCCCGTGTGACAGATCTACAGTATCTGTGGAAACCAGCCGGCCCGTCGGGCACTTAATAGTCCCAAGGGGGCTGCCATGTAAGAACTCGGGAATCCATTCTCTCCATGCCATCATTATTTTATTTAACTTAATAGTCTCTACGTTGAGTGAAGTTCCATGCCGTGGATCATGGTCATTCAAATGAGTACTTTCGTACGGGGTACGGTATGCGCAACTCTACAACGATACCCGTGCGGCTAGGTTGTAGGTTTTACATAGCGTGATGCAACAATCAAATCTGACCACGGAGTAATCATGCCTTAACCATAAAGTACACATGCTGTTTTTGTAAAATAAATAAATAATTTGAAGCCTGCATGTGCCTGTATGCCAATATTCGGGATTGGCTAATCGAGTACAATAGTTCATTACATGAACGTGTCTCATTCATTTCATTCAATAAGACGACTAGCCAGTCTCTTAGTTCCAACTAGGAACGCATGATCAATTTTAGTCAAGATAACCATTATCATCAATGGTGACAAGGCATGAAAGTCAAATAGTATTCAGTGAGTCGAGTCTACGACTCTCAGGGTTTAATTCCAGTCAATCGGGGTATCTATAGCTCAATTCACGACACATGGTACATCTCACGTAACAATCTATATTTAACAGAAATATTAACATGTCGTGATTATATCAAGTTTTATGCAAAAAGGCGTAAGGATATAAAATGGACGCTAAACATCTAATAAGATATCAATAAACAGGGCTATAGAAGATCCAGGGTAAGCAGGCTACTCTCATGTCAGCCTACGCTCATGTCAGCGTACGCTCAGGTCAAGCTA